>OVBL01001006.1:0-604243 GCA_900406555.1 Pseudoturritis turrita | reverse complement strand
CTAGACGGGGCGAATCGCAGCTTTTTTGTAAGATGCTTAAACGCCGGAAACCCTACTGCTATTTATTATGAGGCTGCAAGACTCGTGACCGCAGAACAAGACATCAGCGCATCAATGGAGCTTTTGGAACGGCTTGTCCCTTTCAGTGCTAACGCAACTTATCTCTGTGGAATGCTGTGTGTATGTGCTGGACGAACGAAAAGGGCTGCATAACTTCTCAAATTATGTGTCGAGGTACACGCTGAAGGTGATTTTGATAAACTCACCAGGCTTGGGGAGGAGGTTCTGGATGCGGTTGTAGCTTTCTATCCACCCATGAACCATTCTTTTGCATCAACGTGGCAATACCCTGACTGTCCAGATTTGCCTTTTCCAAATTGTGCCACTGAGCACGAATATCAACCTGGATGCGAAAACTGCTATCTGTATTGGTTCGCAAGACAGCTTTGCCGCATTATATAGGAGATTTGAACTATTTCTTTTAATTTTATTTGTTTCTGTATTTATAAATCCTTGAAAAGTTATGATTCCGTAATTCAAGATGTGGATTTTAATTGAATAACATGTTTTACCCTCGGATTTGTTGAGCATATATATTTTTTGAATGAAACTAAAAGTAAAATCTATAGTAGAGCACAGGAAGATTAATAGCAGATTACTGGATGATTCATGCAGATATCAGACGCAGACTTCGCGATACTTGATGCAGATGCAGACTCTGCGATAACAGATGCAGACTCTGCGATACCAGATGCACACTCTGCGATACTGACTATTTTATGATACCCACATCAAACTAAAGACTAACATAAAACAACGGAGCACCATAAATAAGGACAAATAAATAAAGTTATAAACCAAGATTTGTTTCCTTGTTTAAATAAACTTGAAGCCAGAGTAAAGCCAGAGTGAAGCCAGAGTCAAGAAAATGGGCATGTTTTTCGATTGTGTCCTGCATTATGGCATTTTGAGCACCTGTGATGAATTTTTGGGCTACTCTGGAAAAGACTCTTTTTCATCTGTGGGGTGGAGTACTCTGCGAAAGTTTAGCTTTCTTATTTGGTGTTTGAGTAGTCGGAGAATTACGAGATCGTTTCCTTCTCACCTTTGGGGATGGAGTAGTGGGTGAAATGTTATCGCTGAATGGAGTACTCTGCTTCGTTTTCTTCGTAACGGATGGAGTCCTCTGCTTCATTTGATTCGTTGTGGATTGAGTCTTCTGCTTTGTTTTTTGCTTTGTGGATGGAGTACTCTGTGAAGGTTCTGTTTTTTTCTTTTTCCATTGATTACGCTTGAACCGCTTAGCCTTTTCAATAGCAGAAAGGTATCTCTTTGCCTTCGGTCTACCAGAAGGTATTTTTATGACTGGTGGCAGACATTGTTCACTAATTACGTGTGGTGGTAGAATCAAATCTTCGTCTACAGGTTTTATAGGTTCTGAGTACGTTGAATACAAGTAGCCCTTTGTGAAATGATCATCCACCAGGGTAGCTTCATCAGTTTTCCGACTTAATGCTGCTTTAATCGCGTGCTCGCATGGAATCTTCTCGACATCATATTGTTTACAAGTACAAAGTCTCTGCAATCATAAATTTTAAAAAGGAATCGAACTCAGAGCAGATAAACAAGACAAACGTTTCCTGAGACTGGCAGACTTGCTCAGGATACGTTTCCTGAAACTGGCAGTGATAAATAGCAAAAAAAAACTTACATACCTTCTGTAGATCAACCACACAATCATAATCTCCACCTGTAACATGGCTACAATTTGAATCAGTATGATGAACATTTAAAATTTCCAAGCTACCGTGTCTTTCATGCAGTAATTTTCAACGTTTGGGGGGAAATTTGTTTTTAATGAGGCAGCTTTGTCTCGCCTTTCCACAAACCACCTTGACAACAAATTTCTAATACCCTCCACGAAATGTTTAACAGGAAATGATCTGTCTTTCTTAAGCGCGACATTAATGGATTCTGCAATGTTGCTCGTCATTATACCAAATCTATCTCCTGGAAAATGTGCACAAGCCAATAATCGAAATTCCGCCTCTTCCAAGTAAACTGCTAATTCACTATTCTGACGACGAATCACACCAAACAATTTTTCAAAATCTACCAGTCGATATGCATATGCAGCACGACACACCAAACTGAGCATTGCGTTCTTTTTGAACTTTAAGATGAGGTTATTTTTGAGGTGATAGTAACATACTCCCCTATCAGCTGCGGGGAAAACCTTCTCAATGGCCTTTGCGATTGATGGATGACGATCAGAAATAATGGCCAAATTTTTTATCATCAAGTATCACACCACGCAAATGTGTAAAAAACCATTCCCATGAAGCATCATTCTCTGAGTCTACAATCCCAAAAGCTATAGGAAATATACTCGAATCTGCATCTTGACCTGCAGCTACCAGCATAACACCTCTGTACTTTCCAGTTAGATGTGCTCCATCTACCACAACAACCCTCCTCAAGTACTCAAATCCTTTGATGGAAGCACCAAAAGCAATGAACAAATACTTAAACCTTTGTTGAGCATCACGTTCAAGCTTTGTAATCGTACATGGATTGGCCTGCTCTATTTTGTATAGATAGGAAGGTAAGTCCTGGTAACCCCTCTCAAAAGTGCCTCTAACCAGCTCTCGTGCATATGCCAACGCTTTATGCGCCTTCGTATAGTCTATGTCAAGAAAATGTAATGACTTAATACAGTTCATTATATGCTTAGGCGTGATTCCTTTAAGATCATTACCACCACTAAACCTATCAACATACATCTTTCCAATAAATTTTGCATTAGCCTGTCGTTGACGAGAATACCTACAGACAACAGAGCATGTATGAGCTTCTTTATATATCCGAACGAGAAATTCTGGAGATTCAGATGAAACTGACAGAGTCGACGCACGAATCCTCCAAGAACAATTAGGAACAAAACATTTCGCGATAAATAGTTTCTTCCTCGACGTGGCGATTTTGAAATCAAACTTCTCGATGACTACAATCTTGCGTAATTGCATAATTAATGCTTCCTTGTCATCAAATATTTCGCCAACCTTAATGGATCCAGATTTCTTCATTGGTAATGGCTTCGTAAGCATCTCATCGAATATATCGCAGAATAAAGGCGGCATCTGCTGTTTTTTCGCATACTGTCGGCAGTCTCTGCTGTTGTTCGGTGGTGGCATCATATGCTCGTCTTTAACATTACCAACATCATCAAAATCCACCCCACCATCTTCTTTGACATCACAAGCTTCATCTTTACCCGCAGCTTCTGCTTTAATTCCATCGTTTCTTTTCCATGACACGCAAAGCCGGATAACCTCTTTTTCCGCCATTGTGATAAAGTTTGCAAGTTGCCTATCGTTATTCAAGAAGATAGGAGGTGTGTCACTAGGCATTTTTTCCATGATATGTGTAGGCAACTTATAAGAAATCTCGACTGCATTCATCTGCGTTTCCAAGTTGTAATCTTCACAAACAATGCGGAGAAATTCCTCATACTTGATTTGGTCTTCAACCGCAAACAACTTGCTTCCTTTGCTTGAATCAACGTCGAAATCCCAACCCATTTTTACCTTCCATTGTCCAAAACCAGTCAACAAATGCAACATTATCTGCAAAAAAGAGAATGTTCAAAAGATCTGCAACACACTATCTTAGAAGATTTTTCGCAGAGCTCTACACTTTGGCAGGGTCTTTTAGAAATAGCTCTGCCAAAGACGTACTAGAGCTCTAGACGCAGTTTAGAAGATGGTGGTTTAGATAACTAGTGTAATGTTTTGAAGTGTTACCTGTGTTCGTTCTTCCCGAAAATATGCTCGCCTTCAACCCCTAGAATATCTTTAGATGTAAACGAAGATCGTCTTTCCGAAGAATGTACGTACTTTCGTTCAAAATCGAAGTCTGTAAACAATCTTATACTCGGATTTCGCTTCCGTCTCTTTGAAAATATGAAATCTCCCTTTGAGGGTGAAATCGAAATAGTAGATCTAGGTTAAAGGTGGAGAGGTTGAAAAGGTTTATAGCAAACTCAAAAAAAGTAAGAAGTAATGGCATTCTTGTTATTATTGTGAAAAGAGAGGAGTACTTCAAAATCCGACCGTTTATACAATTTAGTTACGTTGCAAATGTCAAGCCATACCCTGCGAACAGTATGCTACAGTCTGTCGAGCAATATCTGCCTTATGTCTACAAAAAAGAACACACAACATCTGCCTTAAGTCTACAAAAAAAGCACACACAATATCTGCCTTAAGGCTACCACAACTGACACACTATATCTGCCTTAAGGCTACATAGTTAGCAGAGGTTAAGAAGAGTCTGTCCAGCCTTAGCCTTAAGGCTACACAATCGACACACTATATCTGCCTTAAGACTACAGAATTAGAAGAGTTTAAGCAGAGTCTGTCCAGCTTTAGCCTTAAGGCTACACAATTTACACACTATATCTGCCTTAAGGCTACATAATTAGCAGAGTTTAAGCAGAGTTTGTCCAGCCTTAGCCTTAACGCTACACAATTCACGCAGACTCTGCCAAGCGTAAGGGTATTTTAGACATTTTCAAAAAAAGTGTACTAGTTCTACAATTTTCCCTACGAAGGTACCCCGCTTGACATTAAAGTTAGAAAACGCACCATATCAGCAACTGTCCCTAATTTTTATTTTATATAATAAATGATACTTTTTAGAAGAAAAGTAATTTCTTAATTTTCGCGATTTTAGTTAAAACATCTCATATTTTGAAACGGAATGAATATATTTTTATTTACGTATGACGTGGATCCTAATATATATATATATATAAAGCTTATATACGCAGGCCAAACTCTGGGTTAAAGCCCAAAAAGTTGGTGCTTTAGGCGATATATTATTTTATAAATTTAAGAGCATCAAAATTGTTAGAAAAGTTTTGTCGTATAGTGGTTCAAGCTATGAATTTTGTTTTCCTTTAGGCTGTCCAAAGTGGTGGGCTGGCCCTGTATATATCTATTTAGTAGATGTGTCAATCTAAACCAAAAGTATGAGGATTGGATATAAACTCATTTATTATGTAAGATATATTATATATGGTTCGATTGATAATATAAGACAGTACAATTTTTTGATGGTACAAATAGTATTACAAGATGATAGTACAATATAAGTAGTATAAACAGTGATTAGAGATGATAGTACAATATAAGTAGTATAAACAGTGATTAGAGATGATAGTACAATAAAAAATAATGATATTTCCTGTTGTAACGCTATTTTACTGACAAGAAGTAGTACAAGTTGTACTATCCTACTAAAGTGTAACCAATCAAAGCCATAGTTTTTGGGGTAAAAGAAAAAGTGATTGTTGTAGGTTAGTCCACCATAGACGGCAATTTTAAACGGGCTAATTCCACGTGGCCAGCATGCTGATATTGCTGGAAAAAAATATTAGTTTTAAATTTTAAATAGACGGTTTTTGATTATTTATCAACTTCCTTTACAATGATATGAAAGTTGGATGTGTTTAACGTGAGCGCGACACGTAGGCAAAATTATAACTCACCAGATCGCGATATATGTCAATTAGATAATTAGATCGTGACACATGTCAAATATTTAAAGTTTACAATTTTATAAAGTGAATAATATAAATTTGTCATTTTTGAGATTCAACTTCCATATCATTGTCAAACGAATTATACTTGCTATTTTTAAATTTAACATTAAAAAAAAATCGAAAATGGAAACATCAAAAATATAGTAAGGAAAAATGGAAACTTATGTAGAGGTAAAGAAAATAATGTAAAGAAGAGTTGATGTTTCCATTTTAAATTTACTAAAAAGGTAAATATTAATGTAAAGAAGAGTTTAAGCCTACAAAAAAATGTAAAGGTAAAGAAATTATTTAAGAAAAAATGGAGAAAAAGAAGACTTGATCTCATGTATAAAAAATGTAAAGGTAAAGAAAATATTCAATGAAAACAAAAGAAAAAGAACAGTTTAGCTCATATATATATGGCTATTTGTGTTCATATATGTATACTTAAGAGTTTTGTGTTTTTTTTTGTTTTTATCAGAAAGAGTTTATGTTGTTATGATTTTTTTTTTTTGTCACAAATGCACTTCATTATCGATTACATAAATACATTATTTGTATCATGAAATCAATAAGAGACAGAAGTGCCAATAAAAGAAAAAATAGTATTCCTAGTCTGTGTCGTCTTCGCAAGCAGGTCTGCTTTCTTATTCTTCTCCCGTTGCCGGTAGATGAGTTCGAAGTCGGGGAACGAATCCCTGAGTCCGGCCAGTTCACTTATTTCCGGTAGAAAATCGGGCCATTCATCTGGTGATGCGACCATGTTTTTCAACTCCTTTGAGTCTGTTACAAAGAGGGAGCAAAAACGCCCCTTCCGTAGAAGGTTTTTCATGGCCCATAACAGTCCATGTAATTCCGTGTGTAGGGGTGAGCGGCTGTGTCTATTACCTTGGAGCCTCAACAGGTCCGTAGTTCCATTTTGTAACTCAAGCACCCATCCTACTCCACTGGTGTGTTCTTCGTTTTTCCAAGACCCATCCACAAAGCATGTGTGATTGGTTCAGTATGCAAGCCCACATTCTGATCACCCATTCCCGTCGTGTCTGTGGACTTAGCTAAAAACCATTCCTCAGACTCTTTCATGGCAATATCAATGATACCCACCGGTGATCTACCGCATTGAATAATTTATCATTTCGAGCCTTTCATATGTACCAGATGATCCATGGGAAAACTAGAATAACTTCGGCCCCACCTATATCTGTTGGGATCTGCCAGAACAGATAGTCAAAATTCTCTCTGAAGCTGTCAGACTCCCTTCAGGTATGAATGGAATATCTGACATAGCCCAGCATTGCATGGCCGGTGGACAAGAAAAGAGTGCATGATTGATAGTCTCCTCTGGATCTCCGCATCGCGGGCAACCTCGGTCGTCTCCCAAATGTCTATGCACGAGACGCTCATTTACCGCAACTGCCCCGGTAAGGCATTGCCATAGGAAATGATGAAGTTTATTTGGGGCGGGAATTTTCCACACATGCGCCTTAAGGGGATTAATCGAAGGTTTTTGTAGTAGAAATATGGTATCCGCGTCACTATCCTTCTGGGAGAGTTCATACCCCGATCTAACTGTATAGTTACCCGATTTGGTGTAGTGCCAGCAATAATCGTCATTCAGTACCCTTTGGGAAATCCTAAGACTTAGAATCAGAGAAATGTCCGACGGTATAATGCATTCTTGTATATATGGTAGGTTCCACGAGTTGGTTTCTCGATAAAGTAGGTCTGAGACCTTTAAATACGGGGTGACAGTGTGCGATTTTTTATGACCCGTCTAGGGTCTATGCTCGGAATCCATCTGTCTGACCAGACAAGTGTATCTGACCCGTCTCCAATGGTACGACGGGAGCCTTTCAGGACGAGTTCCTTAGATTTCCAAATGCTTTGCCATCCATAGGAGGGACGATAAGGTTTTGGTGCGTTGAACGGGTGCACCTTCCTAAAATATCGTCCTCTCAATACCCGCGCCGCTAGCGAATTGGGCCGTTGGTGGAGATGCCAAAGTTTCTTAACAAGGAGGGCCTGATTAAAATCCTCTAAAGATTTAAAACCGATACCACCATCCTTTTTCGGGAGGCACATGTTTTTTCATGCAATCCAGTGCATCCCTCGTGATTGTGGCTTGGAACTCCACCAGAACTTGGCAACCTCACTAGCCAGTGTTTGGCAGAGTCCTTTGGAAAGGAGAAAACAAGACATGACGTATGTCGGGATCGCTTGGGAAATCGACTTGATCATTATTTCTTTGCCTCCCTTGGAGAGAAATTTTGCTGACCATCCATTAATCTTATTATTGAGTCGATCCCGAACATAGGCAAAGATCTGGGACTTAGGCCCTTTCAATTGTTCCGGGATTCCCAAATATTTTCACGGGCCCCCTTCGGTCGGGATACCCAATCGGGTCTTAATACTTATCCGATTGTTAGATGAGACGTCTTTGCCGAACGTGATCGTTGAGTTTTCAAATTTTATGCGTTGTCCGGAATCATTTCCATATTGGTTGAGGATTTCATCACTTTGCTCCGTCGTAGCTTTGCAAAAGAAAAGGCTATCATCTGCAAAGAGAAGATGAGAAACTGGTGGGCTCGCATGAGCCACCTTGGGTCCTGTGATTCGTCCACCCATCTCTGCCGCCTTAAGATTAGATATAAGCACCTCTGTGCATAGGATAAATAGTTATGGAGATAAGGAATCCCCTTGTCGTAAACCTCAGGTAGGCATGATGCCCCCCTTAGGGTTGCCATTTATGAGGACATGGTACAACACTGAGTTAACACATGGCATAATCCACGATATTCATTTCTCTGCAAAACCCATTCTACGCATGAGTGCCTCCAAAAAACACCATTCCACTCTATCATAAACCTTGCTCATATCCGTCTTGATAGCCATGAAATTTTTCTTACATTTATCCTTTGTTACCAGAGCGTGGAAGGCTTCCTGGGTGACTAGTATATTATCCGAGATCACATGTCCTACTACAAAGGCATACTGGGTCTCAGAGACTAGCTCCGAGAGTATCCGCTTAAGTCTCTGGCATAGAACTTTCAAGATGATATTGTAACTTACGTTACAAAGGCTAATGGGTCGGAATTCCTTCATAGCCCTCACCCTCTCACTCTTAGGGATAAGGCATATGTTAACCTCGTTGATATTGGATCAATGATGCCGGATCGCATAAATTCCTGAACCATAGCTACCACCTGAGGTCCTATGATATGCCAAAATTTTTGGTAAAAGAGCGTTGTCATCCCATCAGGTCCTGGCGCCTTCTCCGAGTGAATAGCAAAAACAACATTCTATATTTATGATGCCGAGAGTTCTTTAGTTAGTGTATCATTCATGGCCCGAGTTACTGACTGTGGTACATTCCTAAGCGAGGTCTCAAGATCGGACACCATAGATGATGAAAACAACTCTTGAAAATAACTGATAGCCGTCTACTCTATTTCAGACTCTTTTTCAGTCCAAATGCCCTCAGAGTTTAATATTCCCATAATCTGATTCCATGCCCGACGTTGTTTCGTTGATGTATGGAAGAAACTTGTATTCTGATCACCTTCTTTCAGCCACAGCTGTCAGCTCTTTTGACTCCAAAAGACCTCTTCCTCAACTAACGCAAGGCGAAGTTTTTTCTTGATTTCCGCAACCTCCTCCACAGAGGTAGAATCATCACTCTCCAGCCGATCCAGTTCCAGTTTTAGATTGTCAATGATTTCGGACGAGATTTGTTGATCTCTTTTTCACCACCGTGATATATATGTTTGAAAATTTTTGATACGCTGTCCTAGAACCATATCCTCATTAGCGTTGGTTGTCGTCCAACCATTTTTGACTATTGATTCAAAATTGGATTTAGACAGCCACCTTTTGTCAAACCAAAATTTCTTCGTACCAAAGATCCTCTTGGCAAGCACCCGAGTGAGAACCGGACGATGATCTGACCCCATAAACCGCATATATTCGACATTCGTGTGTGTGAACACCTCATGCCACTCCTAATTTCCCATTGCCCGATCCAACCGACATCGTATAACATTCTTCTCCCGTCTGCCGACCCAGGAAAGACAATTTCCGGTATAGGGAAAATCCACCATACTACAGCTTTTCCTCATAAACCGAAAGTCTAAGAAAGAACTTTCAGGACGGATTCTGCCTCCTGTTTTCTCATGGTGGTCGGTTATCTCATTGAAATCTCTCGTCATCAACCAAGGCCGGTTGCGGGTCGTAGCAATGCGTGTTAACCTTTCCCAAACTATATTACGTCGTGAGATAACATGATCACCGTAAACAAAAGAGATGAAAATTTTATTACCATGAATGGTAGCCACTACATTGATAATATTTTTATTCGAAAAAAGAACTTGAACATTAAACTCGGACAGAGCCATAAGGGCTAAGCTGCCGCTAAGGCCACAAGGGTCGACCGTGAAAAGAAAATCGTAACCTAAATTAGCTTGTAAATCTTATAGAAAGTCGTGGTCACGTTTGGTCTCCATAAAAAAGAGTATCCCCGGGAAGAGCTTTTTACGGATCTCTCGGAGGCGGTGAACTGTCAAGAAACCCCGGCCCCCTGACAGTTCCAACTGAGGATCATTTAAGCGATTGTCGGTGGTTTTTCTTTAACCACTGGGTCTTTTAATTCCTTCAAACTTTCCTTGTGAAAAGGATCCGTCTTCGAAGGTGACGGACTCGTGATGCTACAAAAAGCCGATTGGTCTTTAAGTGAAGCATTCAACGCAACAGATGCTTGTTTATGAACTCGTGATCCTCGAAATGGACTGTGTCCAATTTTCTTCCTCACTCCCAGAACCTTGCGATATTGGTTCTCCTTCTTTGTTTTGTTCCTTTGGTCTGGTTTAAAAGGGCCATTGTGTCCATTTTTATTAGTAACAAGAAATGGGCCTGGCCCAAGCAAAACACGGAGAGCTGAGATCACCTCAACCATCTCCATCGTCACCTGCCCTAGTTTCTTCACCGGAGATTGGTCACCATCCTTGACCAATGTCGCCTTCTCGCTCTTCCCAGCAGCGGATCTTTCCCAGAGATTCTGCTCCGCATAGATCTTATTGACGATATGTGCTTTCTCCACCGTGTCCCGATACCAAGATGCCTTGTGCTTTCGTGGCTTCGAGTTACAATCCACATCCATCGTGTGTTCCGGTTCTGAATTTTGTTGCCGGAGCAAGCCTTCCGGATCAGTCAGAGTCGATGTTGTTATGATTTATGAATGCATCTATTGTATATACAATAGATATTATATCTATAATTTAGGGGTTTTGTGGTGTTTTGTTCTGTTCTCGGAAAGAGTTTATGTGGTTACGATTTGTGAATGCATCTACTGTATAGATACAATATATATGATTATTGTTGCGTACGTATTTCCATGTAGAACTATTTATATATTATATTAAGTTTGATCTATTTTAGATTCTAACAATAATTTTTTTCTTTTTTTCACGTATACTAAAAGATTTAAATTAATTTGTTAAAATTCATCAAAAGAAATATAAAGTAAGTGATTTTTACGAATGTATCTATTGTTCTAATTTTTTTTTTTTTATGTTTGTGTAAAACTATTTATATATTACATTTATTTGATCTATCTTAGATTCTAATTATAATTTTACTTCTATTTCAGATATATTGGATTTAGATTTATTTGTAAGATCTCATAAAGGTGTATTTCTCAAATCTTTTTTAAACTAAAACTCTAAAAATTTAGACTATGGAAACTAATATCGGTTTGCATGAATCAATATTAGTTAATTATTATTTTTGGATAAGTGACAATAATATGTGAATTTTTTCTATCGTTTGGAACTATGAACATGATCAATTTCTTTTTCAAAAGGTTCATCTGCATTTTATTCATAAAAATTTAGTCTAATGAAAATTAATATCGGTTTGTATGAATCAATATTAGTTAATTAGTTTTTTTATATAGGTAATAATAGTGTGTGAATTAATTTCTTTCCTATCGTTAGAGTTTGAACTATAAACATGGTTTACTTCTTTTTCAAAAGGTTTATCTTCATCAAATTCAGTTGGTTCATAACAACGAATATTTTATCGTTTGGAACTATGAACATGATCAATTTCTTTTTCAAAAGGTTCATCTGCATTTTATTCATAAAAATTTAGTCTAATGAAAATTAATATCGGTTTGTATGAATCAATATTAGTTAATTAGTTTTTTTATATAGGTAATAATAGTGTGTGAATTAATTTCTTTCCTATCGTTAGAGTTTGAACTATAAACATGGTTTACTTCTTTTTCAAAAGGTTTATCTTCATCAAATTCAGTTGGTTCATAACAACGAATATTTTATTTTACTTTTATTATATACATAAATAAAGTTATTATTAAAAACTTGCATATCACGCGTGTCCTAATCTAGTACTAAAATAAATATGAACATATTTGTTTGGTAGTAAGATATAAGAGATACACTCTACCTCTTAAATAAATCTCTATTTCTCTTTCTCTTATTATTATTTTTTTACCTCTCCCTTTACGGTTGATCGATCACTCGTCTCAATCTATAATTATAAATATATAGTTATTGTTATCGGAGTGCGGCTTGGCCGCCACATTATTAGTTTACTATTTTTACAATGGTTGTTTAACGCACCATAATAATTCATTATTATAATGGACTGATCGGCTAGCCTAAATCATTTATTTTATTGCTTTTACAATGGATGACCATGTCACCATAATTTGTTACTTTTACAATGGATGATTATGTCCCCATAATTTCTTGCTTTTTACGATTGATGACTATGTCACTATAATATATTTATTCACATTTTTAACAATAGATGACTTCTCCATGATTTATTTATTTACTGTTTTAATATGTATGATTTGATCACCATACATTATCTTTAAATTATTGTCAATATTATCATTATTATAAAAAGAGGCTCAGCCACATGTCTATAATCTTATATATGAACTGGTAGATTTATTAATCATATATTGAAATTTTTAAATTGATTTTTTTTTTTTTTACTCCCAACAGTAAAAAGCTACAAATTTTTAAAAAAAATACTTTTGAAATGCTATTTAATGGCTAATTAATAGTGTTTTCAAATCTATAATATACTTATCTTTCATTCATTCATTCCACTAAGATATTTCATCTATCATCTCCAAGAAAATTATTCGTTTTATAAGAAAAAATGCTTCATCCGTCTTTAATTTTTGTACTAGGATTTATCCTTGTTGCTTTTTATAGTTTACTCGTTGGAGAATATTCTCCTGAGAAATATGTGATGATTTTTATTTTGGTTTTTTATGTATTTCTTGTAATCACATTATTTATTTAAGCACTACCTATATTTTAAAATAAATAGTATAATCTCTCTAATAATGTTGTTTGTGATTTTATTTTAGAAACTAAAATGGCTATATTCGAGAAGTTTCAATTCCCGACTGTACATATCATTAGGGCTCACTATATATCTTGGACTACCAACGTCGAACTGCATTTGAAATCTCTACGGTTATCGAAAACCATCAAAGAGAAAAATATTTTGACAGCCCAAGAAATAGCAAAATCGGTGATCTTCCATATGAGACACCTAGATGAAAACATCATCTATGACTAAGCACCCATGAGAGATCCCAAAGAGCTCTAAAAGTCGCTGAATGATCGTTTTAATCATCAGAAATACATAACTCTTTCACTTATTTGAGATCAGTGGAATAGTTGTGTTAGAAATTGTGGCTAAATTGAGATATTGTGGTGATATTATCATTGAGTCTCAAATGCTTGAGAAAACGTACACCACATTTCACAAAAGCCACATTACATGCTACAACAATATAGGTTACGAGGGTACACCAAACTTTTGGATTTGATTGCGGCGCTTCTAATAGAGGATCTAATATATTTATATGGATCATTAGGTACATAAATCTACATGAGAATCTCTTATGGTTTTAAAATGCCAGAAGGATTAAGATCCAAACCCAAAGAATTATGTGCAATAAAACGGGAAAGTTCATTATATGGGTTAAAACAATTTGGACGTATGTGGTATAATCGTCTCAATGAGAATTTAACAAAATAAGGATATGTGAACAATCTTATATTCCCATGCATTTTTATCAAGAAAAACAACATCCGAATTTGTGATTGTCGCGATATATGTTGATGATCTAAAGAGAGCTGAAATTCAAGAGGAAATACGGGAAGCGTCAAACTATTTAAATTGAGATGAAAAATCTTGAACATACAAAATATTATCTTCACCTACAAATTGAGCATTATCAAAATGATATATTTGTACACAAATCCACATATACCAAAATAGTGTTAAAGCGATTTAACATGGATAAGGCAACTGCTCTTAGTACTCCTATAGTCGCTAGAGTAATTAATGTTGAAAATGATCTCTTCCGGCCACATGAAGGAAATGAAAAGATTTTTGGTCCTAAAGTACCATATCTAAATGCAATTAAAGCCCTTATATATCTTGCAAATTGTACCCAACCTGATATGTCTTTTGTCGTTTATCTTTTGGCAAGATTCAGTTCATCCCCTACACAAAGACATTGGAATGTAATTAAACATGTTATTTGCTATCTTCAAAGAAAGATTTATTTAGGATTATTTTATCCTAAAAATTCAAAATGTCAAATAGTTGGTTTTGCAGGTGCAAGATATTTTTCAGGCCCACACAAAGCTCGATTACAAACATGATATGTTTTCACAATTGGGAGAACCGCTATATCCTTGCGTTTTCAGAAGCAAATACTTGTAGCCACTTCTTTAAATCAGGTTGAAATCATTGCGCTTCATGAGGCAAGTGGAGAATGTATATATCTTAGATCAATAAATCAACATATTCAATCAAGAAGTGGAATCCGCTGTTAGTACGGAGCCAACCATCTTATATGAAGATAACACTACATGGGTTGCCTAGACGAATGAATGATACATCAAAAGCGACATAACTAAACATATTCCTCTGTAGTTTTTCTCATATGCCCAAGAGCTTGAGAAGAACAAAGTCATTGAAATGAAATATATATGGTCATCTGATAATACTGCAAATCTCTTCACAAAATCATTACCTACCTCCACGTTCAAGAAACATGTCCACAACATTGGAATGCGTTATCGACGAGATTTATAAAAGTTATCCTAGTCATTCGAGAGGGAACTTGTGTGATTGTACTCATTTTACTTTACCATGAATTTTTCCACTAGATTTTCCTATAAATGTTGTTAACGAGGCAACTGAAAACACATCGTAAGCTGGGTGTTGGGAGTGTTACAAAAATTAAAAGACAGTTGCGTATACAAATGATAATGGAACCCATTTCATAAAAGTTCACGGCAAAATTTATCTAAATTTATTCTATAAATACGAACATATTCGCTCGATTGTAATGCATAAAAGATACATTATACTTTCCTGGATCAGAGCTACCTCTTCACCTGCACCTTATCTGCTACGGAAGATTGCTGCTCAGACCACAGTTTTCCACACTTGGAGGCAGAGAAACAATGTTTTGCATAACCTCCAGTCGATTCCTGCAACATCTCTCTTCAGGAATATCGACAAAGACATCCGCAACATCATCAATGCGAGAAAACATAGTCAACGTTTGATGTTGCTTTGGTTGAAGTTATTTCTTAAGTACATTTTGTAATTCTTCCCTTATAGTATTGTTCTCCTTGTTTTTTATTCTTTTTTACCAATAAAACAAACATTTAGATTGTCACTTTTGTAACTCCTAACTTTTCATTAAATATGATATTAACATTCTTAGCCAAAAAAAGTGATAATGAACCCATTTCATAAAAATGTACGGTAAAACTTATCTAAATTTATTCTATAAATACGAACATATTCATTTGATTGTAATACATAAAAGATACATTCTACTCTACCTTTCAAATAAATCTCTCTTTCTCTCTTATTATTTTCACTACCTCTCTCTTCAAAGTTGATATTTTTGTCTTTGCGATTCAATACATATATATAAAAATAATAATAATATAATATAATTATAGCACTAATGAATATAGAGAAGATATACTAGAAAAACGAAGAATTAAATATAAATTTGCAAATTGTTTTTTTTTTTTAATCTCAATAAACAATATTAACTCCACCAAACAAATAAATATTGATTTTTTTTACTAGTTTTGTAATCTTAACTTCATTTTAAGAGGAGATGATTCTATCTAATGAGAGAAATAAAAGGAATAAAGCCTATCAGCATTTCTAATTGGCTACAGCAGAAGCCATGGCTAAAGTGTACTTATGCTTGAGGTAAGCTTTGATGAAAGGCTCCAAGTCACCATCCATTACAGATGTGATATCAGAAGTTTCATGACTTGTTCGGACATCCTTAACCAGTTTGTACGGATGAAACACATAGTTCCTGATCTGCTGTCCCCATTCAGCTTTCACCACATCTCCTCTTATTTCCTTGATTTCAGTCGCACGTTGCTCCTCCGCAATCACCAACAGTTTCGCCTTTAGTCGGCTCAGACCTCTCGTCTTGTTCGCCAGTTGACTTCTCTCCTCTGCAATATCCAACATTTAGGCATCTGAAAAAATAGACTCAAATGGAGAATATCTCTACTTCGAATCCCTAGAAATCGTTATTAACTACTATATTTCAGTTTTGATACATCAGTAATCCGATGGATCATGCAGGCTATTCAGGTTCTTCACTGCAGGTTATTTTCTAGACCAACTTAGAGTAGATTTGTGGAAATGAAAGACAAACCTGAGCAACGGACCGCAACACCAGTAGGGATGTGAGTAATCCGAACAGCAGTTTCAACCTTGTTGACATTCTGTCCTCCTTTTCCACCTGCCCTCGTGAAAGTAATCTCAAGGTCCTCCTCTGGTATTTCAACTCCCACTGCTTCCTCGGGCAGAAGCGGCATCACGTCCACACCAGAAAAGCTTGTCTACGTGCAATATCAGTATAAGCGTATAACACACAACCACATATGCTTTTGGAGTTCATAAACCTTAAGCCTCAGCATTAGTGAGTGAAGACGCCAATTCCCTCGAGGCTTAGTATACATCAAACTTATAAGTGTAAAAATAAAAACTAGATGGAAATAGTAAGATACCAAGCTGCTACTACCACTGATGTCAACAAAAAGTTATGAAAATTCATGAAGCACTGCATGCCAAACTTTTTAGTATTGTATGGAATTTCGCTATGGAGCAGCTTAATTTACCTGGCGAAGGCCTTTGGAATTGAATGGTGATTGTCGTACAATCCTATGAGTTCCTTTCTCCCCTGAAAGGTAACCATATGCATAACGCCCTTCGATTTCAAGTGTCGCTGACTTAATCCCTGCTTCCTCTCCAGCAGACATTTCAACAACTTTCGTCTTGTACTGCTGCTTTTCTCCCCATCTCATATACATCCGAAGCAGCATATCGGCCCAATCCTGCACTGGAAGTTATCGCAGGAATTCAATTAACATCGCAAAACACAGAAGCCTCTAAGAAAATTTCATATACCAAGGCAAAAGGCAATAGGAAATGAAAGATAATTACTGCATTGTCTTGGCCCTCTATACAAAATGAAATGCATTCTTGGTACTAGTTCTCTTCCTCGTAATTTTTTTTGAAAAAAACACGACATCAGTTGAGCACACAAACACTCCATGATCATTTCTTTGATACGAAGTCAGTCTATAGGGTTATAAACTCAAGAGATGAGTCTCCAAGAATATATCTGAATTCATTTAGACATCTAGGAAGTACAAAAAGTCGAATTGCGTAAAACAGTAATTACCTGAGCATCTGTTCCTCCAGCTCCAGCCGTAATGTAGACAACAGCGCCTTCTTTGTCATAAGGTCCTGATAGAAGCTGTGTTAGCTCAAATCGATCTAGAGATTTATTCAACTCTTTGATGATTCCCATGGCCTCTTCAAGTAGGCTAACATCAGTAGAGTCCATCTCTTCTGTTAGTTTAACAATCGTTTCCGCATCCTCAACCTGCCTCAAGAAGCAACACATGATCTCGGAACGGTCACTAAATCAAGACTAAATTTAAGAGGCATGTACCATACCAAGGAAATGTTGACCTAGATGTGTTTAGGTGTAACAACATGTATAGAGAGAGCAAAAAATCGCAATTCAACATCATACATAAAGCTAGATATGTAGGAAAAAAGAGATGAGGTATGAGAAAACATTACCATGGTTTTGAACTCAGAAAGCAACCGCATCCGATCTTTGAGATCATTCAAAGCGGAAAGCGTTTCTTGAGCTTTAGCACGATCATCCCAAAAAGAGGTATCAGTAGCTTTAGACTCCAAATGTGCAATATCGTGTTCTAGTTGGTTCAAACCAGCAGAAGCTATAATCTCTTCAACACGAGCTGATGCTATTTCAACATCCTTCCTCAATGTATAAAAATCTGTCACCAATGGAAAAACAAAAATCACCCTCATCATCTTACAAAAGTAGCATAACACACAAGAAATCAAAACCCAAGTATCACTTTGAATCTTACAACTGTAATTGAACAATTTCAGCCAAAAAATGTGCAAATTAATGGGAATTGAATGGCAAAAGAAGGTACCTTGCATCACCCACTCACTCGTATCACTTTCATTCGACACACTCAGGTTGCTCTCCTGTGCACAGAATGAAACTGAAAACACACAAAAATATAAGAGAATTGTTAACCCGATGGCGAATTCCAAAGATGACTGAAATTTGAGATAGCGAGAAAGAGGACTGACTGGGCGAACTGAGACGAGAAGTCGAAGAAGAAGAAGAGAAATGGGGAAGAGAAAGCGGAAGTGAGAGACGAAGAAGAGGGAGATTCTTCGGTCGGAGAATCGAGAGCGTAGGTTTTCCGGCGATTGAGAAACTCCGGCCGGCGACGGCGAGAGGTCGGAGAACGCTGACTTCCATGGACATTCTTTTCTGCTTCTCCAAATTTCTTTGCCTCTTTTGCCTTTTACTACTACGAGTTATCCACACCCGCCACGTCATCGATGTTTAATTTCTAATATTATTTTTTCTAAAGAAGCATTTCATTGTGGCATGTCCCATTTTTTCTCTCTTTCCTTTGACAAACATAAACATGTGTATGAACAATTTGCATTCTAAAATAGCTTAAATTCCTGAGTCAGTATATCCACATGACCCACTTTTTCACGAAGAAGAAAAACACATTCATGATCTTCACTAAACTATGAAGCTTTTGGTTTAGCCTTAACGATGTACCATAACTATGATATTTTTCTTGTTTTGGAACAGAATTTGATCATACCATAATCCAATGGTAAATCGTAGAAGTGGAGGCGTTAATTTATGGCTAGGGACTCCTCAGATTCATGGGGAAGCGAACCATCATCAATCATGTTAAGTATGATAAAAAAATATATATATAGTAGAATTACACTTAGTAATTTAGGAGATACTTGGAACAACTTATGAATAATTAATAACTTTTATTTCTATTAAATTTTACTAATTCAACTTTTTTTTATTTGGTTACGAATGGAGATGAATGATTTTTGTTTTCAACAAAAAACAAGCTATTTATATGCCCCAAACTACAAAATACCCTACAAACAATATTATAATATATAGAATCTTCTACTGTAATATCTAGATTTTTATCATACAAATATCTAAATTTTTTATATATAATTTAGATATTTTAACTAATAAAATATGTTTAAGATATTTATAGGGGTCATGAGATTCTATGATGTTTTTCGTTATTGCTTTTGCCTATGACAATCATTTTACCATCAATTTATCTACAATCAGTAATAATTAGTTCATATTGATCAACAAATCTAGCGTCTGCCTTCAAGGGGTACGATAAATATTATACTTATCCCAACCTTCAAAACATAGCAGTATTGCAGCAATTGGGTTACTTTTAAGACAGGCCAACACTTGCTCTAGAGTGTGGTACCTAGATATGTCATTTATCCAATACTTTTCTTCTTCGTTAATTCTTGGCTGACTTAGACAGCAGTCAAATTCCTTGTGATTTGTGATTTTTTTTGGTATTCCAGATATTTTCTCCTCACATTAATCGAACATCCAAATTTTAACCAAAACAACGACGACCTTCAACTTTAGGTACGAGAGTTCTTCCATGTCTAAATCATCATCTTGGACATAGTGGCGTAACATCTTTTTCCAAACCATGCAATACCTTTGAGGAACTTACCAAATCAGTTACATCATATGCTAGTAGAGATTACGTTTTTCTTGGTCTCGAATAAGATCTGTAGCAACTCTCAACCTAGTATTAGTTTTTTTTTTCTTGCAATAATAACATAGTAGATATGTCATCCTCTAAATCACATGCATATGGCTCACATAAGCAAATAGGCTCAAAAACTTATTCATGATACTTTTTTATCGTACAAAATTTGACCATATCATAATCCAATGATAAATCCCAGAAACGGAGCCGTTAACTTATCGCTAGAAACTTCTCAAGTCCATGGAGAAGCAAACCATCATCAATCCTCTTAAATTTGAAAGAAATTTGAAAAAATAAATATAATAATTTAGGAGACACTTGAGAAAACTTATAAATGAAGAACACTCTTTTTATTTCTATTGAATTATACTTGTTCAACATCTTCTACTTTGTTACAAATAGGAAAGGAATGAGCCATGTATAGACCCTAAAACTACAAAGTGTCTTACAAACATTATTCTAAACTCTAGAGTTTTCAACCATAATATCGAGATTAAATATCTTTACTATAAAAATCTAAGGAGTACCTTTCTGGAAATAAAATTATTTATTAATTTGGTTATAAAATTATGAGAAAATTGGGGAATGAGTAGTTTCTAAGAATGTTATTATAGGAATGGGTAATATACGGTAGCATATATGCAAAGTGGACACTTTAGGGGTGGCTCCACTTCCTTAACCCTTACTTCTTTTTTTAATTACAATTGTGCCATACTTACCAAAATCCTAAATAAAAATCTAAATAAAATTGTTTTTATCTTAACTCTCTCTCCTTTGTCTTTTTCGTAGACTTTTTCTCATATTTTAATTTTGAGATCTGAAATCACTTAAATCTATTTCTATTTCTCCTCTCCGCGATGGCCAACTACATGATCTTCGTCAACACTTTAATCGGTCGGAGCTCCACCCTCTCACCCAATTCGGTCTCTTTTCATTTTTTTTTCCTCTCATATCCACAGTAAGACAAATCAAGAAAATTAAAATTCATTGAGAGAACTACTCAATCCTCAAACTATGACCAGAGAGAACCACCCAATCCTTCTCTCACATATGGAGGATGTACAACAATGGATGTAGGGTGAAGGTGTTGGTGTACGAGGATGGTGTACACGGCGGAGTAGACGATGGTGTTGGTGTACGAGACGGAATATGGGGCGCTGTAAAGTGTGGTGTACGAGGATGGTGTACACGGCGGAGTAGACGATGGTGTTGGTGTACGAGACGGAATATGGGGCGTTGTAAAATGTGGTGTACGAGGATGGTGTACACGGCGGAGTAGACGATGGTGTTGGTGTACGAGACGAAATATGGGGTGTTGTAAAATATGGTGTACGAGGACGGTGTACACGGCGGAGTAGACGATGGTGTTGGTGTACGAGACGGAATATGGGGCATTGTAAAATATGGTGTACGAGGACGGTGTACACGACGGAGTAGACGATGGTGTTGGTGTACGAGGATGGTGTACACGGCGGAGTAGACGATGGTTTGGTGTATGAGACGGAGTATGGGGCGTTGTAAAATGTGGTGTACGAGGACGGTGTACGCGAGTAGACAACTGTGATGGATTTGTTTTTTTTTGTTTGGTTGAAAAGTCAAGATATTTTAGATTTTTTTTTTTTTTTGGTTGAAAATAAAGAAATGTTGATGAAGGAAAAAAATGATGAATCAAAGAAATTAAGGAAGAAGGTAAAAAAAACGATGAATCAACTAGACCATCTCGAAAGCTTGTCCACACGCCGCACGCGCCACCGCTTCAGCCACTGCCTCCACCCTCACTCCCCCTTGCCATTGCGTTTTCGCCATTTTTGCCGCTGCTGCATTTCATCGTCATCAACTTCGATGTTGTTGTCTCGTCGTCTCGGAAGAAACTTGAAAACCAGTGATAAGTTTTGCTGTCGAATCCTGATCCGGTAGATCCGATTTGTGAAGAAATCAAAGATGAAGATATTAAGAGAAAGAGTTAATGAAGAAGATGAGAGGAGAAAGGAGAGAGGAGAGAGGAAGAAACAATAAAGAGAACGAAGAACAAAAAAAATCAAACCTATGCACTTTTCTCTTCCCTCTCTCATACCCTTTTTCGTAATTTTCTAAAACTCATTCTATTAGTAGAACAGTAGAAAACTACATATTTTCTTTATTTACTACAGTAAATTACTCGTTCCTCTAATTATTTTTTTTAAACTATCTATATTCCTAAACCACTCTAAAATTGTTAACAATTAAAAAAAACGTGTTACATGTATAGAGAACTTTTACTAATATGAGCTAATAGACAATGATTAAGTTTTTCCCCTATACACACGAAGCTAGAAGTTTTAATTTGGACGATGGGATATATGTCAATGTATGAGGATATAATGCTCTCTCCTTTTAGATAGGCTTTATGGAACTAGTGAAAACGACGGTAGATCCAATGGATTGGTCGGCTTCTCGATTAAACTAATGAAGTTCTTGGACCTAGAAGCCCACTTTTTTTTTCTTTTTCCATTTATCATATTCCTCACGTAGTAGTAGATCCAACTCTTGTAATTTACTTTTGTAAATTTTGTTCTTTCTGTTTGATTTACTAAAACATTTAATTGATATAGTGACAAATAAAACATTAAAAATAAAAATAAAATAAATATTGTAATTTATTTTCAACTAGATAAAGCATATATGCGGATTTGTAATCTAATATTTTATAACATGTAAAAAAGTTAATCAATTAAAAGTAGAAATCAAAATTAAATCATCCGTAAAAATAAATAAAATAAAATTGAAAACGCTGATGCAAAACCACTAATTCAGAAGTCTAACATTTATTTATTTACTTTGATTATTTGATTATTTGATTTTCAATTAAATTTTATTACATACTTTCAAATTATTAGTTTTCCTATTCTATTTGAATTAATATTACTTTTTAATCCATTTTTAAAATCTTGATGAATTTATTCTCATATTTTAGTTGAATTATTTTGACTCCTTTAATATTTTATAAACCGCACAAAAATGGAAAACAAAATCCTATCATCCGTAGAAATAAATAAAATAAGATTGAAAACGTCCATGTGAAATCACTCGTAGAAAAGCCTACAAATTATTTATTGATTTTGATTCTCCTACTTTTTTTTTTTATATTAACTGAATTTTCAATTAATTTTTTTCACATATTTCTAAAATATTAGTTTTTCCTATTCCTATTTAAATTATGTTTACTTTTTATTATATAACTACTCATATATCTTTTTTTTTAACTCTTGACAAATCGATTTACGTATTTTTATTTGAATTAAACTTACTCACATTTTTTAATCATATTTGAATTTTTATTTTTCACTTATGAATCAAGTATTATCTTTTTTTCCAATGAAAAATGAATTATATGTGTTTCATCACTTGGTTTCTTACTTTTTATAATTTTCACAACATGAGAAACTTTCAAAATAATTTTCTTCTCATACATCAATTTTACAATATTTAAAATGTTTACGTAGTTGTAAGTCTTTAAAAAACCACAATACAATGTACATTTTTTTTATTCTGATTTCAAAATATAATGATATTAGATTTTTTTTTAAATGGAAAATTTTATTTTGACGCTAAAGCTAATTGGAAATAAAATTTTTAGAAGAGGTTATTGAAATCGAGAGAATACAAAATTGAGAGATTATAATCTTTAAAGATTTAGGTATGTAAACATAATTTTATTCAAAAGATTTTTACACGTGTATTTAATATTCTAATGAGAAAACGTGTTTAATTTTTTTTGTCATATCTATTTTTATTTAAAATCAAAATATATGTAAACGTGTATATATGTAGTTTATTTACTCTTTTTTATGAATAACTAAAATAAGCTAATTGGAAAATGTTGAGATATATTGTTTTTATCGAATAAGAGAGTAATCGATGGTTATTTATAATAAAAAGCTGAAATAAAATTTGTGGAAGAGATTATTAAATTTTGAAATTTTTTGGTGAGAAGATTGAGAGAGTACAAAATCTTGTTATATAAAGGCAAAATATTATAATCTTTGAAAATTTGAGTATGTAAACCTAAATCTATTTGAACTCAAAATTTTTTTACACGTGTATTAATTAATATTCTAATGAGAAAATTTTGAAATCTAATTCATCTTAATAAACGTAAACGAAAAACGAAAAGAGAGAAAAAAAAAATGGTTGTACGAAAAAAACAAAATCGAGAATTATAATAAAGTCAATATTTAAAAGAATAGACCATGCTTATCAACTAATTATTTTAAGGAATTATTTATTAGAAACTAATTAAATTTGTTTTGATATATTTATAATCTACTTGATAAATACAAATATATAAGTTTTTAAAAAAAAAAATTTGTATAACACATGTCAAAATCTAATTGGAAAAAAAATTACGTATGTCAAAATCCGATCGACTGACTGACACGTGTCACGATCGTGTTAATTACGAAGTTTGACGCATCAAGCTTTATATAATAAGATTAGTTTTAAATTTTAATAATCTTTTAGTATATCTAATTTTTTTTTTTTCAAATATGGAACCTGACGAGGATCCGAATTTGAAAAGATATATAAGCGAATACAGGTCAAAATATGCCGATTCGTAAAAGATGAAACGGAATACGGATACTTCAAAAACCAAGATATTTTGCTTCGCGCCAAATCCTACTGGGCACTCCCGTTCGAGTAACACAAGATACAGTAGTTTTTTGGAAATAAAAGTTGCCAAATGGTTCTTGATAAAGAAATGTCTAAATAGAAAAAGGCGACTAAAACATATCTATCTAAGCATCATTGGAAGTGTCGAAATTGTCAATTTTCAGAGGAGTGATGTCATCTGCAACTTTGAACCCTCCTACGACTCGGGCAAAGAACACCATCTGTTGCTCCAGTGTGTATTTGATGTTCTCCGCCTGTTAACCAATTATAAGTATACATTGCTAATTACGATTACGATCCTAAAGACTTGTTATTATTGTTAATACAAGTGATCAAAAGCCCCTTACCTTGCGAAAACCATGCTGTTCTCCTTCGTACTCGACAAGAGCAACTGGCAGACCATTTTCCTTTAATGCTTGATAGATTTTACGCGATTGATCTGGCGTCACAACCTGCACAACGTGTTCAGCATTTTATACCAGCATTACTACAAACCATTAAGAAAGGGGAAAAGAAAGAGTTGTAATGAGAAAACGGAGAACCAAATCTAGAATCCAGAAGATGATGAATCTAATTAAGCCTTTTGTTACTAGAGGCATTCAAGAAAAGCCAACTGAAAATGAGGAAGATGCATTAAAAGTTCGAATAGAAAGAAAACAAGAGTCGGGAACCTTGTCTTCCAGTCCTTGGAATAGGATAATGGGGCAAGAGAACCTATGGACGAAGTTGATTGGTGATCTCTCATAGAAATCCTTTTCATCTCCTGCAATCACGTACAAAATAATTTTGGCAACTGATCGACATAACTAAAGCAAAGATTAAATGCTCTCTTCAAAGCATTTGACTCACCAACAAGATTGTCGATATAGCGGGATTCAAACTTATGACCTTCTTCTTTCAACATTTTTAAGTCAGCCACCTGCATTCAGAAAATCCAAGATACTTCTATATGTTCAAGAGTTTTCAAGAACTTAATCCAATACAAAACGAAAACTGGGGACAGTGGAAAAAAAAGAATAGTTCTGTACTCACTCCGTATAAGGACGCTCCAGCCTTGAATACATCTCTGAACGCCAATGCTGCAAGAGTTGTGTAACCTCCTGCAGAACCTCCAGATATACAGAGTCGTTTAACATCTGCCTTTCCAGAAGACACCTGCCCAAACAAAAGAAAATGTTTTGGAATTGCTTCCAATTTGTTTCACATAAAATAGGCAAAGAAAGAACATACCAAATATTTAGCACAACCACAACAGTCATCAACGTCAACAATCCCCCACCGCCGTAACAACCGCTCTCGATACTCTCGACCATAACCTTCAAAATAATGTTCACTTTGTCACAAAAGACCCACGCGTGTGTGCCGACATCGTGAGAATGGGACATCGAAAACAGGATGAAGGTATGCCACTGTACAAGTATACAATGTTTTCGATGTCTTAACATGAAATACTTTAACAAGACTTACTATAATGACGAAAGTATGCAACTGTACAAGTGTAACGAATAAAATTGGGGTTACCAAATTATGGAAAAAATGCAGGTAAAGTGGAAGAAATAACTTAGAGCCATATCAACAAACCTGTGCTTCCACCATAATTAACATCAACAAATGCCCACCCTCGACTTGTCCAGTACTGGATATTCAGATTTAAGGATCCGCGTGATTCAGCAGTAGGTCCTCCTGCAGATTCGGATTGTCGACAAAAATGATAGATGTGGCGTGTATAGCAAACATGATCTTACGATGAACAAGTTTGAAACTGAGGAAGCATTATGGTTAAGTTTAAGAAAATCGGGAACTGGTAATTTTAGCATACCATGACTCTTTACTAGCAACGGAGGTTTCTCTTCCATGCTATCATGGTAGAGCGGATTGGTTGGAGGATAAAAGTAAGCATAAGCGTTCTGACCATGAACCTCTGTTGGAAATTCAATCAACTCTGGCACGCTGAAGAAAGTCTTGTACTTCAAAACATCGGGTGATGAAGACCAAACAATCTCAGAACTGAGTGCTCTCATCTTATGCTGATCCAGTGTTACCTGTTAATAGGAGAAACTATAAATCTACTGCTACTACTTTTCATCAGACAACTAATCTCATTTAAAACCTAAAATTGGAATCATTTTCACCCTGGCAACTGATGGTGGATGAACTGCTGATGCTCCCTCAACATAAAGGCATTGGTTTCCCAATGTCTGAAAACGGAAGCAGAATTTTTAATTACTTTCGGATTCAATTGGGAATCAAAATGGAAAAATTAAAAAAAAACACAATAGCTATATTACAATGCTATCAAAATCAGTCAAAGGAATATCGAGCAAGGAAAATGAACCCTGCGAATCATCCAAAACGCCAAGATATGACCTCCCTTTCTGCCTGCATACAGGAACAATAAATTGTTATCAAAACAGAAACACAAATTTTTTTCCAGCGCAAATATGAAGGGAATATCAGAGAATGGTTGAAAGTATTCGTTTAAATTTTGGTCTACTCAGTATTACCTATAGCCACATGCAATTATGTTCTTCTCTTCAGAGCACTCGATTATTTCATAGGAGTTTGTTCCAAAAACCCAAAGTGGTTTTGCAAACTCACCATCCAGGGGATATACAGAAACAACCTCATTGGTACTTTCAATCTGTGACACGAAGAGAAAGAGGAAAGAATAAGTAGCAAGGTAGTAAACATGTCCGCATTGGCAATTTCTTAGTGCGCCAAGTAAATTTACTTAAAGAGAAGTTTCAAGTGCCAAATACCCGTGGATTGAAACCTCTACCCAAACATTCTAAGTACTTAGCAATAATTATAACTAACAAAACAAACATCAGATCCACCACTTGGGATGTATATGGTAGGTCAAAAACCTAACTCGCTTAAACAGGATGTGTTTAAACATAAAAATATAACGCCTTTCCTTCAAATTCCACAAAAGGTTTTTTTTTTTAATTCCTGAAGTATGAGAGCACAGTCTCTTTCGAGAACAAATATTCTAATTTTAGAGTCCTGCTAGTCAACTTTGTAAAAAGCCAAGGACAAAAATTTCCTCCACACTTTTATTAGTGATTGAAAAACTACCTCTATTTCAAATCTAAACAAGTTCTCAGCATTATACAAGCAAATGCAGACAAGAAAACTAAATGTAACTATAACTGGCAAATGTAAAGGTTTTTTACCCATTTATGAATATTCCAAAATCCGTTCTTTTTGTCTGTTACAAAAAAGAGTTCCCCTGCATAATAAATTCAGAGAGTCTCAGGTCAATGGAACTATGAGAAATACCAAAGATTGACAGAGTTAACTACGATATGAGATTTATAACCGATTCACCATTTTTAAAGCTACAATGGTTTGGAGAACAATCATGATGATATCCATTAGAAAGTCAGAAATTATAGGTCCATGTCTAGAAATTGCAGATCAATCTTTCCTCAGAGGCTTTCACAATCCTAGTAACTGAGCAGAGTAATTTTCTGCATATATTTTATTTCAGACAAATACCTCTTGATGACCACTTTGGCTCAGTGGGTGATTCCCCATATTTCGGATCACAACCAGCAACACATAAACGTTTATCAATATTTCTGCAGAAAGGTGTAACTCTGATTAATACAATGCAAGTGGGAAGAGATAAGAAACTATAGAGCATGGAAATCAGCATTCAAGAAGAAGATAATTGCGGATTTCACACAAAATGAATTCTACCAAAGCATTCTGAATTTGCCAGGACTATTCTAGTGAGTCCTCCTCCTATAAATCCCCGATAAGACTCTCATAGTCTCAGTATTAAGAATTTTGAACTAATCGCGATATGCATTGCATTTTTTGAAAAAAAAAAAAGGGCACATGCTCACCCGCCCTCAGAAATGTACCCAACCCACAGCTCTGCTTTATCCCAGGGCATATTAGGGTGACTCCATTCAATCCATGCCATTCGCTCACACTTGGGGTCCAAGCGTGGAAATGCATAGAAATCATTGCCACTCACGAGTACTTTTGGTTCTGGATCACAACAGAAAGAACACATGTGAGTGTCAATGATTATCTGTATTAACCAATAAAAAGTTGGAAACATATACTATATGACGCTACTTTACATAACTCACATCCCCTGTAGACGCTTACAATGCAAGTAATAATACTTCAATCGTTAAAGTTTTGACATATAATCTACCTTCAAGTGTCTCTCCACTTAGATTGACCTCCACTATGGTCGTAATTGGGTTTGATCTGTCCTGGCGACCATCTAAAAACTCCAGCCAACCAGTTAACATGTAAATCTTGATAAAACACAATCAGACATCAGACAGCACCCAACACTAAACAGTAGAGACCAACCAACCTTCCCTAACAGTAATGTAACGGTTAAAGCTTGCATCAAAGACTCCATCTGCATAAGTAACAGCTGGTCCACCATAATCAGGGGTAATTGGCCTCGGAGATGAATCTGATTTTCAACCATCCAGTAGACAGCATCAGAAGTTGCCAAGGTAAGTACACATAACTTGCATTGAAAAAGATTAGAGTTTATCTCACATTTGTCAGTGATGTTTTGCTTGTAAAGACGTTGATCCTTGTAATTGGAGAAAACAAGAGTGTCGTCTGATGAAATCCGGAAAGCACCACCACCGTATTCTTGAGTTAAAGTCCTCACAGCAAACTCTTTTGGTGTAATATCCGTTGGTTCATCTCCAGGTTTATCTCCTTGGAGCACCAAAACCCCTCTCCTTGAATCATTGATAAACGAAAACCCAAGCTCGCATCAAATTCGGACTTTGGAGATCTGAAATCAAACAGAAACAAATGGAGAGGAAAAAAAAAACAAATACCCGGATTCATTAGGGCGAGACTCGAGCAAGACGAGACGGCCTCGAGAATCGACGGCGGTGCCGCCAAGACGCTTGGAAGCACCGGAAACGATGTCGGCAGTGATAGGGGACTTCCAGGAGCCATAAGGAGCGGTGGTTATCGGAGTCTCAGAAGAGGACATGGAAGCGGAAGAGCGAGATGGTATGAGAGAAAAGAGATTGAATCTTCTGATCGCAGAAGAGGAGAAGGAAGAAGGGAAACGAGTGAGTGAGACAAAGTGATTGAGTGAGGTCAAGACTGCCATTTATATTTCACTCATCATCATCGACTCTACTTTCTCCTTTGCCTTTCATCTTAAAAAAAAAAACGTTTGCCATGTGATTATGTTTTTTTTTTTTTTTTTTTCTGGGTTAATCGGGAGGTCGACTACTAATTCCGATTAATCATCTGAAGTAAATATGGTCATCAAATAGTCAATTCATCGAATTTTTTAAATAATCTAAAGTGTGACATCATTTCAACTAGTTTAAAAATATAGATTCCTTTGAATCTTACAAAGTTTGATTTATTATCCTTCTATTTGATGTGTGATATTTGTATGTTATCATTATTACCGTTAAGGACAGAGATGTCCACAAAATTGGCGGCCGGTACTCAAACAAATTGCATTTCGTTAAGGTATTTTTTATTGGATATTACTAAAAGATCAGTGACTTGCTATTGCATGTTTTTGGGAGATTCTCTTATATCATGGAAGTCTACTAAGCAAGTCACTTGTCTCACGATTTTAGCTAAAGCTGAATACAGAAACATGGTTTTAACAGTTTGTACAATCGTGTGGTTAAGAAATTTGTTGGATGATCTACACATCACACTGGTTCTCCTTTGCCTCTTTTATATTTTTAAAGAAATGTTTGCTATTGACATATGTATGTGATTATCTTTTTTCTTTGGTTAACGAGGAGGTTGACGATTGAAATCCGATTAATTGTCTAGGGTGATGTAGCCGTCAACTAGCCAATTCACCGAATTTTTAATTGGTCAAAAGCGTGACATCATTTCAACTAGTTTGAAGATATAGAATCATTTGGGTCTTAAAAGGTTTGATTTATTCTCCTTCTATTTGATGTGCGATATTTGTATACCCATATTTTTATCATTACCACTGTTGAGGACAGAGATGTCCACGAAATTGGCGGCGGGTACTCAAACATACTGCTTTTCATTAAGGTATTTTCCATTGGATATTACTAGAAGATCAATGACTTGCTACTGCATGTTTCTGAGATATTCTCTTATATCATGGAAGTCTAAGAAGTAGTCACTTGTCTCTTGATCTTTGCTGAAGCTAAATACAAAACCATGGTTTTAACAGTTTGTGAATCGTCTACACATCACATTGATTCTCCTTTACCTTTTTTATCCTTTTTAAGAAACGTCTGCTATAGACATATGTAGGTGATTTTTTTTTTTGTTAACCAGAAGGTTGACGATTGAAACACGATTAATCTTCTAGGGTGAATGTAGCCGTCAAATAGCCAATTTACCAAATTTTTAATGGTTCTAAAGTGTGACATCATTTCAACTAGTTTAAAGATATAGGTTCATTTGAGTCTTAAAAAGCTTGATTTATTCTTCTTTTATTTGATGTTCGATATTTGTATACCCATATTTTTATCATTACCACCGTTAAAGACAGAGATATCCACAAAATTGATGCTAGTACTCAGACAGTTTGCTTTTTTATTAAGGTATTTTCCATTGCATATTACTATAAGACCAGTGACTTACTATTGCAAGTTTCTAAGAGATTCTCTTATAACACGGAAGTCTAAGAACCAGTCACTTGTGTAACATCCGTCCCCGTCACTCTGAGCCCTAAGTCTCGCGCCCTAAGTCTCGCGCCCTAACTTACAACACAAGAAATACACCTGCACACACTGAAAAGGAGAAAAGAGGGGTGAGCAACTAGGTTACTCAGTGAGGGAGATCATGTCTGCCCACATGATTTACATTATACAACAATATAATTCAGTAAACAAATATACTAAGTCTAGAAACAGTCATGCAACATACAACCTAACATCTAACACAACATCAACCTAACATGCTTCACATAACTCCTCAACAAATATATCACATAAATCATCATCACATATCAACATATCTCCATACTTATCAACATGGCCATTGGGCTGTCCGTCACCTCGAAAGGTTGTACACCACTTGTGGCTCGTCAGCCGGTTTACGGGCTTTAGCGGAATCGCCATGTCCTCGCCTTCAGTCTGACATCACATACGTCCTACAACGGAATTACCATAACTTCACCGTTGCAGACACACAACAAAACTATCAACATTATCCATATCACATCTAAACAACTATCATGCCTCAACCATACCATAACACATCATACTCTCAACTTAACATCTCAGTCAACACATCAATCACTATTCTATAGACCCAACATACATGCTCACAGAATCATACCATTGCATAATATGAATCCACAAATCTCAACCCTCACCTTAGCCAAAAAGCATCCGGAGTCTCTGAAACTGCAGTCCAGAAAATAGCGTTTGAAAATAGCATTTCGAGCGGTTGCGTTCGAAATAGCGTTTCGGGCGGTTGCGGTTGAAACGCTATTTCTAGTGGTCTGAAATCGCGTTCTGGGCGTCTGACGTATGTGGAAATAGCGTTTCAGATCTGCGTTTGCGTTTTAACTCATATTAGGGTTTCTGAATTTTGGACAGAAGGAGTGTTTCTTGACCAGAAAGAAACACAAATAACTTACGGACTTTAGTTCGGATCAGAGAACGAAAACTTGATCTGGACTCCTTGCAACAACACATTTCCAGAGACACCAAGATCATAATCTGAATCCTTCGGATCGGGCTGGAAAACGCCTGCGAAGTCGGCTGGCCGCAGCTTCACTCTGCACAAATCAGTCCCAGAAAAACACCAATAACTTTCAGACCATAACTCCGATTGACCAACGTCTTTCGGCTATAACTAGATCTGTGAGTTGACTACTTACCCATAAAATTTCGTTTGATTCCAATGTGTTTTTCCCGTCCGTTTCTCTCCTTCCCCAGAACAGGACAGATCTGCCTCCTTTCACATTCAGCTTCTTCTTTGTTACGGCTCTGATCTTGTTCTCCTCTCGACGTCTTCTTCTTCTCTCCTCCTCCTTGATCTCACGATCAGTCTCTCTCCCTCTTTCTCTTTCTCTCTCTTTCTCTTCTCCTCCTCTCTTTCTCTTCTCCTCCTCTATGCCGTTTCTTTTTCTTCCTCTCTCGCCCCCTTCTTTTCTTTTTCTGATAATTATGTTTTCCCCCAAAACATAATTAGGGTTTAGCTTAGGATTAATTTTAGAGCTTTTGGGTAATGGGCTTAAGATTATCTAAACGGCCAAATTAAAACTTATTCTCTTACTCCGAAATGAGATCCATTACGCTTTCTTGCGAAATAGGTTAGGGTTTTACTGAATTTTTAGGATAGGGGCGTGACAACTTGTCTCTCGATCTTAGCTGAAACTGAATAAAGAAGCATGGTTTTAGCAGTTTGTAAAATCGCGTGGTTAAGGAATTTTTTTGATGATCTACACATCACACTGATTGTTGATGATTGAAACCCGATTAATCTTATAAGGTGAATGTAGCCATCAAATAGCTAATTCACGGAATTTTTAATGGGTAAGCGTGATATCATTTCAACTAGTTTAAAGATATACTCCTTTGGATCTTAAAAAGTTTGATTTATTCTCCTTCTATTTGACGTGCAATATTTATATACCCATATTTTATCATTACCACCGGTAAGAACAGAGATGTCCACCAAATTAGCGGCTGGTACTTAGATATATTGCTTTTTGTTAAGGTATTTTCTATTGGATATTACTATAAGACCAATGACTTACTACTGCTTTTTTTGGGAGATTTTCTTATATCATGAAAGTCTAAGAAGCAGTCACTTGTCTCTTGATCTTAGCTGAAGTTGAATACATAAGCATGGTTTTAGCAGTTTGTAAAATTGTGTGGTTAAGAAATTTTTTTGATGATCTACACATCACAATGATTCTCATTTGCCTCTTTTATATTTTTAAAGAAACGTCTGCTATCGACATATGTATGTGATTATGTTTTTTTTGTTAATTAGGTTGGTAACGACTGAAACCCGATTAATCTTCCAAGGTGAATGTAGCCATCAAATAGCCAATTCATCAAAATTTTAATAGATCTAAAGCGTGATATCATTTCAACTGGTTTGAAGATATAGGTTCCTATGAGTCTTAAATGGCTTGATTTATTCTTCTTCTATTTCATGTGCAATATTTGTATACCCATATTTTTATCATTACCACCGTTAAGGACAAAGATGTCCACAAAATTGGCGGATGATACTTAGACGGATTGCTTTTCGTTAAGGTATTTTCCATTATATATTATATAAAAGATCAGTGACTTAATACTGCATATTTTTGGGAGATTCTCTTATATCACAGAAGTCTAAGAAGTAATCATTTGTCTCTCGATCTTAGATGAAGCTGAATACATAAGCAAAGTTTTAGCAGTTTGTGAAATCGTGTGGTTAAGAAATTTGTTGCATAATCTACACATCACATTGATTTTCCTTTGCCTCATTTATCTTTTAAAAAAATGTTTGTTATCGACGTATGTATGTTATTATGTTTTTTTTTGTTAACCAGGAGGTTGACGACTGAAACCCGATTAATCATCTAGCCAATTCATTGAATTTTAATGAATCTAAAGCGTGACATCATTTTAATTAATTTAAAGATATATGTTCCTTTGGGTCTTAAAATGCTTGATTTATTCTCCTTCTGTTTGATGTGCGTTATTTGTATACCTATATTTTTATCATTACCACTCTTAAGGACAGAGATGTCCACAAAATTGGCGGCTGGTACTCAGACAGATTGCTTTTTGTTAAGGTATTTTCCATTTGGTATTACTAGAAGACCAGTTACTTGCTACTGCATGTTCTGGGAGATTCTCTTATATCATGGAAGTATAAGAAGCAATCACTTGTCTCTCGATCTTAGCTTAAGATGAATACATAAGCATAGTTTTAACAGTTTGTGAAATCGTGTGGTTAAGAAATTTGTTGGATGATCTACACATCACACTGATTCTCCTATGCCTCTTTTATCTTTTTAAAGAAACGTCTGCTATTGACATATGTATGTGATTATGTTGTTGTTTTTTGTTAATCGGGTTGTTGATGACCGAAACCAGATTAATTGTCTAGGGTGAATGTAGCCTTCAAATAACCAATTCACCAAATTTTTAATGGGTCTAAAGCGTACATCATTTCAACTGGTTTGAAAATATAGGTTCCTTTGGGTCTTAAAAGGCTTGATTTATTCTCCTTTTATTTGATATGCAATATTTGTATACCCATTTTTTTTATCATTACCACCGTTAAGGACATAGATGTCCACAGAATTGGCGGCTGGTACACAGACATATTACTTTTCGTTAAGATATTTTCCATTGGATATTACTTGAAGATCAGTGACTTGCTACAACATGTTTCTGGGAGATTCTCTTATATCATGGAAGTCTAAGAAGCAGTCACTTGTCTCTCGATCTTAGCTGAAGTTGAATACATAAGCATGGTTTTAACAGTTTGTAAAATCGTGTGGTTAAGAAATTTGTTGCATGATCTACACATCACACTAATTCTCTTTTGCCTCTTTAAAAAAACGTTTCCTATTGACATATGTATGTGATTATCTTTTTTATGGTTAACCTGGAGGTTAACGATTGAAACCCTATTAATCGTCTAGGATGAATGTAGTTGTCAAACAACCAATTCACTGAAGTTTTAATGGGTCTAAAGCATGACATCATTTAAATTAGTTTAAAGATATAGGCTCATTTGGGATTTAAAATGCTTGATTTATTCTCCTTCTATTTGATTTGCGATATATGTATACCCATATTTTTATCATTACCACTGTTAAGGACAGAGTTTTCCACAAAATTGGCAGATGGTACTCAGACAGATTTCTTTTTCTTAAGATATTTTCCATTGGATATTACTAGAAGACCAGTCACTTGCTACTGCATGTTTATGGTTGATTCTCTTATATCATAGAAGTCTAAGAAGCAGTCACTTGTCTCTCGATCTTAGCTGAAGCTGAATACAAAAGCTTGGTTTTAACAGTTTGTGAAATAGTGTGGTTATGAAATTTGTTTGATGATCTACACATTACACTGATTCTCCTTTGCCTCTTTTATCTATATATATGTTTGCTATAGACATATGTATGTGATTATGTTTTTTTTTTGTTAACCAGGAGGTTGACTACTGAAACATGATTAATCGTCCATGGTGAATATAGCCGTCAAATAGCCAAGTTATCAAAAAAATGAATGGGTCTTAAGCGTGACATCATTTCAACTAGTTTAAACATCATTTCATTTGGTTCTTAAAAGGCTTGATTTATTCTCCTTATATTTTGATGTGCAATATTTGTATACCCGTATCTTTATCATTACCATCGTTAAGGACAAAGATGTCCAAAACATTGGCGGGTAATACTCAGACAGATTGCATTTTGTTAAAGTATTTTCCATTGAATATTACTAGAAGATGAGTGACTTGCTACTGCATATTTCTAGGAGAGTCTCTTATATCATGGAAGTCTAAGAAGCAGTCATTTGTCTCTCAATCTTAGCTGAAGTTGAATACAAAAGCATAGTTTTAGCGGTTTGTGAAATCATGTGGTTAAGAAATTTATTGAATGATCTACCCATCACACTGATTCTCGAAATGTGTTTTATTGTGACAATATGGCCACAATACATGTTGCAGACAATTCTGTTATAGGCCAAATGCCCGAGACTTCCAAACTGTATTAAGAAATAAAAAACAATTTAGTATATCATGAAAAGACTAAACACAAAGAGATGGATTGTCATACAGTTTGAAAAAAGATTGAAAAAGGGTCTTTGAACCTTTTTTATGTCAAAACAGAGTGTCAAGTCGCGAATATCCTTACTAAACCTCTTTATCCAGGATAATTACTTGCTTTACTAAACAAGATTGGATTTTCGAACATCTTCACTTCACTATTAGTGTATATACACAAGTTGATGATAATATTGTAAAGAAGGGTTGTGTTGGAAACAGTGTTAGTGACATAGTCAATTGTGAGTCTTTTTAAAGTTAATTACGACTTGTTAGTCTGATTCAGCTTATGTGAAAGTTTAGGAGATTTTTGTATGTGGGTCCAACCACTAGGGGCCAAGTCTCCTGCACAATCAACAAACGCGTGAAGGCCGGAAAAACACGATGGTATGGTATTTTCTGACGGCTCCGATGCTCAAGTTAGCAGAGAGAGAGAGAGAGAGAGAGAGAGAGAGAGAGAAAGAGAGAGAGAGAGAGAGAGAGAGAAGAGGGTGAAAATACCACGATGGATGGTGTGGAGAGAAAGGAAAGAAGTTGAAAATGAGGAAGAAATAAGTGGGTGATACCGGATCGAACAGGGAATGATCCGCGGTGTATCAGCACGATTTAGTGGAGAAATTTGATTGTGATACAGAAAGAAAAACAGAGTATTTGGTGAAAGAAATGGTCGAATATGACTGGAGAGATGGCCGGAAAATGGCAGAAAAGATGATCGGGAGAGGTCATAAGGAGATTGAGTCTCAGATGAATGGAAGGGAAAGGCTTAACTGTTTAGAGAAAATAGTATAGACTTAGAAGCTTAAGTTGGAAGTAAGAGTTAGAGTATTTATAGGATTTTACCTACCCGGGCTAGGATACCGGGCTTCGCGTCCTAAGTCGGGCCGGATTCGGGTCTACTAATTTGTCCCGATACGATGCACTCGAGTGCTTATTACCTATCACCTTTGTTTCTATACGCCAGCTGCCCGACAATACGATCCTCTGGTGCAGAGTTTTCCTTTACAGTACTGGACGCATCGCTTAATGCGGCGGGTTGGACGCCGGAAGACTCCTCAAAATCAACTTTGTCTGCTTTAATCGTTCCATGGAGTAGAGGACAACTGCTTTTACCTATCACATGCGTAAGGTACATAATATTAACTGTTTGACCGTGGACCAATTCAAATATCTTAATATTCGCGCTTTAAAGGAAATCCATACATAGCCCAAGTTTCTTATACGGAAACTCGGGCTATGTGCTCTGCTTTCCGTTTGTCTTCGTTGCCTGTACATCTAACCACTCAGTATCCAGCCCGATTCATTCTCCGCGGTGTGGCCATACCACTCGGGATGGGGGTGGAGACAGGTGGCCTAATCCATCGAGTTACTTGGACCATTGCAGATCTACCCCAAATACCCCTAGGACCGGTCCAAAAAACTAACTACACAAATAATGCTAAGAGATTCGCCTAAACTAGTTACACGTGACGCTAAGAGATTCACCTAAGTTAAGAGAGTAAATTTATCCTCTTTTGATTCACTTAAGGAAAAAAATCAGTTTGATAAACTTTTAAAAGTACTACTTTGCAAAAATATATGCATATTGATTTTTGGGACAGTTGCTGATATGGTGCATTTTCTAACTTTAATGTCAAGCGGGGTACCTTCGTAGGGAAAATTGTAGAACTAGTACATTTTTTTTGAAAATGTCTAAAATACCCTTACGCTTGGCAGAGTCTGCGTGAATTGTGTAGCCTTAAGGCTAAGGCTGGACAAACTCTGCTTAAACTCTGCTAATTATGTAGCCTTAAGGCAGATATAGTGTGTGAATTGTGTAGCCTTAAGGCTAAAGCTGGACAGACTCTGCATAAACTCTGCTAATTCTGTAGTCTTAAGGCAGATATAGTGTGTCGATTATGTAGCCTTAAGACTAAGGCTGGACAGACTCTTCTTAATCTCTGCTAACTGTGTAGCCTTATGGCAGATATAGTGTGTCAGTTGTGGTAGCCTTAAGGCAGATATTGTGTGTATTTTTTTTGTAGACTTAAGGCAGATGTTGTGTGTGCTTTTTTGTAGACATAAGGCAGATATTGCTCGACAGACTGTAGCATACTATTCGCAGGGCATGGCTTGACATTTGCAACGTAACTAAATTGTATAAACGGTCGGATTTTGAAGTACTCCTCTCTTTTCACAATAATAACAAGAATGCCATTACTTCTTACTTTTTTTGAGTTTGCTATAAACCTTTTCAACCTCTCCACCTTTAACCTAGATCTACTATTTCGATTTCACCCTCAAAGGGAGATTTCATATTTTTCAAAGAGACGGAAGCGAAATCCGAGTATAAGATTGTTTACAGACTTCTATTTTGAACGAAAGTACGTACATTCTTCGGAAAGACGATCTTCGTTTACATCTAAAGATATTCTAGGGGTTGAAGGCGAGCATATTTTCGGGAAGAACGAACACAGGTAACACTTCAAAACATTACACTAGTTATCTAAACCACCATCTTCTAAACTGCGTCTAGAGCTCTAGTACGTCTTTGGCAGAGCTATTTCTAAAAGACCCTGCCAAAGTGTAGAGCTCTGCGAAAAATCTTCTAAGATAGTGTGTTGCAGATCTTTTGAACATTCTTTTTTTTGCAGATAATGTTGCATTTGTTGACTATTTTTGGACAATGGAAGGTAAAAATGGGTTGGGATTTCGACGTTGATTCAAGCAAAGGAAGCAAGTTGTTTGCGGTTGAAGACCAAATCAAGTATGAGGAATTTCTCCGCATTGTTTGTGAAGATTACAACTTGGAAACGCAGATGAATGCAGTCGAGATTTCTTATAAGTTGCCTACACATATCATGGAGAAAATGCCTAGCGACACACCTCCTATCTTCTTGAATAACGATAGGCAACTTGCAAACTTTATCACAATGGCGGAAAAAGAGGTTATCCGGCTTTGCGTGTCATGGAAAAGAAACGATGGAATTAAAGCAGAAGCTGCGGGTAAAGATGAAGCTTGTGATGTCAAAGAGGATGGTGGTGTGGATTTTGATGATGTTGGTAATGTTAAAGACGAGCATATGATGCCACCACCGAACAACAGCAGAGACTGACGACAGTATGCGAAGAAACAGCAGATGCCGCCTTTATTCTGCGATATATTCGATGAGACGCCTACGAAGCCATTACCAATGAAGAAATCTGGATCCATTAAGGTTGGCGAAATATTTGATGACAAGGAAGCATTAAGTATGCAATTACGCAAGATTGCAGTCATCGAGAAGTTTGATTTCAAAATCGCCACGTCGAGGAAGAAACTATTTATCGCGAAATATTTTGTTCCTAATTGTTCTTGGAGGATTCGTGCGTCGACTCTGTCAGTTTCATCTGAATCTCCAGAATTTCTCGTTCGGATATATAAAGAAGCTCATACATGCTCTGCTGTCTGTAGGTATTCTCGTCAACGACAGGCTAATGCAAAATTTATTGGAAAGATGTATGTTGATAGGTTTAGTGGTGGTAATGATCTTAAAGGAATCACGCCTAAGCATGTAATGAACTGTATTAAGTCACTACATTGTCTTGACATAGACTATACGAAGGCGCATAAAGCGTTGGCATATGCAAGAGAGCTGGTCAGAGGCACTTTTGAGAGGGGTTACCAGGACTTACCTTCCTATCTATACAAAATAGAGCAGGCCAATCCAGGTACGATTACAAAGCTTGAACGTGATGCTCAACAAAGGTTTAAGTATTTGTTCATTGCTTTTGGTGCTTCCATCAAAGGATTTGAGTTCTTGAGGAGGGTTATTGTGGTAGATGGAGCACATCTAACTGGAAAGTACAGAGGTGTTATGCTGGTAGCTGCAGGTCAAGATGCAGATTCGAGTATATTTCCTATAGCTTTTGGGATTGTAGACTCAGAGAATGATGCTTCATGGGAATGGTTTTTTACACATTTGCGTGGTGTGATACTTGATGATAAAAAATTGGCCATTATTTCTGACCGTCATCCATCAATTGCAAAGGCCATTGAGAAAGTTTTCCCTGCAGCTGATAGGGGAGTATGTTACTATCACCTCAAAAATAACCTCATCTTAAAGTTCAAAAAGAACGCAATGCTCAGTTTGGTGTGTCGTGCTGCATATGCATATCGACCGGTAGATTTTGAAAAATTGTTTGGTGTGATTCATCGTCAGAATAGTGAATTAGCAGTTTACTTGGAAGAGGCGGAATTTTGATTATGGGCTTGTGCACATTTTCCAGGAGATAGATTTGGTATAATGACGAGCAACATTGCAGAATCCATTAATGCCGCGCTTAAGGAAGACATATCATTTCCTGTTAAACATTTCGTGGAGGGTATTAGAAAGTTGTTGTCAAGGTGGTTTGTGGAAATGCGAGACAAAGCTGCCTCATTAAAAACAAATTTCCCCCCAAACGTTGAAAAGTTACTGCATGAAAGACACGGTAGCTTGAAAATTTTAAATGTTCATCATACTGATTCAAATTGTAGCCATGTTACAGGTGGAGATTATGATTGTGTGGTTGATCTACAGAAGGTATGTAAGTTTTTTTTTTGCTATTTATCACTGCGAGTTTCAGGAAACGTATCCTGAGCAAGTCTGCCAGTCTCAGGAAACGTTTGCCTTGTTTATCTGCTCTGAGTTCGATTCCTTTTTAAAATTTATGATTGCAGAGACTTTGTACTTGTAAACAATATGATGTCGAGAAGATTCCCTGCGAGCACGCGATTAAAGCAACATTAAGTCGGAAAATTGATGAAGCTACCCTGGTGGATGATCATTTCACAAAGGGCTACTTGTATTCAACGTACTCAGAACCCATAAAACCTGTAGACGAAGATTTGATTCTACCACCACACGTAATTAGTGAACAATGTCTGCCACCAGTCATAAAAGTATCTTCCGGTAGACCGAAGGCAAAGAGATACCTTTCTGCTATTGAAAAGGCTAAGCGGTTCAAGCGTAATCAATGGAAAAATAAAAAACAGAACCTTCGCAGAGTACTCCATCCACAAAGCAAAAAACGAAGCAGAGGACTCAATCCACAACGAATCAAACGAAGCAGAGGACTCCATCCGTTACAAAGAAAACGAAGCAAAGTACTCCATTCAGCGATAATATTTTACCCACTACTCCATCCCCAAAGGTGAGAAGGAAACGATCTCGTAATTCTCAGACTACTCAAACACCAAATAAGAAAGCTAAACTTTTGCAGAGTACTCCACCCCCACAGATGAAAAAGAGTCTTTTCCAGAGTAGCCCAAAAATTCATCACAGGTGCTCAAAATGCCATAATGCATGACACAATCGAAAAACATGCCCATTTTCTTGACTCTGGCTTCACTCTGGCTTCACTCTGGCTTCAAGTTTATTTAAGCAAGGAAACAAATCTTGGTTTATAACTTTATTTATTTGTCCTTATTTATGGTGCTCCGTTGTTTTATGTTAGTCTTTAGTTTGATGTGGGTATCATAAAATAGTCGGTATCGCAGAGTGTGCATCTGGTATCGCAGAGTCTGCATCTGTTATCGCAGAGTCTGCATCTGCATCAAGTATCGTGAAATTTGCGTCTGATATCTGCATGAATCATCCAGTAATCTGCTATTAATCTTCATGTGCTCTACTATAGATTTTACTTTTAGTTTCATTCAAAAAATATATATGCTCAACAAATCCGAGAGTTAAAACATGTTATTCAATTAAAATCCACATCTTGAATTATGGAATCATAACTTTTCAAGGATTTATAAATACAGAAACAAATAAAATTAGAAGAAATAGTTCAAATCTCCTATATAATGCGGCAAAGCTGTCTTGCGAACCAATACAGGTAGTAGTTTTCGCATCCAGGTTGATATTCGTGCTCAGTGGCACAATTTGGAAAAAGCAAATCTGGACAGTCATGGTATTGCCACGTTGATGCAAAAGAATGGTTCATGGGTGGATAGAAAGCTACAACCGCATCCAGAACCTCCTCCCCAAGCCTGGTGAGTTTATCAAAATCACCTTCAGCGTGTACGTCGACACATAATTTGAGAAGTTGTGCAACCTTTTTCGTACGTCCAGCACATACACACAGCATTCCACAGCGATAAGTTGCGTTAGCACTGAAAGGGACAAGCCGTTCCAAAAGCTCCATGGCTGCGCTGATGTCTTGTTCTGCGGTCACGAGTCTTGCAGCCTCATAATAAATAGCAGTTGGGTTTCCGGCGTTTAAGCATCTTACAAAAAAGCTGCGATTCGCCCCGTCTAGGAGAATTTTATCTGTGTCTTCACATAGATCATGGATATTAAGTTCCTTGAGGACTTCATCACTGTACACTACATCTCTACCGATCCGCCCTATTCGGAGGATGTGTCCGACTCTCCACAAGGTGAGGCGGCCAAGTTTTCGTGCAATGACATAGATAATGTCCGAAGGGAGCTCTGGTATTTGCATGTTAACCTACGATGTGATGCGGTATTTGGATGTTGAAAATAATTAACAGGCACTCTGTTCGTAAACAATCTACTATTTTTATAGATAAGAAAAGAAATGAAAGGGGTCGATCTTCCTTTAAATTGTCTTGGAAAATAAAACTCACGCGCCTCAGTTAATGGCTCGACACGAGAGGCATGCGGGATGATTACTGTGCAACCGGTCAACTATCATAACATAAGATACTCTGCCTTGGAAAAGACAAGTCAATTTAATAAGAAATGGCAGAGAAAGTGCGTAAATTTGCCGCGCAATAAATGGCGCGAACACTCATAAGAATAAAGGACAAGTCATTTTTTTACACATGAGGAGATGAATGACAACTCATTTAAAAAGTATACATCATTTTTTTTAGAGTAACGCTTCGTGTTCATATAGGTGAAAGTCGTGTCTGTTTGTCTCTACATCTATTTGTTTACCAAAGACGCAACATTCATCATCTTTGTCTCTCTTACCAAGTTTGTGACCATTGGTTATAGTGTAAGGCGAATTAAAATGGAACTTAATCGGATCCAGAAGGATGTTCCTACACAGTTCATCAGGGCAGGTATAAAATCTAGAACTCCCAAGTCTTTTATGCAGTTAGAGGTAGTATTATTTACGGATGATAATAGGAACATTATTTAGATTAAATGTCTGAGTTGAGTCTTATATGGTTTAGGTCCCGTTGGTGATTGTGTTTATGAATGGGAAGCAACTATCAATGGACCCTTCAACAGTCCCTATGCCGGAGGGATTTTCTTGCTTACCATCCATTTTCTTCCGGATTATCCGATAAAGGCGCCAATGGTTTGCTTTTTGATTTTTCAGTTAATTGTTATTTGTTGCAGGATGAAACTTCACTCTTGATCATCTTGCTTTTTATCTTGCTTTTAATTGATATTCTCTTTGTCTTTGCATGCAGGTGGCTTTCAAAACAAAGATTTACCACCCAAACATCAACGCAAAAGGAGCGATTGACTATGATATCTTGAGGGAAAAATGGTCTCCTGCTTTAACCATGTCCCAGGTTTGGAATTTTTTCAGATTTAACAAAGTTTTGTCGAAAAAAATACTTCAGCCAAACATGTGTGTTAATGGGATGGATTTTTGTTATGGAATTAGGTTTTGATGTCAATTTGCGCGCTGATGTCTGACCCAATCCTAGATGATCCTTTTCTGCCGGAGGTAGCCCATATTTACAAGACTGACAAATCCAGGTTCGAGTCAACTGCGCGAAGCTGGACGGAGAAGTATGCCATGGGATCAGAGTGAGGTGGTGGAGGCAAAGAAAGGAGCTGTCTCACATGTGTGTTCTTTAGTATCTTTTCTATGTTTGCTTTAGTATCTTCTGAAGACTGGTTTGCTATAAGTGTTTCATTTTGAACTCGCGGATCAATTCGGTTATTGGTTATTTTGAGCGAAGGCGCAGTATCTGCTTGTACTCTGCATTTAGGATGCAGATGATGAGCGGACTCTGCATTTAGGCTGCAACTGTGTGTTCTTTAGTGTCTTTTCTATGTTTGCTTTAGTATCTTCTGAAGACTGGTTTGCTATAAGTGTTTCATTTTGAACTCGCGGATCAATTCGGTTATTGGTTATTTTGAGCGAAGGCGCAGTATCTGCTTGTACTCTGCATCCGAAAGCAGATGATGGGCGGACTCTGCATTTAGGATGCATCTACATCGCTAACACTACGCATAAACTGCATCTTCTCAACTTGTTTTCATCCACAAAGGTCTAACAAAACAAAATAAAGTATACATAAATTATTGAGCTATTATAACGAGACATACAAAAGTGTTACTCCGAGTCTCAAAAGATCGAGTGCAATAACATTAAACAACACAGTTGATGAGGTTTATTCTAGGTGGTATTGGTACGATGAATAGGGTCATCAATGTATGCATCTTCAACCATTGAGAAACCACCGGTCTTAACAACCCTTAGTTGCTGGATTGCTTCTTCAACGGCAGGAATTGCTGGATTTATGAGGAGTTCAGAGAATGGGTAGAGAGCCGAGACACGTATCTCACCTGCACTGCCAAAGAGTCACCTACTCAAACACTACCTCCAAAATAGTCCATATTCCAATTTCGTAGCACGCAGAATATGACCTTCCCAATTGGCTGAAGTCGCCAGAAGTACTCAAATTCATCAGCAAATGTTCCCTTCGCAATACAGTTGATATTTTCGCCGCTGCAGCTCACAAAGACGAATTTATAGTACTTCGTTCTCAAAAGACATCCTAAACTATAAACATAATTAACTTACCTGAAATTCCTCAATGTGAAGTGTAGAACTTTGTGACCAGGGACAACGTAAACGTCATCTGTGAAGCCTTGATAAATTTCTAATTTCTTGACTTTCACAATAGCACCAAGCAAATCAACTGTGTTATAGAGCAACATGAATATAGATTATTTGATCTGACGTGAAATGGAAAATCAAACAACTAATATTCCATCAATACTTACCAACACTAATCTTCTTATGCAATGAGCCATTTAGAACTCTGCTAAATGGAGATAACGACACCATATGATTACCACAGATTCGTGCTACCTTTTTAATGATCGATTCTTCATGGAAGAAGATATGGAACTCATGGTGTGTTAGTTTCCACTGACCCGGCCTCGTCGTCACTTCAAAATCCCTAATCAAATACCATTCCCCTTCAGCCACGTCTTCAAACTTTGACAACAGATGATTTTGAATGGTTGCAGAGATCCGAACACCCTAAACCATAAAACCAAAGATTGTATCTATTCCTCTAAAAATTAAACAAAATCATGTATTCCTAAGAGACAACCTAAGGACATCAAAGCATGCATTTCTTACGGCGTGATAATCAGCGAGAAGCAAGTGTCTTTCAGGTTGAAAGCGTGCATAGTGCTCTCCAAATTCTCTTACGACTTGAACCAAGATTCTTCCACCATTCTTCATGAGTGACAAGTCTAGAACCATATCTAAATGAGCCATTTTTTTAGACTGAAAGTTTTAGAGAAAAGTTTTGAGCCTGAAATGTTTGGAGAAAAGTGTTGGAGCCTGAGAAGTTTTGATTGTTTTGAAGAAATATGTTAAAGACTGACTTTTTACGGTTCCAAAAAATGTTAAAGAGTCAAAGCAATATCACATCACAAGTTTGGTTCGCGAAGCGCCACGTGTCGATAATCGCATGATGCAATACGAGAAACAAGGCATTGCCGTAATTGTTAGAATGCGCAGTGTCATGCATTTACTTACTCTGCATTTAATTGGTAAAACAAACAATAACGTATAATTACCTTTATTCCGGAATAATATTTTAGATAAGTTATAGGAAAATATTTCAAACTTCCCTACTGCAGAGTACGAACAGACGCTGCGAATTCTCTACGCCTAGTACTGCTTTATCTCTGCATTTATCATAACCTTATATTAAACTTCCCAAAAACCAATATTATTTTTATTATCTCAAAAACATATACGATCGTGAATACGTAATCATTACGTATATAATAAATTAAGAATATATAGTTTCTACGATTCTTTATTATGGGACCCATATTGATGGACACTCTAGCAGAGGAAGAGCGGACTTCTTTAATTGATACGACACTAACTTTTGATTCGACGTAGTACTACTTTTAAAAATAACTTTTTAGACGCAACTCAATAAACTTATTGAATTGGTCGTTGGAGATATTTAGAAAAGTTATAGTATAATATTTCAAACTTCACCACAGCAGAGTACGAGCAAACTAATATACTGCGCTTTCTCTATTTACAATCTGCTTATTAAATAATGTTAGTATTTACTTTTCTCTTACTCTGCCTACGACAGAAGAAGAAGAACAGACCTCTATTTTTATTCTGCGTATTCTTTTATGGGGTCCATTTTGTTGGACGCTCTATCAGCAGAGGAAGAAGAAACTAATAAATGATGGGTCCGACTGGTAGCATGTAGTATTAAAGTTGAGTTGCAGTAGATATTATATTTGATATAACTTGCAGTAAAAATATGCTGTAGAAACTGCAGATTCACGGTTCCATTAAAAATGTTAAGAGTCAAAGCAATATCAACTCACATCACATCATGCACTCTTATACAGCCATACTCTGCAGCCATCAATGGCAAGATCGTGTTGCGCCAATTAATTTTGATTCGACGTAAAACTACTTTTATAAATAAGTTTTTAGCAGCAACCCAATAAACTTATTGAATTAGTAGAAAATTATAGTATAATATTCAAACTTCAAGACAGCAGAGTACGAGCAAACTTCATATACTGCTCTTACTCTGCCTATGACGTGTCGATAATGGCAGACATCTATTTTTAATCTGCATATTCCTTTCTGGGGCCCATTTTGCTGGACGCTCTATCAGCTGATGGGTCCGAATGGTAGCATCTAGTATCAAAGTTGAGTTGTAGTAGATGTTATATTTGATATAACTTGTAGTAAAAATATGCTGCATAAACTGCAGATTTATGTGGTGAGTTTGCTTTTACTTAGCATTTTACAGAAGAGGCTGAGAAAAGTCTATTTGAATTCTACGGTTTAGGGGGAAAATTGAAAATTCAAATATCTTTGAATTTTTAAACATTATCAATTCCGTGGCAAATACGGGCTCATACCCATATATAGAACTGATCCTAATGGTACTACCGAAAATAAACGATAAAAAAGCACGCATTTGTTATATAACAGAAGAATCAAAGGACAACGTATAGGTGTAGTGTTAATTACATTTCTATCCATTTGGCATATCTCGCCACGTCATCATTATTTAGTCGCAAACCAATGGCAGATCAATAGCAAAACCAATGGCAGATCAATAGCAAACCAATGGCAGATCAATAGCAAACCAACGGAAGATCAATAGCAAAACTAAATAGATAAATGTGACAATTATAAAACTAAATAGATAAAAAAACAGGTGATATTCTACGAAGTGTCCGGGGAACGGTCGCGCTTCATCCCTCTAGAACTCCCAGGAACATCGCAGCCAACGTCGGCCGATCCAAACTCGCGACTTATACGATCCAAGAACCTTGACTGCTGGGTCAAATTTGTTGCCACAACCCTAACCGAATCCACAGCCCTCTCCACATTCCGAAGCCGAGTCTCCAAACCACATATTTTAGCACGTAGGGCTTCTCCCTCCAACTCCAACTCCTCGCAACGAGGACAATGAACATTAGTGATGCGAGACGGATACACGTTTTGCCAAGTAAACCTAAGGCGATCCAGGCTACCTGGCGGACCTCTGCTTCGTCGATATCCGCCCGAAGAGAACTCCCGTCAACTGCGGCGTCGGAGAGAAGAAACTCAGGGCCCCGGTAAGGGAGTGGAATCAAAAAAAGGGCATTAGGAAAATCGGGATATGTGCGACGGTTCTGCTTTGTTAGAACTGATGAAGCGCAACAGAGAGAAAATGCATGTTAACAGAGTTAGCTTGATCAAATTGCCAGAGTCTAATGAATTTTTTGTAAGATGGAAATTACCTGAATCAGACCACAAGCGAGGAAGTCCGTCAGGACCGGAATGACGAACAAAGAAGTAATGAATCTTGTCATCATCACCACTCTCAATTTGGAGGGGAAGTTCAACTGGAGATCTGCAACCGTCACGAAGAACAAGTTCATATCTATTAGACCAGGGGTCTATACTCCTAACCTCAAAAGCCCCAAAAATCATAGCACTGGAAACAGTGATTTCAGATAAGTCCGACAGTATTTGGAGGGCGTTTATCAACCCCCATGAGCGGGCATTAAGCTGGCTGGGTGCAATCCGAAGTTCTTTACAAAACTCCATCATCAAAAATGACAGGCGATGGCGGAAACCTGCCCGAAAGGAAGACTAATAGACGGTGATATAGCCTACCGGAGGAATCCCGGGCACATCTTGTACCTCTGGATATTTGAACCAATCCGAATTCCTTGGCAGAGCAGGAATCACACTGTTGGGTTCGCTCCCGCCAGAGGAAGAAGAAGATGAGGAAAAGGCAGACATCGGATTCAAAGAAGATTGGTGAGACTGATGGGTAGAAAAGAAGAATAAAAGATACGCTTGCGTTCTGTAGCTTTTGGATTATCTTTGTTTTGTTTGTTTGAGACTGATGGAGGAAAGGATAAATTATCTTTGTTTTTACACCCAAATAAAGAAGAGATCTTTTATACTCATTGAAGTTAAACCGTATCGGTATGGAAGCCCTAATTAGTCATTCTCTGCAGCTATTACTGGACGCCTCTGAGATGATGCTGCTCCATTCCAAGGGCCACGTGTCGATCATCGCATTATTGAACACGAGAAACAAGGTACATTATTAATTGTTCTACTACAATACGACATACGCCACGTGTCGATCATACATGATAGAACACGTTAAGTAAGGAATGGCAGTGATTGCAACTACTCTGTTTATATTCTGCAATAAATTTAATAGTACTCTGCTTAGGCACCTTCTTTCCATATACTCTACGAAATAACGGGTTAAATGATGGGAAGGTGGACCGCTGAAATGATGGGAAGGTGGACCGTTGAAATGACAGCTAAGCGAAAAAAACTGACGTACGTGGTTTTGCTTTATCCCTATCGTCTATAAAAGAAAGAAGAACCCTCAAAATAACTTGCGGCTTCTCTTCTACTCAATTTTTTTTTTAGTCTGCGCAGTTGATTCCTATTTTTAATAGGCACATTCTCTGCATTTTACTCTTTTACAGGCACATATTCAAGACATCATGGCCGCAGATCATTCGAAGAAAAGAAAATCACCAATGTCAGACCTGGAGTTGGAAGCAGAAGAGAAGCGGAATGATGCAGTTATGGAGGCGGAAAAGGAAGGAAAGGATCGCCTGAGGGCAATTCTTCTGCTGGTGCGATCTCAAATGAGAGCGAAGGACGAAGCTCACCGCGTCAAACTCAAGTTGGAAAGAATAGCCGGTAAACGCTCTATGTTGGAGAAGATGATGCATGAAGAACAAGTGGTCATGGATGCTAGGCGGCAGCAGTTAGCAGAGAAAGAAATGATTGCTGAGGAGGAGCAGAGAGGAATTACAGTTCCTCGTATTGATTGGTTAAAACTTGATCTTTCGTTTATGGAGGACTAAAGTTATGTAGAACTCTTGTTATCCTAATTATTTTACTTTTCTTAAAATTTCAACAACATTTAGTTTATTTGATGTTGTTTATCTTTTCTTGGATTTGTTGTTTGTACTCTTTTCTTCGACTTGTGTTTCTGTGTATATTCAAAACTTTCAAACTACATCTCCTTTTGGATGCAAACTACGGTTGGTGCAAAGTAACCTACATCTCGTTTTGGATGCAAACTACGGGCAGATTTGGGTGCAGAGTACAAATAGACTCAAATATAGAAGCAGAGTACCGAAAAAGTATGCGAAGCAGAGGACCTAGATTTGGAGCATATTTTAGGCAGATTTTGAACTTATGTTTATATACGCACCATGTATGTTTCTGCAGATTCTGCGTTTACTACTTCTTCTTCTCTGCATTTATAATAAACATCAACTTCTCTGCTGGAAAATGGGATGATTCTTCATATTCCTTTTCTAAATTTATTACAAAAAAATTCGAGCAAAAACTGGTACATGTTCTTATTCGTCTTGATCATTGTGAAATACCTGGCGGATAATTTCCGGGATAGGGGATATTTTGTCAAATCCAAGCTGTTCCCATTCTGAAGGATGGGCCTCGAGCCGTTTTATAATCTTCTCGATTCTCTTCTGTTTCTTGTGAAGTTTAGCCTGTTTCTTCAAGATTTTCTCGTGAGTCTTGATTGCTCGCCGGTACTTCTCGTTAAGATGCATAAAATAAATTATAGATACATAAGGAACAGCAATGGAAAACTCTTGAAAAACATGCAACACCTTTACCTTAGTTATGAACTCCGTGGATTGCTGAAAACATCTCGGGTTATGGTTCATTAGTAAAACTGAAGGAATCTTCAATCCGGATCATTCAAATACAGTTTTTGAACTCGCGGAAGATTCATTATCGTTCATCGGATTGAAGACAGAGGCTACAGATGGCTCCATTAAAAGTCGGCTATATGTGCTCTGCAAATAAAGAAGAAGTGTTGAAGATAATTCACGTCATAAATACAAGAGTGGACCGAGTTACGAAATACAAGAGTGGACCCACTTCATAAATACAAGAGTGGTTGCCGAAATCCACTTAAAATTAATTACAAGAGTGATGACGCTAGATATTCCAACTTCAATGAAACTCTGCTTTCTGCTTTGCTTACACTCAGCATAAACATTGGCAGAATAAGTTCTCTTCTACTAAGGAAGGAAAAACTTAAATTCTGCTTGTACGCCGCAGAGTTTGTGTTTTTCATCCTTAGTAGAAGATAACTTATTCTGCCCATGTTTATGCTGAGTGTAAGCAAAGCAGATGCAGATTATGAGAAGGTGCTGCGTATTCTCGGTTTACAATCTATCAGCGTAGTTTATGATGATGCGTGTAAACGAAGAATAAGCAGGATAAGTTCTCTTCTACTAAGGAAGAAAAAAATTAAATTCTGCTTGTACGCCGCAGAGTTTGTGTTTTTCATCCTTAGTAGAAGAGAACTTATTATGCCCATGTTTATGCTGAGTGTAAGCAAAGCAGATGCAGAGTATGAGCAGGTCCTGCGTATTCTCGGTTTACAATCTATCAGCGTAGTTTATGATGATGCGTGTAAACGAAGAATAAGCAGAATAAGTTCTCTTCTACTAAGGAAGGAAAAACTTAAATTCTGCTTGTACGCCGCAGAGTTTGTGTTTTTCATCCTTAGTAGAAGAGAACTTATTCTGCCCATGTTTATGCTGAGTGTAAGCAAAGCAGATGCAGAGTATGAGCAGGTGCTGCGTATTCTCGGTTTACAATCTATCAGCGTAGTTTATGATGATGCGTGTAAACGAAGAATAAGCAGGATAAGTTCTCTTCTACTAAGGAAGGAAAAACTTAAATTCTGCTTGTACGCCGCAGAGTTTGTGTTTTTCATCCTTAGTAGAAGAGAACTTATTCTGCCCATATTTATGCTGAGTGTAAGCAAAGCAGATGCAGAGTATGAGCAGGTCCTGCGTATTCTCGGTTTACAATCTATCAGCGTAGTTTATGATGATGCGTGTAAACGAAGAATAAGCAGAATAAGTTCTCTTCTACTAAGGAAGGAAAAACTTAAATTCTGCTTGTACGCCGCAGAGTTTGGTTAATGTAATATTTACTAGAACAAATCTTCCTATTTACTATATACATATATTTACTAACCATGCAATTAAATTTGAACGTCGTAGGGATCGTAGATACTTGCAATAATTGACTCATCACACATGCGTTGATCGGTATATGAAGATGTCTCATCCAACACCTCCGCAGCGAGCTTCGTCCTCCAGGTCATCATTTTGGCATTACACAGTTCTCTTGCTGATAGCGGCAATCCTAACATGTGACACTCAATGTATTTGAGTGCGTATACTCCACAATCACCTACTTGTGGACGCATTTTGGGAACGTCTTTTACAATTGTGATTGTAAAAGCTGCTTGATCGTAGTCTTGAGGAAAGAACATATGAATTGCGGCAGGAACCATTTCAGCAAAAGCCCTCGCCGCTGCCACAATATCTGATTCTGGAGTATTTAAGGAATCATATATGTAGACAACCCGGTCAACCAATGATATGATCGTCCCAACCCAATGATTCGACCTCACGTGTAGAACGAAGTATAACGTATCAACCTCTTTGCCCCAGGCCAAATTTGTTGCCGCATAAGCTGGAAGAATACCGTGTACATTCTCGTAAGTACCACCAGGCCATCTTTCAAGCTCAAGCCACTCGGCGTACCTATTCTTCCAAAGCATTTGAAATGCTGCATCCAATATAGCAATCCGCGGACTCTTGAAAGAACTAGGATTTCTCTTTAGCCTTAGTCTATACAAGTTCAGTGCTGCGTCAAGGTGCTGATAATAAAAGAAGGACAAGTGTTAGGCACCAAAGCAGAGTCTACTAGACACACAACAACAACGGTCTGCCAGCTAAACATGAAATAAACACTTTTGCCAGATCCACTGTTGACGAGGAAGAATGTACTTACCATATCGTGTAACCATTCGCTCGGCTTCAAAAGTAAGTTGAAGAATTCATGGGCCGTTGTTTTCCCTCCAAATGGATAAATATTTGTTCTGTCGAAGAAAATCAACATTCAAGTTAGACTGCAAGATAAAATAGACGATCTTATAGGCTGTGTGTACTTACTCATCGGCTCTGAATACGTTCATCTTGTCCACCAGTGTTTTGTCAACATCTCCAAATACAATTTCGTAAGCAGATTTCTGGGCTAGTGGTTTTGCGTTGTTGCTAGGTACAACAGGAAGCGCAGTCGATTTGCTTAACCTTTCACTCCTCCTTGTTGTTAGCTTGTTGGTCTGGCGAAGATTTCTGGAGCTTTCGTATATTTCGATTTGAGATGTAGTTGGCTGGACTGAATCCACTGATGGTTCAATGATATTAACTGGCTGGGAGTTTCCTTTTCCTCTCCCTCTTCCTCTCCCTCTTCCTCTTCCTCTTCCTCTTCCTCTTCCTCTTCCTCTTCCTCTTTCTTCAATGATTTTAGTGTCAATCACTGAGCTTTTACCATCTTCAGCAGTCGAAGCAACTGTCTCCATGCCGACGTTGGTTATCAATGCCGTAATGGGATCCTTAATGCATACATTAGTTTCATATGCTGCAGCGGCATCCTTAATGCAGACATTGCTTTCATATGCGGGAGTGGCATCCTCTGCCTGAAGGCATGCTTTGGGATCATTATCTCCTTTTTCTTCTTTGGCATCTTCTGCCTTTTCACTCCCATCACTTTTTTCAACATCTCCAACTCTACCATCATCTTGAAGATGTTCTTCTTTGGCATCCCCTGCCTTTTCACTCCCATCAATTTTTTCAACATCTCCAACTCTACCATCACCTTGAAGATGTTCTTCTTTGGCATCCTCTGCTTTTTCACTCCCATCAATTTTTTCAACATCTCCAACTCTACCATCATCTTGAAGATGTTCTTCTTTGGCATCCTCTGCCTTTTCACTCCCATCACTTTTTTCAACATCTCCAACTCTACCATCATCTTGAAGATGTTCTTCTTTGGCATCCCCTGCCTTTTCACTCCCATCAATTTTTTCAACATCTCCAACTCTACCATCACCTTGAAGATGTTCTTCTTTGGCATCCTCTGCCTTTTCACTCCCATCACTTTTTTCAGCATATCCATCTCCATCATTACCATCATCTTGAAGATGTTCTTCTTTGGCATCCTCTGCCTTTTCACATTTGTATATTTTTTCCCCATGGAACATATCTTGAAGATGTTCTTGTTTGGCATCCTCTGCCTCGATGCCATCTGCCTTTTCACTGCAATCTATTTTTGCATCATCTCCTACTTGTTCTTGTTTGGCATCCTCTGCCTCGATGCCATTATCAGTTACTTTTTCTTTGCCATCTCTTACTTTCTCATTTGAAAAGGAGCCAGAGGCAACAACCTTGCTTCCTTCTCCTTCGTTGTCTTTGCCATCTCCTTTGTTATCCACCATCGTCTCTTCTTCGTCATTCTGCAAAATTTCAAAGTAATGACTGTTACATGAACTCAGCTTCAACCTCTTACACCTTAAGGGCATACTCTGCCGTATAGGATATTAAGGGATGCCAATGATGAATAGAATTGAATGCCATTATTAGTCTGCCATAACAATTACATGTCTCACATAAATGAATGATACAACATAGGCAAGCAGAGTATGCCATGCCCCTCTATTGTTTTACCACATCTGATAGAGCATGATATCGCATATCATGCCAGTGCTTTTATTTCAACAATTGCTGAGTTGGACATACCATGCGATTGTCAGGTTTTAGTTTGTTGTTAGAGAAGCAAGTATCTTGCTCGAAACAAGTCATCTTCTCCATCAGCTTTCCAACGACCTGTGCCAACTTGTTTAAGGGTTCACCCAAAACAGTATGCTGTTCCATGCTGGTTCGTTGCTGTTCCAAATTTACTCGTTGCTGCTCAAGTCTGCAGTTTTCAATTCTAGCTACGACTGCGTCAAACTTGGTCTGCTGTTTATCCAGGACAAATTCAATGATGTCGACGAAATCTGTTTGCTGTTTATCTAGGACAAATTCAATGATGTCGACGAAATCTGTTGAACCAGTAGATGGGATCTTAGCTACAGAGAACTTCGGTTTCTTCTTATTCTTCAATTCCCTTCCGCTTCCTCTTCCTCTTTTCCCCATCTCGCTCTTTGATGTCCGACAACGGCTGGCTAGAGAGAATGTATTTGATGAGATTATCAAGCTTGACATCTATTACGTCGTTACCTTTCCAACGTGGATAGATTTCTGCCCGGGATCTCTCACACATAGTAGTTACAATCACCTACAAAACAACATATGGTTACATAAATGTCAGCCAGAAGTCAGCGTAACTCTGCCAGAAGTCAGCGTAACTCTGCCAGAAGTCAGCGTAACTCTGCCAGAAGTCTAGCGATGGGAATATGTAAACTTCTGGCATAGTCTTTTTGCAGACACTGCCACTGTGGCTTACTCTGCCAAAACTCTACATTTTTACTTCAACAAACTATGCCAAAGATATACATACCTCTTCACTCGAGAAGATCTTCTCCATATCGGGTCTGCCAACTTTTCCCTTGTATCTTAGCAGATGTGTACCTTCAAAAGCTATAGGTGTTCCCAAATTTTCTCCCACTTTGGGCACATAAGCATACGCCCAGACCTGTAGAACTTGCACGAACCCCTTCAAAACATAAGAGTCTTGCCATATCTTCTCTTTAGTTACTAACTTAACCTGCTCAACAAGATCTTTGTAAGCAACCCTACCCCAGGGATACCCTTCGAAAGTTGCCAAATCTATCACCAACCTAGCTAGGTTAAGGAGAATTTCTGTACGCCATCAACACCCAACAGACCGTTAGACAGAATAGCTAGGTAACTAAGCCTAATTTTATCTTCCCTGGACCAAGATTTGCTTATATCTCCACCATGCTTCATACACAATTTCACTATGTCCTCAATACAAGGGATAGGACGGCGTATTTTGAGAAGACCCCGAAAGCGATTCCAGGTTTGGTGATTAGCTTCAGAAGATACCAACCCATCCAACTGCATAATTTCATTATAGTTAAGACCTGTGATATCTTCAAACTCGAAGAGCGAGAACCGTGCTGGCTGCCCCGCGATCAAAAACCACAACTCAAATGGGCTTTCACACTCCAATTATTTGCAAATAAGATGGTGATGCACTAATTTCGCACTCCATCCGAAACCCAACTTCTCAAACTTACAAATAACTCCTAGTTGTGACTTGCGGACATAATCCCACACTTCCTCACCCACTACACCTTCCACCAGTGAAAGATGATTGAACTTCGAACTGTAGTTTATTCTGGTATTTGGATCTGGCTCGTTTCCTTTGGAAAAAATAATGGCAGGAAAATCCATCTCGTAATCATTCATATACATGATATATTCGAAGGAGAAATATCGGAAAAATGAAGAGATCGGAGAATTATCGGAGAAATGAAGAAAATGAAGAAAATGAAGAAAGAGATCGACAAAATTGAAGATACGCTCCTCTGCTCTAGGGTTGCCGAGGGGAAGTAGAAGAAGAGTCAATGTTGTGTTTTCCAAGCTTTCTGGGCTTCATGGGCCTGAAACAACTGCTTTGAGGCCCGAATATATATTGTGGAAATATTTTTAAACTAATATTACCTAATTAAGACGGCGCCCCCTTTTGTCGTACAGTTAAGTCAGCGCCACCTTTTTCTTTTAGTTGAAACTCTTCAAAAACGCTGCGCTACATCGACATACAGTTTGCGAAACCCTAAACCACTCAAAACTCTTCAAAAACATCGATTAACATTTGTTTAGCCGTCATAACTCCAAAGTGATCTTCAATCTAAGTGTTTAAAAGCTTATTTACATTGAAAACACAGAATGGAAGAAAAATCGATAACCATGGTAAATACCAAGGAAATGTTTCACATAGTGTCGTGTTGAACAAAGATACACGAAGTATGATAACGATTTTTTTGTTTGAGTTGTTCTTTTTAACATAAGTTTTACTTTGAACCCAGTAAGAAATAATGTATAAAGGTAGTGGAAGTATATACAAATATACAACAACAAAAAATCACTACAAATCCTATATCAATCTGCATTCGGTCTGCCGTTGGTGACATTCATTCAGTCTACGATACTCTAACCACTCGGTTTTCACTGTGGAGTTTTTCTTTTTAACATAAGTTGTACTTTGACAACAGTTAGAAATTAATGAAATAAAATAATGTATGAAGGAAGTGGAAGTATATACAAATATACATCAACAAAAACTCTACAAACGAATTCTCCGATTGCGATCTGCATTCGGTCTGCCGTTGGTGATATTCAATCAGTCTGCGAAACCCTACCCACTCGGTTTTCACCGAGTTTCTCAAGTTTTCTGGTTTCGGCTTATACCGGTTAATGAACTACTGCTGATTGTCTTCTGCCGTTGGTGACCTTAAGGGGTAGCGCTAGTATTTTAGAACATAACTAAAATTAGGGATTATTTCACAACCACGAGCACTTCAACAAGAATCAGTCACCATTCTTTTCAAGGCACCTGCGATTTTGAGGAGTGGACACAAGAAGGGTTCAAGCACTTGAAGGAGTTGGAGGATATATGGACTACTTGACCTACCCCGCGCCAACCATGCATTTCCTTGCCACGATGATGTTCATTGAGGATGAAGCGAATGGACATGGATATGTCTACTTCATGGTTGGGCCTAACCAATACTCACTCACTTTCGGCCCGTTTCCCTAACAACACGCTCGCATAGCGCTTCATGGATGAGGACGAGACGCCTTTGTATTGTTTCTTCCACCCCTTCAAGATTACAACTCTGATCACTTCTAATAAAACTGTTTATGAGTTTATGTTTGTTTGTTTTTTTCTGTCGGGAGTTTATGTTTTATTATGAAGAAACATAAGTGCAAAGCTAATTGGAAGGAGTCAATGTTCAGCTCTTTTTGTAATGAATTATCCTAAAGTCTGATACCAGTCTGGCTTTGGTCTACCGTTAGGTGGTTTGGTCTGCGAAACCCTAACTGTAAAAAAGCACAGCAGTGTATACCAAATTTTTGCATAATACAAGTAGAATATAAACAGTGACTGAGAACGCTTTGTACTTCTTCTGCGAGTAAAAGCAGAGACTGCGCATACTCTTTTCTCTCTCTACTTGTACTCTGCGTAGTCTACATTTACTTGCGTTGCAAATGTCAACATGCAGACAGTGTGCCACCGGTCCGCGTTAACTCTGCTGGTCTTAAGGGGTAGCGCTAGTATTTCCAAAAAAGTGTACTAGTTCTACAATTTTCCCTACGAGTGTATCCCGTTTGACATTAAAATCAGAAAATGTACTATTTTGGACTATTTCTTCTTGATTTTTATCCATTCGACCAAACTTTTTTTTTTCTTAGAAGCCTATTCGGATCAACTGGTTGTGTTAAGTTATACACTCTAAAAAAACAGTATCAAACGATAAAACATATTATCTAGCAGTCGATTTTTGGCTTTACGTATATTATATAGAAAACTACCTAAAATAAAATAAAAGTGTAAGGAATATGCATTAGTAAACAATTTAAATGTGGTTTTTTTAACAAGAGGTAATCTGAGTCGAAGTTTGACTATTTTCCCGATCTAGTAAGTGTAGCGTCGAGTAGCTTGCTCACCATATTCTGTAATATATCTAAAACGTGATACTATTTCAACTGGCCAAATGGAAGTGAAAGAGTTTCGAGTGGGAATCGGACTCGAGAGGGAGGGACCTAAAGTTCTTAGCAATTAGCATTTTTAAAATATGGTTTTTTCAAATAGTATACTATGGTAGGTAATATCTTGGACTAGATAAAACAATATCTGTCTTCAGCAAATGAATTAGTAAAACGCTTCGAAGAAGTGTGTGATCAATGCTGATCTCGTAACATTACAACCGTAACATGAGTTGTAATGTGGGTTTTGAGTTGTATCATTAAGCTTTGGAGTCAAAGGAAACAATCTAAACATGGGAGAACATAAAACCAAGGGATGATGAAGATGAAGAAAAAAAAACTAAGAACAAATAAACTCTATCATCTAAAATTTCATAACTAAAGCTCAAAAAATTATGAAATCTATCCAAAAATAATTATGTTTTTATTGCCTAATTAAAATTCATACGCAGCAAGATGTTAGTTAACTCGCTGATTTAAAAAAAAATTTGACCTACAAAACAAATCATATGAAATTCTATATTTTTTTTATCTTTAAAAGTACTTTAAATAAATTAAATATTTAGGGTCATATGATGATTTATTTGATGTAATGATGAAAGTTTTTAATATTGATTTTATGTTTCCGAGTTCAAAAAAATATAGACCAAGTTTTTAAAATTGTTTTAGATCTCATATATATGTATGTAATTTAATGGTTTAATAAAGTAGATCTGAATCAAATTGTTTGGTTGGAATTTCGCACGATTGTGTTCACCGTGGAAAATGGTGTTTGTTTATAAATAGTCAGCAAGTGCAGGAAGCAAACCTGTGCTTCACCTTTTGTTGGCATTTGGCGAAAAATCCATTCATTCGGCATTTTTTGCGGGTCGCTATTCTGCCATATTAACATGATCAAGATCGCCTACAAAAAAGGAGTTTTTTTCTCTTGAGTATTATCCTACACTCAAGTTATACAAGATCAACGTGACTAGACGAGGTCATTTTACGAGAGAAAAGTGGGGATTAAGGTTTCTAAATCTTAGTGAAGATGATAAAATGCCTAATCTGTTATTTTTCTGAGGGTAAGAAAAGAGAAAAGTGTCTATAAGAGAGGGGTTGGAGTTCTTTGACCAACAACATGGATCATGAGAGATCCCTATTTCACTACAAAAAGACTGTCGTTTTGCAACAAAAAAATCGTTGCAATTTGAAATTTATTATTTTTAACTAGCTTTTTAAGATGTGTAAATTGTATTAAATGTGATTATTTTGGCATAATTAAACATACTATGATAGTTTCTACTTATTTTTGTAAAATTTGAATTTTGGTTAATTTTGGTTCGGGTTCGGGTCGGTTCTTTCGGGTTTCAGGTTTTCGGATCTAAGAGTCGAGGTCCTATTCGGGTATTTAGAGGTATATTTTTGGTTCCGGTTCGGGTTTGGTCGGTTCGGGTATGTAAATGGAGAACTAAAAAAGAACCGAAACATTATCGGTTTCGGATCATGTTGGTTATTTTTAGACCCAAATGTACTCAAATATACCTAAATGTACCCAAATACCTGATTAATCCAAAAATTTCATGAAGCCAAAATGACATAAAACTATACTTCTTGTGCTAAAAACACATAGAAACAAACTGAGACATCGTTTGAAAACCAAACATAACACAAACATTGTGCTTAAAACCAAACATAATTGTAACTTGCAAGTTCTAACCAAACTGAAACTAAGAAGAAACATCCAAAAGCAGAATCAGATCACCAACATCTCTATGTCCCTGTTACATCCAAAGTAAATAAGATCAATAAGAAGTAAGAACCTGAAACAAGTATGAATCAGACAAACATTCTGAAACTTGTATGAATCAGACATCAATACTTGAAACTGCAAGCAATCAGAGTAAGTTATCTTATAGCCGAGTTGGAGTATAAGTCTTCTAGAGTCTAGACATCAATGTTCTCAGTTCATTTCATTATCAAACTCTGAAAACCATTTGAAAAACAGAAGAATGTTAAAACTATAAAGAAGAATTGAAGTAGAATGAATATAAATAAAAGAACTTATATCTCTGTAGTTTATCTTGCAACTCAATATCAGAAAGCATTTGCATTTGTTAAAACTCCTTTTTCCTTTAACTGAATCTCAGACTTCATCCACTGCTCTATGCACAACAACACCTCAATCATGTAATGACCTAAACAACTCCTACTTGGTTCTAGGATTCGACCACTAGTACTAAAAAGGAGATTCTGATGCAACAGAAGACACTTGCATTGCAAGTACATCCCTAGCTATTTCTGATAACACATGGAACTTTTGACTATTACGCCTCCACCAGGCCAAGACATCATATGAATCTCTAAACTGATTAAACTTTGGATTTTTCACTCTTTCCTTCAAATAGATTTCTAACTCATCCCTTGCATCTTCAAGTCCTTTCTCATCAACCATCTCCTTATACACAAACTCCATTCTTTCATATCCAATATCATCATCTACAAAATCCATTCCATCACCTGTCACATTCTCTTGACCACTAAAAGATGATGCCCTAGCAGACTGAGATGATGCATCAGTTGAAACTTTGACAAAAGCAGTGTTATACTCCTTAAACAGAGAACCCAAAATATCAAACACCGAGTCATACATCTCTTTAGCTTGAACACTCTCTTTACCATATAGTTTTTCAAAACAAAGCTGAGAAAAATGCAGTTTCTTCCTTGGATCAAAAACAGTAGCAACAATCAAACGCTTATTGATTTCCATCATTCCATCCCAATACTTGTCAAACTTAGCTAACATCTCAGTGGCCTTTGACTTTAAATCCTTATCTAAACTATTACTCAGTGATATTAGATTCTTCTCTATAGTCACAATCTCACCGTAACACTTATAGGAGTTCACAGAAGTAGAGGTTGACACAACTAATGTAGAATTATAGAAAATGACTAGAAACCTTACCAATATTTCTATAGCATTCCAATCATTTGAAGTAGGTGGTTCTATCCTTTTTTCCATTTTCTACTTCCAGAAAGTAGTCATTGTAAAGTTTGTTTTCAGCTTCCATCTTATCAAAAGCTAACTTGTACTTAATATCTCTTGCTAGCATAAGATGTGCAGAATTCCACATTTTTTGCAATCCAAAGGCAAACTTCCCTTAGTCAGCTTCCATGTGTCAACCCGTAGATCAAATGATCTCAATCTTGTAGTCAAAGATCTCACATACTGAACTCCATTACGAATAGCAGCCACATTATCATCCATGTCATACAATCCATCCCTGACAATCAAGTTAATAATCTGAGCACAACATCTCATATGCATAAACTCACCATCTAAAACAAATGCATCATTTCCTTATAACTTAATTTCCCTCTGAAATTTCTTGAGAAAAGAAGTGTTAGCAGTTGCATTGTCGATAGTGATGGTGAACACCTTCTCTATTCCTCATTCAGCCAAACACTCAAGAAGAACTGATGATATTGTTGCTCATTTATGATATGTGATGTACTTAAACCCAATTATCATCTTCCTTAAGTGTCAACATGCATGTAATCACCATGTAGCTAGCACCTGTTGTTGGAGCAACCCATATATCAGTGGTAAGAGACACCCTTTGCTCCAATTCTTCATAGTTGATTTCCTCTTCACAAACATCTCAACAATGTCTCTAGTGCTTGTTATTCGAGAGTGAGGCTTGTACATGTTTACCTTGCTGAAAAAATGTCTCCAAGCCACACTTTCAAGTAATGTAAGTGGCAACTCTCCCAATACAAGCATCTCATTACTTGCCTTTCTGAAAACATCCTCAGACACTTTTGCAACCTTGATATTACTACCATCAATAGTTATAATCGGTTGTTTTTTGCCATGCCTTAAATTGCTTGCAATAATTCAGATGCTTCTCCAAATTTGAAGTCGCGGATGATGTTGGATAGGTGAGAATTCTTCCACAATAATGACATTTGCATTTGTCATTATCCTCCTTAGTTCTCGTATAATGCTCCCATACATGAGATCTTGTTCTCTATTCTTTAGTCTTTGCCTTAGTACTAGATGCATTGTTCCCCGGAATTTCCTTCCTTTTGCCTCGATTATCAGGAGTAATGTAATCATCTGCGGTTTCTTTAGTTTGAGTATCCTTCTCGATAGCAATGTCTTCTGGTATTGATGAAGAATCCATCTAAAAAGAAGAAACAATCATAACGAAAACAATCAAAACCAAAAACGAGAACAAATCAACAGAGACGAAACATAAACAATCAAAACTATATGCAAATCGACAGAGCTAGACGAAGCATACAAATAAGTCATGGTGCCAACAGAGACGAAGCATACAAATAAGAAATCAAGCAATCAACAGAGACGAAGAACGAAGTGAGAACTAAAACTAAAATAATCAAAACTTTGATCGATAAATGAAACCAAAACCAAAATCAACAGAGATGAAAAATAACACACAGAAGTAACCCGGTCATCCACTCTACGCATATTTTTCATAGTAATGAGAGGATTTGGCCGTCTCGTGCAGTATGTCTGTTTATGTGATGGTGTGGTGTTCGTGTCAGTGTGCTTTGTACAAGTGTTTGCTCGTACGAGCACATTAATACTTTGTCAGCTTGGTTTGACTTAAACAATGACCGCTAACCGAAACCATCAGAGAAGCGAATCTGATCCTTGACTCCCGGGACGCTATTCTGCAGGTCTATTCGTGGGGATGGCCATGTAATGGTTATTATGGGTGCTGAGGACTTTTTCGTCTTATTGGTTGGAATGATTCCAACGTGACAAGTCCACATATCATTGCTTGATTGGTAGACGTAAAATTATTCCAACATATGTAATATGCGTGTGTGAATTATAGATAACAACAAAAATATATTTAAAATTTATGTTTAGTAGTAATAATAAAAATACTTTTGAAGTACCAAAAAAAATATGTATCAAACTTTAAATGCATGTATATATATATATGACACATACAAAGTTAGATACATGCATACATTATCATATATAGCATGTATTGTATATAACTTTTATGTAGAATAAATACATAACAGGAAAAATATCAATTTGATAATATACCCTATATGTGTGTACCTAATTATATATACTTATGTGATCTTTCAACGTATACTACTTCTCATTGTTTTTTGTATTTTGAAAAAAAAAATCTTGAAAATATCATAAAAATGAGTAAATCCACTTTTTTTGCTGTCTTCATGATCTTTATTCTAGGTTTGTTTTATATTTACCATCTCCAAATCTATTATAAAATCATGTGTGTTTTTCTGCTGCCATAAAATTGATGTTTTACGTTCTAAATAATATTTTTAAAGGGATGATGGTGAAAGAGATTCAAGGACAACAAAAAGGAATATGTCATGAAATTTTACCAGAAACAGATTGTGGTGCTGGCACGTGTACTTCTCTCTGCCTACAATATTGGAAGGGAACTGGCAAATGCGTTCAATCAACTGATGGAAAGTTTATATGCCTCTGCAATTTCTCTTGCATTTCTTGATTTTTTTCTAATCTATAGATAAACATCAACTCCAATAATATAAAATATTATTGTAATAAATTTATAAAATTTAATAAAAAATCTCACAATACATTCCAGTTTTACGAGGATGTGAAATTTGATTCGAACTGTTGAGAGAAATTTTAACCGGTTTGTTTGAGTGTGGACAGTTCTACAAAATGATGAAAGAGAATATTGTTTATTGAAAATGAATCTTTAATCAACATCGATTTTAATTACAACGAATTGAATGTTTTTTAGTGGATGCTATTAAAAGATCTTAAGAGATTCGGCGGTCGCACAAATTGAACCGCAAAATATAGACAATCTCATAAATACTCAACAAAATCCAGAAAATACGCACAAATTGATTGATGCCACCATAAGATATGATACATACCTTGCGGTTGCTTCACATTTTATGTGACGTAATCTCATCTCAAATTGCATGACCGTGGCGCAAATTTTTTGTTAACATCTCAATACCTATCTTCCCACAGTTTCCTCCAAACACATCCAACACCTTTGCACCGACGATTCCATTTCCTTTCCGCTCTTCTCCTTCTCTCCTCTCCGAAAACACTTCCGCACAACCAATTAGATCTTCTGTGTTGACCAACTCGTCCGTCTAAGATTTTATCCTAAGACTAACAATGCAAAACCGCAAGTGCACAGTAAATCGATTATAGCACTTGAGAAATCGATTCCACATAGACTTTGAATGCACAGTGGTAAATCAGAAATAAAAATTAAGCTAAGTGAAAGCAGATTTTTATGGGGTTTTGAATGCAAGTAAATAAAAGCAATAAATTAAATCGATGTAAGCAATAAGAGAAAAGCGTTGGATTTTCAGAGATTTCTCAGAGATTCACAGTTCGAATTATTCAAGGCTAACTCCTAGAGGCAATTGACATCGTTTTTCCTTCGTCCTATAACTCAAATCACTATGATAAGATTAACCCACTCTCGTGGCGATAACCATCTATGTCTAAACTATCATATTAATCAACTCTCGCAGACAATAACATAGATAAACATGTAATTATTGTCAGGTTCAATTGTTCATCTAACTCAGCAATTCAACTCTCGCAGGTTAGAACACTAGACCCATATGACATCAGATCAAAACAATAACTCAAGTGATGTGCAAGCCGAAATCATTCTATAATCAATTCCTAGATGATCAGTAAAAGAATATATGCAGTAAGATCAGATCTAGATGAAGGACTACTCTAACTTATCAAGAACGCCACTCTAATTGTTAAACAATATCTATCGAACTATGAGTTTCCCCTTGAAAATCCCTTATTCCCAACAAAAAAAACTACTCTGACATGATCATGCAAACCAAAGCATAAGCAGTAGAAAACATATTCATTAAGAGTAAAAAAGTTCATAAAACTTCTCCGTAGAGGTACAAGAGGTGAGATTTGCTCCTTTATCGAACAAAATAGAAGAAAACTAAAAGACTTTGGTGATGAAGATAATTTTGTCAATCTTCAAGAGAATGATGAAAACTTGGTATTTCGTGGCTGCTGTAGAGTTTATATAGGATCGGGTCGAATATAGGGTTATTCCTTTAGGGAGAAGGAGATAAAATCGAAAAGAAAAAAATTTCTTTTTATTAGGGACTGCGATCGAATCGATCGCATAGACCGATCAATCGATCGCCTAATAAAACTCGTTCTTCAGCCAAAGTTTCGGATATGCGATCGATCAATCGCAGGGGGTTGATCGATCGATCGTGCTTCATGGCCTCTGATTGTTTCTCTTCGAACCTTGATCGACCAGTTTTCAGTAAATCGAGCATATCTTGAGATCACACCGTTGGATTTTCAAGATCTAATATGGAAATCGAATTTAACACTCTCATCTATCTTGCGATAAAATTTGAACTTGATCCAACGGTGAAAATGTCTCCATCTGATGCGAAACATTTGATGCTCAGGATCTGCCATATCTTCAAATTGCTTGTTTTGTATTCTTTTTTGTCCAATTTGCTCCAATTTCTTGTAAAGACCCTAAGATCCACAAAAACACTAAAAGCAGCCATAAAATACCAAAACCAAGTAGTGTCTTCATTAAAATCCTATCAAAACACACTAAAACCGATAAAATCTAGGGTATATCACTAATCAACACCTCTGTGCATATTCTGAGTTTGTCGATCTACGGTGAATCCAAAATTGGATTCGCGGCAGTTAAAGGCCAAACCAGATTAACGGATTTCAATATGGCGTAGAGAACAACATCATCGTCTATTTCACCAGTATTGGCATGGTTTCGTCCTACGTTTAAGACTGATGAGCCGTTACTGTGATCATCTGTAGCTTTCTTGTGCGGGTCTTTCAGTGCATGCATCTTTCGCGGCTGAGCTGCATTAGATATTTGGCGGCCAGAAGGAGCATAACCAGGCGTGTGTATAAAGTTTCTTAACCTATCTGATCTAGGTTGTCACCTCCTCCACTCCCCCTCTACTCCGAAGTCTCAATGTTTTTCTCTAATATAAAGGATGACGAAATACAAGACGGTCGAGTTTTCTAGTCAATCATTAAACGATTTTCTTTATTAAATCGTCATCATGTCGCTTGGTTTTCGAAGAATTTTTTTATTGAAAGTTTGAAAGCTGAAAAGATGGGTTAGAACTTACGTCAAATTGTAGAAAAAGTGAATGTGCTCATTGTTGCAAAGCACTTATGTTACTGTAGAATTGATTATTCCAATTGGGCTTTTCCCATTTTATGCTTCTCTCCGATCCGCGTTCACATGTCAAGAATTGGTATATTCCGACAAATCGGACTAATTGGTAACCCCACAAAAACCCTTATGGTATAATTTACACAAAAAACTACCTTAAGAGTTTGGGTGCCAGTGGGTTTTATAAGATTTTGATTTATTCTCTATCTATCCGATTTGATATATTTGCACATCCACATTATTATCTGGTAATCAACGTTCTAATACAATGTACTTGTGGAAAATTGTATATTGATGGTTTCGTACAACAAAAACTTATATATAAATACATAGAGAATGAAATCTACAAGTAGATAATCATAGATTTGCACATATAGTCACACATCTTTTATACGTACTTTGAATTTACTTATGAGAGAATCTTATGCAGAAATGGACGAGCTTTGCAAATCGCTTGCAACGGAATTGCTTTAGGTACTGTATTCCCAACTCCTTCCTTCATATCCACTTCCTCTTTTCCAACTCTTTCCCACTCAAAGCATTGTATCAATGATCCGAGAGAAAGCCCCACGATCCGCTGAGCCAAACCCGATCCAGGACACGCCCTTCTCCCTAATCCAAACGCCATAAGCTTTTGTGCTTCCTCTTCTTTCTCAAACCGCTCTGGTTTAAAGCTATCCGGATCCTCCCAGATGTTTGGATCCCTATGTATGGCCCACGCATTCACCAACAACGTTGTTCCACGTGGCATATCATAGGACCCCACCTTGCAATTCTCTGATGCCATGTGTGGGACCAGCAATGGGGTTGCCGGGTGTAGCCGGAGGGTCTCGAGGACGATGTTCTTGAGGTATGGTAGCTCGCTAAGATCTGATTCTTCGATAAGCCGATCTAAACCAACATGGTTATCGATTTCGGTTCTGGCTTTGCATATTACGTCAGGATGGTTAAGCAAATTGGAAAGTGCCCATTCTAGAGTGACAGCTGATGTGTTAGTCCCTGCTATTACCATAACCTACATAAACATAAAATAGTTTTAATTTAGTAACAATAGCAAACAATTTTAACAGAGATAATAGACAAAAATAAAGGAAAAAGAAACAAACCAGTATGATGCCTTTGATGATTTGATCGGTGTAATACTCGGAATCAGATTTTTGGAGAACAAGCAAATGATCGATCATTGTATTACCAGTTTCTTGTTGTCTACGTTTATCGTCAATAAGACCTTGTAAAAACTCATCTGTCTTCTCCCCTAATTTTTTAACCCTTTTCTCATAACTTGAGAATAGTCTAAGGATCGGAACGTAGTCAACGGCGTTACCCGAACTCGTGTTGGCCCCAACATCAGCCACCAACTTACGGACACGTTTAGCTTCTTCCTCATCCGTTGTTTCTTCGCCGTAGTATCGTTTTCCTGTCATCATTCTCATTATGTTGTTGAATGTCAAGTCCATAAACATTGGTTTCATTTCCACAACCGTTTTTTCACTTCCTGCAATCAGTTCGTTAAAATCGATTTTCAGTTTAAACATAGAACAAGAATGAAGGGTATTAACCTTTTTTCATGTATGATAATTTTTTTTTTTTTGAAATCTTTACTCTAACAATAGATATTATCATTTAAACTTTGTAAAACCATTTCATTCTAATCAATTAAATATACCCCAGAAGATATCTCATCAATTCTTTCATATCATCCACATGTGCCGTTATTGCATACATATTTTTATTTCATTTTATTTGTTTGTGGTCAATATAACACTAAGATAACACCAAAATAAATAAAAAGTTGACTACATCAACAAATTTTATTTCTTTTTTTTTGATAAAGGTGCATCAACAAATTTTCTTACGATAAAAACACTTCTAGCATATATATATATATATATATATATATACCTGCGGCACGGAAGAGGCGGCTTATGAGGCGGCGTACTTCGTCGGTACGGACAGAAAGGAAGCAGTTAAGGCGGTGGGTGGAGAAGATCTCGATGGTACAGATGCGACGGAGGTTGCGCCAGTGATCACCGTAAGGTGCGGCGATCATGTTTGTGTTGTTGTACCCAACGTGTTTTCCGATGATCACCTGAGGCCGGTTTGCCAGAACGACGTCGTTCTGCCCGAAGCACTCCTCCGCCGCGACCTTATGTGACGACACCACGTAGACTAGGCGGGACCCAAGTCGGAGGGACATCAGGCCGCCGCCGCCGTCGAGAGATTCGGAGAGGGATCGGAGGGTGCGGTGGATGGGCGGCTTCAGGAGGCGGAGGTGACCTATCACCGGCAACCATCCGGGTGGAGACGGCGGAAGATTCTGCTTGTTTTGTTTCAAGAACTTGAGAGAGATAATCAAGAAGATGAGAGAGAAAAGGGAGTAGAGAACAACTCCAATGTAATTTTCTTCCATTCGTTGTTTCCTCTTTTTTTTTTCTTTAGTTATCGTCTTCTAGTACAACTTGTTATATGAAGTGTTGAAAAAGCATAAAGTGGTTATATGAATTGAATTTTGGCACGTTGGGATATAGGATTTAATAATCAGAAAGTAATGTTGATTGTTTGTGATCTAGTCAAATTGGATATGAGCAATGTTTTAAGTGTGATATGATGGGATGAGACCAAGAGTGTAAATGGAATTGTTGTGGAATGGGTGACATTATGGTAGAAAAAGAATGATGTTACATCATTTGATAACTTGAGGAAAACTCGAGGAATTAGTGCAATTGATGGAATTAGAGAATTTCTGGATTTTTATAGAATTGGTGAAAAATATTAAGTTTTTCTGTATGGTTTTTTTTTATATGTGTAGTTGTGTATCATGTGTTGTTTTGTGTTGCTTCCGGATAATAAATTTAAAAATTAATAATAATAAAAATTTGATATCATGGTTTTACTTGGACAATCCAGTTTAGCCATGATAAGAAAACGTAAGTGCCCAAATTTTTCGGAGTTTTTTTTTTAGTTTTGTGAGTTTGAATTGGCCGAATATTTTCGTTGAATTTAGCTGATTTATTTTTTTGTGTTGGAGGGGAACAAAATCAAGGACACATAAATGATGAAAAACATAAAAATATATTTTTAATTTTTATGTTGTTTAAAAATTAGGAGTCAGTGAGTGTTATTGCGAAAAAAATTACAGAGAGAAGAAAAAATGAATATCGTCGTTATCTTTCTCCGGAGACCGATGCATCGTCGCCGACGCCGCGAGAAACATGTTATATAAAGTATTTTTCTCTTCCTTGGCTTGCCAGTTATCCGTGTGGTGTTGTACGATAAGGCTAAGGGGTTTAGGGTTCTGATTGTGGCGACAAGATTTCTAGATCTGGATCTGACGATTTTGTTTCTGGTGGATCTGGTTTCGATGAAGACACGACAGTTTCCGGCTGCAACAATGGCCATTTCGCGTTTTCCAGTCACTTCTTCTTCTTTTTTTTGCTTCTCCTTCGATGGTATTGAGGCGAAAGCGTGCAAAGAGGCAGAGATGGTATTAGCCTTTTTTACTAGCTTGGTTTTTGTGTTGCGATGTTCTGTTTTGGAGATTAGGTTGCTATTTCTTCATTCCTCTTTTACCGGCTCTTTCCATGGTCTTAATCGGATCGCTTTCTTCATCATCCATTTCCTCTGAAGTTTTGGTGAATCGATTGAGCTGCTGCTTTAGCTTCCTCTACTCGAAGTAAACATCAGGTTTGGTCGGGACCTTGTTTGTTTTTGCGTCCATCTTATCGGTTCTTTGTCGACTTATTTTTTACATATCCGACCTCAGCTTGTTTTCAACGGTCTTTGCTAGTCTTTGGAGAAACGCAAGTGCCCAAATTTTCTGAAGTCTACACACATCAAAAGAGGACAAGATGAGCTAAAACCGCGGTTGGGTATTGACGGTTCTCCGGCGATGTCCGATCAATTTTTGTTCGTGGATTTGACCGATTTAATAGTTTGAGTGTTAAGGTTAACTTAATCTCATCTTAGCGCATTTGTGTTAGTCGCGGTTACTAGCTTTTATTTCCATTGTTTTCGTTTTTTGTCTCCTGAGATTATGGGGTAAGTTAGTCGCAATATGTGGGCTTTGTCTCTGTTTCCAGCTTTTGTAAAATGATGTTTTGATATCAGTTCTAACATATATATTCAGATGACAAAAAAAATTAGGAGTGTCTATTTCAAATATTGGAACGAGAATTTCAGATAACGAGATAGTTATCGAGAAGGTGAAGAAAAAGAAGACAGACCGTCTGACGCAAGTCTCTTAGGAAGGCCCTCGATCTTCCCGAACAAGAATTCCAAAAACGGCTTCTGCTGATAAGGTTTCGTTAAATACTTTTTGAGCAACTTGAAAGCGTCCTCGCATTTGTCGTTCCACTCGAACTGCTTATTTCCTTTCAATAATTGAAAGAATGAGAGACACTTATCTATGGACTGCGAAATGAATCTGTTTAAAGCTGCAATCCGACTAGTAAGTCGTTGGACTTTTCTCTTTGTTTTTTGGTGAGGGCATTATTAAAAAGACTGTAATCTGATTTGGGTTTACTTCTATGTCTCTCTCTATATCCAAGTACCCTAAGAATTCTTCGGATGTAACGATGAAAGTGTATTTTGTTGGGTTTTATTTCATTGCGAACTCGTTTAACACATTGAAACATTCACGTAAATGTTCAACATGTTGATTTGCTTCAGTTGATTTTACCAGCATGTCATCGATATACACCTCCATCATTTTTCCTAGCTGATTTGCAAACATCCGGTTTACCAACCTTTGATAAGTCGCACATGCATTCTTTAGATCGAAAGACATTACTTTATAACAGTATATTCTTCTATCGGTGATAAAAGAGGTTTTTTTGGTAATATGGTTATATCCTGAAAGGATAAAGGACAACAATTCATGTCCTGAAAGGATAAAGGACAACAATTCATGTCCTGATGTGGCTTCAACTAATTGGTCTATGTGAAGTCATGGAATTGTTTTTTGGACAAGCTTTATTCAAGTCCGTGAAGTCGACAAAAACCCTCCATTTTTCTTTTTGACCACAACCGGATTAGCCAGCCAATCATGAAATTTTACTTTGCGTATTGACCCGTTTTCTAGTAGTCTTTCGACTTCATCATTTACCATTGTTGACCTTTCCGACCCTAACTTCTTCCTTTTTAGGTTAATCAGTTTGGAAGACTAATCCACATGTAATTCACGTGAAATTGCATCTAGATTTATTCCTGGCATATCTTCGGGAGATCATGCGAAATTTTGTGATTTTTTAGAAATAGAATTATCAATTCACTCCTTACAGGACCATGTAACTTTTCTCTGACGTTAATGTATCATTCCGATTTGAGCTCATCGATGCACACTTGATCTACCTCGTCTCTTATGGGAGAATCTTTTAATATCAAGGCTTCTCATTTAGTGTCTACTGAAACCATATTGGCTTCATTGGGCTGGATAATTAATTTATGGCACGCCATGTAACAAGACCATGAGGTTTTTTGGTTTCCCCGTATAATTCTTACTCCTTAAATATTCAGACATTTGTGATAGGTTGAAAGAATTGTCATCGAATAAATCCATGGAGTTCTGAGGATAACGTTGTAACTGGATGGGCTATTTACCACTATAAAGTCGACTGTCATAGCCTCCTCAGCAGCCATAATTGTGAGTCATATATTTTCCATGGTCATCACCGCTTGTCTGGTAAAACCAAATAATAGCTCAGGAGAATCCTTTATTCTTTTGATCCCCATTTGCTTCAAAGTATCGAAAAAGATCATGTCCAATGTACTTTTAGTGTCGATCAAGACCCTTGAAACTTCGCAGTCATCTATGTCTAATGTGATGATTAATACGTCGTGAGGCCTATTTAATCCATTTTCATAAATTTACTTTCCTCTTACATGTGGCGTAGGTCACGACACCGAATTAATTATCTTCGAAGAAGACTTTCAGTGTATGAAATCCACTTTTTTAACGGAGTTGGAGTCCCAGAAATCTTGATTTTGTGGGAGATTAATCCTTCCGAGCTCTCTTGCTGTGAACTTTACGGCTAAGAAATCTCTTAGTTTCCAACATCACTCGGTAGCATTGCCTTTGGTCTTGTAAAATCGGCAATAGGCGTTCTCATCACAAACCATTTTTCTAGTCCGCTTTTTGATATGTTCATCTTGATCATTTTTATGTCGTAAGCTTAATCAATATAACTTAAGGTTAGATTTTGTCTTGATTAGGAACGGCTTGCGGTTTAGATCCCTTTTGTAACTTATAACATTCATACAAGATAGCTTTTTCTTCTTCCACCGTAGCCTATTTTGAGCATCCGTGCAATGCATTTTGAACTGTGGCTGGTGGTGCTATAGTTAGGTCTTCTAGAAATCTCGACTCGTGCGATAGCCCACATTCTAACGCTACTAGCGTAGTGTAATCGTTCACAGATAACATCTTGGTTAAAGTTTCCTTGAATTGATTCAAGTAAGTGCGGAGTGGATCATTCGGTCATTGGGATAATGCCCCAAAATCTACGTCCGAAGTAACATTTTCCATGAAAATTGAATATCGTTTTACAAAGGCAACTGACAGCTGTGTAAAGTTGTCGATCAATCTTTCTTCTAATTTAGAGAACCAATCTAGAGCAAATCCGGCGAGATGCTCCGTAAATAATTTACATAACCCTGTCTCTTTTCCTTCTCACTGAAATGAGCTTTGTCGACTGTGATATTAAACGAAGTCATATGTGCTCTAGGGTCAATATTTCCCTCGTAAATTGGGAGCCAGATCTTACCGACATCCCTTGTTTGGATGTTCTCGATTATCTCTATGAAATGAGTTCATTTTGTCTCTTCTACCACGCGGTCGATCTTAGGTGCGGCACTTACCGTCTAATGAACTCTAGAATTCATTGCTCTGAGATCCGCATTAGTCTTCTTGATGATCTCTGGAGAAATTTCAGATTTGGGCTTCCAGAGTGGATTTTCCATTTAAGCTCCCGCTATCCAGTTTAAGTTGTGCATTATTCGAGGCCCGAACTATTATATCTACTCCTACCTCATGATCCAGGCAAAATCTCTGATCCCAAATTTTGTGGCGGATTACGAAAGCTTGATGGAGTAAAACGAGGAGGTGGAAAAGAGGAGGAAACGTGGTGGATACCATTACCACCCAGAGGTGCCGTTAAGGAATTTTTACACGTTTCTCCCGGAGGGTTTGAGTTCAGATTATCTGAGAGGTTCGATCCCATCGGAACCAGCCCTCCAGATGATGTCACCGTCGTGTCTGCCCAACCTTAAGCATTCGCCGTGGGTGGTACGATTACAAGGTTTAAAGCATTATGCCCTGGTTCTTGCATTACGACAGAGCATAACTTTGTAACAGTTTGAGCAAAAGTGGTGTGATATGAGGTTACCTGGTTAATTTTCTCGGTTACAGTGGTCATGGCGTCGCTTAACTTCGTAGTGAAGTCCTTGGGCATGTCTTGCTGCCCTTGTAAGACCTTCTCGATGGTTTCCTGAATTGATGCTTCTGCCATTTCGATCTCTTGTGACTGGTGTTTAGATTTGCCGACTCCCCCACATACGGTGTCAAATAATTGGCGTAAAATATTCAACAATCACGATTTATGAATGAAATTTGGTTTAGGATCCGGTTCGTTTTTGAATGGTAAGGGATTAAGTGCTAGACAAAAGAACCAATAAATAATATAAAAGAGAAGAAGAATTTAGATTAATGGACTTTAGTCCGGAGTGAAACGAAGAGCTAGAAATACAAAGAAATAACTTCGGAGACAAAGAGAAATAGCTTTTTAGTGCTGCGTGTGTGTATTTGGATCTGTTTTCTTCTTTCTCTTTATACTCTCAATTTCTCATTTTCTCCCCTATTCAATTGGCTTGATTATCTATTAACTTGTTTTTACTTCTCATGATCTACCGTTTCTTCCATTACAATTTTTCTTGGTTATGTTTAAACCATTTTCATGGGTTTGCTATGGGCAACTTCTTTTTGATTAACTGGGCCCAATTCACTATTTGAGCCCAACACCAACAATATTGCTGTTTTGTATATTTCAATCGGTTAACATCAACTACAATATTTGCATGTGAACCAATAAATCTGGCGTTGGATATGGTATGGCAAGTAATATTCTAACACATTTTTTTTTTTAAAGTTACTTCTCAAATAATATCATAAAGATGTGTTTGTTTTGTTTTTTAACCTTATAAAATAAACCTATGTGCATTTTTTATCGATATTTTTATAGTATTACTTATAAAATTTTGGTGAGTTTATTTTTGTATAATAAATAATAATTTTTATTAAATTAATTTTATATATTAATCTTAGTATTTTTTAAACACAAAAAACTTAAATATCTTTATTTTAGCAACTGCTTTTCATTAAAATTGTCGTGAGCAACATTCATAAAGAAGCCATCTGAGTCTCTAATTATCCAAGCTGCTTGTGAACTCTCTTTATTTTGTTTAAATATGCAATCATAGTTGCATTTAACAAATCTAGATGGAAGCTTTCTCCAAGTAGTTTGTATGTCTAGTGGAATTGCAGAGATCTTAGGACCAACTTCACTTTTCAGTATATGTCCCACATTCATCCATTCTTCTGATTCTCTTTGAGCTTTTTGGAAATCTTGATGTCAAAGGCTACTCTTCTTTTGATAGAATAGTAAATTTCTATTTTTCAAATACACCGCAAAATCTATAATGGAATTTGTCTTGTAGGAGCATAAAATACGGAACGATTATTGTGACACGCCAATATTGCTCTAAATTTTTCTTCAAAAGATCCATATTGATTTAGCAGTTCCAAAATTGGAAGATTCGATGTTCTGACAACAGATACCAACTTACTTCACTGAAGAATTATTACTGATGCACAAATGTAAAAGTTGTTGTCTAGAAAAAGAATAAGTGGACTATTTTCTTCAAATGTCCGTTCAACCATTATGGACATTCAAATCTTAAAAATCATATGTCCAACCTCTAAAATTAATATATTTTTTTGAAAAAAATATAAATAAAAACTAAACAAATTATCATTCAAGTATTTGAGAACACTAAAATCTGAGCCATGAATCAAAAACAAAAAATTCAAAAATTAAAAATCAAATACCAAAAACCAAAAACTAAAATAGTTTTTTGTCATTAACTGATTAATAGTTACAAAAAATATCATATAGTGTTAAAAAATTCGATTTTGTTATTTTTTTATTTTAAAATCAATTTTAGCTTGCTAAATCTTCAAAAATAAAAGGAAACTCATTTAAGTTATCCTAAAAAATAAAGTATCCCGGAGAGAGAGAGAACCAGAGCGGCGTTATCGGATAGAAGTTGTGGTTGTTCCTTGAAATCCGATTCTGATTCTGAGTCCTTTGGATCCGATTCTATCTCCACCCCTCAACCACAACATTCCCTACTCTCTCTCTCCTTCTCATTGCAAAAAGATTCTCGCTTTTGTGGATGAGATTCTGGATAACACCATTATCTTCTTCTTTTTTCTGAAAATCTACGACTTTGCTGCTTCAACTAGCATTCTTCGGGGAAACTCGTGTTCTGTCTGCTTTGTATTTTGTCTGAGAGCTCTAACCACAAATTCCCTGGATCATTGAGCATATTCCGAGTTTTTTTTTCTTTCATCATTCATCAAATTCAATCTCCAATCCTGGCGGTGGCGAGTGAAGGGTTTAGATTGAAAAGGGTTTCAAGGGTTTCGTCACCTGAAAACCGCGGTTTTGATTGCGTGCGTGGTCTGGAGTGCCTGATAAGCCTAATCAGGGCCCTTGACATGGGGTCCTGTTTATCATCAACAGGAGGAAGCAGGAGATCTCTCCATGGTTCTTCTCATGCTCCTGGTCTTGGTGGTGGTTCCAGGAGGAGAAGTAAGAGTTCCAAGAGGAGATCAAGGTCTTCTAGTTCTTCTTTCGACAACATTGGGGAAGAAGAGCCACTTCTCCACAGGATCCCAGGAAGGATGTTCTTGAATGGCTCTACCGACAATGCCTCCCTCTTCTCTCAACAGGGCAAGAAAGGGCCTAATCAGGACGCCATGATTGTCTGGGAGGTGAGTTTTTATTGCTCTGACTTTGATTCTACTACATCTCTCATTGCCTGTAACAAGTAGGTCTTGGACGGTTTAATTGTCACTTGGAACAATTGATTCACTTGTAGTTTTTAAGAGATGTGTCAAATGAATGAGCTGATTTGGACTTTCTGCTGTTTTGGAATTAATCTTTTACCGCCTATTGATGTAGAGCATAGTGTTGTTGCTCATGTGAGCTTCAGTTGGATATGGATTGTTTTTTCTTAATGCTTTCCGGTATAGATCTTTAGTAATCTTGGTCGTTTACATGTTCAGAATTTTGGGTCCATGGCGGACACCGTTTTTTGTGGTGTTTTTGATGGCCACGGTCCAAATGGTCACATTGTCGCAAAGAGAGTGAGGGATTTGCTGCCACTCAAATTAGGCTCTCACTTGGAGTCCTACGTTTCCTGCGAGGAGGTCCTTAAAGAGATCAGCCTCAACACTTCTGATAGAAAGATCTCGGAAAACCTTATGCATATATCTGCCAGTGGAGAATCCCGAGTCTACAATAAGGATTCCGTAAAGGATCAGGATATGATCCAAACACTATTAGGCTCAATCGTGAAAGCCTACAGATTCATGGACAAGGAATTGAAGATGCAAAAAGATGTTGATTGTTTTTGCAGTGGAACAACTGCAGTAACCATGGTCAAGCAGGTAGTTAGACCAAAAGTTCTGATGTTGTTTATGAGTTTGTTGCGTAAAATCATTTTTGTTTGGTTTTTGGGTTTTCCGTAGGGTCAACATCTTGTTGTCGGAAATATTGGGGATTCAAGAGCAGTATTGGGTATGAGGAACAAAGAAAATAAACTTGTTCCTTTTCAATTAACTGAAGATCTCAAACCAGATGTTCCAGGTTATCTACTGTCCATTAAATCCTAAAGTTGCCCTAGAAGCATATCTTGTTTTGTTTTGGTACCATCTTAGAGAACTTATGAAAATTAACAGTTTATGCCATTGACGTTGTAGCCTAATTATCTTCCATCAGTGTTAAGTTCTCCAGGAACTACTGATGTGAGACGTATAATAGAACTTTATTTCTAGCTTCTCATGCGCAAGAACTCTTCTAGTGGTAACGCATGCTATGAAACTTGGCTGCCTGCACATTTGAGAAGAGAAAAATCTGAATTTTCCAATTAAAGTTTTGAGTTTTCTTGTTCCCAGCGGAAGCAGAAAGGATAAAGAAATGCAGAGGACGTATATTTGCTCTTCGAGATGAACCGGGGGTTTCCCGCCTGTGGCTTCCTAACCACAACTCACCTGGTCTTGCCATGGCACGTGCTTTTGGAGATTTTTGCCTCAAGGACTTTGGTCTCATTTCTGTGCCTGATGTGTCCTACCGACTTCTCACTGAGAAGGATGAATTTGTTGTCTTGGCAACTGATGGGGTAAGAGAAATCCTAGTGTTTCTGATAAACTATCAGTAAAAAACACAAGAAAATTTTTCAGAACAGTTTTGGACTAGTGAGCTCATTCTCTAAAGGAATCTAGACGTTTGGATATATAAATCTTATAAATAAAAGCGTAATGAATGTACATTTCTTTCATTAAACTTTGCTAGATTTGGGATGTATTGACGAATGAAGAGGTTGTAGAGATTGTAGCGAAAGCCTCAACACGTTCCTCAGCAGGTCGAGCCTTGGTGGAAGCCGCAGTGAGGAATTGGAGATGGAAGTTCCCGACTTCAAAAGTCGATGACTGTGCTGTAGTTTGCTTCTACCTTGACTCCAAACCAAACAACAAATTGTCAACTGCTTCTTTCTCAGATGACAAACACATGAACAACAATGGCCTTACTGAACCTGAACCGGACACAGCATCAACATCAACTCCAGACTCAGGACCCGAATCGCCTGAGCTCATTGGAGTCACCAGAATCGACACACTCGTGAATCTTCCAGTATATGTGCCGACCAAAGAGTAGGAGGAAGATAGAAGAACAGAGGCAGGAGGTCAAGATGTGAGATTAGTAGTCTGAATGTCTCTTATGCTCTATGTTTCTGTCAACAGTTACTGTTTGGTTATTTTGGTTGGGTAAATTAGTGTTATACGCCCGCTTGTGAGTGTGTGGCTGTTTGTATATATATATACACATATCTCTACTCGACCCATACTTTTGCTACAATTGTCTCTTTTCTTTCTCTCTTGTTTGTAAATTTCTGAAGCTGCAATTTTAGTTTATTTGAGCAATTTTTGTTCGTTGGAAGAAGACACCAAGCCTGTTTAGAGTCACTTGTATCTGTCAATACTCGCATTTTCTATCCACAAATAAGAAAATGCATTTGCTTTTTAGAAACCGAATAACAATGCGTTTTTACTTGCTGTTCAAGGTGTTTACTCTGTTTTTGTTTGTTTGATACTCTGTTTTGTGAACGAAAAATATCCGATAGAAGTTTTAAACCAGAAACACAAAACCAGAAAGTCGCAAAGGTAAAATAGTCCTAAACTGGAAATCGAAAAGAGGCATAATAAAACCAGCAAAACCCTAACTTGTTGCTTCGGAGACGTCATTGATGAGGTCCGTCTTGCGCGAAACAGACCCGTTACTTTCCAACCTCGTTTCACTGATTCTTCACACAAACCATGACCCGCAACTGACCCTAGAAGAAATGATTTCTCGAACCAATCGTCTTCTCCAGGAATCAACACCGCATGTTTCCTATCTTCTGCTGCCTTCTTCTTAAGATCAGATTTAGCAGCAAAGATACCATTATATCCCCAAATTTCTTTGGAGATTTCAAAACATGTACGATCATGAGGTTTTGAAAATTTCTTCTTCAAATCTCGTATCTTCTCCATAAGTTGAGAATTACTCACCTGAATCTTAATCGATGACTTGACGGATTCGTGAAATCTAGTCTTCTCTTTGAAAGCAAGATGAGTTCATCGTCTTATCCTTTGAAAGAGTGGTTTCTTCTCTTCCGTGTTGAGACGTTTCGCGTGAGCTTTCTTCCACCAAGCGCTTCTTCGAAGCTATATCAGCAGAGGGCTTAGCCTTACAGCGATGGTCCCCTCAGTTAAACGATGAATCACTGAAATTCATTCCTTTCTGCATCCAGATTTGTGGCATTCCAATTCAATTCCTCAAGCGCCCTATGATCAGTTACATTGGAAGCACTCTCGGTCCTGTCATAGATGTTGATTTCGATGAATCCTCCACAAAAGTGGATTTCGTCAGGGTCCAGGTAAATTGGAATATAGACCATCCTTTACGCTTTCAACGGAATTTTCAATTTGGTGTGTGAATGAAAACATTGTTCTTAAGTTCTGGTATGAACGGTTGAGGAACTTTTGTACCAAATGTGGTCTCTTAACACATGAAGCAAAAGACTGAACTGTTGTACCAAATGTGGTCTCTTAACACATGAAGCAAAAGCATGCCCTTTGTCATTTGATGATCATGCTGATGATCCACAAGATCCAGATTATAATGGTAGTGATGTTGATCAAGACCAACCACACGCTGGCCATGATAATGTCCACCTTGGTTTAGGGTTTAGAACCTATGTCCGCTGGTTTTGGAGATGAAAATGCAGACAATCAACCGCCTCAAGTGGAAGACGTTAATTTAGCAGTGGAAACAATGCGTTATTTGCAAGCGAAGATGGCCAAAGGAAAGTTCACAGAGAGAGACTTCATGGATATTTTTGCGGATTACACAAGACAAGAAGAGAATTCGGGTCTTAATAAAAGAAAGAGACAGTAAGTCGAAGACATGCTAAATAAACCCATCTTTGGTGAGGAAAACGAGACAGAGCTGTGTCATGTGACTAAGAAGGCTGAGTTATGTGAATCCCAAGGATCTTGCTCAGTCTATCAACCTTATATCGGAGGCGCGGGGGCCCCGGTATCCCCAGGATTTCCATGAAGATCATTTTCTGGAATTGTCAGGGCCTCGGACTTGAGGGGTCGCTGACGGAAAGAAGGTTGTCTAAAATTTGCAAAATTTATAAGCCTGATGTTTTATTTCTAATTGAAACTATGCATAAGTGTGATGTACTTAGGAATTTGTGTGCTTATCTAAAGTTTGACTATGTATCTACGGTTTCTCCTTTAGGTAGAAGTGGAGGATTAGCCTTGTTTTGGAAAAAAGAAGTTGATGTAACAAGGTTGTATGTAGATGTACGTTTGATAGACGTTTCGATTAACTTCAATTGAATGTCTTTCTTTTTGTCGTGTGTGTACGGACATCCAAATCAGAGTCGTAGACATGAACTTTGGCAAAAACTTGAAGAGATTAAAACATCAGTACTTGTGATCTCAATGATCTAACATTTAAAGGCAATCGATTCTCATGGATTGGTAAGAGATACAAGTACACAGTCAAGTGTTGCTTAGATAGAGTGATTGTTAATTCGGCTGGGTTAGCAACTTTTCCAGCATCAGAAGCCGATTTTTTAGATTTATATGGATCTGATCATCGGCCTGTAATAACCAAGATAACTTACACAAACAACACTGTGAAGAAATGCTTTCGGTTTGACAAACGACTATTAGATATAAAGGATTTCAAACGTTATGTATCCAATGGCTGAAACTCAACGAATATGAGGACGAATCCGACAATCACCGATAGAATTCGAGAATGCAGGCGGGCGATGACACAATGCAGACGAAACTCTAAACTAAATGCAGCAAAACGTGTTGAAGAACTTCAGTCCGAACATGAATACAATATCTCTGTGCCTGATTATGATCCACACATTATCTCTGAAATCCAACTCGATCTAGCGCAAGCATATCGAGATGAAGAGACATATTGGAGACAAAAGAGCAGAATTAATTGGTTATTGGAAGGAGACAGAAATACTCACTTCTTTCAACCTTGTACCAAAACCAGATTTTCAAGAAATCGAATTCTTTCAATCATGGATGAAAATGGACATATCTACAAAGGGGATCATGAAGTTGGTAAACACTCAGAGAACTTCTTCACTAAGATTTACAAAAGCAATCAACCTACTATCCGTACATCTATTTTCTCTGAGTTCCAAGCCACGGTATCAGATACCATGAACACAACTTTGATTAGCAAAATCACAGAGTTGGAAATTAAACAAGCCATCGATTCTATAGGCTCTGATCGGGCACCTGGTCCTGATGGATTAACTGCTCGATTCTATCAAGAATGCTGGGATATAATCGGTCTGGATGTCACTAAAGAAGTTAAAGAATTCTTCGAAACTTCACAAATGAAAAAAGGAATTAACAACACCAATATATGTATGATTCCAAAAATCGATAAACCCATAACACTATCCGATTTCAGAACAATTGGATTGTGTAATGTGCTCTATAAAATCATTTTGAATATTCTTATGAACCGTCTCAAGCTCAAGCTGTATTCATCCCGAGCCGACTCATCACAGACAACATCCTAATAGCTCATGAGCTAATGCATTCGCTGAAATCAAGAAAGAGAGTCTCAAAAATATATATGTCCATCAAAACAGACATTATAAAGGCATACGATCATATTGAATGGATTTTCTGGAAGCAACATTAAGAGCTTTTGGTTTATGTGAAAAATGGATAGGTTGGATTATGTCTACGGTAAACATAGTCGAATACTCGATTTTAATCAATGGAAATCCACAGGATAAAATTATACCACAACGTGGATTACGACAAGGCAACCCACTTTCTCCATATTTATACATACTATGCTCCGATGTTTTTAGCCATTTGATAGTTTCAGCGACAAACGAAGGTAAAATCAGAGGCATCAAGATTGGAAATGGGGTTCCGGCTATCACCCATCTACTCTTTGCGGATGATTCTCTGTTTTTTTTGTCAATCAAACAATCGAAATGTCAAAGCTATCAAAGAAGTATTCCAGTTATACGAACAATTCTCAGGCCAAACAATTAATCCAACAAAATCAATGATCACCTTTGGCTCACGTATACCGGGAGATCTACAAGATAAACTCAAAATATTGTTGGGAATCCAAAAACATGAAGGAGGAGGTAAATACATGGGATTTCCTGAACAGTTCGGACGCAAAAAGAAAGAGATGTTTATTTATATCATTGACAGAGTAAGGAAAAGAACGACAAATTGGAGTGCCAAATTTCTATCTCAAGCCAGAAAAGAAATTTTGATTAAATTCGTAGCTCTATCTATGCCAGTATTTTTGATGTTTTGCTTTAAACTTCCAATTCATATAACGGATGAAATCAGTAACCTTCTGATGCGTTTGGTGGGAGAATCAGTAACCTTCTGATGCGTTTGGTGGGAGAAAGGTGAAGGAAAAAGAGGTCTCCCATGGGTGGCATGGAAGAAGATGCAATTTTCGAAAAGAGACGGAGGCATTGGTTTTAGGGATTTGGTTAAATTCAACGATGCTCTTCTCGTAAAACAAGCTTGGAGATTACTACGACACCCGAATTCTTTATTAGCCAGATTGATGAAGGCAAAATACTTTAAAGATACTTCCATTTGGGATGCTCGTAATTGCGCAAACCAATTGTATGGTTGGAGTTCTATTCTTACTGGTCTGAGATTGATAAAGAACGGCATAAGACATATCATAGGTGATGGATCTACGATTAAGCTCTATAAAGATAATTGGATGCCAATAAAACCATCAAGGCCAGCTTGGTGTAATCTGCGGAATGAGAACATTCTCGTCAAAAAACTATTAACTGTCATCGAAAATACCAAAGTTTGGAACCAAGAAATGGCTAATGAGTTACTAAATGACAAAGACAATGGTCTGATGAGTACCATTTATCTTCCACAAACGGAAAGAAAGATCGAATCATATGGAATTATGATAATACCGGGGAATACTCTGTTAAAAGTGGCTATTGGTTGAGTTTTAATGAACATTTAGCAAACAATCCGGACATCACTAGTCCCCATAGAGATCCTATGCTAAAACAAGAAATTTGGAAACTCAACATCATGCCAAAGCTTAAACATTTTTTGTGGCGCATTCTATTAAAGCACTAGGAACTACAACAAGATTAAACTCAAGAGGCATCCAAATAGACTGCATTTGCATATGATGTGGATTAGCACCAGAAAATATTGCCCACATGCTCTTCACATTCCCTAATTCTATGATGATATGACGCTTAGCTAATGTTCCTTGGAATCCTTCAATCTCCCAAGATGAACATTACGAAGAACATATTACCAACTTCATTCACCTACAACATCAGCAGTATATCTCCAATCAACTAAAGTTGTTATCTTTTTGGCTAATGCGGAGAATTTGGAAATCAAGATGTAACCTCATCGTCAGAAAGCAAGTTATCGGACCGGAACTTATTGTCCAAGAAGCAGATGCAGATGTGTCAGAATGGATCAAAACAATGATGATGGACCACCCTAAACAAACTCGGAACGATATTACTGCATCCTTTTCTCAGCAACTCAATAAGAGCACTTGGCGACGACCTTCAATAACCCACACATAAGTGTAACTTTGATGCAACGTTCTTCAGTCTACTCATCAAGCAAACGTGGGTTGGATCGTCTGTGACTACATTGGAATTCCTTCTTATTGGGGTTCGGTAAATTTAGGATTAACAGATTCGCCATTGGAAGCAGAAACTAAAGCTATACTCGTCGCAATAAAACAAGTATGGTCAATGGGGTTCGGTTCCATATCCTTTGAAGGAGACAACAAAGTACTCATCGATATTTTACATAGAAATACTACCGACTTCAATGTCGAAAATCTGTGCCATGGCATCTCACATTGGAATTCGAAATTCACTACATGTCTCTTCTAACACACTAAACAATCCAACAACGTTCCCGCAGATATATTTGCCCAAAAAGGATCCAAAAACTCTGTTTTTTATTCTTCAAAATTGTACCCTCCTTCTTGTATGAAGTTTTGCATTATGATTATGTATCATCATTTTAATATATATAAAATATGATTTGTCGAAGAAAAAAAAAGAATCAATTTGGATCTTTGAAAATATAAACTAAAGCTGCGATTTTCTTCGAAAAAGTAAACTGAATCAAATCTTGAATATTCAATTTAAGTATTGCCTAAGATATATACTAAATTTATCTTCTTTTTTCAAAAACACTAATTTCAATTTTAATATCGTAGGTAAAGGATATGAAGTAATGAGAAAATAATAATATTTTAATAAAATATTCTAAGAGTGTAAATTTTTTTTTGTTGTTGTTGTCGTCAGTGTAAATTTATCTTTAAAGCATTACTTTGGAAAGTCCATTATAATACAATATTCTTTCTTTTAATTTGGTAACACGTACAATATGTATTAAAGAAACAATTTTAACGATGTTGACTTTAATATATTTTATAACTGGAAAACATAATCAATGACGAAACTCGTTTACCAAATTTACAGTAAAATTTTTTACTATGGAAACCAATTTACATAATATAATATGGAAATTTTTTTAATTTATATATGCACACACATGGCCAACACAATCATTTCTAAGTAAGTTTACATAATGAAAAAAAAAAAAAAGGTAAATCGTGTTTTAAATATGTTCAATTTTGTACGGAATGTTAGAAGTTTTCTATTTAAGAAAACGATTTTTTTTTATCAAACAGTAAAAATCATTCTAATACAAATTTCCCTATTATACTAAAATTTCTTCTAGCGTTTGATTTGAACATTTGTATTTTTCTTTAGGTTTTGTTTTTTTCGTGAGATTGAAGTATATATTGACAAATAATTGTTGTATCTTCTAGGGACATAACTAATGACAACCAAAAGGTTATTATTTTCATTGATGGTGTTTGCTTTAATCTTTCTGCCAATGATTTCAGGTATCACATTTATTTCTTTAGGTTCATATTGTTTGAAATGCCAAATTTTGTGTATTTTTTTCCAATTAAATATTCTTTAAAAAAAAATCGGACTTTTTAATCGACCGAGTCAAAGTCATTAAAAAGCGATTTTTATTTCTAATTTAGATGTTAAAATATTAAATTGATTGTTTGTGCATAAATTATTGTTAATGTGTTTTTTATGAATGAAATAGGAGATCTTATCAAACCATGTCTGATGGGATGTACTGGCATAGCGAACTGCAGTGCAAAATGCATGTCTTTGGGGGTATTTCGAAGGCGGGCTTTGTATAAGAGAAAAATATGTTACTTATTGTTGTTGCGAATACGGTTTTGAAAGTCAAGATGATCCTCCGATATCTAGTCCTCCTGATTACTAATCAAATTATTATTTTATATGTAATTGAGATATTTAAATATGATAGATCTAAATTATCTTATTATTTTCTTTTTACTAATCAAAATTTTTCTTCACAATGAAACCAAACTAATGAATCCAAGAAAAACAACGAGAGAGAATAAAACCAAAATATTGAAATCAATTTTTTTTTTTTAAAATACGTTTTAAAATATAAGAAAACATAACTGAAATACGTTTTAAACTTATTTCATTGACTAGCGCATACGCGGATATTCACCTAATATATTTAAAAACTGTTAACAATTTGAATGATAGGTCTCAATTTGAATGATAGGTCTCGATTGCTTTGTACGTCGCAGGTTTTGTTTATGTTTTTGGTGTTTGTATTGTTTCATTCAATTGGTTTTGTCAAACATACATCTGCAGTAGTGTTATTTAGCCATCTAGGCCTTAATTATTTGTTTGTGTTTATATTAATTGTGTATTTTGACTGGTTTAAACACAGCGGATGCGGTTGCGGGAGTTTGCAGAAACGGACGATAGCGGTTTCTAGCGTTATTGAATAATTTATACGATTGGTAAAACAGCTGGAAACGGGTGCGTTTCCGGAACGTTTACAGTGGATGCGAGAACGGGTTTACATAAAACTATCAAAATACACATAATATATATTTTTTATAAAAATTAAAAATATATTATTATAAAAATTAAAATAATATATTTAAAATAAATCATAGAGTAATTAAATAATAAATTTTAAAGAAATTTGGAACATTTTTCGATATAAAATAACTTTTGTTATAATTACAAGTTTATTTTAGTTAATTACAATATATATCAAGTTTATATAATTTTATATGATAATATTCGATATAAAAAAATAATTTTTTTAAAAAAAAATTTAACTACCCACAACCATCCGCAATCGCAAACCTCGTGGAAATATGTTTTTGTTGTCACGTAACATTACTTTTTCTTATCTTTACCAAACATCAATGCGGTTCGACCCCTTATTCCTCTGAGTAGGATACAAATATCATACGACAAAAAAAAACCCTTTTACCAAACGTAACATTGCTTAATAAATATATTCAAAATAGTTAAACCGATTTAGGCCTTATTTTTGTTTATATTTAATCCGCATTTCTCTAAATAATCCCGCAAATTTGAGCATTTTTTAAAAATAATTTTAAATGCAAACTCTAGCAAATAAAATTTGTTCACAGTCGATGACGAATGCAATCGACTGCGATAAAATGTTGTTCGTTTTCCTGTATCAACTATCAACAACTAATCATAACGACAAGTTACAATGATCTACAATGTAAATTTTGAGTAGTTAATTTTTTTTAGCGACACGATTTTAAATCATGAGATAAATCGCACGCAACCCAAAATAAATTAAATTGACCAAAATTAAAAAAACAAATATAACTGTGCATATTTATTCATCAATGAATAGTTTAAATTTTTTTTTTTTAATTATGATTAAAAATACACAAACTACATCATTTAAAAAAAAATCTCATAAATTTAAAATTGAAGAAATAGTCCAAAATAGTACATTTTCTGACTTTAATGTAAAACGGAGTACACTCGTAGGGAAAATTGTAGAACTAGTACACTTTTTTGGAAATACCAGTGCTACCCCTTAAGACCAGCAGAGTTAACGTGGACCGGTGGCACACTGTCTGCATGTTGACATTGGCAACGCAAGTAAATGTAGACTACGCAGAGTACAAGTAGAGAGAGAAAAGAGTATGCGCAGTCTCTGCTTTTACTCGCAGAAGAAAAACAAAGCGTTCTCAGTCTCTGCCGTTGGAAGCAGAGTATACGCAAACACTGTTTATATTCTACTTGTATTATGCAAAAATTTGGTATACACTGCTGTGCTTTTTTACAGTTAGGGTTTCGCAGACCAAACCACCTAACGGTAGACCAAAGCCAGACTGGTATCAGACTTTAAGATAATTCATTACAAAAAGAGCTGAACATTGACTCCTTCCAATTAGCTTTGCACTTATGTTTCTTCATAATAAAACATAAACTCCCAACAAAAAAAAAACAAACAAACATAAACTCATAAACAGTTTTATTAGAAGTGATCAGAATTGTAATCTTGAAGGGGTGGAAGAAACAACACAAAGGCGTCTCGTCCTCATCCATGAAGCGCTATGCGAGCGTGTTGTTAGGGAAACGGGCCGAAAGTGAGTGAGTATTGTTTAGGCCCAATCATGAAGTAGACATATCCATGTCCATTCGCTTCATCCTCAATGAACTTCACCGTGGCAAGGAAATGCATGGTTGGCGCGGGGTAGGTCAAGTAGTCCATATATCCTCCAACTCCTTCAAGTGCTTGAACCCTTCTTGTGTCCACTCCTCAAAATCGCAGGTGCCTTGAAAAGAATGGTGACTGATTCTTGTTGAAGTGCTCGTGGTTGTGAAATAATCCCTAATTTTAGTTATGTTCTAAAATAATTTTGAAAATACTAGCGCTACCCCTTAAGGTCACCAACGGCAGAAGACAATCACCAGTAGTGCATTAACCGGTATAAGCCGAAACCAGAAAACTCGAGAAACTCGGTGAAAACCGAGTGGGTAGGATATGAAAACCGAGTGGGTAGGGTTTCGCAGACTGACTGAATATCACCAACGGCAGACCGAATGCAGATCGCAATCGGAGAATTCGTTTGTAGAGAGTTTTTGTTGATGTATATTTGTATATACTTCCACTTCCTTTATACATTATTTCATTAATTTTTAACTGTTTTCAAAGTACAACTTATGTTAAAAAGAAAAACTCCACAGTGAAAACCGAGTGGTTAGGGTATCGCAGACTGAATGAATGTCACCAACGGCAGACCGAATGCAGATTGATATAGGATTTGTAGTGATTTTTTGTTGTTGTATGTTTGTATGTACTTCCACTACCTTTATACATTATTTCTTACTGGTTTCAAAGTAAAACTTATGTTAAAAAGAACAACTCAGACAAAAAAAATCGTTATCATATGTTTCTTCGTGTATCTTTGTTCAACACGACACTATGTAAAACATTTCCTTGGTATTTACCACGGTTATTGATTTTTCTTCCATTCTGTATTTTCAATGTAAATAAGCTTTAAAACACTTAGATTGAAGATCACTTTGGAGTTATGACGTCTAAACAAATGTTAATCGAAGTTTTTAATTCGTTTTGAGTGGTTTAGGGTTTCGCAGACTGTATGTCGACATAGCACATCATTTTTGAAGAGTTTCTACTAAAAGAAAAAGGCGGCGCTGTCTTAACTGTACGACAAAAGGGGGCGCCGTCTTAATTAGGTAATATTAGTTTAAAAATATTTCCACAATATATATTCGGACCTCAAAACAGTTGTTTCAGGCCCATGAAGTCCAGAAAGCTTGGAAAACACAACATTGACTCTTCTTCTACTTCCCCTCGGCAACCCTAGAGCAGAGGAGCGTATCTTCAATTTTGTCGATCTCTTTCTTCATTTTCTTCATTTTCTTCATTTCTCCGATAATTCTCCGATCTCTTTATTTTTCCGATATTTCTCCTTCGAATATATCATGTATATGAATGATTACGAGATGGATTTTCCTGCCATTATTTTTTCCAAAGGAAACGAGCCAGATCCAAATACCAGAATAAACTACAGTTCGAAGTTCAATCATCTTTCACTGGTGGAAGGTGTAGTGGGTGAGGAAGTGTGGGATTATGTCCGCAAGTCACAACTAGGAGTTATTTGTAAGTTTGAGAAGTTGGGTTTCGGATGGAGTGCAAAATTAGTGCATCACCATCTTATTTGCAAACAATTGGAGTGTGAAAACCCATTTGAGTTATGGTTTTTGATCGCGGGGCAGCCAGCACGGTTCTCGCTCTTCGAGTTTGAAGAGATCACATGTATTAACTGTAATGAAATTACGCAGTTGGATGGGTTGGTATCTTCTGAAGCTAATCACCAAACCTGGAATCGCTTTCGGGGTCTTCTCAAAATACGCCGTCCTAGCCCTTGTATTGAGGACATAGTGAAATTGTGTATGAAGCATGGTGGAGATATAAGCAAATCTTGGTCCAGGGAAGATAAAATTAGGCTTAGTTACCTAGCTATTCTGTCTAACGGTCTGTTGGATGTTGATCGGCGTACAAAAATTCCCCTTAACCTAGTTAGGTTGGCGATAGATTTGGCAACTTTCGAAGGGTATCCCTGGGGTAGGGTTGCTTACAAAGATCTTGTTGAGCAGGTTAAGTTAGTAACTAAAGAGAAGATATGGCAAGACTCTTATGTTTTGAAGGGGTTCGTGCAAGTTCTACAGGTCTGGGCGTATGCTTATGTGCCCAAAGTGGGAGAAAATTTGGGAACACCTATAGCTTTTGAAGGTACACATCTGCTAAGATACAAGGGAAAAGTTGGCAGACCCGATATGGAGAAGATCTTCTCGAGTGAAGAGGTATGTATATCTTCGGCATAGTTTGTAAAAATGTAGAGTTTTGGCAGAGTAAGCCACAGTGGCAGCGTCTGCAAAAAGACTCTGCCACAAGTTTACATATTCCCATCGCTAGACTTCTGGCAGAGTTACGCTGACTTCTGGCTGACATTTATGTAACCATATGTTGTTTTGTAGTTGATTGTAACTACTATGTGTGAGAGATCCCGGGCAGAAATCTATCCACGTTGGAAAGGTAACGACGTAATAGATGTCAAGCTTGATAATCTCATCAAATACATTCTCTCTGGCCAGCCGTTGTCGGACATCAAATGGAGGGTCTCAAAAGCACCGCCAGTCCCAGAAAACTGCACTGAAAAAAAGAAAAGTAGATAATGAAGGAAAGAGAGGAAAAGGGAAAAAGAGGAGGGAATTGAAGAGCGAGATGGGGAAAAGAGGAAGAGGAAGCGGAAGGGAATTGAAGAACGGACGGTATGTCATGAAACCGAAGTTCTCTGTAGCTAAAATCCCATCTACTGGTTCAACATATTTCGTCGACATCATTGAATTTGTCCTGGATAAACAGTAGACCAAGTTTGACGCAGTATTGAAAATACCAGACTTGAGCAGCAACGAGTAAATTTGGAACAGCAACGAACCAGCATGGAACAGCATACTGTTTTGGGTGAAACCTTAAACAAGTTGGCACAGGTCGTTGAAAAGCTGATGGAGAGGATGACTTGTTTCGAGCAATCGAATGGTATGTCCAACTCAGCAATTGTTGAAATAAAAGCACTGGCATGATATGCGATATCATGCCATATCAGATGTGGTAAAACAATAGAGGGGCAAGGCATACTCTGCTTGCCTAGGTTGTATCATTCATTTATGTGAGACATGTATTTGTTATGGCAGACTAATAATGGCATTCAATTCTATTCATCATTGGTATCCCTTAATATCCTATACGGCAGAGTATGCCCTTAAGGTGTAAGAGGTTGAAGCTGAGTTCATGTAACAGTCATTACTTTGAAATTTTGCAGAATGACGAAGAAGAGACGACGGTGGATAACAAAGGAGATGGCAAAGACAACGAAGGAGAAGGAATCAAGGTTGTTGCCTCTGGCTCCTTTTCAAATGAGAAAGTAAGAGATGACAAAGAAAAAGTAACTGATAATGGCATCGAGGCAGAGGATGCCAAACAAGAACAAGTAGGAGATGATGCAAAAATAGATTGCAGTGAAAAGGCAGATGGCATCGATTGGCATCGAGGTAAAGGATGCCAAACAAGAACATCTTCAAGATATGTTCCATGGGGAAAAAATATACAAATGTGAAAAGGCAGAGGATGCCAAAGAAGAACATCTTCAAGATGATGGTAGAGTTGGAGATGTTGAAAAAATTGATGGGAGTGAAAAGGCAGGGGATGCCAAAGAAGAACATCTTCCAGATGATGGTAGAATTGGAGATGTTGAAAAAATTGATGGTAGTGAAAAGGCAGGGGATGCCAAAGAAGAACATCTTCAAGATGATGGTAGAGTTGGAGATGTTGAAAAAATTGATGGGAGTGAAAAGGCAGGGGATGCCAAAGAAGAACATCTTCAAGATGATGGTAGAGTTGGAGATGTTGAAAAAAGTGATGGGAGTGAAAAGGCAGAGGATGCCAAAGAAGAACATCTTCAAGATGATGGTAGAGTTGGAGATGTTGAAAAAAGTGATGGGAGTGAAAAGGCAGAGGATGCCAAAGAAGAACATCTTCAAGATGATGGTAGAGTTGGAGATGTTGAAAAAAGTGATGGGAGTGAAAAGGCAGAGGATGCCAAAGAAGAACATTTTCAAGATGATGGTAGAGTTGGAGATGTTGAAAAAAGTGATGGGAGTGAAAAGGCAGAGGATGCCAAAAAAGAAAAAGGAGATAATGATCCCAAAGCATGCCTTCAGGCAGAGGATGCCACTCCCGCATATGAAAGCAATGTCTGCATTAAGGATGCCGCTGCAGCAGATGAAACTAATGTATGCATTAAGGATCCCATTACGGCATTGATAACCAACGTCTGCATGGAGACAGTTGCTTCGGCTGCTGAAGATGGTAAAGGCTCAGTGATTGACACTGAAATCATTGAAGAAAGAGGAAGAGGAAGAGGAAGAGGAAGAGGAAGAGGGAGAGGAAAAGGAAACTCCCAGCCAGTTAATATCATTGAACCATCAGTGGATTCAGTCCACCCAACTACATCTCAAATCGAAATATACGAAAGCTCCAGAAATCTTCGCCAGACCAACAAGCTAACAACAAGGAGGAGTGAAAGGTTAAGCAAATCAACTGCGCTTCCTGTTGTACATATATGATTCCTTAAATACTCCAGAATCAGATATTGTGGCAGCGGCGAGGGCTTTTGCTGAAATGGTTCCTGCCGCAATTCATATGTTCTTTCCTCAAGACTACGATCAAGCAGCTTTTAAAATCACAATTGTAAAAGACGTTCCCAAAATGCGTCCACAAGTAGGTGATTGTGGAGTATACGCACTCAAATACAATGAGTGTCACATGTTAGGATTGCCGCTATCAGCAAGAGAACTGTGTAATGCCAAAATGATGACCTGGAGGACGAAGCTCGCTGCGGAGGTGTTGGATGAGACATCTTCATATACCGATCAACGCATGTGTGATGAGTCAATTATTGCAAGTATCTACGATCCCTACGATGTTCAAATTTAATTGCATGGTTAGTAAATATATGTATATAGTAAATAGGGAGATTTGTTCTAGTAAATATTACATTAACCAAACTCTGCGGCGTACAAGCAGAATTTAAGTTTTTCCTTCCTTAGTAGAAGAGAACTTATTCTGCTTATTCTTCGTTTACACGCATCATCATAAACTACGCTGATAGATTGTAAACCGAGAATACGCAGCACCTGCTCATACTCTGCATCTGCTTTGCGTACACTCAGCATAAACATGGGCAGAATAAGTTCTCTTCTACTAAGGATGAAAAACACAAACTCTGCGGCGTACAAGCAGAATTTAAGTTTTTCCTTCCTTAGTAGAAGAGAACTTATTCTGCTTATTCTTCGTTTACACGCATCATCATAAACTACGCTGATAGATTGTAAACCGAGAATACGCAGCACCTGCTCATACTCTGCATCTGCTTTGCTTACACTCAGCATAAACATGGGCAGAATAAGTTCTCTTCTACTAAGGATGAAAAACATAAACTCTGCGGCGTTTCATTGAAGTTGGAATATCTAGCGTCATCACTCTTGTAATTAAATTTAAGTGGATTTCGTCAACCACTCTTGTATTTCGTAACTCGGTCCACTCTTGTATTTATGACGTGTGTTATCTTCAACACTTCTTCTTTATTTGCAGAGCACATATAGCCGACTTTTAATGGAGCCATCTGTAGCCTCTGTCTTCAATCCGATGAACGATAATGAATCTTCCGCGAGTTCAACAACTGTATTTGAACGATCCGGATTGAAGATTTCTTCAGTTTTACTAATGAACCATAACCCGAGATGTTTTCAGCAATCCACAGAGTTCATAACTAAGGTAAAGGTGTTGCATGTTTTTCAAGAGTTTTCCATTGCTGTTCCTTATGTATCTATAATTTATTTTATGCAACTTAACGAGAAGTACCGGCGAGCAATCAAGACTCACGAGAAAATCTTGAAGAAACAGGCTAAACTTCACAAAAAACAGAAGAGAATCGAGAAGATTATAAAACGGCTCGAGGCCCATCCTTCAGAATGGGAACAGCTTGGATTTGACAAAATATCCCCTATCCCGGAGATTATCCGCCAGGTATTTCACAATGATCAAGACGAATAAGAACATGTACCAGTTTTTGCTCAATTTTTTTTGTAATAAATTTAGAAAAGGAATATGAAGAATCATCCCATTTTCCAGCAGAGAAGTTGATGTTTATTATAAATGCAGAGTTGATGTAAAAAAAAAGAATAAAAAAATTATAAACGCAGAGAAGAAGAAGTAGTAAACGCAGAATCTGCAGAAACATACATGGTACGTATATAAACATAAGTTCAAAATCTGCCTAAAATATGCTCCAAACCTAGGTCCTCTGCTTCGCATACTTTTCGGTACTCTGCTTCTATATTTGAGTCTATTTGTACTCTGCACCCAAATCTGGTCGTAGTTTGCATCCAAAACGAGATGTAGGTTACTCTGCACCAACCGTAGTTTGCATTCAAAAGGAGATGTAGTTTGAAAGTTTTGAATACACACAGAAACACAAGTCGAAGAAAAGAGTACAAACTACAAATCTAAGAAAAGATAAACAACATCAAATAAACTAAATGTTGTTGAAATTTTAAGAAAAGTAAAATAATTAGGATAACAAGAGTTCTACATAACTTTAGTCCTCCATAAACGAAAGATCAAGTTTTAACCAATCAATACGAGGAACTGTAATTCCTCTCAGCTCCTCCTCAGCAATCATTTCTTTCTCTGCTAACTGCTGCCGCCTAGCATCCATGACCACCTGTTCTTCATGCATCATCTTCTCCAACATAGAGCGTTTACCGGCTATTCTTTCCAACTTGAGTTTGACGCGGTGAGCTTCGTCCTTCGCTCTCATTTGAGATCGCACCAGCAGAAGAATTGCCCTCAGGCGATCCTTTCCTTCCTTTTCCGCCTCCATAACTGCATCATTCCGCTTCTCTTCTGCTTCCAACTCCAGGTCTGACATTGGTGCTTTTCTTTTCTTCGAATGATCTGCGGCCATGATGTCTTGAATATGTGCCTGTAAAAGAGTAAAATGCAGAGAATGTGTTGAGTAGAAGAGAAGCCGCAAGTTATTTTGAGGGTTCTTCTTTCTTTTATAGATGAGAGGGATAAAGCAAAATCACGTACGTCAGTTTTTTTCGCTTAGCTGTCATTTCAACGGTCCACCTTCCCATCATTTCAGCGGTCCACCTTCCCATCATTTAACCCGTTATTTCATAGAGTATATGTAGAGAAGGTGCCTAAGCAGAGTACTATTAAATTTATTGCAGAATATAAACAGAGTAGTCGCAATCACCGCCATTCCTTACTTAACGTGTTCTATCATGTATGATCACCAATCTTCTTTGAATCCGATGTCTGCCTTTTCCTCATCTTCTTCTTCCTCTGGCGGGAGCGAACCCAACAGTGTGATTCCTGCTCTGCCAAGGAATTCGGATTGGTTCAAATATCCAGAGTACAATATGTGCCCGGGATTCCTCCGGTAGGCTATATCACCGTCTATTAGTCTTCCTTTCGGGCAGGTTTCCGCCATCGCCTGTCTTTTTTGATGATGGAGTTTTGTAAAGAACTTCGGATTGCACCCAACCAACTTAATGCCCGCTCATGGGGGTTGATAAACGCCCTCCAAATACTGTCGGACTTATCTGGAATCACTGTTTCCAGTGCTATGATTTTTGGGGCTTTTGGGTTAGGAGTATAGACCCCTGGTCTAATAGATATGAACTTGTTCTTCGTGACGGTTGCAGATTTCCAGTTGAACTTCCCCTCCAAATTGAGGGTGGTGATGATGACAAGATTCACTACTTCTTTGTTCGTCATTCCGGTCCTGACGGACTTCCCCGCTTGTGGTCTGATTCAGGTAATTTCCATCTTACAAAAAATTCATTAGACTCTGGCGAATTGATCAAGATAACTCTTTTAACATGCGTTTTCTCTCTGTTGCGCTTTATCAGTTCTCACAAAGCAGAACCGTCGCACATATCCCGATTTTCCTAATGCCCTTTTTTTATTCCACTTCCTTACCGGCGCCCTAAGTTTCTTCTCTCCGACGCCGCAGTTGACGGGAGTTCTCTTCGGGCGGATATCGACGAAGCAGAGGTCCGTCCAGGTAGCCTGGATCGCCTTAGGCTTACTTAGCAAAACGTGTATCCGTCTCGCATCACTAATGTTCATTGTCCTCGTTGCGAGGAGTTGGAGTTGGAGGGAGAAGCCCTACGTGCTAAAATATGTGGTTTGGAGACTCGGCTTCGGAATGTGGAGAGGGTTGTGGATTCGGTTAGGATTGTGGCAACAACTTTGACCCAGCAGTCAAGGTTCTTGGATCGTATAAGTCGCGAGTTTGGATCGGCCGACGTTGGCTGCGATGTTCCTGGGAGTTCTAGAGGGATGAAGCACGACCGTTCCCCGGACACTTCGTAGAATATCACCTGTTTTTTTATCTATTTAGTTTTGTAATTGTCACATTTATCTATTTAGTTTTGCTATTGATCTTCCGTTGGTTTGCTATTGATCTGCCATTGGTTTGCTATTGATCTGCCATTGGTTTACGACTAAATAATGATGACGTGGCGAGATATGCCAAATGGATATAAATGTTATTAACACTACACCTATACATTGTCCTTTGATTCTTCTGTTTTATAACAAATGCGTGCTTTTTTATCGTTTATTTTCGGCATTACCATTAGGATGAGTTCTATATATGGGTATCAGCCCGTATTTGCCACGAGATTGATAATGTTTAAAAATTCAAAGATATTTGAATTTTCAATTTTCCCCCTAAACCGTAGAATTCAAATAGACTTTTCCCAGCCTCTTCTGTAAAATGCTAAGTAAAAGCAAACTCACCACATAAATGTGCAGTTTATGCAGCATATTTTTACTGCAAGTTAAATCAAATATAACATCTATTGCAACTCAACTTTGATACTAGATGCTACCATTCGGACCCATCAGCTGATAGAGCGTCCAGCAAAATGGGCCCCAGAAAGGAGTACGCAGATTAAAAATAGATGTCTGCGATTATCGACAAGTCCTAGACAGAGTAAGAGCAGTATATGAAGTTTGCTCGTACTCTGCTGTCTTGAAGTTTGAATATTATACTATAATTTTCTACTAATTCAATAAGTTTATTGGGTTGCTGCTAAAAACTTATTTATAAAAGTAGTTCTACGTCGAATCAAAAGTAATTGGCGCAACCAGATCTTGCCATTGATGGCTGCAGAGTATGGCCGTATACGAGTGCCTGATGTGATGTGAGTTGATATCGCTTTGACTCTTAACATTTTTAATGGAACCGTGAAAAGTAAGTTTCATTTTTACTATATATTCACAATCGTAAATGTTTTTGAGACAATAAAAATACTATTGGTTTTTGGGAAGTTTAATATAAGGTTAGGATAAATGCAGAGACAAAGCAGTACTATGCGTAGAGAATTAGCAGCGTCTGTTCGTACTCTGCAGTAGGGGAGTTTGAAATATTTTCCTATAACTTATCTAAAATATTATTTCGGAATAACGGTAATTATACGTTATTGTTTGTTTTACCAATTAAATGCAGAGTAAGTAAATGCATGACACTGGGCATTCTAACAAACGGTTGTTAATGTTATGGTACATTCAGCTATGATCTGCGTAAAATGTGCCGTAATCTGCTTTACACCATATTTGCATAACATTTGCAGTGAACATAAAATAATACGCAGAATAAAAATAGAGGTTTGTTCTTCTTCTTCTGTCGTAGGCAGAGTAAGAGCAAAGTAAATACTAACATTATTTAATAAGCAGATTATAAATAGAGAAAGAGGAGAGAAAGCGCAGTATATTAGTTTGCTCGTACTCTGCTGTGGTGAACTTTGAAATATTATACTATAACTTTTCTAAATATCTCCAATGACCAATTCAATAAGTTTATTGAGTTGCGTCTAAAAAGTTATTTTTAAAAGTAGTACTACGTCGAATCAAAAGTTATTGTCGTATCAATTAAAGAAGTCCGCTCTTCCTCTGCTAGAGTGTCCATCAATATGGGCCCCATAATAAAGAATCGTAGAAACTAGCAAATAAGTCCCTTTTTACCAATTAAATGCAGAGTAAGTTAATGCATGACACTGCGCATTCTAACAATTACGGCAATGCCTTGTTTCTCGTATTGCATCATGCGATTATCGACACGTGGCGCTTCGCGAACCAAACTTGTGATGTGATATTGCTTTGACTCTTTAACATTTTTTGGAACCGTAAAAAGTCAGTTTTGATTATTTACCGTTCTTCAATCCAATCGTTTCTTCAAAACAATCAAAACTTCTCAGGCTCCAACACATTTCTCCAAACATTTCAGGCTCAAAACTTTTCTTCCAAACTTTTCTCTAAAACTTTCAGTCTAAAAAAATGGCTCATTTAGATATGGTTCTAGACTTGTCACTCATGAAGAATGGTGGAAGAATCTTGGTTCAAGTCGTAAGAGAATTTGGAGAGCACTATGCACGCTTTCAACCTGAAAGACACTTGCTTCTCGCTGATTATCACGCCGTAAGAAATGCATGCTTTGATGTCCTTATGTGGTCTCTTAGGAATACATGATTTTGTTTAATTTTTAGAGGAATAGATACAATCTTTGGTTTTATGGTTTAGGGTGTTCGGATCTCTGCAACCATTCGAAATCATCTGTTGTCAAAGTTTGAAGACGTGGCTGAAGGGGAATGGTATTTGATTAGGGATTTTGAAGTGACGACGAGGCCGGGTCAGTGGAAACTAACACACCATGAGTTCCATATCTTCTTCCATGAAGAATCGATCATTAAAAAGGTAGCACGAATCTGTGGTAATCATATGGTGTCGTTATCTCCATTTCGCAGAGTTCTAAACGGCTCATTGCATAAGAAGATTAGCGTTGGTAAGTATTGATGGAATATTAGTTGTTTGATTTTCCATTTCACGTCAGATTTCTTAATCTATATTCATGTTGCTATATAACACAGTTGATTTGCTTGGTGCTATTGTGAAAGTCAAGAAATTAGAAATTTATCAAGGCTTCACAGATGACGTTTACGTTGTCCCTGGTCACAAAGTTCTACACTTCACATTGAGGAATTTCAGGTAAGTTAATTATGTTTATAGTTTAGGATGTCTTTTGAGAACGAAGTACTATAAATTCGTCTTTGTGAGCTACAGCGGCGAAAATATCAACTGTATTGCGAAGGGAACATTTGCTGATGAATTTGAGTACTTTTGACAACTTCAGCCAATTGGGAATGTCATATTCTGCGTGCTACGAAATTGGAATATGGACTATTTTGGAGGTAGTGTTACTACTTCATTCAACCATAGAGAACTATTGCAACATATATGAGTAGGTGACTCTTTGGCATTGCAGGTGAGATACGTATCTCGGCTCTCTACCCATTCTCTGAACTCCTCATAAATCCAGCAATTCCTGCCGTTGAAGAAGCAATCCAGCAACTAAGGGTTGTTAAGACCAATGGTTTCTCAATGGTTGAAGATGCATACATTGATGACCCTATTCGTCGTACCAATACCACCTAGAATAAACCTCGTCAACTGTGTTGTTTGATGTTATTGCACTCGATCTTTTGAGACTCGGAGTAACACTTTTGTATGTCTCGTTATAATAGTTCAGTAATTTATGTATACTTTTATTTTGTTTTGTTAGACCTTTGTGGATGAAAACAAGTTGAGAAGATGCAGTTTATGCGCAGTGTTAGCGATGTAGATGCAGCCTAAATTCAGAGTCTTCCCATCATCTGCTTTCAGATGCAGAGTACAAGCAGATACTGCGCCTTCGCTCAAAATAACCAATAACCGAATTGATCCGCGAGTTCAAAATGAAACACTTATAGCAAACCAGTCTTCAGAAGATACTAAAGCAAACATAGAAAATACACTAAAGAACACACAGATGCAGCCTAAATGCAGAGTCCGCCCATCATCTGCTTTCAGATGCAGAGTATAAGCAGATACTGCGCCTTCGCTCAAAATAACCAATAACCGAATTGATCTGCAAGTTCAAAATGAAACACTTATAGCAAACCAGTCTTCAGAAGATACTAAAGCAAACATAGAAAAGATACTAAAGAACACACAGGTGAGACAGCTCCTTTCTTTGCCTCCACCACCTCACTCTGATCCCATGGCATACTTCTCCGTCCAGCTTCGCGCAGTTGACTCGAACCTGGATTTGTCAGTCTTGTAAATATGGGCTACCTCCGGCAGAATATGATCATCTAGGATTGGGTCAGTCATCAGCGCGCAAATTGACATCAAAACCTAATTCCATAACAAAAATCCATCCCATCAACACACATGTTTGGCTGAAGTATTTTTTTCGACAAAACTTTGTTAAATCTGAAAAAATTCCAAACCTGGGACATGGTTAAAGCAGGATACCATTTTTCCCTCAAGATATCATAGTCAATCGCTCCTTTTGCGTTGATGTTTGGGTGGTAAATCTTTGTTTTGAAGGCCACCTGCATGCAAAGACAAAGAGAATATCAATTAAAAGTAAGATGAAAAGCAAGATGATCAAGAGTGAAGTTTCATCCTGCAACAAATAACAATTAACTGAAAAAGCAAAAAGCAAACCATTGGCGCCTTTATCGGATAATCCGGAGGAAAATGGATGGTAAGCAAGAAAATCCCTCCGGCATAGGGACTGTCGAAGGGTCCATTGATAGCTGTTTCCCATTCGTAAACACAATCACCAACGGGACCTAAAACATATAAGACTCAACTCAGACATTTAATCTAAATAATACTACATCCGTAAAGTTCCTATTATCATCCGTAAATAATACTACCTCTAACTGCATAAAAGACTTGGGAGTTCTAGATTTTATACCTGCCCTGATGAACTGTGTAGGAACATCCTTCTGGATCCGATTAAGTTCTATTTTAATTCGCCTTACACTATAACCCATGGTCACAAACTTGGTAAGAGAGACGAAGATGATGAATGTTGCGTCTTTGGTAAACAAATAGATGTAGAGACAAACAGACACGACTTTCTCCTATATGAACACGAAGCGTTACTCTAGGATTTTGGCAGACTAGGGAATGTGTTTTCAACTACTGCAATAAACACATGTTCATTGATGTATACTTTTTAAATGAGTTGTCATTCATCTCCTCATGTGTAAAAAAATGACTTGTCCTTTATTCTTATGGGTGTTCGCGCCATTTATTGCGCGGCAAATTTACGCGCTTTCTCTGCCATTTCTTATTAAATTGAGTTGTCTTTTCCAAGGCAGAGTATCTTATGTTATGATAGTTGACCGGTTGCACAGTAATCATCCCTGTAAATTGAGTTTTATTTTCCAAGACAATTTAAAGGAAGATAGACCCCTTTCATTTCTTTTCTTATCTATAAAAATAGTAGATTGTTTACGAACAGAGTGCCTGTTAATTATTTTCAAAATCCAAATACCGCATCACATCGTAGGTTAACATGCAAATACCTGAGCTCCCTTCGGACATTATCTCTGTCATTGCACGAAAACTTGGCCGCCTCACCTTGTGGAGAGTCGGACACATCCTCCGAATAGGGCGGATCGGTAGAGATGTAGTGTACAGTGATGAAGTCCTCAAGGAACTTAATATCCACGATCTATGTGAAGACACAGATAAAATTCTCCTAGACGGGGCGAATCACAGCTTTTTTGTAAGATGCTTAAACGCCAGAAACCCAACTGCTATTTATTATGAGGCTGCAAGACTCGTGACCGCAGAACAAGACATCAGCGCAGTCATGGAGCTTTTGGAACGGCTTGTCCCTTTCAGTGCTAATGCAACTTATCTCTGTGGAATGCTGTGTGTATGTGCTGGACGTACGAAAAAGGCTGCACAACTTCTCAAATTATGTGTCGACGTACACGCTGAAGGTGATTTTGATAAACTCACCAGGCTTGTGGAGGAGGTTCTGGATGCGGTTGTAGCTTTCTATCCACCCATGAACCATTCTTTTGCATCAACGTGGCAATACCCTAACTGTCCAGATTTGCCTTTTCCAAATTGTGCCACTGAGCACGAATATCAGCTTGGATGCGAAAACTGCTACCTGTATTGGTTCGCAAGACAGCTTTGCCGCATTATATAAGAGATTTGAACCATTTCTTCTAATTTTATTTGTTTCTGTATTTATAAATCCTTGAAAAGTTATGATTCCGTAATTCAAGATGTGGATTTTAATGGAATAACATGTTTTACCCTCGGATTTGTTGAGCATATATATTTTTTGAATGAAACTAAAAGTAAAATCTATAGTAGAGCACATGAAGATTAAAAGCAGATTACTGGATGATTCATGCAGATATCAGACGCAGACTTCGCGATACTTGATGTAGATGCAGACTCTACGATAACAGATGCAGACTCTGCGATACCAGATGCACACTCTGCGATACCAGATGCACACTCTGCGATACCGACTATTTTATGATACCCACATCAAACTAAAGACTAACATCAAACAACGGAGCACCATAAATAAGGACAAATAAATAAAATTATAAACCAAGATTTGTTTCCTTGTTTAAATAAACTTGAAGCCAGAGTCAAGCCAGAGTCAAGAAAATGGACATGTTTTTCGATTGTGTCCTGCATTATGGCATTTTGAGCACCTGTGATGAATTTTTGGGCTACTCTGGAAAAGACTCTTTTTCATCTGTGGGGGTGGAGTACTCTGCGAAAGTTTAGCTTTTTTATTTGGTATTTGAGTAGTCGGAGAATTACGAGATCGTTTCCTTCTCACCTTTGGGGATGGAGTAGTGGGTGAAATATTATCGCTGAATGGAGTACTCTGCTTCGTTTTCTTCGTAACGGATGGAGTCCTCTGCTTCGTTTGATTCGTTGTGGATTGAGTCCTCTGCTTCGTTTTTTTGCTTTGTGGATGGAATACTCTGCGAAGGTTCTGTTTTTTTCTTTTTCCATTGATTATGCTTGAACTGCTTAGCCTTTTCAATAGCAGAAAGGTATCTCTTTGCCTTCGGTCTACCGGAAGGTACTTTTATGACTGGTGGCAGACATTGTTCACTAATTACGTGTGGTGGTTGAATCAAATCTTCGTCTACAGGTTTTATAGGTTCTGAGTACGTTGAATACAAGTAGCCCTTTGTGAAATGATCATCCACCAGGGTAGCTTCATCAGTTTTCTGACTTAATGCTGCTTTAATCGCGTGCTCGCAGAGAATCTTCTCGACATCATATTGTTTACAAGTACAAAGTCTCTGCAATCATTTTTAAAAAGGAATCGAACTCAGAGCAGATAAACAAGGCAAACATTTCCTGAGACTGGCAGACTTGCTCATGATACATTTCCTGAAACTGGCAGTGATAAATAGCAAAAAAAAACTTACATACCTTCTGTAGATCAACCACACAATCATAATCTCCACCTGTAACATGGCTACAATTTGAATCAGTATGATGAACATTTAAAATTTCCAAGCTACCGTGTCTTTCATGCAGTAACTTTTCAACGTTTGGGGGGAAATTTGTTTTTAATGAGGCAGCTTTGTCTCGCCTTTCCACAAACCACCTTGACAACAACTTTCTAATAGCCTCCACGAAATGTTTAACAGGAAATGATCTGTCTTCCTTAAGCGCGGCATTAATGGATTCTGCAATGTTGCTCGTCATTATACCAAATCTATCTCCTGGAAAATGTGCACAAGCCCATAATCGAAATTCCGCCTCTTCCAAGTAAACTGCTAATTCACTATTCTGACGACGAATCACACCAAACAATTTTTCAAAATCTACCAGTCGATATGCATATGCAGCACGACACACCAAACTGAGCATTGCGTTCTTTTTGAACTTTAAGACGAGGTTATTTTTGAGGTGATAGTAACATACTCCCCTATCAGCTGTGGGGAAAACCTTCTCAATGGCCTTTGCGATTGATGGATGACGGTCAGAAATAATGGCCAAATTTTTATCATCAAGTATCACACCACGCAAATGTGTAAAAAACCATTCCCATGAAGCATCATTCTCTGAGTCTACAATCCCAAAAGCTATAGGAAATATACTCGAATCTACATCTTAACCTGCAGCTACCAGTATAACACCTCTGTACTTTCCAGTAATATGTGCTCCATCTACCACAACAACCCTCCTCAAGAACTCAAATCCTTTGATGGAAGCACCAAAAGCAATGAACAAATACTTAAACCTTTGTTGAGCATCACGTTCAAGCTTTGTAATCGTACCTGGATTGGCCTGCTCTATGTTGTATAGATAGGAAGGTAAGTCCTGGTAACCCCTCTCAAAAGTGCCTCTGACCAGCTCTCGTGCATATGCCAACGCTTTATGCGCCTTCGTATAGTCTATGTCAAGACAATGTAGTGACTTAATACAGTTCATTACATGCTTAGGCGTGATTCCTTTAAGATCATTACCACCACTAAACCTATCAACATACATCTTTCCAATAAATTTTGCATTAGCCTATCGTTGACGAGAATACCTACAGATAGCAGAGCATGTATGAGCTTCTTTATATATCCGAACGAGAAATTCTGGAGATTCAGATGAAACTGACAGAGTCGACGCACGAATCCTCCAAGAACAATTAGGAACAAAACATTTCGCGATAAATAGTTTCTTCCTCGACGTGGCGATTTTGAAATCAAACTTCTCGATGACTGCAATCTTGCGTAATTGCATAATTAATGCTTCCTTGTCATCAAATATTTCGCCAACCTTAATGGATCCAGATTTCTTCATTGGTAATGGCTTCGTAGGCGTCTCATCGAATATATCGCAGAATAAAGGCGGCATCTGCTGTTTCTTCGCATACTGTCGTCAGTCTCTGCTGTTGTTCGGTGGTGGCATCATATGCTCGTCTTTAACATTACCAACATCATCAAAATCCACACCACCATCATCTTTGACATCACAAGCTTCATCGTTACCCTCAGCTTCTGCTTTAATTCCATCGTTTCTTTTCCATGACACGCAAAGCCGGATAACCTCTTTTTCGCCATTGTGATCAAGTTTGCAAGTTGCCTATCGTTATTCAAGAAGATAGGAGGTGTGTCGCTTGGCATTTTCTCCATGATATGTGTAGGCAACTTATAAGAAATCTCGACTGCATTCATCTGCGTTTCCAAGTTGTCATCTTCACAAACAATGCGGAGAAATTCCTCATACTTGATTTGGTCTTCAACCGCAAACAACTTGCTTCCTTTGCTTGAATCAACGTCGAAATCCCAACCCATTTTTACCTTCCATTGTCCAAAAACAGTCAACAAATGCAACATTATCTGCAAAAAAGAGAATGTTCAAAAGATCTGCAACACACTATCTTAGAAGATTTTTCGCAGAGCTCTACACTTTGGCAGGGTCTTTTAGAAATAGCTCTGCCAAAGACGTACTAGAGCTCTAGACGCAGTTTAGAAGATGGTGGTTTAGATAACTAGTGTAATGTTTTGAAGTGTTACATGTGTTCGTTCTTCCCGAAAATATGCTCGCCTTCAACCCCTAGAATATCTTTAGATGTAAACGAAGATCGTCTTTCCGAAGAATGTACGTACTTTCGTTCAAAATCGAAGTCTGTAAACAATCTTATACTCGGATTTCGCTTCCGTCTCTTTGAAAATATAAAATCTCCCTTTGAGGGTGAAATCAAAATAGTAGATCTAGGTTAAAGGTGGAGAGGTTGAAAAAGTTTATAGCAAACTCAAAAAAGTAAGAAGTAATGGCATTCTTGTTATTATTGTGAAAAGAGAGGAGTACTTCAAAATCCGACCGTTTATACAATTTAGTTACGTTGCAAATGTCAAGTCATGCCCTGCGAACAGTATGCTACAGTCTATCGAACAATATCTGCCTTATGTCTACAAAAAAGCACACACAACATCTGCTTTAAGTCTACAAAAAAAGCACACACAATATCTGCCTTAAGGCTACCACAACTGACACACTATATCTGCCTTAAGGCTACACAGTTAGCAGAGGTTAAGAAGAGTCTATCCAGCCTTAGCCTTAAGGCTACACAATCGATACACTATATCTGCCTTAAGACTACAGAATTAGCAGAGTTTAAGCAGTGTCTGTCCAGCTTTAGCCTTAAGGCTACACAATTCACACACTATATATGCCTTAAAGCTACATAATTAGCAGAGTTTGTCCAGCCTTAGCCTTAAGGCTATACAATTCACGCAGACTCTACCAAGCGTAAGGGTATTTTAGACATTTTCAAAAAAGTGTACTAGTTCTACAATTTTCCCTACGAAGGTACTCCGCTGAACATTAAAGTTAGAAAACGCACCATATCAGCAACTGTCCCTTTGAAATTTGAATTGAAAAACGAGTATGTTGTAGCAATAACGAAACAAACAGCTTAGCAAGACTCAACAAATCGCGCGACAATGAAACGAGTATTCCAGTAAGAAATAGCAGCAATAGCAAAAAGAACAATAATTACTGACATTCGACCGAACGTGGGTAGTTGAAGTCGCCAGCTACATGCAAACAAACAAGAATTGGCATATTTTTAAATGTTAAAACTACATATTTCTAAACATACAAAAGATGGACACATTTCTTTTTTTTTTTTCTTGTTGTCACATAACAACATTGCTTCTTCTTTTCTTTTTGCCAAACATAACATTCCTTGATAAATATATTTTTATTTGTATAAATCGTTATTTTTTTTTAAATCCGTAGGTAAATATGAACTTAAGACTAGTAAATAATATTATTACAGCCGAAGAGTTGACCAAAACAGTACATATATTTATATTTGAGAGTATACAACAAAGAATGAGTAAGTTGTCTATGTAAATTACATGACTCGGAAAGCCAAATGAATCAAATAATCAAAAACCAAAGAAGGATCAAATGAATCAAATAATCAAAAACCAAAGATCTCTTTTTAGCAAAACTATGAAGTAAAAGAATGGAAAACCGAAATTAGTATTGAGAATAACGTTAGAAGTGTTCCGTTCATCACCGAAGAAGCCGATACGAGATTGTCTGCTCCGAGTGAGTACGCCGCTCCTGATCCATCTTTCACTTTGATGCTTGAAGAACCTAACAAAACATTTTGGTGTGTTTGATTTCTTCTTTTATTGATTGTCATCTAATTAGTTTTCCGAGTTCATATGATACTTACAGTTGTGATCTGCCCATCCAATGACCTCATTCTCCAGATCATATACTACCAACTTGTTTGAAAGTACCAAATCTACAGATGAAGAAACCAAATTTGAAGTCAGATACATCAAGTGTAACACATGGGAGACCAAAAATCACACAGCTTTTCACGCTGTTTGGTATGGTATTTGTCCAAATGCTAACACCTGTAACATTTCTTTTGTGGCCAACTTGAAAAAGAAAAACATAACATTTGACCGCGGAGTAAAAACAGATTAAAGGATTTTTCGTGTTGGATGACACGTAAATCTATATGAAACTTCAAGTGCAGATGATTTAATGATCAGCAATATCCAATGAAAGATTTACTTAATAGTATGATTTGAAGTTTTACCTCCCAAAAGGATTACATCGGATCCGTCCTGGCTCGTCATTCCTCCAGATTGCCAACCAAAGCAATACATATCTTCCTGTTTGAGAACGGAAAAATAAGAGAGCTCAATTTGTGGACGAGACAATTCATATTACGTAGAAAATCATCAAGGTTGGCAGATAAAGAGCTAAGCTATTTATACAAAAATGCTTGGAAAATGTATACAAGAGCAAGGACACTCTCAATAAAAACCTATTTTGGTAGATGGGAAATAAAAATGCAAGAACAGATCCTATAGGATCCACTGGAACTTTGGATAGTTCCCCACAATAACACCAAGTTTTCACTATGTTGTTCGAATCTATTGATCAAACTCAGTTAGAGCACGAATATTCTGTCGGTATAAACACATCAAAGTGGGAAGCTTGCTATTGACTTACACGAAGTGAGAAAAGATAATCGTGCGGATAAACAGTCAGTTTGAGTGAGTCCTCAAAGTGAAGATTGACTACCGGAAACGCTTTATCTGTGCTGCAGGTACAAGTAAGAATATTTTAGCACATCACACTAAATAAAACAAAATTCTCACAGCATGTAATAATCCAGATCCAAGCGTTCAAAGCTTCTTGGCACGTGTATTTCCGAACATCTTATATATCTTGTTATTTCCGCAAGACCATTGCCTGGAAACAGTGACATTGATCCAAAAACAAAAAAAGCTGAACATCCGCAAATTGCACTATCTGTGATTAATGTTTAGTAAAGACAGTAAATAACTTGGTGTCCATTGGTATCGAAAAACGAAGGGTGGTCAACAGGAAGCAAGTCATCTTACTTTGAAGTGAAACTGAAACATGCAAAAGTTTCCTGTACCATGTGCAGTTTCACAGATTGCCGAGCAGTAATCTATATACAGCAAATACCATGTCAGGGTTGTCATTATAAACTAGAAACAAAGAGTGAAAAGAGTTTCACCTTATCAATTAGTGAGGTGTACAGAGTTTGTGGTAAATATGCTAAAGTTGTACCACTGTCAATTATGGTTCCTCCATTCCCGCCAAAACTAGCTAGACTTGGTGGAAGGTCAACAGGTTCACCATCCACATCTATTCCCCTCAAAATAACATTGTAATGTACCCTAAAATTGTTTGATAAAGTTATTACAAGAAACAGTATCCAAAATGTGTACACAGCAGGTGAAAATGCCTAAGCCTTTAGACGCACGAGGATTTCTACATTCAAATGTAAGGGAGAAAATTCTCTTTACTCCATATCATTGACTCATTGGTAGAGAATAGTTTCCAGATGACATCATAGTCAAACCGAGAATAATCAGATCATAACAGAAACTATCAAATTGCAGCAGAGATCAAGAAAAGTGCTCTATCATTAGGAATGAAATTTCACACACTATCAGCAACACAAAGAGAAGGCGGCGGACACCAAAAAGGTCTTCAGTAGACGGGAAAGACTCCTACTCTAGTTTCTTAACTAAAAAAATGAATGACTTAAGATGGTCTCACTTACTGATTAGGAACCAAAGGAGTTGTTTTCACTACTGGAGATTCCACTTCCCCAATAGCAAAAATTCCACCTCCATTCATATTGTCCAAGCAATGTGAAAAAACTCTCTTCACACTCCCTGCGGCAGCTAGTTGTGAAATGATAGAGGTATTTGATTGTCCAAAGCCCATAATTCCATCAACTGCTGAATCAGTTTGCCCAAGTTGCCCAGACTGATTACTTCCACACCTGTCTCACAGAAGAATCCTTATGATTAGCAGCATTTTGAAGAAAAAAAATAGAAAAAGGATATCAAGCTCATAACCTATGGTCACAAGCCAGGACTCAAACGCTCTTAGGATGTCATATGTAGAGGTTAAGAAACAGACGCAATTGCTTTCCAAAGGAAAAAAGCAAATAGAGATTTGGATAAGACAAGAACAATTCGGTAAGATGGTGCACAAGAATGCGTTCACCCCATTTTGGTAATGGAGTGATCAAAAGTGTAATGTTATTGCTCACCCAAATACCACATCCTGCGCAAGGGGTGCAGTTCGAAGATTTCCAGTAACTTGATCCAGCGTAATATTATCCCTCACAAAATCCCCATCACTTGCGCTTCCATCTCCATACACGACATGATAAGTACATGGCTTTTTCTTTGCTTCGCAAGTTTCGGATTGCATAACGAACGAGCAAAACTCATCTTCACAGCCAACATTCTTTGAAGTGGAGGAAGCTTTTGAGTCATACAATGATAGAGGTATCTGTATGGCAAACAAACATAGATCTGAGATTCTGAAATGTAGCTTGTAAGAGAATGAAATGAAGACGGGTAAAAAGAAGCATACACCCAGATCAGTTTTCACAGGACATTTGGGACAAGGTGCGCAATTGACCCAAAGTATGTCACTTCCTGTATCAACTTGAACATAGTATTCCTTTGGTGGCGACCCGAGCTTGATTTTGGTGAAGTACAAACTGAAACAAATCAAGCAAATGATAAGAAGAAAGATCGAATCTAAAAACACCTTCTCTTCTTATTTTGTTCATTTGCATTCTCCCCTAGTTTCAGCATCGTTCCAAATGATTCCGTAAAGAGGAAACGAGATAAGAGTAAATCTGGGTTCTTCCCAGATCAATTGTAAAATCAAAGATATGATCAATTGTGAACTATTTTACCAAACTTTCCGAGTTGAAAGACCAAAAAAATAAGCAACAATGCCAATCTAGAAATAGGGATAGAGAAGAAAAACCCGATGGAATCAGCCTGACTATCGCCACCGAGAGGGAGATCGACGTTCGCAAGCATTCGAGCGTGACGGAAACTGTCGTGAGACTTGAGCTCAGACAACTGTTTCTCCTTTCCGGCGAACTTGTGCTTCACATTAAACACGAAATTCCCGGAAGCGAATTGGATCACCACCATGAAAACCGCCGCAACAATGCGTAAAATTCGACTCAGATCCATCGCCACCACCGCCATTTGCTGTAACCAGATTGTCTCCGTTCCGATTCGCCGAGAAAGGAAAACAAAAAGATTGAAGAAGAATGAGATTTCTTTAATTCCTGATGATGTATTTGATTGTGAAGATCGAAATTGGATCTTCAAACAGAGACCAAAGGAAGCAACAGAGGAAGAGAGGAAGACATGGGAACGAGAAGAGAGGGAAACGAAAGAGAAAGAGAGAGCGACGCGTTTTCAACGGTGAATTTACCAATTTTTGGTATTATTATACTAATTGTTTTAGAAAGATTAAAGGGATTAATTGTTTAAATATAAAACAGATAATGGGATTAGTTCATTAATATAATCCAAATAAATCAGCTCTATTTCTGCTCACTTCTCTCATCTTCACGTTTTCCATACTTTCCCCAAATAGTGTCCTTTTTATTCTAGAAAAAAATAATACTTAAAAACAGAGCAAGGGTATATCATTAGGTTGCATGAACTGGAAAATCGTACGAGGAAATCAAACGTTTTGAAACACGGAAATAATTTTTAAAAAGTTTTAGAAAACGCACTACATGAAACTGGCACCTATAAAATCGATGCTATTTGACAAACGGATTAACCACGAAATGTTTCATTTTAATTACCGACGACTTTACGACGAATTTTCAATTCCACGGCACATCATCATAATATCGTTGCTAATTTACAATGAATGGCCGACGTCCAATCAAGTCGATGTTAAAACGACATTAATTAGCATCGATATATCAACGAAATAATTCGGTTGTTAATTTGTGACGAAATTTACGACGAAATTTTGGTTGGTGAACACGTTTGTTAAAATCTTGTATATGTTTTTTAACGATGGGCATTATCGTCGTATATTCGATGTAAAAACGAGGTAATTGCGTCGCACGGTTGGTCGTCCCAAATTCGTTGAAAACTCGTTGGTGATTTTTTGCCTATAAATACCAACTTCAATGAGTGTTAGAACTACAAAATTTAACATCCTAAAAAAACAATCTTCTTTAGAGCAAAATATGTCTGGGGCGGATATATACGACTTCGAAAGTAGATGTACATGCATAAATATTCGGAGAGAATGGTGACGAAATAATTCATAGACCAGGTAGAATTATTTATGTATCATGCGAGTAATACACCGCTAACTTTGAAAAACGGTAAGATGTTTTGTCCTTGCCGGAAGTGCATGAATAGAAAATGTATTCATACTGATATTGTATGGAAGCATTTACTAAATAGAGGGTTTATGTTTGGATATTATGTTTGGTTTCAACATGCCAAGGGTTATAGTACTAGGAATGATGATGCAAGTAGTAGCAATCATAATTATCAAGTTGTAGATCATGTTGAACTTGATCATATGCATGAGCATCCTCATCAATTTGGATATCATGATAACCAGGATGGTCAAGATCATGATAGGATTCATGACATGGTTACGGATGCATTTCAATATGGAACAACAACTGCATATTCTGATAATAATGTTGAAGAACCCAACATAGACGCTAAGCGATTCTATGATATGTTAGACGCTGCAAACCAACCAATCTACAATGGATGTAGAGAAGGTCTTTCAAAATTGTCACTTGCAGCTAGAATGATGAAAATTAAAACAAATCATAATTTACCTGAGAATTGTATGGATGCATAGACATAATTATTTAAAAAGTATTTGCCAGAGGACAATTTGTCTGCTGAATCATACTACGAGATACATAAGTTGGTGTTTAGTCTGGGGTTGTCTTCTGAGTGATAGATGTATGCATTGATAATTGTATGATATATTGGAAAGGCGATGATCAGCTGCAGGAATGTTGGTTTTGCCAAAAGCCGATATATAAGCCGGATGTGGTACCTCTCTATAACTGATAGGTTGAAACGAATGTATCAGTCGAAAAGGACAACTTCATCGATGAGATGGCATGCTGAACATTCACAGTCATATGGCGAGCTTAGTCATCCATCAGATGCGAAGGCGTGGAAACACTTTAATACTTTACACATAGAATTTGCAAAAGAGAGGCGAAACGTATAACTTGGTCTTTGCATTGATGGGTTTAGTCCATTTGGTATATCAGATAGACAATATTCTTTGTGGCCAGTTATAGTTACGCCTTATAATCTTTCTCCAGATATGTGCATGCAACAAAAATTTCTTTTTTGAGTATTATAGTCCATAAGCCTAACCTAAATATATATAACGAAACACCAAATATATATATATAACTGGCCAAATCAATGTGTGGGGGTAATTATGCATTGTCAATTAAGAATCCTGAAAGTGGCTAAAAGCAGCTCTGACAGACAACACTAAACGTAGGGCCTACCTATCATCGTCTGGGTAGGCACTCATTCTCCTACGAAGCAGGTGGTTGATGTGACCCGACCGACCTACGAAATCCTTAGGTCGAGCTAGAGGCAAGATGTAACGCCCATGTTTGGGAAAACTAACCAAGAAATGATTTGATCAATCATTGGGTTAAGTTGGTTGACTAAGTCGGGTAAGTTGGCTGTTGGAAATCCGAATGTAAAGGATCGAGATGGATTTGAGCTGTTTAGGCAGTTTTGGCCGAGAAAAGTGGAAGGGGTGAGTTAAACTGAGTTGGGCAGTTTTTCTAAGGCTTATTGGGCCAAAAATGCGGGTTGACTTTGTGTTGGCTTGTTGACCTTGCGTTGACTCCATGTTGACTGGACTTTTAGAATATCCAAAAGCATATTTCTTTGGAGCATATTTTGGAGAATATTCTAGAGCATATGCTGAGCATATTCTGGACGAATTTTGGGAAGTTATCTCGTATTTAAACACAAAACCTGCCCATTTTCTCTCTCTTTACGCCCAAAAAAGCAGAAAAGACTGGGAGAGAATCCAGAGAGAGTTCGAGTCTCTGGGTAACAGCGCGCGAGTCTGGGTAGAATCTAGGGTGATTGACGACTAGAGTGATCGGAGGATCAATGCGGCAAGAGGTGTCAGAATCAAACTGGATGAAGGACAAAACCAAATCCGATTGGCTAAGGTGAGTGCGTGACCGTGGTTACTGTTCTAGGATCATTTGATTGCTAGATTTCATACTGTCATTGATTGCTTGGGTGATTCCGACTGTTTTGCTTGTCATGTTCTTATAATCTGCATTTCTGTCTTGATGTGCTGATCGTTTGATCGAGAGTCCGATCGGTTTAACACGCTTGGGAGTCGAGTGTTCTCGCCAAGGCTTACCCGGATCATGTAGTCACTGCTCGATATTTGGATCTGGCATGCGTGATGAGAATTTTGTTCATGATAAGTAATATTGACTGGTTGAAATCGATAAGTATGGCTGCGATTCTGTTCTATGGCCTAGTGAGACAGGATGACCGCATCACTAAGCAATTATGTTGCTTATGCCTCCTTTATGGATGCAGGTTTTGAGTATGGCCGTGAAAGTGGCTGATCGCGAGACGAAGGCAGGAAGGGATGGTGGATTGGATCGGGTAGATGGGTTCATTTCAATGTAGTGGCTTATGTAGCAAACTGATTATTGTATTTGAAACCTTATGATTTAATCTAAGTTAATATTTTTGCATTGCTTTAGATTTGTCAACTGAATTAAAACGCAAAAATGGCTAAGTAAAACAAACTAAAAATTTGGCTAAGTATCTGGTTTGTAGTGAGGGTTAACCGCGGGTGGAAATCCTGGGTTGGGTCATCACAAGTTGGTATCAGAGCATTAACAGTTCTAGGACAGTCTAGCATAAATGGGTAGTGGGTTAATCCATCCTTCCAATGTCAAGGTCTTGTGATAAAGTTTCTGTTAAGTTTTAATCTGTGATCTAAGTTAGCGTCAAAGCTAACCTATGAACCGGATTATGCAGATGGCAAAGAGAGACCAAAATCAGAGAGCGAATGCTGGGGAAACTGGTGAAAATTCTGGGAATACTGTGGTAAGGAATATGGCTGTGAACCAAGAGGAAGTCCAGAACGATGTGAATGGGAATGCGGCTGCTGCTGCGGTGAATGCAACCAATGCAAGGAATGCTGTGAATGTTGCTGCAGCTCCAGTTGGATTAGAGGCAGTATTGATGTTATTGACTCAAGTGTTGGAAAGATTGTCGGGTGTTGTACCTGCCCCGGCAGTACTACCGCAAGTTGTGCCACCACAGGAAGTGGAGGAACCTGTTATTGGGATAGTGGATCTGGTGGTTAGGATTCCATCTTACCTTAAGGTGATGGATCACATGTTGAAATTGGAAACAAAGTACTTTTCGGGTGGATATAATCCGATTGAGGCAGATGAGTGGAGGACAAGGCTGGAGAGAAATTTTGAATCCATTCGTTGCCCGGATGAGTACAAGAAGGATATTGCGGTTCACTACCTGGAAACTGATGCACATATCTGGTGGAAAGGTGTTGAAGGACGGTTGATAACTCGCACGGTTCTTGGAAAATATTAAGTGCGCTGTTTAAGACTAAGTATTTTCCACTAGAAGCGTATGACAGGCTTGAGGGAGCTTTCCTGGATCTGCGTCAAGGTACCAAGACTGTAAGAGAATATGAGACCGAGTTCAATCAGTTGAAGAAGTATGTTGGTCGTGAACTTGAGGATGAATTGGTACAAGTCCGCCGATTCATGTGTGGGTTGAGACTATAGCTAAAAAATGGTTGATGTATTCGCAACTATGCCACAGTTGCTGAACTAGTGGAGAAGGCATCGATCTTGGAATCTGGTTTTGCAGAAGAAAAGATGCTTAAGGGTGGAGCATCGCAGACTGTGGCTCAACCGCAAGGTCAGAATACGGTTGGGCTGAACAGAAAAGAGTGGGACAAGAATGTCTCCACGGGCAAGTCGTCGGTTGGACGCAGTGCGTGTTCGACTTGCGGAAAAATGCATTTGGGAGAGTGTAGAGCTGCATCTGGTGCTTGTCATCGCTGTAGTAGCTTATCACACAAGGTCCGTGACTGTCCTGAAGAGGATCTAAGGGTGAAGAACCCGACGAAAGATGATGTAACAAGGGTGTGCTATAACTGCAATGAACCTGGACATTTCAAGAGGGACTGTCCGAAGCTGGATATTGTGCAGCAAGTGACTGGTCAGCTGAAGCGGGGAAATGATGAACTGCCACCGCCAGCTAAGAAGCAAGCGATAATGCCAAGGATGTAAAATGCTACTATAGAGGAGACTATGGATCCTAGTACTTCTCGTTCGATCACTGGTGAGTCCTATCACTTACCTTTTAATTGAGAATTGCTTGTTGCATATTTCTTCTAGGCTCTTAGCATTCTAGGACGAATGTGTAGGGACCTTGAATATGGGTGGTGTGCCAACCCATGTTCTGTTTGATTCCAGAGCAAGTCATTGCTTTGGGAGTCTGATAGCTCTAAGTTTTACCCTAGAAAAATCCCTGCAAGTGCATAGAACTGCAGTTATAGTACAAAGGATTATCGTATCCCTAGAGACCTAATGTTGCGCGGCAAATTCTCAGTATCGAATCAAGCTAAGTAAGTAATTAATCTAACTAACGAAAATAATTAAGAAAATCAGTTGGAAAACTAGTTGAAAGCGGGTTTTAATCAATGAGACAAACGTTAGGCCTTGGGAAATTCTTTGGTAAATCTGAATTGTAGACTAAAAGATCGTTAGGATATTTATGAAGATTCGTTCTCGAACTCGAAGCACAATGTAAAATCAACCAACTTTTGTTGCGAGGATTATCTATATATAGACCCTAGAATTCCAAATTTATTTGCAAATTCAAACAATTCAGAAAAGCATTAGGTTCATGTTCGATTGTTCACAAAATCCCTAAGCCAAATTTCTTTGCGAATAGGAGTTTTGCTCATCTAAGATAGTTCAGGCAATCAATAAAACTTTCGCATCTATTAATCAACCTAAGTTCTGAATTCTAGGTGATCAAGATAGAATTAGCATTAAATACAATCTAGATGAAGAACTATATGATTATCCTAACAAAATCTATCTAATCTAACAATTCATCTTCAACTTTTGAATAACCCTAAACCTAACAAGCAAACTACTCAGCCATGGCGATTGAAACAAACATCATGAAAAAGAAAGTTTGCATAAGAGAAATAAGCAAAAGATACAAAGGGGTTCGAATTCTTCTCTCAAACGAACAAAGTCTCGGAATTGTCTCCCCAAAAGCTCTCAAAAACAATCTCTCTCTAAGTCTCAATAGAATAAGAACTGCTCCTAACAATGGCTTTAAAAACCTAAATATAGTCTAAAATACGAATGAGACTAATCTGCAACTCCTGGAAATTTATGGGTCAAAGATGCAATTTCTGAAAACTTGAGGTGCAGATTCGCAGAGGGTGTCGATCGACACTCTGGAAGGTGTCGGTCGACACCAATGGAAAAATGTTGTAGTCTTCCTGATTCATCCGTCCTTCGTTTCCTCTTTGTTCGGTTTGACTCCAAATACTCCCAAAATACTCCAAAGTCGCCTAACTCATGCAATAACATGCAAAGACTCATAAAGACTCTAAAAAAACTTAAAAGACTCGATAAAACAACGGATATCATGGTCGAAAATCGGTAAAAACCATGATATATCAACTTCTCCAGACTTAGCCTTTGCTTATCCCTAAGCAAATACCAAGAATAAAGTCGAGGTTTGAAAATCACGGAAACTCACCAACTCTCCAAAATGCCACATTGACAATACTTTTGAACCCACGTACCACAGAATCGAATTAGATAGTATGTCAGTGTACTTACCACAACCTTAGCAATCGTCCCAAGATACGGTTCAACATTCTTTAGAGAAATTCGAGTTCACCATTGTTGACTCCTTTAGTTATTTAAGCGTGCGGTCTCATCGAGGGAATATCAATCAAAAAAACCACAAACTCTTCTCTTCCAAGCTTCTGAACACACAGAAAGTGTCGGTACAACTCCTTTATTTTCTCTTCCCTTAGTTGATTTTCTCCCTACTTTTCTAGGGTGTCATTTCTATTTTTTCTATCAACCTTTTTTTTTTTTTTTATAGCTCAAGAACAGTGCTTCTCACTTTTCTGTTCCTTGTGAGGAGACATTTTCGTGAGATGCTCGCCTTCCTAGTCCTTTCTACGGAACTCGGGCTGCTGTCCTTGAGCTGCTTTCGATTATCTTTTTTTTTTATAGGGAAGATCAAAAGGAGATTGCACCAACTTCTCTTGACAGTCATTGAAGAGGAATCAGGTTCGATGTATACCAAGCCCCAAGATGAGAGAATTAAAGTTCATTAGGTGCGGAGTCAACGCTGGATCTTTCGAACTCTCCTAAAACATGAACTTTCTCCGGTAAATCGATCCACTCATAGTGTTCTACCTAGTAAAATTGATATATCATGGTTTTCACCGGTTTTCAACCATGATATCCATTGTTTAATCGAGTCAAAGTGTGTTTTTAGAGTCTTTTATTTCTTTTATCTAGTCTTTACAGGTTTTAAGTCATTTTGGAGGAAACACAGAATTTCGGGTGCAATTGGACTTATGAAGATGTGGGATCATGAAGCTTTGAAAACCTGGTGTTATTTGAAAGGCTTCCCTTGATTGGATTGTGATGAAATTAAGAGACAAGATAGCCACTTGAGTAGCTTTCATTTGGAGGTAGTTTAAAGTCATTCCGATCAACGGTTAGAAAGTTATGCCATTTTTAACGAAGATATGTCAATCTGGCGAGTAGAAGAAGCATGTGCAGGAGATGAGACCAGAAGGAGAAAGATCGATCCATCCAAATCTGGATTGATCCATCCAGACAAATTTGGTTTGCAGGAATTTTTCAGACCAAGCCAGATTGATCCATCCAAATCTGGATCGATCCATCCAGACAAATCTGGGGCGCTGGAATTTTCCAGACCAGTCCAGATTGATCCATCCAAATCTGGATCGATCCATCCAGATAAATCTGGCGCGCAGGAATTTTCCAGACCAGTCCAGATTGATCCATCCAAACCTGGATCGATCCATCCAGACCTGGATCGATCCATCCAGACCTGGATCGATCCATCTGCTTCCCAGACGAAAAAGGCAAATTCTGACTTTCCTTTTTAGCCCCAGAATCATCCAAACTCCACCAAATCCGACCCTATACCTATATATACTTATTTTAAGCCACTTTTGGAGGCTACACTTTTTCTCTAGACACTTTATTTTTCTACACAAGTTTTTACATACTCTTTCATATCTATTCAGACTTTTGGTTTTAGCAAGTTATAAGCTTTGGGGAGACGAAGCTCTGACTCTACATCTCTGAAAAGATTTCTGAACCCTTTTGGATATCTATTTTAATTGATTATGAGCTTCTCTTTATCTCCTTCTTGTTTCTCTGCATCCATGTCTGAGTAGTTTCATAGTTAGGTTTAGGGTTTCAAGAGAATTTATGAATCATTGAATCAGATATAGATAGGATTTTATCATCTTATCTTCACCTATCGTTGTTCTCATTGCTTAGATTAAATTGATCACTTAATCTCTGATTTTAGGTTTAATCTATTCATCAAAAGTGTTATAGATTGCTTGATAGAACATAGGTGAGCAAATTATCCTTAGCCAATGAAAGCTGATGTTAAGGCAATTTGTGAACATATCAAACCTTCTCGTTAATGCTTGTTTAGAATTCTAAGATCAAATGACAGTTTAGATTCTTAGGTTACTAGATAAAGTAATTGATACCACGACAGTGGATTGGTTAAACATTCATATTTGAGTTTAAGACTGCGCTTATTATTCCCTGAATAATTGTCTGGTTCATGATCTCTGAATTCCTGCGAATTGCCCTAGACTTAACGCTTGCTTTTAATTGATTTTACATCATTTTTACATTGCTATTTTATTTCACTTTTCAACAAACAATCATATTGCCATCTTAGCTTAATTTCACTCATATAGATTCGTAGCGTTTCACTTGGTTCTCGTGGATTCGATCCCTAAATACTACTTCGTTTGCTGTGCACTTGCAGTGATATTTTAGGGTTAAAACTCTATGTATCAAAAATATGCAATTAACTGCTGTAGCAATGGTCCTTCAAGTATCAATGCAATGTGGTTAGTTCCAAAGAAAAGCTCATAATTCCCAACAAAGTTTTTGACTCAATAAATAACTTGGACTGACTCAAGAAAAACATGAAAAGAGTCAAAACAAAGAAAAATATATTAGTATTTTCTTCCCCAGGCTTAACCAACATTATCCCCAGTGTGATAAAGACTAAAGATCGGAAATAAAGCAAAAGAACAAACTGAGAATAGAAAAGAAAGGTGGAAAGCGGTAACCGAGATAGATGTCTAAACGGGCGGAGTTGGACTATGGGAATGAGAAGTGCGAGAAGTTGCAGCAACCTCAGTATCAACGATGTGTGGAGTAGGCGTCGGGGATGGAACCCTAGTCTCCTGAACATCAGAATTGTGTGTACAAGTAATCGCTATCCACATCTTTCCCAACATTGAAGTGTGCTTCTTGCTGTTGGTAACCAGCCACTTGTTCACAGCTACCTGATCAGTAAACATGGGATCTGGTGATGGAAGAAACTCGCTGAGATCTGCAGGAAGAAAAGTCTCAAAAGCCTGTGTAGTGGTATCTCCAGCAAAATCCACAAAAGCAGTAGCAGGCTCATCTTCGCGCTCAGTTGCAGGTCCTCTAGAAGACGCTCCTCGACGTCTACTCCTAGTGGCATGAGTCATAAGGCTCGGAGGAGGTCGAAAGCTAAGGTCCACCTGTGTGGCTATGGAAGTATAATCAGGCCGAGGTAACGGAATGATGAAATCGTCATGCTCAGTGCAAAACACATACTTCCAACCAGCTTTGAGTACCCTAGAGTCGTTGAGGTACTCTTCACCAATGAGGGGCATTGTACTCTCAACACGGCAAGCTGATAAATCAATCCTGATGTGCTCAAAAATGGGAGTGAGTAAATTCCCAACAGACTCAGTCTTCTGTGTTTTAGGATTCCCTTTGAAAGACTTCATCTTCAAATCTACCAAATGATGAGCAAACACAGCACCCAAATTGACCTCATTCTTATTTGGGGCATCTCCAGCGTAGTCATCCTCAACCAAGTGTCCCACAGCAAAGTGAAACAAGATTAGCTCCTGAACTCTCATCTTATTAGCCTCATCCTTACACAAGAGAGTGTGTCCAATGATCTTGCCCAACTAGCGCAAAACCGGATGTCGGATTGGGTACTACTCTTAGAATGGTAAAAACCCGTACCAAAGTTAGATCAGAACACATCAACATCAGGGAAACTTGAAGGGATAACCACATCCCGCGCCTGCTGATTAAACCCATAAATCTGGCATAATCTCCAGAGTGGAAGACGGTAACGCGTTTCTTGAGCCATGAAGGTCAAAGTCCCTGCACTACCCTTCTTAACAATCCCACCATCATAGTAAACCTGAGCTGTAGCTAAAAAATATCTCACCAACTCAGGATATAGCTTGTGAAATTTAGTTGCCAACGTACCCAAACCCAGAGTCTTCATACACTGCTTCACTTCATCCTTTATACCCATTGACGTCAATGTGTCTTCACAAACAAAACAAGTAGGCTCAATCTTGACATCAGATTAGTAAACATGGGATCTGGTGATGGAAGAAACTCGCTGAGATCTGCAGGAAGAAAAGTCTCAAAAGCCTGTGTAGTGGTATCTCCAGCAAAATCCACAAAAGCAGTAGCAGGCTCATCTTCGCGCTCAGTTGCAGGTCCTCTAGAAGACGCTCCTCGACGTCTACTCCTAGTGGCATGAGTCATAAGGCTCGGAGGAGGTCGAAAGCTAAGGTCCACCTGTGTGGCTATGGAAGTATAATCAGGCCGAGGTAACGGAATGATGAAATCGTCATGCTCAGTGCAAAACACATACTTCCAACCAGCTTTGAGTACCCTAGAGTCGTTGAGGTACTCTTCACCAATGAGGGGCATTGTACTCTCAACACGGCAAGCTGATAAATCAATCCTGATGTGCTCAAAAATGGGAGTGAGTAAATTCCCAACAGACTCAGTCTTCTGTGTTTTAGGATTCCCTTTGAAAGACTTCATCTTCAAATCTACCAAATGATGAGCAAACACAGCACCCAAATTGACCTCATTCTTATTTGGGGCATCTCCAGCGTAGTCATCCTCAACCAAGTGTCCCACAGCAAAGTGAAACAAGATTAGCTCCTGAACTCTCATCTTATTAGCCTCATCCTTACACAAGAGAGTGTGTCCAATGATCTTGCCCAACTAGCGCAAAACCGGATGTCGGATATCAGATTGGGTACTACTCTTAGAATGGTAAGAGCCCGTACCAAAGTTAGACCGGAACACATCAGCATCAGAAAAACTTGAAGGGATAGCCACATCCTGCGCCTGCTGATTAAACCCATAAATCTGGCATAATCTCCAGAGTGGAAGACGGTAACGCGTTCCTTGAGCCATGAAGGTCAAAGTCCCTGCACTAGCCATCTTTACAATCCCACCATCATAGTAAACCCGAGCTGTAGCTAAAAAATATCTCACCAACTCAGGATATAGCTTGTGAAATTTAGTTGCCAACGTACCCAAACCCAGAGTCTTCATACACTGCTTCACTTCATCTTTTATACCCATTGACGTCAATGTGTCTTCACAAACAAAACGAGTAGGCTCAATCTTGACATCAATCCAAGCATTGTAGAACAAAGTATCATACTCATCCCAAGTCTCGCACTCAGGAGAATGTGCAATCTCTGCAAGGGGTTTATCCCAATCTCCAAATGGATCTTTGATCTTAAGCTTCTCTCTTCGTGGCCACAGAAATCGAGTTGACACATTAGAAGCTTCACCCGTCTCTCCTTGTCTTTCAACCGTTGTCTCAACACGTTGTCTTTTCTGTCCAGGCTGCTTCAGGGCAGTCTTTCCTACCATCTGTAAAACAAACAAGAGAGCAACCATCGAAAATTTCTTCGGAACGAGATTAGTCACGAGATTAAAAATCATGTTCCATCTAAAATAACATGATTCCAGCACAAATCTCATCATCACAACTGCATAATCATCAATGAGAATCTCCAAATTCATCCAGAATTCCTCATAATTACAAGTTATTATGAAAATTTTCATAAAACCAAAGTCTACGAAAATTGAATGAACTTGGTAAGAAAATAAACTATAGGGGTCGAAATTGCTTCTAAACAACCTAGATAGGCATGAATCCATCTTAAATCAAAGCAAAAGAAGCAAATTTCGAATTACCATAACCCTAAAGTCGGACTGAATTTTTGATATTACGGGCACATACCTCAAAGATCGGACATGAGAATGGAGAGGATGGATAGAGCACGAAAATCCACACAAATTAGGCTTTTGAATCACTCAAATCCGTGAAAAAATGAGAGAGAAAGAAGGATTCAAAGGTAGTAAAAAAGTTAATGGTGGATGTTGGGTTTTTGTTTTTGGGAAGGGCACGACACTGCTTTTTCTCTTTTTTTTTTTTTTTTTTTTCAAACGAAAGAAAACCAGGAAAATCTAAGTAAAAACATACTTACAAGTGGGTTGCCTCCCACTAAGCGCTTGTTTTCAGTCATTAGCTTGACTTTGTCGGGACTCAAGCTTTCGGTGGATCCGATAACGGAACAATGTGCCCGTTCGGAATTTTGGTTGTAGCCCAGTAATGCTTGATCTGCTGACCATTCACAACGGATTCCTTTCCTTCAAGATCCAAAAGAACAACCGCACCATATGGTCGAACCGATTTAACAGTGAAAAGACCTGACCAACGAGAGCGAAGTTTTTCAGGAAACAATTGTAAACAAAAATTATACAAAAGTACCTGATCATTCTGTTCAAAGTGGCGGTTGATGATTTTCTTATCATGATATGCCTTAGTGCGCTCTTTGTAGATCTTGGAGTTCTCATATGCATGATGTCGAATCTCATCTAACTCGTTCAGCTGTAACAGTCTCCTTTCCGCGGCACTTTTGATGTCGAAATTCATCATTTTCACAGTCCAGGCAGCCTTGTGCTCTAACTCAACAGGAAGATGGCACGCTTTGCCATACAACAAATGGAATGGTGTAGTGCCCAACGGTGTCTTAAATGCAGTCCTGTAAGCCCATAGCGCATCATCTAACTTTGCAGACCAATTTTTACGTGTTTTTCCAACCGTCTTTTCAAGAATTTCCTTGATCTGTCTATTGGAAACTTCAACTTGTCCACTTATTTGCGGGTAATATGGGGCTGCTACTCGATGTTGTACCCCATGTGATCTTAGGAGTTTCTCAAAGACTTTGTTGATAAAATGAGAACCCCCATCACTAATCACAATCCGAGAAACTCCAAATCTAGGAAAGATGATGGATTTGAACATCTTCAGCACCACTGAAGCATCATTGGTTGGACTAGCAATAGCCTCAACCCACTTAGATACATAATCCACTGCAACCAAGATGTATTTGTTCCCGTATGATGGAGGAAACGGTCCCATGAAATCGATGCCCCAGCAATCAAAAACCTCTACCTCTAGGATGAAGGTTTGTGGCATCTCATGTCGTTTACTGATCTTTCCTTTCCTCTGACAAGTATCACACTGCGAAACAAATCTGTGAGCATCTTTGAACATTGTTGGCCACCAGAAACCAGCTTGCAAAATCTTAGAGACAGTCTTGAATGTCGCAAAGTGACCAACATATGTAGACCCATGACAATGATATAATACATCCTGAACCTCAGATTCTGGAAGACATCTCCTGTAAATCCCATCAGAGCAGTGTTTGTACAAATATGGCGCATCCCAAAAATATCGTCTAATCTCCCGCAAAAACTTCTTCTTAGCATAACCCGTAAAGTTATCGGGTTTCTTCTCCGCAACAAAATAATTGGCAATATCACCGAACCATGGATGCTCAGAAATAGCTACAGCAGCTACAACATCAGTATTTGCCCAAAAATCATCCGTTTCACACGTTTCTTGGCAGTCACGTATAGGGTGTTGATCGACACCCTGGATGGTGTCGGTCGACACCAAGCCTGCAACTCATTTTTCTGGCTTTTTCTCGACATCCATCTCAGCAATTTTCGCCTCAATCATGTAAACATTTTTCTCAGGCAAATGGTCATTGAGTGGGATGTCATCTTCGATCTTAATCCTGGAGAGATGGTCTGCAACTCCATTATCAACTCCTTTTTTATCTTTAACCTTGATGTCAAACTCTTGTAGCAAGAGAATCCAGCGTAACAAGCGAGGTTTTGCATCCTTTTTCTGCATCAAGTACTTTAAAGCCAAGTGATCTGTATGGACCACAACCTTAGAACCAACCAGATATGACCAGAACTTCTCGAAAGCAAACACTACTGCAAACAATTCCTTCTCCGTAGTAGTGTAGTTTCTCTGCGCATCGTCCAAAGTTCGGCTGGCATAATAGATGGCATGGAGTTTCTTGTCTTTTCGTTGGCCCAGAACAGCTCCTACTGCGAAGTCACTGGCATCACACATTACTTCAAACGGTAATTCCCAGTCCGGAGGTTGCACAACAGGAGCGGTTACTAATGCACGCTTAATCTGCTCAAAAGAAACAAGACAATTAGTACTAAAATCAAATTTTACATCCTTACATAGCAGGGCGGTCAGTGGGTGGGCAATTTTGGAGAAATCTTTGATGAATCTCCTTTAGAATCCAGCATGGTCCCAAGAAGCTGCGGTGTCTGATAAGTTGAACTTCCATAAGTCCTGGTGTAGCCACTGCTTTGAGCCAGTTTCTAGTACGACTGATTGGAATCAAAACCCATCAGATTACTTTCAGCATTTTTGTAACCTCCTCTCTGAGCATTGCTAGTGAAGTTCCTGTTGTTCTGACCATACTGAAACCTTTGACTCTGATATCCTCCACCAATGTAGTTGACATCTTCAACTTCATCTTCTTCAATAGCCTCAACTTCAGCAGCAAAGTGAACAACCTTCTTATTTTTACCCAGTAAGAGACTATGCATTGAATCCAACTTAGCCTGGACCTCTGCAATCTGACTACCCGCTAGACTTCCAGCTTGCTTTTGCCTTTCATAATATAACATCTTCGTGCTATTGCTCAAACCCAAGTTCTTGATAAGAATTAAGGCAACCTGTGGACTTCTCGTCATGAAATTTCCATTACTCACAGAATCCAGTGACATCTGATATCTCCAATCAACCCTTCTGAAAAAGGTACTGAGCAACTGAGCTTCACTGAACCCATGGTGTGGACAGTCTCTCTGATATGACTAGAAACGAATCCAAGCTGCCTTGAAAGACTCCATAGGACCTTGAGAAAAGGTAGATATTCTAGTTCTCAGCTCTTCAGATCTAGCATCATCATAATAATGGTTCAAGAACGCATTCTTCGCCGCTTCCCATGTAGTCAGCGAACCTGGAGGAAGTTGTTTCAACCAGCTAGCCACTTCTCCTGCAAGAGAATATGGGAAAAACTTACAGAACAGGTAGTCATTGCTGACTCCATTGCCCTTGATGCCACCAACCAGATCCTCAACTTTCTTGATATGATCCATGGGATGCTCATTGAAGAGTCCATGAAACTGATGCTGTCCCACGAGAGTGTAGTACTGAGGCTGAATCTGAAAATCGTGCCTCTCAAAAGCAGGAGGTCTGATCGCAGATCTGTTGGCATAGAACTGATCAGGCCTGTTGTAGTCCGCAAATGTCCTGACTACTTCGCGCCCTTTGAGTTGGAATTGCGCTCGATTGTTGTTCTCATTCTGATGCTCAAGTTGTTCCACAATCACATTACCATCAACGCCAAGCTTCTGACCTTGCACATTGCATCTGTTTCCCTCTTCGTTAAACAATAAACCAACTTCATCCCGAATAAGTACTATCCGATTGACCATCTCGGCTGGTTTTTTTGCTTTCCTGTTCGTACGCTCCAAGTTTGCTAGCTCTTGATTACTGAGATTGACTAGCTTTTGATCTTTGTTGCTTCTGGTTCTGCGATTAGGCATACACCTGAAACACACAAGAGTAAGTGATAGAGCGCCTAAGTAACAAAAAAGAAAAAGAAAAACTTAGACGAAATTCTACTACTAAAAATTTGTATGCAACTATTAATTCCCCGGCAATGGCGCCAAAAGCTTGATATCTATAAGTTTTACCCTAGAAAAATCTCTGCAAGTGCACAGAACTGCAGTTATATTATAAAGTGTTATCGTATCCCTAGAGATCTAATGTTACGCGGCAAATTCTCAGTATCGAATCAAACTAAGTAAGTAATTAATGTAACTAACGAAAATAATTAAGAAAATCAGTTGGAAAACTAGTTGAAAGCGAGTTTTAATCAATGAGACAAACGTTAGGCCTTGGGAAATTCTTTGGTAAATATGAATTCTAGACTAAAAGATCGTTAGGATATTTATGAAGATTCGTTCTCGAACTCGAAGCACAATGTAAAATCAACCAACTTTTGTTGCGAGGATTATCTATATCTAGACCCTAGAATTCCAAATTTCTTTGCAAATTCAAACAATTCAGACAAGCATTAGGTTCATGTTCGATTGTTCACAAAATCCCTAAGCCAAATTTCTTTGCGAATAGGAGTTTTGCTCATCTAAGATAGTTCAGGCAATCAATAATACTTTCGCATCTATTAATCAACCTGAGTTCTGAATTCTAGGTGATCAAGCTAGAATTCGCATTAAATACAATCTAGATGAAGAACTATATGATTATCCTAACAAAATCTATCTAATCTAACAATTTATTTTCAACCTTTAAATAACCCTAAACCTAACAAGCAAACTACTTAGACATGGCGATTGAAATAAACATCATGAAAAAGAAAGTTTGCATAAGAGAAATAAGCAAAAGATACAAAGGGGTTCGAATTCTTCTCTCAAACGAACAAAGTCTCGGAATTGTCTCCCCAAAAGCTCTAAAAAGAAATCTCTCTCTAAGTCTCAATAGAATAAGAACTGCTCCTAACAATGGCTTTAAAAACCTAAATATAGTCTAAAACACGAATGGGGCTAATCTGCAACTCCTGAAAATTTCGGGTCAAAGATGCAATTTCTAAAAATTTGAGGTGCATAGTGTCGGTCGACACCAGTGGAAAAATGTTGCAGTCTTCCTGATTCATCCGTCCTTCGTTTCCTCTTTGTTCGGTTTGACTCCAAATACTCCCAAAATACTCCAAAGTCGCCTAACTCATGCAATAACCAGCAAAGACTCATAAAGACTCTAAAAACACTTAAAATACTCGATAAAACAACTGATATCATGGTCAAAAATAGGTAAAAACCATGATATATCAGAGTCTAGACATGATTGAAAAGGTTGGGTTCCGTAAGGAACCCGGAGAGCAGTTTGGTCTAGTGAGAATGGCTGGTGGTCAAGTCATGTTTTCACTAGGAGTGGTCAAGAACATTTCGGTTTGGATTGGAGGTGTTGATATGCCAACCGATTTGATAATCTGCCAAGTTAAGTCCTACGATATTATCCCACTTAGACTGTCACCGAGGAAGGGTGCGGTTTTAGAGAAGTGATGGAAAGTTTCTGGAGTATCAAGGGACCAGGTCAACTTCAAGGAGTTTGATTGTCTTGGCAATCCAAGCAGAATGATTGATCGAGAAAGGATGTGAAGCTAGCTACGATCACAACTGCGGATGTTAGATCAAGTGCAGAGCTTAAGGATATTCTGTTGGTGCATGAGTTTGAAGACGTGTTCCAAACGTTATCAGGGTTACCTCCAGCTCGTTCAGATCCATTCACGATTGAACTTGAGCCTGGTACAACTCTGATTTCTAAGGCACCTTACCGAATGGCACCGGCAGAGATGGTCGAGTTAAAGAAACAGTTAACTGAGTTGATGGATAAGAGATTTGTAAGACCAAGCAGTTCGTCGTGGGGTGCATCGGTGTTGTTTGTAAAGAAGAAAGATAGAAGTTTCAGACTGTGCATCGACTATCGTGGGCTTAACAGAGTAACCGTGAAGAACAAGTACCCTCTCCCAAGGATAGATGAGTTGTTGGATCAACTCAGAGGTGCTAATTGGTTCTCTAAGATTGATTTAGCTTCGGGGTATCATCAAATTCCGATAGAGGAGTTAGATGTTCAGAAAACGGCTTTTCGGACAAGGTATGGGCATTATGAGTTCGTTGTCATGCCTTTTGGGCTGACTAATGCGCCTGCTGCTTTCATGAAGCTCATGAATGGTGTATTCAGAGACTACTTGGATGAGTTCATGATCATCTTCATAGATGATATTCTGGTTTACTCGAAGAACCCGGAAGAGCATGAAGTTCATTTGAGGACAGTCTTGGGTAGACTGAGGGAACAAAAACTGTTTGCTAAACTCAGTAAGTGTAGCTTTTGGCAAAGGGAAATTGGATTCTTGGGTCATGTGGTCTCGGATAAGGGAGTATCCGTTGACCTAGAAAAGATTAAGGCAATCGCGGATTGGCCTAGACCTGAGAATGCAACCGAGATAAGGAGCTTTCTGGGATTAGCTGGGTATTACTGACGTTTTGTTAAGGGTTTTATGAGCATGGCTCAGCCTATGACCCGTCTGACTGGGAAAGATGTGCAGTTCGTGTGGACAAGATTGTGAAGAGAGTTTCTCCAAGCTAAAGGAAATGCTTACGAGTACTCCAGTGTTGGCTTTACCGGAACCCAATAAACCATACATTGTGTATACTGATGCATCGAGAAGAGAACTCAGATGTATTCTGATGCAGCAAGGTAAGGTGATTGCTTATGCATCAAGACAGTTGAAGAAACATGAAGGGAATTATCCAACCCATGATTTAGAAATGGCGGCAGTGGTCTTTGCTTTGAAGATTTGGCGATCTTACCTTTATGGTGGGAAAGTTCAAGTTTTCACGGATCACAAGAGTTTGAAGTACATCTTCACTCAGCCAGAACTGAATCTAAGGCAAAGAAGATGGATGGAACTGGTTGCTGATTATGACCTGGATATTGCCTACCACCCGGGAAAGGCAAATCTGGTAGCGGATGTGCTAAGCCGAAGAAGAGCTAGTGTATCTTCTGAGAAAGAAATTGAGGGAATGGTTAGCATGATAAGGACATTGCGGTTGAATGTCTTGACAGAAGATCTGGAACCATTAGGTTTGGGTGCAGCAGATCAAGCAGATTTGTTAAGTCGGATTCGTCTGGCTCAAGAAGAGGATGAAAATCTTATCAAGGTATCTCAGAATGATAAGACATAATATCAAATTTCCAACAATGGGACAGTTTTGATGAATGGTCGAGTGTGTGTTCCCAACGTTAAAGAACTACGGGAAGAAATTCTTATGGAAGTACATCAGTCAAGATTTTCAATTCATCCGGGGATGAGTAAGATGTATCGAGACTTAAAGCGATACTACCATTGGATTGGGATAAAGCGGGATGCGGCTAAGTGGGTAGCCGGATGTTCGACCTGTCAGATGGTTAAGGCAGAAAATCAAGTGCTGAGTGGGTTATTGCAGACATCACCCATGCCTGAGTTGAAGTGGGACATGATCGCAATGGACTTTGTGATGGGATTGCTAAAATCACCGAACAAGAGAGATGCAACTTAGGTTATAGTGGACAGATTGACGAAGTTTGCGCATTTCTTACCTATGAAGAAGAACGATGGAGTAGCCAAACTGGCAGAGCTTGACATAGATCAGATCGTGAAACTTCATGGAGTTCCGGTCAGTATAGTTTCAGATCGTGATCTACGTTTTTCATCCCAGTTCTGGAAGGAACTTCAAAGGATGTTTGGAACTAAGGTTCATATGAGTACATCCTATCATCCGCAAACAGATGGGCAACCAGAGAGGACTATCCAGACCTTGGAAGATATGTTGAGAGCATGTGTTCTAGATTGGGGTGGCAATTGGGAAAGCTACATACCTTTCGCTAAATTTGCTTATAACAACAGTTATCAAGCAAGCATTGGGATGTCTCCATATGAAGCATTGTATGGGAGACCTTGCAAAACACCGCTGTGTTGGACCCAAGTGGGGGAGCAGAGTGTAATGGGTCCACATATAATAGAGCAAAACACTGAGAAAATCTGTTTTCTAAAGGTTAAGTTAAAGGAAGCTCAAGACCGGCAAAAGAGTTATGCGGATAAGCGGAGAAAGGACTTAGAGTTCAGTGTGGATGACATGGTTTATTTGAAGACAGTCACTAACAAGGGCAAAAGTCGGACTACTCAGAATGCGAAGTTAAGTCCAAGGTACATGGGATCGTACTGGATTTTGGAAAGAGTTGGAGCAGTAGCTTACAAGCTGGATCTGCCATCTATTATGGACTCATTTCACAATGTGTTCCAGGTGTCCTTGTTACAGAAATGCATAACAGATCGGGAAAATGTCATTTCCCAACCACCTCCGGATTTGCAAGAGAATCTGACCGTCGAAGGTAGACCTATTCGGATCATTGATCGAAAGGAAGACATGGAAAGGAGAAAACGGGTTAAGAAAATCCAAGTTGTTTGGGCTTATGACGGAGAAGAAGAGATAGCTTGGGAAGTGGAATCAAGGATGAAAGCAGATTTTCCTAAGTGGTTTGAAAAGCTTAAGGAAGATCAGAACGTTGAGACGAATTCGAGGACGAATCTATTCTAAGTGGTGGAGAGTTGTAACGCCTGTGTTCGGAAAAACTAACCAAGAAATGATTTGATCGATCATTGGGTTAAGTTAGATTAAATAAGTCGGTTAAGTTGGTTGTTGGGAATCCGAATGTAAAGGATCGAGATGGATTCGAGCTGTTAGGCAGTTTTGGCCAAGAGAAGTGAAAGGGGTGAGTTAAACTGAGCTGGGTAGGTTTTCTAAGGGTTACTGGGCCAAAAATGCGGGTTGACTTTGTGTTGACTCCATGTTGACTTGACTTTTAGAATATCCAGAAGCATATTCCTTTGGAGCATATTCGGGAGAATACTCTAGAGCATATTCTGGACGGATTCTGGAAAGTTATCTCGTATTTAAACACAAAACATGCCTATTTTCTCTCTCTTTACGCCCAAAAACGCAGAAAAGACTGGGAGAGAATTCGAGTCTCTGGGTAACAGCGCGCGAGTCTGGGTAGAATCCAGGGTGATTGGCGACTAGAGTGATCGGAGAATCAACGCGGCAAGAGGTGTCAGAATTAAACTGGATCAAGGCCAAAACCGAATCCGATTGGCTAAGGTGAGTGCGTGACCGTGGTTACTGTTCTAGGATCGTTTGATTGCTAGATTTCATACTGTCATTGATTGTTTGGGTGATTCTGACTGCTTTGCTTGTCATGTTCATATAATCTGCATTTCTGTCTTGATGTGCTGATCGTTTGATCGAGAGTCTGATCGGGTTACCACGCTTGGAAGTCGAGTGTTCTCGCCAAGGCTTACCCGGATCATGTAGTGACTACTCGATATTCGGATCAGGCATGCTTGATGAGAATTCTGTTCATGATACGTAATAGTGACTGTTTGAAATCGATAAGTATGATTGCGATTCTGTTATGTGGCCTAGTGAGACGGGATGACCGCATCACTAAGCAATTATGTTGCTTATGCCTCCTTTATGGATGCAGATTTTGAGTCTGGCCGTGAAAGTGGCTGATCGCAAGACTAAGGCAGGAAGGGATGGTGGACTGGATCGGGTAGATGGGTTCATTTCAATATAGTGGTTTATGTAGCAAACTGATCATTGTATTTGAAACCTCCTGATTTAATCTAAGTTAATGTTTTTGCATTGCTTTAGACTTGTCAACTGAATTAAAACGCGAAAAGTGGCTAAGTAAAACAAACTAAAAATTTGGCTAAGTATCTGGTTCGTAGTGAGGCTTAACCGCGGGTGGAAATCCTGGGTTGGGTCATCACACGAGACCTCAAGTTAAGTTCTCTATAAATACTTCCCTTCGAATAATTAGAAGGGGAAAACCAGAACAATAGGTAAAAAAGTTCGAAATACATGACTCAGCATCTACGTATGAAAATAATAACGGGTTGATTAACATAATTACGGCCAAAATATGTAAAAACCAAAATACCAAAATTTGGGTATGAATTTTGAAAATATGTTGAAGTATAGTTATGTATTTCGCATATATCCTTTGTACATAAACGAAATGGGACCGTGTACAACAATTGAGGTAAGAATTTGCGTTTTCCCGTACACACGCGCACAAGGAAAAATTCCATAAAAATATCACAAGTAAATTTCGATAAGTTTTTTAATACCCTAACTTTTTGAATGCCTAAATAAATATCCCAATTATTTACTTTGTCCAGTTTAATTCTCCAAGTCTTCTTCGTCTGCTCAGTTTACGAACTCGTGTTAACTGACATTGACGTTCATTATTTTTTTCTTTTTAATAATATAATTTTAATATTTTAATCGAAAATAATAATAATTTTGATAATAATTTTAAAAAATCGAAAAAAATTCCCCAAAAAAATCTAATTTTTAAAAAAACATTAATTATTAAATTTTAGTTAACAAATAAATTATAGTTTCAGTTTTGAATTTAAAAAATCAAATTAAATTTGTTCAAATTCTAAAATTTAAAAACTTCAAAAAAATTCTTAAAATTACGAAATTTTCAAAAATTATATATCTCGATACCAATTATTTTATTATAAAAAAATTAAAAAAATTGAAATTCAAAGTTTAAAATACAATTTAATTTTTACCTTAAAATTCATATTATTTTTTGTAAATTTAATATTTTTTGAAATTTTGTTGAAGTTTTTGAATTTTTGTTATTTTAGAAATTTTGGATTGTTTCAAATTTAGTTTGTTTTTTAAATTAAATTTTTGAAAATTTTGTAATTTTAAGATTTTTTTTGAATTTTAATTTTTTTTTACAATTTTAGAATTTTTAAAAATTTAATTTGGTTTTTGAAGTTTAAGACTGAAACTATAATTTATTTGTTTTCTAAAATTTAATTATTATTGTTTAAAAAATTAAATTCTTTTTGGGAATTTTTTTCAATTTTTTTCAAATTTATTATATTTTCGATTAAAATTATATTATTAAAAAATAAAAAGATAACAGACGTTAATGTCCGTTACACACGAGTTCGTGAACTGAGCAGAGGACAAGAGTTGGAGAGTTAAACTTGACAAAAAAAAATAGTTGAAGTATTTATTAATGCATTTAAAAAGTTGAGTATTAAAAAGTTTATCTGAAGTTAGTTAGGGTAATTTTATGTAATGTTTCCTAAATACAAAGGGCTCAATTGAAATTTCGAGAAAGATAAAACGAAACCTTGTAAAATTAGACCAAACAAACCTTTTTTGGCTGGATCCGTGACTCTCCTATTTGATCGACGGAAGAGATTCTCCGGCGCCGGAACAAGATGGTGACCATGCCGAAGCTCACACTTCTCCTCTTCCTTTCGTCTTTACTTTTCTCCTTCTCCTTCGCTTTCCAATCAGACGAGCTCCTCCTCGACGAAGAGTTTGGTCTGGAAGGAGCCAACCCTCGCTCGCCGGAACCCGTTTTCACCGCTTCACCGGTATCGTCTTCACCTCCGGTCCGCACTCCGACTAGTCGTAAACGGTACTCCGATCCCGATTTAGACACCAAGATCCAATTCACTCTCGAACATGCCTTCGGAGACTCTGATTTCTCCTCCGCGGGAACTTTCTCCGCTCGCCTTAAGACCTGGAGCCATGGCGGTCAGGTCTGCTCTCTTTAGCGATCATGTTTTTATATGAATTGCTGGTTTTCAATCCCATCGCTCGAGATAATGCGTTTAGAAAAGAGGGAATTGTGAAGAAGAGAAAAAAACAGGTTTATTCTCAGTGAAATTTCCTTAAATGTCTTGTTAGATATTGGAACAACGAATATTTAGATTTGGTTGAAGTGAAATCGCAAAGAACTTGATGAAGTTTTACTGCTTAATCATCTCTTCACCAAGGTTTAATCCAATCTGATTTTGCTAACCAATGTGTATTTGCGCTCACTAATTCTTGTTAGATGCAGACATTAACGAAACTGCGGTTCTCAAGGAATGACTTTTCTTATGAAGAGAAAGATGCCTTTGAAGTAATCTCCTAATCTATGAATTCTGTTTCTCCATCTTATTCTGAATAACAAAACTGTAATGCCTTTATTGTGTAAACCCATTTGTAGAATCTGCTGAAAGGAGATGACTTTTATAGAATAAGACTTCCATCCAATGTTGTCAATCCACCTGGGAGAGAGTATGTGATTGCATCAGTGAGAGCTGTAAGTCCAATTCAACCTTTGATTTCCCTCTGTCAACATGCTTTGCGGTTTTTCTTTTATTATTTGCAACTACTTCTCAAGCTTTCATTTGTTATCACCGCCTTCCTGCAGAAAAGCTTTGAGAGAACGCTTTCTTTAATTATCATTCACTAGAAAGATGTTTGAATAATTAGTTTTATCATCAAATTTACGCGTTGCGGAAGACATTTTTCCTGGTACCATTGGTGCCTGCTTGTAGATTAATAATTTTGTTCAATTGGGTTCAGATTTTGAACTTATAATTCATTCCTTTTCTACTTCTTTGAGATAAGAGAGCTAACCTCTGTAATTCCATTCAAATTTAGTAATATAATGCTTTTTTGAATCACGAGTCCAAACCCATTATCTCGGACTGATGAAAACCTTAAAAAAGTTTTCATTGCTTGCTTTTCGCAATCTTTTGCTGTTTTGTTCTTTCTTTCCCTCTCCTCAATGTATCTGGTCTTAAAGCAGTATATGTTTGATTACAGAGATGTCTTCCACGGGATGGTTTGGATGAGCATATCGTTATACACATGGTAATATATTCTTTTGGCATCAGTTTTTGGAGATCAAAATTTAGGCTCCATCTTCACGTGACAATCTGTATTAGTCCCTTGCTATTAACTTCTTGCACATTGTCCTATTCAATGGCAGGATGGTGCCAACATTTTGGCAGTCAGTTATGGCTCTCCTGGAGCGTGCCCGTATCCTCGACAGTTGAAACTTGTAAGTGGAACTTGCTATCCAGTCGTTATCTTAATTCAGAAAGCCAAATTTATTAGGATGCGGACTTACCTTCGTTTCAATGGGGGGGTCTGAATCTGATGGATGAGTAAAATATGAATGTAATTATGTGTTGGTGTCAAATAGTTTTGGGAAAGTTTGGCATGCTATAATGGTATTATAGTACTGGAACTATATTCTTTTTGCAAAAGCGACCTATCTGCAATCCTGTCGGTCATATGTCTCACGTATATTCTGTAACATGTACTGGCCCCTGGAAATTAGGGTACACTAGGGATATTTCAATCAGTGTAATCTAATGAATGGTTTGCATTTAATGTAGCCAGGAAAATGGTCATTCAACTCCCACACTATCTTGAAGAGTAGTGAGCAGGCACCAAGGTAGTAACAAATGATTGTGTGTTTCTTTTTTTCATGTACATCCATTTGTGTAGTTTACACCTGGATTATTTCCAGTTTCACTAAGTGATGATATTAGCACACATGAGTTGGTAATTTTTCTTAATGCTACCCTGACTGTGGCGCAGAACTCCAATATTCACGGAGGAGATTGTTGGCGGTGAGAATGTGGAGGGTGAAGCAGAAGTGCCACCAGAGAGATCATTTTGGGCAAAATATGTGAGTATTATAGAGTAAAACACATTAGGATTCGACTTTGATTGATAATAAAATTAAACACAGAGGATGTGACTTTTGGTATGACAGTGGATGTATTTGATACCACTTGGACTCATGGTGATGAATGCTGTGACACAAGCGACCAACATGGCGGATGAACAGCCTGCAGGGTCTCAAGGGCAAGCACCAGCAGCGATTCAGCGGGGTTCAGGTTCAGCCGCACCCAGGAGAAGATGATTCCTTTCTCAATTTCTTTTCATTATGAAAGTTTTAGATTATTGGTGTCACTGCTGTTGTGACTGGCTTAACATTTTGGTGTTATTGGCAGATAAATTTATCCCTCATTGTTTAGCAAAACGATTTCACAATGATATGATTTTGATTGAACCCATGTTTAAGGTGTTGTTGAAATTAAATTACTTTAAAATATCACTAGAAAAACAATTTGTTTTTCCAAAAATACCGTAATGTTACAAAAGTCAACAAAATAGAATACATAACGTCAATAATCATGGTGAAATTAATTGTGTGTGGAGTCTGCGCGTACAAAAACTTATTTTTTTATGCTTATAAATAGAACGAAGAATCAATCATTGTAAAATGCAATTCACTTAGATAATAAAAGACTAATAAGAATCTCTCTATATTTCTCAGTATACTGTATAAAATTTTCGCCATTATTTATATTTATTTTTATAATAAATTATCCTACTATTATAATACATTATCAGCACGATAACTCTTCGGTTACGCTAAATATTTATAAATATATAATTATACTCTATAAATTATTACAGTGGACAATGTGTCGCTTCTATAATAATAATTTTCAGTGGTTGTTTAACACACTACTATTCATTTAATTTTAACGTAGGCGGTTTTCGCCTCAGTATTATTTTACTGCTTTTATGTCATGGTTGCTCAATTCACCATAACCATATGTTTACTGGGCGGCTAAGCCGCCGAATAATTTATTTACTATATTTATGTGGATGACTCCGTCACCATAATAGCCGCCGAATAATTTATTTACTATATTTATGTGGATGACTCCGTCACCATAATATCACCATGAAATATTTGTTTATATTATAGTTATTATACAAGGAGGTTTAGTCACTTGTATATAAAAAATTTATCTGAAATTGGTATATTTAACTGATTGTTTATTAAAATTTCCAGATTTTTTTTTTAACCTTTTATCACCAACAGTCATAAAGAAATTTTTTCGAAATTTTCTACTTTTTAAACGGCTATGAACAGTGTTTTCAATCTATATATACACTAATTTTTCACTCTTTCAAATCACTCAAACATTTTCTCTTCTCTCAAACATTTTTAACAAGGAAATTGTTTGGTTTTCATTTTCTAAGAAAATGTTTTGTTGGTTTTTGACTTTAATTATCGGTGTAATTTTTGCTTCTATTTATGGTCTCTTCGTTAGAGAATTTACTCCCGAAGAGTTTACCATAAATATTGATTTACTTTTTTATTCAATAATATTTTTTAAATTGCTGTTATCATTAATGTAAAATGTTCATTCTAAAAAAAAATATTATCTTTCTAATAATATTCTTACAATTTTTGTTTTTAGAAATCAAATGGCCAATGTTGAGAAACTTAAATTCACATCTCTCAAAATTATTGGAGCTAACTACATAGTATGGACAACCGATGCAAGACTCTATATGGAATCGGAAATTTATCTGAGGCCATCAAAGAGGGAAATGAATCATCCGCCCAAGTTAAGGCAAAGACAATAATATTTCTAAAGAAACAATTGGATGAAAATGTGTCGCATGATTATGCGCACACAAAAGACCCATCATAGCTTTGAAAAGCTTTGAAAGAAAGGTTTGATAACCAAAGGGAATAAATATTTCTCATGCGATGGAAGAGTGGAAAAACCTGAGATTTTAGGATTTTTAAAAAGTGGAGGAATACAATTTTGCAATTTTGGGGATAGTATCACAACTAATTGTGGTAAATCTGTCACCGAAGTAGAAATGTTCGAAAAGACATATCTCACATTCCACAAAGAACACAGTGTCATGCCAGCAATGTATAGAAATTGCGGATACACAAGGTTTTTTTATTTGATTGTAACACTCATAATCGCAGAGAAGAACAATGATCTTCTCATCAAAAACCATAGTTTTCGGTCTACGGGATCCAAAGCATTCCCAGAAGTGAATGCAACAGATGTAAAAAACCCGAAGAATAAAAGTCAAACCTATCGGGGTCGTGACCACCGATTCAATCACGATGTGGGAGAAATTACAATCCACGAGGGAGAAAGTCTTTTCAATGGGTTCGTTCTGAACAAACCCCCAAAGGAAAAGAGACTCAAGAGACTACCGCGCAGAAGCATGAGAGCATCTATTACAGATGCGGATCCAAATGACATTGGTCTAATGTATGTTGAACTCTCGAGCATCTCTGCAAGCTATACCAAGAGTTTACCAAATGTAAAGGGAAAGAAGTGAACCTCACAGAACTCTTTGAGGGTACATCGTACCTCGATTCTTCCGACTTTGCAAACGGTTTCGACGAGACCGCTCTAGCGGATAACTGAAAATGCTTGTAGTGAGACTGTTGAATAGTCTCCAGTTATGCCATATAGAATTATTATGTATTTCAGTTTTCAGCGAATAATGTGGTTTTTCATAACAATCTAATGTATAATTATTGAAGCTCCTTTTCTAATAATTATTATTAATGTTTTGTTAATTACATAAATGGATGGAATAATATCTAAGTAAATGGTTCGAGAAATCTGTATACCAGATAGTGGAACAATGCACACTATTTTGAAGCACAAGAGATATTTCTCTATTTTAAAAGTTAAAACCGACAAATATTATTGTCAACACAATATCAGATCCTACATACTTGATTGAAGGAAGCGGCAAAACAACTTCACGTTGCCTAATGGAACAGAGTTTTCCATAAATAATGCCTTATATTCTCTGAATTCTAAAAGAATTTTGTTAAGTTTCAAAGACATATACCTGCAAAGATATGACACTCAATCTGCGACTGAGGATGAAAAAAAAAAATATATATATAACATCAGATAAATCCGGAAAAAGGCTTATACTGGAAAAATTTCCAAAACTTCCTTCGGGATTGCATCATACTTATATAGATGCAATCGAATCGCTCTAGTGATTAAAAACAATCCAGAAGATTTCACACTAGGGCATGATTGCCTCGGTCACCCAGACACCACTGTGGGAGTCGAAACTCGCACAACTAAATTTTGTAAGGAAATTTAGGGATTCGAAAACTTCTATGAAAAGAAACCAAGAACAGAGATCCAAAGATGGTGATTTTATTCAAGCTGTTTAAAAAGCTGTTTGCAGAGAAAGTAATAAGTGTTTTTCTAAGTCAGATTGCTTATCCCTTTTTCAAAGGTGCACATGTCTATTTATACAAAAATAAGTCGGCTAGGCGTCTTCCTAAACGATAAAGGAAAACTTCCTTATTCTTCAGAATTTTCTTTCTTCTCTAGTTTTCCTAAGTCGGCTCGGGTGTGGACTTCTTACTTTGACTTGTTAACTTGGCCCACCAAACTCTTGTGGCTCGTTGCCTCGGCCCAACAAGATTTTGGGCTTGCTGCTTCACTGGGTCACCAGAGATCCGGTTCGTCGCTTCTTTGTCTTGTCTTGATCTTTATCTATTTAGCCTGTTTGGATTGTCGCCAACATTTTGGCGCGCCACCAAGTGTTTGGCTCGTCGCCAAGATGTTTGGCTCGTCGCCATTATCTTGGCGCGCCACCAAGTATTTGGCTCGTCGCCAAGTTATTTGGCTCGTCACCGTTATCTTGGTGCGCCATCGAGTGTTTGGTTCGTCACCTCGGCCTTTAGCTCGTAGGTTCTTCCTTGATGCCGAGCCAAGGGTTCGGTTCGTCACCTTGGCCTTTGGCTCATAGTTTCCTCCTTGATGCCGAGCCAAGGGTTTTGGTTCGTCAGTTCTTTGGCTCGTCACCTTTGCTGGTTCGCAACCATGTTGGCTCGTCACCGTTTGCTGGTTTACCAGCATGTTGGCTCGTCACCGTTTGGTGGTCTGCCAATATGTTGGTTCGTCACCGTTTGGTGGTTTGCCAACCGTTAGCTGGTTCGCCAATATGTTGGCTCGTCACCGTTTGCTGGTTCGCCAACATGTTGGCTCGTCACCGTTTGTTGGTCTGCCAACATGTTGGCTCGTCACCGTTTGGTGGTTTGCCAACATGTTGGCTCGTGACCGTTTGGTGGTTTGCCAATATGTTGGCTCGTCACCATTTGTTGGTTCGCCAAAATGTTGGCTCGTCACCGTTTGCTGGTTCGCCAACATGTTGGCTTGTCACCGTTTGTTGGTCTGCCAATATGTTGGCTCGTCACCGTTTGGTGGTTCGCCAACATGTTGGCTCGCCACCGTTTGTTACCGAGCCAACACTTTCGTGTCATGTCGCCGAGCCAATACTGGCGTGTCATGTCACCGAGCTAACACTGGCGTGTCATGTTACCGAGCCAACTTATTTTGACATGCTGCCGAGCCATCTTCTCGCTTGTGTTACCGAGCTATTTTTCACAACCGAAGTCGGTTAGGCCCAAGATCTTTACTTAGCCATTTTCGGTGGTCAATCTCGATGGGGTGGAAATTGACCCAACAATTAGCCCCCCAGTTCGTCAGAGTCAGTGATGATGATGACGAGGTGAAAGTTGGTCATCTCCGAGATTGGCATCCGAGACTTCCCTTATGTTGCCAAACCACTTTGGTGGGAATAATTACTGAGGCATTTGTTACCGAGCCAACACTGGCGTGTCATGTTGCCGAGTTGTTTCGGCTCGTGATATCACTCCAAGCTGTCATGTTGTCGAGTTGTTTTGGCTCGTGATGTCACTCTAAGCTGTCATGCTGCCGAGCCATCTTTGGTTCGGCATTATCAGAGATTGCCTCAACAACTGTCATTGCCACACTGTCTGAGTTGTCTGACCGCCGAGCCGTCTTTGGTTCGGCAGTGTCAGGAATTTTATTGGCAGCTGTTGCCGAGCCGTCTTTGGTTCGACATTATCAGGGATTGCCTCTGCAACTGTCATTGCCACACTGTCTGAGTTATCTGACCGCCGAGCCGTCTTTGGTTCGGCATTGTCAGGAATTTTCTTTGCAGCTGTTGCCAAGCCGTCTTTGGTTCGGCATTATCAAAGATTGCCTCGGCAACTGTCATTGCCACACTGTCTGAGTTGTCTGACTGCCGAGCAATCTTTATTCTGCCGAACTGTTGCAATACACTGTCGAGCCATTTTGCTGAGTGATTTATTTTTGGTTCGGCAGCGATATTAGTTCGATGACGGAGTATTTTTCTTAACCATAACTTTATTGGGAACTGCAATCATTTTCGCATGTTCCCAAGGTCGCGTGGCATCACGCGCCATGCTCTCATGTGTTTATAAGTTCAGATCCTTGTCTCACTCCTCATAACTCTTTTCTCCATATTTTCGAAAAAGGTAGCTCTCTTCTCTCTCTCTTTTTATTTTCAAGTTTTGGCTAGGTTTTTATTGATTTCTCCTCTTCCGTCGCCGACTCTTTGAGTTTTCCGACCCATCTTCAAACGTGGCTCGGCGGTTCTTTAATTTATCCGATCCATCTTTAAATACATCCGGCGACTCCTTGCATCTTCCGATCCATCTTCATACATCTACGGCGAGTGTTGGAATTTCCCGATCCATCTTCATGTGGGTCGCGGTACTGCCCTGATCCTTCGTATCTCCGAGCCAAAATTCCTCCCATTTTTGCTAAGTGTCAACGTGCTTCCGAGCCAAAATATCTGATGTCTCCTACCACCGAGCTGGAAGATTCTATTGGGTCGGCAAAGTTTGCTTCACTGCTTGGTCATAAGATGGTGCTATCTCCTTAGGTTACCAAACCAGCCGAGCCTAGTCCTCCGCTGGATCAGCTGCAGATTGATATCCCATCTTTGGTTGACGATGCCGAGGCAAGTTTGATACAGAAAGCTCTTGAAGAAATCAAAGCCGAGTCAATAGAATACACTATTGACGAGGCTGAAAGGGTGCGGTTGGAGAGATTGTTTGGGAGCCACCAAGCTAGCACATCGATGAGGCGAAAACCCAGGAGGAAAGTCCCTAAGAGACGAGCTGGCCCACCTGGTTCGTCCTTGTGTACTGCTGAATCCTTGGAGGCATTGAGGCATCGATTCAACATTTCAGAAGACGTAGATTTGGTTGTTCCTACCTCAACAGATTGAGCCGAGTCTCTGCCGCCTGGGCATTTCACTCTCTATGAGAGTTTCTTTTACCAAAATCTGCTTTGGTTTCCAATTCCCGGATTGATCATCCGTTTTCTGTCCAAGCATGGGTTAGTCCCGAGCCAAATTACTCCTCGGGGTATGTGTCACTTGGTTGGGATTCTGGTTCGGAGCTACGAATGTGATATGACCGTTCGCATTTCCCATCTTCGGTAGTTCCTTGAATTTTGGAAGATTAAAAACTCCAAAACCTACTACATTTCTAATAAGAAGCAGAGAAAGATCATTGAAGGCTTTCGAAGCAAAGACGGCGACTGGAAAAGTTATTTTTTCTTTGTTCCTATTAATGATGCTATAGTAGAAGCCGAATACGTCCATTATGTCAAGACAGAGTGGGGAACTATATTGGTGGGGGAGCCGTAGACTTTTCAGGAGATTTACCGAGGTTTTATTTTGTGGCGAGCTGACCAAAACTTATTTCCTTTGTTTTTGCAGTGCGGCAGATTCTCCCACGTTTCCCCGAAGATACGCTTGCGCTTCGGAACACGCATGCTACCACAAAGTGTCATTGGGAAAATCATTCTTCATTGAGGAGAGTTGAAAAAGCCCGAGCCATCTTTGCCGGTGTTGAAGTATCCGACAGCTCGGAATCTGAATCTCTATCTCAAAATCTTCAAAAAAGAACAATGGGAAAGAGACCGACGATCCGTGATAAGCAAGCGCTGAAAGAGAAGAAGGCAAGGGAGGCAGCCAGCCGAGCCAAAGAGGCGACTGGTGCACTTGAAACAAATACTGAGCCAACTGCCGAATTTGCCGGCCAGACTGTCGCCGAGGTGGAGCAACATCTTCTCTCCGAGCCTCCAGTTCCCGATACCGAGGCTAGGGAAGTGGTTTCAGCTCTTGTTTCGGTCGTCAGGCCTTCTATTTCAGCCATATCTCAGCATAATGGGAGCAAGAAATTGACTCCTAGTAAACGCCCTACTTCCGAAGCTGAAAAAGAAAAAGCTAAGGAAAAGCAAGAGAAAAGAAAACGCCAAAAGCTTGTCGATCCAACTTCCACCGAGCCGGTGCTAGCGTCATTCATGCATGAAGGATCTGAGTCGATCTGTAATGATGGGGTAGCCTCAACGACTCTTTTCTCGTAGGTTCGCTACTCAGGAGATAGACTGCCGCCTCTGGATGTGCTATCTCATGGCGAACTGTACACTGATATGTCGCTCCGAGGCACGAATGTATGTTTGGAGATCGTATATTTCGCTGAGTAAAAAGGTTAAGTACTGACTATTTCTCCCTTTGATCAGTTCGTCGCGTCTATTAACAAGATTGTTGCTGCCTTCGAACAAGATGTGAGAAAGGATAGACGCCGGATCGAAGATGCCCGAAAGGATACATCCTTCTTCAAAGGTAAAGTCGCCTAGCTGGAGAGCAAACATGCTAACGAGCTGGCAGTTGCTTCAGCTCGGATCGAAACTCTTGATAAGGAAAAGGCATTCCTCAAAGACGAGTGGAACAAGGCTGGTGACCTAGCCATGAGATTGGACCGCTGCAAGCACACTGCCTAAATCAAATCTTTGAAAAGGCAGCTTACCGCCGCCCAAGCCTTGCATGAGTCAAATGTTAAGAAAGCTCAGAAGACAGCAAGGCGAGAGATGTCGGAGAAGTTTCAGAAACAGCTCGCCAAGATTGAGAGGAGCATCGACGAGCTGAAGGCGGCAAAAGAGAAGGAGCTCCTTGGAAGCGAGCCAATGGAGAATGCAGTAGCGAATGTCGGAGTTGCAGATTTTGCAGGCTCCAATGTCGGCACCCCCGGAGTTGCCAATAAAATGGCTGCCGAGCTGGAAACGACTGCCGAGCTGGACGTTTCTTCGACTCCGAACTCTTTTTTGTTTAGTATTTGGAAAAAGCTGTCTAGATTGCTTTATCCACTTTTTTGTTGTTTGTGTATTACTGCTAAGTTTGTAATAGTTGTCGTCTGTTGGCGTTACACCTTTTATCTTGGTTGGATTTTTGCTTATTGTTCTCGTTTGCGTATGTTTTGTTGTGCTTTGATATGATATGTCGCAAATCACCGTATTAGGAAAACGTATGGTTATTTTTGCATTGAATATTTTGTTGTCATCTTAGGGTTTGCGGTGTTCCGACTTACATTCCCGTTCTTTTGACAATGAAATATGTTTAAAATCTCATACTAACCGGTCGGTTTAGTGTCACATTTTGGAGATGTCTATGAACTTGAACTTGCGACTTCTGACGTTGGAGTTGTAATATCTTGCCGTTGCTTGCTGGTAGTTTTAAATCTGGATCAACGCTTGATCTCATCGTTTGTTGACCAAGTCCAATTCGTCGAGTAACATGAGGTGATTCAGTCCTTCCTGCCCCGAAAGAAGTCTGCGGTGGACTCCGGGAAATTCCACTTCGGCTGGAATGACACATTATGCACCGTAGACAAGGGCAAAAGGTGTTTCTCCAGTGGCCCATCGTGGAGTTGTTCGGTGTGACCATAATACTCCTTCATGTTCTTCCTCCCAGCGTCCCTTTTTGGCATCCAGGCATTTCTTCAGACCATCAAGGATCGTCTTGTTTGCTGCTTCAGCTTGTCCGTTCCCTTGTGGATAACGTGGCGTGGACTTGCTAAGTCGTATCTTCCATTTTTCGCAGAAAATTTCAAATCTTGTAGAGATAAACTGTGGGCCGTTGTCGGTGATAATTTCGTATGGAACTCCATGTCGGCATAAGATATTTTTTCAAACGAAATGCTCGACCTCGGCGTCCTTTATGTTGGCGTAAGACTCTGCTTCGACCCATTTGGAGAAGTAATCTGTCAAGACTAGCAGAAATATCTTTTGCTTAGATCTATGTAGAAGTCCGACAATGTCCATCGACCAGCGCATGAAAGGGTAAGGCGCCGAGATTGACGACAGCAACTCCGTGGGTTGGTGAATCATCGGGGCATGTCGCTGGCATTTTTCGCACCTAGCAGAGAACTTCTCGCAGTCCCTCACCATTGTCAGCCAATAGTAACCGTGATGCTTGATCTTGATTGCCAAAGCTCTCCCGCCGGAATGGTTGCCACACGACCCGCTGTGGACTTCTTCCATGATTTTCTAGCTTCAGCGCCTTCGACACAGGCCATCAGCGGTCCTGAGAATCTCCACTTGAAGACGTTTCCGTCTAAAAAAATGTATCGAGCAGCTTGAGCTCTGAGTTTTCGAGCAGCCCATTGATCTGATGGTACTTGGCCATCCATGATATATACACGGATTGTTCCCATCCACACTTTGTCACATCCGTAGTATGTTTCCGTTGGTTGTGGGTATTCTTCCATCACGACTGCTTCACCTTCGGCCGGAAAATTTGTTTTGGGCTCTTCCTCTGTCTAGATTGTCTCGTCCTCCGCCGAAGGCGACATGTTTCTATCTTCCTCCGTAGTGGTGATGTCGGCACTCCCGGACGTATCTTCGGCCTGGTTGGCTGTTTGGGAGCGGGTGACTGCGTTCACAGCATCAGAGAGGTTGATGCTTGGGTGTTTGATGAATTCTACTGGGATTATCCTTTTCAGGTCTGGGTTGGAGGTGGATGTGAGTGCCGCTAGCACGTCTGCCGAAGTGTTTTCCCCGTGTGGTATCCGTGTCAATGTGAATTATTTGAACTGTGTAGCCAGTTCCTTGACGATCTTCAGATAAGCTTCCATTCGGTCGTCTCTGGCAGTGTACTCGCCACTGACTTAGTTGACCACCAGCTGCGAATCATAGTAGGCTTGGATATGCGAAACCTTGAGTCCACGAGCGAGTCTCATTCCTGCGATCAAGGCTTCGTACTCTGTTTTGTTATTGGATGCGCGAAAACCCAAGCGGAATGATTGTTCGAGGATTTCGCCTGTTGGAGAGGTTAACCATATTCCTACTCCAGATCCTTGTTTTGATGATGATCCATCTGCGTGGAACTTCCATATTGGGCTCGGAGCTGGCTCTTATGTTTCTTCTTCTGGGAATTCTATCAGGAAATCTGCAAGGACTTGAGATTTTGCGCAGGTTCGGCTTCGATACTCGATGTCGTATTTGCTCAGCTCTATTGCCCACTTCGCCAGTCTTCCGGACTGGCTAGGACTATGGAAGATGGGTCGCAGGGGAAAGTAGTCAAAACCACAATTGAATGCGATTGGAAGTATGGTCTCATGATCCGGGCGAACATTATCACAGACAACGCCAGCTTCTCCATCTGTGGATACCGGGTTTCAGCGTCGGTGAGAGTTTGGCTGACATAGAAAATTGGTTTCTGCTCGCTGCGCTCTTCTCGGATGAGTACTCCACTTATTGCTGTTACGAAAATGGCCGTGTATAGAAAAAGTGGCTCGCCTTCCACAGGTTTCGTAAGTACTGGAGGGCTGGCTAGGTATTCTTTCAGCTGTTGAAACGCCTGTTCGCACTTTTCTGTCCACTCAAATTTCTTGTTGCCGTGCAGTGTTTCGTAGAAAGGCAAACACTTATCGGTTGATCGAGAGATGAATCGATTTAGTGCGACAACCCGTCCTGTTAGCCTCTGGACTTCACGTTTTGTTTTCGGCGATGCCATTTGTATGAGCGCGTCAATCTGCTTCGGGTTGGCTTCAATTACTCGATGGGTGACCAGATATCTAATGAACTCTCCGGATGTCACCGCAAATCTGCACTTGGTTGGGTTGAGCTTCATGTTATGCAGATTCAGTTGCTCGAAACATTCTTCTAAATGAGCTACGTGATCTTTTTCTTCCAAAGACTTCACCAGCATGTCGTCTATGTAACCTTCCATCTTCTTTCCGAGTTGGTCGGCGAACATTCGGTTCACCAACCGCTGGTAAGTTGCTCCGGCATTTTTGAGCCCGAATGGCATCACTTTGTAGCAATATATTTCGCGGTCTGTGATGAACGCCATCTTTTCTTGATTGTCTGGGTTCATCAGGATCTGGTTATATCCGGAGAAAGTATCCATAAATGAAAGGAGTTTGTTGCCCGCTGTGCCTTCTACTAATCTATCGATATGTGGAAGCGGGAAGCTATCCTTTGGACAGGCCTTGTTCAGGTCTGTGAAATCCACGCACACGCGCCACTTTCCGTTCTTGTTCTTTACCACTACAGGATTAGCAAGACAGTCTGGATATTTTGCTTCTACTATTGATCCGACGCGTAATAGCCTGTCCACCTCGTCATTCACCGCCTGTCCTCTTTATGGCCCAAGTTTTCTTCTTTTCTATTTCACTGGTTTGAAGGTTGGGTATACGTTTAGCTAGTGGCACGTCAGGTCGATGCTGATGACGGGCATGTCTTCTGCTGTCCATGCGAAAGTGTTTATATTCTTCTCGAGCAAAGAAATCAGCTCTTTCCTGATTGGGTCTTTCAGCTCGGCCCCTATTTCAACGCAGCGCTCTGGGTGATTGCTGTCAATGTTTATTGAAATAATTGGGTCGCAAGTAGGTTTGCTCTTCCTCTCACGATCCTCCGTGATCTGTATTTGCTATAAGAGTTTTGCCAACTCCTTCTCAGGTTCCCTATCAGTCTTCATCTTCTTTCGCTTGGTTGTGGTGTCTGTGACGGGGTTCCTGAGTTTGTGCTCGGCTAGGAAACAAATGCGAGATTCCTTTTGGTTTCCCCAAATAATTTTTACTCCTCCAGGGGTCAGAAATTTGATGCATAGATGATAGGTCGACGGTACGGCTCGCATGGAGTTTATCCAGGGGGTACCCATAATCACGTTGTAGATCGCAGGATGATCTGCAACCGAAAACTCCACTATCTTGGTTACTTCTTCAGCTCAGACGGGAAGCTTTATTATTCCGAGGGTCATGGTTGTTTCTACTGAAAACCCGGTTAGAGGCTTCGGCGCGGCCATGATTTTGGATAAGTCTTCATCCTTCTGAGAGTTTCCCGGAAGATTACGTCTACGGAGCTTCCCGTGTCTATCAGAACTCGGGCAACGTCGTAATCGTCCACGATCAATTCTATCACGAGGGGGTCATTATGTGGTCGGTCAATGCCGGTGGTTTTCCTTTCTTCGAATGAGATGATGTCGTTGGGAAGTTTGGAAGGTGTTGACCAGTTGACACTTGCCACTAGAATGCTTTGATTGAAGACACCATGTCCGAACAGTATTGTGATCCTCTCATTATCATATTTATTCTTCTTCGAGAACCTGACTGTGTCGCCTCATCATCTCGCCTTCCTCGTTTGGGAGGGTCACCGTTTTAATTCGCCTGGTTCGGCTGATCTTTCTCGTCTTCTCGCTCAAAATCCTTAAGGCTTAAAGCATTGCCGAGCTCTCCGGCTACTAGTTTTGCTGCAAGCTTTATTCCCAGGGTTCGGCAGTTTGAGGTTGAATGCCCGTGCATGTGATGATACTCGCAGTAGGCTTTTTTGTCGTAAGAACTCAGATTTGGTGTCCACATATTCCATGGATTTTTGCCTCGGCCTACTCCCACTTGATAGTTGTGGGCTCCTCCGAAATGAGGTTTCTCGTGGTGTGCATATCCGCCTCCTTGATTACTCTTCTTATGAGGTGGCGGATTTGAGGTTTGGAAAGAACGGTTCACCGTTTTGGCAACTCCATATTTCTGAGACAATACCTTCATCTCTTCTTCGTTGACTATGAAATCTGAGGCTCGGTGCAGCGCGTCTTGGATTGATAGCGGCGCGTTCAAGGCGATTTCTTTTCGGAACTCCGATTCGTACCACAACGCCCTTTTTAGTGCAAGCACGGCGGCTTTATCGCTTACTCCCTCGACCTTTGACATCACTGCTTTGAATCTTTCCATGAAACTTCGTAATGTCTCTGTAGGCCCTTGAGTTAATGACTAGAGATCGGCATCAGAGGCTCCTCGATCCATAAACATGGAGTAATGCTTCAGGAAGGCGACAGACAACTGCTGGAAATCGTCAATGGAGTTCCGCTCCAGTCTGGAAAACCATTGGAGGGCTGCACCCTTTAAATGCTCCACAAACAGGAGGCAGAAACCGGCATCTCTCTCCTTTTCTCTGAAATTGGGTCGGCCCATTGCTATGATGAACACTGTTATGTGCTCATTTAGGTCGGTTGTTCCTTCGTAAACTGGAACTTTGATATTTTCTAGGTTGGAAATCCCTGCCTTGGTAATCCGGGCTGTAAACGGCGTATTGTGTGCCTCTTCCAGTACCCGGTCAATCTTCGGGACTTTACTAGTTGCCTTGTGAACCTGGGATTTGACGGCTTTCATCTCAACAGTGGCACGGTTCAAGGAGGCTCGGATTTCGTCCATCTCTTCTCTCTTGGCTTGGCTCGTCATTCTTGGTTCGTCAGCGTATTGCTCCTGTTGAACACACAACAGATTTTCTTCTTCCTCTGCCAAGTTTCTGGCTCGGTTCAGGTTGATGTCATATTCGCTGGTTCGGGCTCCCGTTATTGTTGGTGCAAATCCTTCGCTGGCGATATTCTCTGTGTCGTGGTCTCCTTCTTCATCGAGAACGATTACTGCAGCCGACCCACCGTCGGTGCGTAGGTCATGTCCATCGCTGGCTCCTCTTGCTCCTTGGATCAGTCAAGGTGGCTCGGTGATATTTGATCTGGTCACCGCGGGTGTTTGTTCGTTGGTTGGATGTGGCGGTGGCAGTCCTCCCAAAGTCATTGGTACATTGCGTGGTGTTGAAAAATCCAGGGCCGTTGGGTTTAAGCCAGGTCGTCTAGCGATTCTGCTGACAGGTGGGTTCATCGTCGAACCCATGCCTCCGAGTCGTGTGTTTCTGGCTCGGCTCTCTGTTGCCAATGTCTCAATTTTCTCCGTATGCGAGCTGTTCAGCTTGTCTTGCTCCTCCACCTTCTTCAGTAACGTGGTCATCATGTTCTTCAGCTCTGTCAGCGTCTCTGAGGTGTCTTCCGCATTTGCTAGCGGCGGATTGATTTCCACTCCAAGAAGATCGGCGACAGTGTTGCTTGCGTCTTCACCGCTTCGGTCTCTGTCGGTAGTCATCGTTTCAGATCTCGTATTCGGTGGTTCTTAGGTGCCAGAAAGTTTAATTCCCCACAGACGGCGCCAGATTGTGGGAGTCGAAACTCGCACAACTAAATTTTGTAAGAAAATTTAGGGATTCAGAAACTTCTATGAAAAAAAACCAAGAACAGAGATCCAAAGATGGTGATTTTATTCAAGCTATTTAAAAAGCTGTTTGCAGAGAAAGTAATAAGTATTTTTCTAGGTCAGATTGTTTATCCCTTTTTCAAAGGTGTACATGTCTATTTATACAAAAATAAGTCGGCTAGGCCTCTTCCTAAACGATAAAAGAAAACTTCATATTCTTTGGGATTTCCTTTCTTCTCTGGTTTTCTTAAGTCGGCTCGGGTGTGGACTTCTTACTTTGACTTGTTAACTTGGCCCACCAAACTCTTGTGGTTCGTTGCCTCGGCCCAATAAGATTTTGGGCTTGCTGCTTCGCTGGGTCACCAGAGATCCGGCTCTTCGCCTCTTTGTCTTGTCTTGATCTTTATCTATTTAGTATGTTTGGATTGTCGCCAACATTTTGGCGCGCCACCAAGTGTTTGGCTCGTCACCAAGATGTTTGGCTCGTCGCCAAGATGTTTGGCTCGTCACCAACATTTTGGCGCGCCACCAAGTGTTTGGCTTGTCGCCAAGATGTTTAGCTCGTCGCCATTATCTTGGCGCGCCGCCAAGTATTTGGCTCGTCGCCAAGATATTTGGCTCGTCACCGTTATCTTGGCGCGCCACCGAGTATTTGGTTTGTCACCTCGGCCTTTAGCTCGTAGGTTCTTCCTTGATGCCGAGCCAAGGGTTCGGTTCGTCACCTCAGCCTTTGGCTCGTAGTTTCATCCTCGATGCCAAGCCAAGGGTTTTGGTTCGTCAGTTCTTTAGCTCGTCACCGTTTTCTGGTTCGCCAACATGTTGGCTGGTCACCGTTTGGTGGTTCGCCAGCATGTTGGCTGGTCACCGTTTGGTGGTCTGCCAATATGTTGGCTCGTCACCGTTTCGTGGTTTGCAAACCGTTTGCTGGTTCGCCAACATGTTGGCTCATCACCGTTTGCTGGTTCGCCAATATGTTGGCTCGGCACCGTTTGGTGGTTTGCCAACATGTTGGCTCGTCACCGTTTGGTGGTTCGCCAACATATTGGCTCGTCACCATTTGCTAGTGCGCCAACATTTTGGCTCGTCACCGTTTGTTGGTCTGCCAATATGTTGGCTCGTCACGGTTTGGTGGTTCGCCAACATGTTGGCTCCTCACCGTTTGGTGGTTCGCCAACATGTTGGCTCGCCACCGTTTGTTACCGAGCCAACACTTGCGTGTCATGTCGCCGATCCAATACTGGTGTGTCATGTTGCCGAGCCAACACCGGCGTGTCATGTCGCCGAGCTAACAGTGGGGTGTCATGTCACCGAGCCAACTTATTTTGACATGCGGCCGAGCCATCTTCTCACTTGTGCTACCGAGCTGTTTTGCACCACCGAAGTCGGTTAGGCCCAAGATCTTTACTTAGCCATTTTCGGTGGTCAATCTCGATGGGGTGGAAATTGACCCCAACAACCACAATGATGCAAAAAATTATTGAGAACTCACATGGCCATTCACTGAAAATCCAAGAGATATATCAGGGGAATAAAATGATATGTGCTGCATGTTCTCTTGGAAATTGATCATAATGCCATCGCCAACCAAAAATGACAAAGAATCACCGAAGTTCCTTGAACGAATTGGCGATATTTGTGGACAAATACATCCACCATGTGGACTATTCCACTATTTTATGGTATTAATTGATGCATCCAGCAGATGGTCACATGTTTGTCTACTATCATCTCAAAATATGGCATTTACGAGATTTCTAATTCATATAATCAAAGTGAGAGCCCAGTTTTCTGATTACCCCATTAAAAGAGTTAGATTAGACAACGCTGGTGAATTCACGAGTTTACATAAGAAACATTAAAATTAACTAATCAAACACAATTCGCAAGTTTGCCGACTTTGGAATTTAGAGTGCGCGGGATGAGTGATGGAGAAAAGAACGAAAACTTCTCATTTACCTTCATTAATTCTTCTAGGTGGATTCCGTTTGTGGTTTCTATTTTTTTTTTTTTTTTTTGTGTGGTTCTGTTTTTGTATCCCAGTCTTTGTATTTCAGTTTATGGATTTTTGAAAGAACAATTCGAAGATTGTTGAAATCATTTGATCTCAAAAAACATTTTGTATTATGGTTTTTTGCGCTTATTCCATATATTCGTTTAATTTGCCTAATGGAAAATTTGGTCTTTACTTAAAGCCACCTCAATAACAAAAATATTGGACGATCTTCATTGCACATGTCTCATATTGGTAGAGATCGAGCTGATGGTTTTCAAAGAAAATGAATCTCTCGAGCTGGTCAGATCAGAGTATTATTGTGCTCACTAAATATATTCACAGAGTTGTAAGCCAAATAGATATATCCTTTACTTTTTTTTTTTTTTTTCTATAAACGAGTTCACTTTTGATAATTTCCAAAATTTATATATTATAGTTTTGGCTAAAAGATTTAGTAAAAGTTAGTATGTTTAAATAAAATGATGTTTCCATTTAGAATTTTTACTTTATTTTTTAATATTTTTGTACGAGTTAATAGAAAATTAAAAAATTTAGACACCAAAATGTAAAAAAAAAGATGGAAACATTATTTTGCCTTCTCTCTCAGGCCCAAAGATTGAGGCGCTACTGAAGCACATCACCACTACCAGAATGGATCTCAGCCTCCGACCATCAGCCGACAGTCCCTTTCCTCTGAGCGAAACTTCCGTCCTCTGAATCCATCGCTTCTCTTATCTCCGCCGCCCATCTTTCTACGGCGAGAACTGTTTCCATATCTCTCTGTCTCTCTCATTCGGTGAAGAATCCTTGTCAACCTTATCTTAGCCGCTGCCTCATACCTACGGCAATGACGAACAATCGTTTGAAGGCCTCTCTTCTGCAGGAGATGACAGAGACACTGTATGTGTCCTCGCCTCGGCCAGTTATGGCAATGCCGACGAACCTTCTTCTTTTCTCTCCAGATCCGCCGGATCCTCCTGACCAGCCGGTTTTCCGTGATTCTTCGTCTCCGGCTTTGATCCTGGCCATACTCTCTCTTCACACAGCATCCCATCTCGCCCCAAAGAGAAAACTAGATCTGACATCCTCTTTGACAGCCCCTCCGCTGGCGAGCCACCGATCTGCCTCGGTCTTAGGCATCTCAGCTCCGGCGACACTAAACCCTAGATCCGCCCCCTCCCCCCCCCCTCCATTGTCCGGTCGGATGTCACCTGTTCCTGGAGTGAAGATGAGATGGGCCTGGACAATACATTTTGGCCATTGGGCCTCTGCCGGCCTAACAAGAAATCTGGCCCCAAAGCCCACATTTTATTAACCATTTTTGGCTCTTTGTCCTCCTTCAAGGAGAGATCATCCTTACAAATTTCCTCCACACTTCCGCAAACTTCCTCCGTTTTGGAGAGATCGATTCTATCATTTTCCTCCTTTTCGGAGAGAACAATTCCACCAATCTTCTCTTTTATGGAGAACGTTTTTAAACGCTCCACCTTGAAGGTATTACGAGCTAAAAGTTTAGTTCGTTCGCCTTTAATGGCAGAAGAACTAGCTCTTTGGAAGGAGTTTTCGATTTATTATCTCCGATTGTAACCATTTATCCTATCTTTATCGTGTTATGCATTTCAATTATGCATTAAGTTCGGATTCCTTGGCATCGAGTTTTCGGCTTTTGTGGGTTATAGCCGCGTTTTAAAATTAATATAGGTATGTTTTGTCCAAAAAAAAAATTGAAATAAAATCACATAATAATTTCATAATTATACGGATTTAAATTTGAAAATCTAAATGTTGGCATAAATTGTTTTTTTAAAGAATTTTTTTTAATCTAAATATTTATATGAAATCCGGATCTGATATCCTGCCTGATTCTAAAATCATAATACATATTTTATATGTTTATATTTGTAAACCGTATGAAATTTGATTAATTCCATGACAGTAACAGCTTTGAAATCCGCATACAGATCTCTGTTTCGCAGCTACTTCCTCAGCGATTCTTCCAATGCTTTTACTGAAACGTTAGGATTTTGGACGGAATAATCTGAAACAGATCTGGCATCAGTCATGGGTAGGGGTTTGATTACCCGCCTGCTTCTCGTGGCTACCATCTTCGTCTTCATCTTCATCTTCGTTCCTGGCATCTCTGCGCAGGTATCTCTTCGTTCGTTCATGGATGCTGTTGAATCGATTCAATGATGTATGTACAACGCTTCTTTTTCTCCTGTAAACTAGGATTCGGGAATTGATAATAATGAGAGGCAGGAATCGGGAGGATCTGGTAAAGAGCTGGGTCGTCGTGGAATGGTATCTCTTCTTCTCGATCTGCTTTTTTTGCTTTGTTTTAGATGCGAAATTATATATTCTTTATTTGTTTTGCAGATTGGACTTGATGCTGCTGGAGAAAATCTTGGTGCTCTTGGTTTGAACCTTGACCTTGAATCCACTGGCCCCGGTGTATTTGATGCATTAGTTTCGAGTTTCTCCATGATACTCGTCACCGAGGTTTGTTTTCGATGCTATTTCGTCTTGTTTCAAGTCCTTCTTAGTAAACATGTCTCACTTGTTCTTCTTCTTTAGGTTAAGAGGGTAATCTTTGTTTCTCATTCATATCTCAGATTGGCGATGAAACATTTATAATAGCGGCACTGATGGCCATGCGGCATCCTAAAGCTACTGTTTTATCTGGTGCACTTTCAGCTTTGTTTGTTATGACCGTAAGTGCAAGATTACTTGGGATATCATTTCTCCAAACTGGTTTCTTATATTTCTTACTACCACAAAGGGTACGTCTAATTGAATTCCGTTTAGATACTCTCCACTGGACTTGGTAGGATAGTGCCAAATTTGATATCCAGGAAGCACACCAACAGTGCAGCTACAGGTATGTAGTTTCTTCCATCCCAAAATTCCCTTGTTTTCTTTTAACTATTTCTTGTGTGCACACAACTCTCATATGGTGTACTAAATAATTATGACTTTTGTCTTCCAAAAATATATTGACTGACACTTCAAATTCTATCAAGTCATCCTGTGATCATAATTTCGCAAATTCAGTTAACTTGAACTGTATATCTTGGTATCTAAGTTTATCTGGCATGGAAAATTATTGAATTGAACTGTTATATCTTGGTAACTAAGTTTATCTGGCATGATAAAGTGGAAGGTTTTTGATCCATTTAATTTGATAGAACGTTAGCTACCCGAAACCGATTTCCTTGGCATTGTTACACCTGAATGTCCTTCATTTATCTATCTGAGTCTCACTTGAAAGATCTTACTTACATTTTTGAACATGCAGTTCTCTATGCATTTTTCGGTTTTCGACTACTCTACATTGCTTGGAGGTCTACTGATTCAAAGTCAAATCAGAAGAAGGAAATGGAGGAAGTATGTGGTTCTCAAGCTACCTATGTTACCATTTGTTTGCTTCTTAATTGAAAGAGATTTTGCCGGATTCTCTTATTAGTACCTCACATTCAAAGCTGTCAATATTTTTCCATTCTCTGTTCATGGACTTGTTTGTAGCTGTTCCCTTATTTTGGACTTTGGCGCTGACTGACTTCTCGTTATATGTGCTAAAGGTTGAAGAGAAGCTCGAGTCAGGGCAAGGGAAGACACCCTTCCGTCGCTTATTCTCAAGATTTTGTACCCCAATATTTCTAGAGGTATTCTTCTTATTGGGCATACTGATGCTTCTCAGTGTGTTGTTTACAGATAAAAATATCTCGATTCCAGCAGAGAAACTGTTTACTTACCAGTAATTTAGCTGGAGATTTCCTTAAGATTTTTTGATTTTTATGGTCGTAGCTCTGCATAACTGGAAAAATTATTCTACTTTCTTACGTACATTTCAATTTTCTTCCTCAAAGATAGATGATTTTGACCTTCTCTTGTATTGTTGTGCAGTCCTTCATCTTAACCTTTCTAGCCGAATGGGGCGACCGTAGCCAGATTGCTACAATAGCTGTAAGAGAAAAGTCCCTCTCATCTCTCAAATCTATCATCTTACAATACTTTCTGGACATTTTGTGTCCCTGAGATTAAAATTTTGTATGGTTGAAACAATGGACTTTTGTCTCTTTTGAAGTTGGCGACACACAAGAACGCAATAGGAGTGGCCATAGGGGCAACAATAGGACACACAATGTGTACATCGTTGGCGGTTGTAGGAGGAAGCATGTTGGCTTCAAGGATCTCACAACGCACGGTCGCAACTGTTGGAGGCTTACTGTTCCTCGGCTTTTCAGTCTCTTCCTATTTCTATCCTCCACTATAGACATTTGCAAAGTAAAGTATCTCTCGTCGTCTTTTTTTTCCCCTTTGATTTTTGTATGAGTTCGATGGCCAAACCAAGGAATCCAAAGCCAATGCTTTTGCTTCAAGTATAACAAACCTAATTAAGTAAATTTTGAACGATCCAATTTTCAATTTAAAAATTTCATCTGAGGGTGGAGGTAATGTAGAATTGTTGGTTGATCTTTTCAAGTTTGTCCCAAGCTTGGTTCGGAAACAATTCAACAGTTTTCAACATCTTGTCCCTGCATAAGTAAGAAATGAATGTCGACAAGGTTCTATAGCAGTCAAACGCAAACCAAATTATCTCCACTGTATAAGTGGGCTTTTTAGTTTGGATTTGTGATTTTGTTTCATTCCTCCTTTGATTCCAAAGTTTCTTTTGTTACAGATAAAACCAAATATTGTAAAACTTCTATAAATTAATATTAATACGATAAAAATTTCTATAAATTAATACTTGATAAATTAATAAATACGATAAAATAATAAATTTTGCCGGTCCAGAATCGGGCCAATATTAAAATTAACAAAATTTGATAAGATAATAAAATAATAATTTTTTTGAAACTCTATGTAAATATATGGTCCTATTAATATTATAAATTAATAATTATATAAACTTATGTATATGTACATAAGATTATGTACTAAAATATGGTTTCAATGTTGTTTGATTTTACTTAAAGTTGAAATCTCGTTGGAGCTCATCTCTAATTTTACTTATTGCATCAAAAACTATTAGTATTCTCGATATGTATCCAAAACTCGTGAAGAGTTCTAAACGAGAGAATTTATTCTTTACGCATAACTCTTTCCAAATGTATTGTAATATATATAGTCTTTAACTTTATTATCAACATTAAGAATACTAGTCACAATTTCTTCTAAATTTTGAACTTATGAACATGTATTGTTTCTATCAGGATAATCTAGTATGCTATTAACATCCATTTTGTTGTGATAATCAAACTTATTAACCAAAATTTCAAATTCATACACGTCATTTTTATAAATGAATTCAATTATATTCCTTAATTTAACATCATTTGAAGAATTTTTTTTAAAGATTAGTGACTACAAAAAATCTCTCTATAAATTAATAAATATTAATTTATCGATTAATTAATATCTTGTTATAAACCCATTATATGGATGACCATTATAGGCCCATATTCTTGAATGTTCTAAACTTGTTCCCTAAGTTTTACTTCCTCTCCAATCTATTGTATTCCTCTCCAATCTATTGTATCATATATATATTGTTGGTTATTCATGGAATAAGACACACAATTCTCTTTCAATCTCTTTTATTTATAACACATTATAAACACGAGTTTTAGCTATCTGAGTAAATCCAAGCCGTCGCCACCAACTCGATTCCGTTTCTCCAACGTCACCAATCCGATTGATCGAGGTAAGTCAACTTCTCATTGCTCTGTTAAATTAACAAGTATTCGATACAGTGTGTTGGGGTCAATATTCACCCACTTGAAGTTAACAGAAAACAGATAGGGTGTCACGACCCACGGTGAAGAAGCTGAGTCATGTACCCCGATCCATGGTACATCAAACGGATCGGATGTCACGACCCACGGTGAAGAAGCTGGGTCGTGTACACCGATCCATGGTACAACAAATGGATCGGGTGTCACGACCCACGGTGAAGAAGCTGGGTCGTTTACCCGGATCCATGGTACAGCAAACGGATCGGGTGTCACGACCCACGGTGAAGAAACAGGGTCGTGTACCCCGATCCATGGTACAGCAAACGGATCGGGTGTCACGACCCACGGTGAAGAAGCTGGGTCGTGTACCCCGATCCATGGTACAGCAAACGGATCGCGTGTCATGACCCACGGTGAAGAAGCTGGGTCGTGTACCCCGATCCATGGTACAGCAAACGGATCGGGTATCACGATCCACGGTGAAGAAGCTGGGTCGTGTACCCCGATCCATGGTACAACAAACGGATCGGTATCACGACCCACAGTGAAGAAGCTGGGTCGTGTACCCTGATCCATGGTACATCAAACGGATTGGGTGCCACGACCCATAGTACGAATTGTGAACCATGGTGTCACCCGAGCCGTGAACCATGGTGTCACCCGAACCGTGAACCATGGTGTCACCCGAGCCGTGAACCATGATGTCACCCGAACCGTGAACCATGGTGTCACCCGAGCCGTGAACCATGGTGTCGCCCGAGCCGTGAACCATGGTGTCGCCCGAACCGTGAACCATGGTGTCACCCGAACCGTGAACCATGGTGTCACCCGGACCGTGAACCATGATATCTAATGCCACCCGAGCCTAAGGTGATGGTTTCGACAAAACCAAGCCAGGCCCAAGACAACAAGCCCACAAACAGAAGTGGACCAAACCTGGACAAGAAGCCCAGTAGGCCGAGCCGACTTAAGAAAGGAAAACACCCGAAAAATAGGAAATCTTCCTTATCTCTTAGGAATAGGTTTGGCCGACTCTGGATTGTATATATACTCATGTATACCCTCAGAAAAGGGGATCCGCAATTTTACCTAGCAAACACTTGTATTCCTTCTCCAAACAGCTTTCTTAACAGCTTAATAAATAAAAACCATCTTTGGATTTTCTTGTTTGTGGTTTTTACTCAGAAGTTCCAGATCTCTCTAAAAATCTTGACAAATCTAATTGTTCGAGTTTCGACTCCCACACAGTAGATCTAATATTATTTTAATATTGATCTATTGTGTGATAAAACAATTCGATTCAAACTGTTTTATCGCTTTGTCTTATGCTTTTTTTATTTAATATGTTTTTATATGAGTTGACATGTCTGCTAATTAAACTTTGATATTATACACATGTCTGCTAGTTAAAATTTCATATTATATACATGTCTACTAACTAAACTTTGATATTATACACGTACTCTATCATGACCGATTCTTGTTTTATTGAATCATATGGCTGTCTTATTATGCTTGATTAATTGATTTGCTTTCTGATTATTGGATTTTTTTCATAAAATTATTTTATCCTTATATATTTAATTTATTTTATTATGAGTTTAGATTTGTCTTTATGTGCATAACTCGGATTTTTATATTTACCTGAATTTTTCACGGCTTTATTTTTATCACAAGTTTAGATCTGTGATTTTTGCATAAGTTTTACACAATCTGTTATCGAATTTTTATATTCGCACAACGTCGTTTAACACAAATTTTTCACGGCTGTATCTAGATTTCACACACTTTGCACGAATATGAGTTTCGCACTATTTTTACACAGAACGTAATATTTTTGTTTTACAACGTGAATTTTGATCATACTTTTATGATTTTAGTGAACTATGTCAAACTTTACGAAACTTGAATTTGAGACTCTTGATATCAGTGGAAGCAACTATCTATCATGGGCGTTAGATGCTGAAATTGACCTGAGTGCAAAGGATCTTGGTGAAACCACCAATAAAGGAAATGAAGCAACATCTCAAAACAAGGCAAAGGCCATGATATTCCTTCACCATCACCTCCACGAGGGTCTTAAGATCGAGTACTTGAACGTAAAAGATCGACATGTCCTTTGGAGCAATCTAAAGGAAATGTATGACCACCAGAAAACGGTGATCTTACCCAAAGCTCGTTATGATTGGATACATTTGAGACTATAAGACTATAAGTCTGTGACTGAATATAACTCAGCCATGTTCATAATTACTTCTAAGTTGAAGTTATGTGGAGACAGTATCTCTGATGCTGAGATGTTAGAAAAGACATACTCTACCTTTCACGCGAATAATGTTGTCCTGCTGACACAATATCGTGAAAAGGGATTTAAGAAATATTATGAACTTATTTCTTGTCTTTTGGTGGCTGAGCAAAATAACGAGCTATTGATGAAAAACCATGAGTCACGCCCAGCTGGTTCTGCTCCATTCCCTGAAGCGAATGTGTTATCCTATAAGAAAGAACCATACCATGCTAATAACAGTGGTCGAAGACGTGGCTACAATCGTAGACGTGGACATGGACATGGACGTGGGTACGAATATGACCGAGGTCGAGGCCGAGGTGTCTCTTTCAAGAACTAAAACTCTCACCAGAAGTGGGAAAACAGAAATGGTAACAAACAAGAAAAGGGAACAAATGAGAATGTATATTACAATTGTGGAGGAAGCGATCATTGGACTCGTACATGTCGTACACCAAAACACCTTGCTGAGCTTTATCAGCAATCATTGAAACAAAAAGGAAAGAAAGTGGAAACAAATATGGTGTACGAAGATGACTTTGATCATGGTGATACAATTGCCCTGGAAGTTGCTGATTTCCTTGCCCCTGAAGGGAATAAGTAGCCCTTAGATTTAATTATGGTTATTTAAAACATTGTTTTTATTTTTGGGTTTGGCTTTTGTTTGGGATAAATTTAACACGTTCGAATTAAAAGTTCTACGGATTCACGGAAGATAATCGTTCTTTATTGATGACTAATCTCTGAACAACATAACTTATAGCTACAATAAATCGAAAGCATTAAGCGGCTGCTTGAAGAAGATCTTTGATGATTTGGACGTTGTCGTTGAATCGTAGGTTGTTCTAGAGGTCCGATTAGCAGGAATCAGAGCTCTGTCGTGGTCTCGTAGCTTGTTCTTGGAAGCGGCGAGAGTATATTGTTTAGAGATTTTTTCCTTGTCCCCTTCGCTCTGTTTGGAGCTCTCTCTTTTATAGCGATCTCCCAAACCCTAGTTCGTTTAGGATTAAACTGACACGTCAGCTCCGAACCTATCTTCTGGAGATTCATGCTTATCATCAGCTGGAGTTCCTATATTCCGTAGGACTCAGACCTCATACATCCGTGAGATTTGGACGTCGTACATCCCGTAGGATTCAGAGCTATGATATTCGGACCTATGACATTCGGATCTATGCCATTCAGACATATGCCATTCGGACCTATGACATTCGGACCTATGCCATTCAGACATATGCCATTCGAACATATGCCATTCGGACATATGCCATTCAGACCTATGACATTCGGACCTATGCCATTCAGACATATGCTATTCGGACCTATGTCATAGTTGACTTTCATAATGGGTCAAACTAATGAATTAGTTTTTACCCAACAACTTGCCTCCCACTCTCTAATTTCTATTTAGAATTTGGAGAGTAGTAAATCTAGTAGATACGCTCGAATATGTGATTATCATGGACGTCGCTCAAACTATATGTCGTTGTTTTACTTGAGGCCATTTGTGTGTGGTTGCTGCGACGTTTCAAAAATCAAAAGGCGTTGCTTGTTTATTTTTATTGGGATTCACACGTGTATGTTCCCTGTACATCATTGTTTGTCGCTTGTGATTGCCCTTTTCCCATTGTTCATACGGTTACTTGTTTTTGTTGTAACGCCGTTCGGATTGTATATTGTAGATAAATTCAGGCGTGCTAGAGAAACATCTCTACCTGTTGCTTCGAAGGCGGTTTCTAAGGATAAGCAAGCTATCAAGTCTTCCTTGAAGCGTTCATCAATGTTACGTAAGACCGATGTCATGTTCGTCGCGCGGTGGCGCGTTTGTCACTTCTAACATTTCCCTTGCGATTGATGATCTTAACGAGAATCACTTTTCCCGTGACTTTGAGGAGCTTCAGAGAGATAGGATTCACTGCTGCTTTGGACGACCTCCAATATTCGCTATTTAATGTAGGCTTCTTTCCTTTTTTGAAGGTACTTTGTATGCTTAGTTGTGCATCGGTCCATTAACGTTGTTCTTTTTTTATTTTCAGGCGAACTGTGGAAAGACTCGGCTTCAAGAAGCGGAGGCGGAGATCAAGCACCTTTCTGAAGAGAATACCAAGATGAAGAAGGAGTCTGAATTAGAGAGAGCATTGCTCAACTCTACCATCTCCGCGAAAGATCAGGAAGTGAGTTCTTGGATGGGTAAGGTTGGCAATCTCAAAGGTGAGGTACCTTCATTGAAAACTAGTGTTGAAGAGAGTATACACACAATCGCTTGTTGGAGCGTAAATTAGAGTTGGAAGCATCTGGTGCAATTATTATCAACATAGGAAGGTGTTAATTGCGAAACATAGAAGGTATGACTTCACCAGTGTTTTATGAACCTCCTCCAGATGTTGGCGCCATTGCTCCTGCCCTAGACTCGGAGTGAAGTCGCGTTAAGTCTTTCGTTGCACGACGTCCACTCTCAGGAGCCTTTCTTTTTGCTTATCATCTTTCTTCAGACTTTGGTTGTTTATTTTGCTTTTTTGAAACTCATTTTTAGGAACTCATTGTGGAACGTCATCATTTGCATTGTATGCCTCTTAGTTTTGACATTTTATGTTTGAGGTGTAAACTTTTACTTAGCTTCGTGGCTACTTAACTTAAATTTTTTGGAGCTCTTGTCCTCGTTGTGGAGCTGACTCTATCATCTTCGTAGTGATGGCAAATACCTTTTTTTTTTGGAGACTGCAATTTCCTTTCGGAGCTCTTGCGTACCTCTCATCTGGATTTGGAGCTCGTGCAGGTTTCAGAGCTACCGTAATGGTTTTCGATATATTAGGAGCTCTAGTAACTGACGTATCGAAAGATGCAACGTTCTCTTTAGCATTTCAGAGCTCTAGCAACTTTTTTTCTGAATTTTGTATCGCTCTTCAAAATTTCAGAGCTCCTTCAAGTTTCTTTTGAACGTTGCAAGTCCCTTTCTCTATCTTTTGGAGCTTCAACAAAATCTTTTTGAACGTTGCAATGCTCTATCTACATAGATATTTGGAGCATGCAATTTCATTTTGAATGCTACAATGCTCTCTATCTTTCTGGAGCTTTTGCAATTGCTTGTTGAACGTTGCAGCGCTCTATGTATAAATTGTCGGAGCTTCTACAACTTCTGTTTGAATGTAGTATCGCTCTCTCCAGCTTTTTGGAGCTCCTTCAATTTTGTTTTGAACGTTGCAATACTTTCTCCAGCTTTTTAGAGCTCTTGCAAGTTCTTTCTGAATGTTGTAATACTTTGTTTGTAATTTCTTCGGAGCTACTTCAAGTTCTTTTTGAACGTTGCATGCTCTTTTTATAATTTTTCAAATCTACTACAAGTTCTTATGAACGTTGTAGTGCTCTTTTTGGAAAATTTTCGGAGCTATTGCGAGTTTTGTTTGAACGTCGGAATGCTCTTTGTAGGTTGTTGAAGCTTGCAATTTCGTTTACAATGTTGCATTAGCTTTTCTGAGCTTGCAATTTTTGAATCTTGCAATTTTGTTTTGAATGTCGTAGCTCTCCCATTAGCTTTTTGGAGCTTGCAATTTTTTCTTTAGCGTTGTATTGTTCTCCTTAGCTTTTCGGAGCTTGCAATTTTTGAGACTTGCAATTGTGTTTTGAACGTTGCAGCTCATTCTTTGAATATTTTTGGAGTCTGCAATTGCGTTTTAAATGTTGCAGCTCTCTCTTTATCTTTTTGGAGCTCCTGCAAGTCCTTTTTGAATGTTGCAGAGCTTTCTTTGAATATTTTTTGGAGTATGCAATTGCGTTTTGAACGTTGCAGCTCTCTCTTTATATTTTTGGAGCTCCTACAAGTCCTTTTTGAACATTGCAGCATTTTCTTTGTCTTTTTGGAGCTCCTGCAAGTCTTTTTTGAACGTTGTAACTCTCTCTTTATCTTTTTGGAGCTCCTACAAGTCCTTTTTGCATGTTACAACGCTTTCTTTGTCTGGAGCTCCTGCAAGTCCTTTTTGAACTTTGCAGCTCTCTCTTTATATTTTTGGAGCTCCTACAAGTCCTTTTTGAACGTTGCAGCTCTTTTCTTACGATTTTGTAAGAAGTGTTCCTTTTACGCTTGATGTGGTTGGAGTTTGGTTAATGCTCTTTATTTTATATGAGGTCATGCCTTCATTTTATAATGATCGTGGTCATTAATCCAAGAATTTCTAGTCGGAACTTCTCGAGATTTGAACTCGTAATACTCCTTTATTAAAATAATTGTCCGTAGACGTGAATGAACTCTAAACAAAAGCACTAAAATGACAAGTAGAACGTTGTGACCTCTCTTAGATTATGGAGAGGATAATAAAATCCAAATAAAATTCAAAGCACATAATAGATAACTAAAACTCACCTAAAAATGATTGGTCTTCAGGTGCAGAGCGTTCAAGCTGTTAGGTTAGTTTTTTTCTATCTTGCAGCTTGTATGCTCCTGATCCACGTACCTCCGTTATTTTGTAAGGACCTTCCCAAGTGGGACCTAACTTTCCAGCACCGTGTTCAATTGTGTTTTGGAAGGTGCGTCGAAGGACCCAATCCCCTTGTTGGAACATCCTAGTTCTTATTTTCTGTTGTAACTCCTTGCGACATTTTGCTGGTAACACCAATTTTGAATTCTAGCGGGCTCTCTTTTCTCGTCGAGCAAGTCAAGATCTATATTCACCAGTTCTCCATTTTCTTGGTATTGAAGATATTCCGTTCGAATTGTTTTCACCTTGACTTCAGCATGTACTACTGCTTCCATTCCATTCACTAATGAGAAGGGAGTTTTTCCTGTTGCCGACTTGGTCGTGGTTCGATAAGCCCATAGCACGCCTGGGAGCTCTTCCACCCATTTGCCTTCGGCTTTTTCATGTTTTTTCAACATCTTCACAATGGTTTTGTTTGAAGATTCTGCCTGACCGTTGGACTACGGGTGTCGAGGCATTGCAAAGCTCAGTTTTATACTCCAGTTCGTGCAAAATTGGTTGAAGTTATTACTTGTGAATTGAGGACCATTGTACCTTCAGCCCTCCACCAATGCATCAAATTTCCAACCCCATGGGGAGTTAGGGAAATCAAAGGAGAACAAGAAAACTCGCATTCGTGCTATCAAACTGCGCTAAAAGGGAAAAGTCAACAACTTTATCAATTGCAGAGTCCACCATCTCTTCTCCACGGTGAAGAACCAGACGTGGAGCAGCTCGACGAGGCTCGAAGCTACCGACAGACATACGTAAAAGACTTATCGACTTTCTCAGATCTAACTCAGACAGTGCAACTACTCATACCATTATGAAAAGCAAGAGATATTTCTCTCATTTGACAATGAAAAAGGCTAGTGTGAGTACCATCTTGGGTAGCTCAAAGATAATTGAAGGCTCTGGAAGAGGAAATATACTATTGCCTATGGGAACGCGATTAGAAATCATTGACGCGTTATATTCTCCCCGGTCTCAAATTTTTTTATTGAGTTTTAAAGATATTCGTCGGAACGGATACCATATTGAGACTATGAGTGAAGGAAATGTTGAATACCTTCAAATCACGAGTACTCCCAAGGCACCAAATGTATTTTGGAGAAATTACCTACATTCTCCACTGGAATGTACTACACTAAGCTTAGTACAATTGAGGCAAATGCTATAGTAAACCAGAAGTTTACTGAAAATTTAACAGTTTGGCATGACCGGTTAGGCCATCCCGGTTCAATAATGATTCAAAAGATAATCAATAATTCATGTGGACATTCATTAAAGAACCAGAAGATTCTTCCTAATGATTTCTCATATGCTGCTTGCTCACAAGGCAAATTGATCATATAGCCTTCACCAGCCAAAGTAACTTCTGAGTCTATCAATTTCCTGGAACGCGTACAAGGAGATATTTGTGGGCCGATTCACCCACCGTGTGGAACCTTTAGATATTTTATGGTTCTGATTGACGCATCGACTAGATGGTCACATGTGACCTTATTATCAACCCGAAACCTGTCATTTGCGAGGCTACTTGCTCATGTGATAAGATTACAAGCACATTTTCCAGATTTTCCTTTAAAGGCAATTCGCCTTGATAATGCTGGTGAATTTACGTCTCAGACATTTGATGATTATTCCATGTCACTTGGGATAAGTGTTGAACATCCTGTATCTCATGTTCATACACAAAATGGTTTATTTGAATCATTAATCAAACGTTTACAGTTGATTGATAGACCATTACTAATGAAATCCAAACTCCCAATATCTGCTTGGGGCATTGCTATATTAAATACAATAGAATTGATTTGCATCAGGCCAATGAGTAACCATCAGATCTCCCCATCACAAATGGTTTGGGTCAGGAACCAAATATTTCCCATCTGAAAACTCTTGTATGTATGTTCCAATTGCTCCACCACAGCGATCTAAGATGGGTCTTCAAAGGAGGATATGAGTATATGTTGGTTATGAATCCCCTTTGATAATTAAGTATCTTGAGCCATCCACAAGGGATTTATTTAAGGCTCGATTTGCAGACTGCCATTTTAATGAGTCAAGTTTTCCAACATTGGGGGGAGAAAACAAACAGCTGGAAAAGACATTAGTCGGAATGAATTATCATTGTCTTATCTTGATCCTCGTACCAAGGAATGTGAATTAGAATTACAGAAGATAATTCATCTACAGAGATTAGTAAATCAATTGCTAGACGCATTTACTGACTCTAAGAGAGTGACCAAGTCACATATACCAGCTGTAAATACTCCAGTTAGAATTGATGTACCAGAAGGACAACATCAAACTACTAATGAGTCTATGGCATGCATGAAGCGTGGTAGACATATCAGTTCCAAAGATAAAATGCGAGACCGAGGAATCTAACATTTTTGGAGGATCTCTAGAAGAGACTTTAGACATGACAAATAAAGAAATTCAGGTACCTGACAATGGAGAGATCTCAACTAATTATGCCATGCCTGGAATAAAATGGAACCGAAAGCAAATCGACGTCGATGATATTTTTGCATGCAATGTAACAGTTGATGTTATGGATGAAAAAGAGGATCATGAACCAAATTCTATTGAAAAGTGTACACAAAGAGATGATTGGCCAAAATGAAAAGAAGCGATAGCAACATAATTAAAATCTCTTGCAAAGAGAGAAGTATTTGGACCAGTAGTCCGTACACCTAAAGGTGTAAAACCAGTGGGACATAAATGGGTTTTTGTGCGAAAGAGGAATGAAAATGGAGAAATCGTGAGATATAAAGCACGATTAGTTGCACAAGGATTCTCATAAAGACCTGGAATTGATTATGAGGAAACATACTCTCCTATGGTGGATGCAGCTACTTTCAGGTTCCTTATATGTCTGGCAATAAAAGAAGGACTTGATTTACACCTCATGGATGTAGTCACAGCGTACTTATATGGACCACTGGACAATGAAATTTATATGAAAGTCCCAGAAGGATTTAAACTGCCAGAAGCAGCAAAATCTAGTTCTCGAAAACATTACTGCATAAAGTTAAATCGATATCTTTATGGATTGAAACAATCAAGACGTATGTGGTATAATCGCCTTAGTGAGTACTTGTTGAGAGAAGGCACTAAGAATGACCTTGTCAGTCCATGCATCTACATAAAGAGATTTGAGCAAGGATTTGTTGTAATTGCAATATATGTTGATGATTTAAATATCATCGGGACTCCTGCAGAGATTTCAGATACAGTGGAATATTTGAAGAAAGAATTTGAGATGAAAGATCTTGGAAAGACGAAATTTTGCTTGGGATTGCAAATTGAGCACCTAAAGAGTGGAATCTTAGTACACCAAATGACATACACTGAAAAGGTGCTTAAAAAGTTTTATATGGATTAAGCACACTCGTTATGGTCGTAAGAGCACTTGATATGAAAAAGGATCCCTTCCGTCCGAGGGAAAACAATGAAGAAATTCTTGGTCCTGAAGTACCATACTTAATTGCAATAGGAGCATTGATGTACCTTGCTAGTCATACAAGACCCGACATATCCTTTGCAGTAAATTTGTTGGCAAGATTTAGCTCATGTCCAACTCAAAGGCATTGGAATTGGATTAAACGTATACTTCAGTATCTCCAGGGTACAAAAGATATGGTTCTATTATTTTCTAAAACGTCCAAAGAAGACCTAATTGGTTTTGCAGATGCATGATTTTTATCTGATCCACATAATGCTCGATCACAAACAGGATATGTGTTCACATGCGGTGGAACAACCATTTCTTGGCGTTCGATGAAGCAAACTATCGCAACTACTTCTTCCAACCATGCAAAGATTTTAGCTATACATGAAGCTAGCCGTGAGTGTGTATGGTTACGATCTGTAATCCAACACATAAGAGAAGATTGCGGTGTATCTACGGGAAAAGAAGCTCCAACAGTTTTGTATGAGGCATATGCAGCTTGCATAACACAACTCAAGGAAGGATACATCAAATGCGATAGAAAAGCACATTCTACCAAAGTTCTTCTCCACCCATGATCTACAGAAGAATGGCGATGTACGCGTCTTACAGATCCGTTCAAGTGAGAATATGGCAGATTTTTTTACAAAGGCACTTCCAACTGCTACTTTCAAGAAGCTAGTTCATGGTATCAGACTACATCGTCTCAAAGATCTCGAGTCATGTAGTCATCAGGGGGAGTAAATGCGCGCTGAACTCTTTTTCCCTTAACCATGGTTTTTTTCACTGGATTTTCCTGGTAAGGTTTTTAATGAGGCAGCACCTTATGCGCATTAATAATATTTTGCTATAATGGACATCCAAGGGGGAGTGTTAAAAACCCATTATATGGATGCCCATTATAGGCCCATATTCTTGAATGTTCTAGATTTGTTCCCCAAGTTCTACTTCCTCTCCAAGTTATTGTATTCCTCTCCAAGCTATTGTATCATATATATACTCTTGGTTATGCATGAAATAAGACACACAATTCTCTTTCAATCTCTATTATTCGTAACATATCTCAATAGATTAATAAATTTTCAAAGTTCTAACATTACTAATTTATAGAGGTTTTACGGTAGATTAAAAGGTACAAACTATTGGGTCATTAATATTTAATAGGATCCCACAAGAACGCCAATTGGTAAGCTAAGATAATTAAACGCCACATGCAAAAGCGTAACCTGGTTAAGAAAAACTAGGTTTTAGACCTGTGCCCTGCACGAGGTGAGTTATGTCAATTTATAGAATTATTTGAATGTACTAATAATTTGTATTTTTGATATATTAAACTACAATTATGTATATTGTATTGGATTAAAGATTACCATTTGTTATCAAAAAATCATATATTGTATCATACGTTATTATCTATAGGAATTATATAGAGAGGTTATAAATAAATTGGTTGGATATGCATAATCATATTAAAATGAATATTTTGATTGAAGTTTGGCCATTACTTTATATTATTAATAAATTGTCTTGTGTATTTATATTTATACATATCAGTGCGGAATAGTATAGTGTCTGTTTTGTTCGATATATTGAAGTTACTATAAGTTTTTCGTAATAAGGAGAAACATTTTATTCTAGATTTATACCATGTAACCGTTTATAAAAATTTAATAACAATAAATTAACACGAAACATATTAGCTTGATAACATAAGCCCACATATCTATAGGTTTATAAGTTCGACCTAAAGATAGGATAAACAAATAAATTGTTCAGGGAGTTGTGGATAAAACAACAAATGCATACATGAAAAAAAAAATATCACTACTGATCATTATGACTTGAATAATACTTGATGTTGTAATCTAAGAAGAAGACTTATTTCCAGCAACTGATTTGCCATTGTCGATATTAGTGAGCTTGAAAAATAATAAGATTTTCTGTATTAGATGTATAACTTTTGAATATATATAATCAAAATTCTAAAATAAATTATTCTTATTTCATCTTCAAATCGTCAACTTCTTTAATCCTTGAATCAAAGAAATAACGTGAAATACCTCATCCATCAACAATCTTGAGCTCGTCTAAAACACATTATATATTATATTGGAAATGTAGTTATTTCGAATCTGTTTGACTAACTTAGTGGAGAATTATTAAAAACTATCTATTTAATATCAAAGATAATAACTTCTCATTATGACCAGACGCCAATCAGCTAAAGCGCAAATTACAACATCATCAATTCGAGACAACCAGTCGTTTTTGAAATCATCAACCAATTTCCCAGGGGCAACACATTGTAAACAAACACCCCTATTGGCACTATTACGTTATTATCTAAAAAATAATTCACTCAGAATACACTTATCAACATTACTTACTTGTCATCTCGTAAACGGAAATTGATAGATGTCTTTGCTTCATCCACTCTTTCATCATAAGTAGTTTCAAGTTCTCCAACATGTTTAAGTTTACCTTTTTTTTTATCAGCATATTCATTAAAATCCAAAAGACTGAGTTTAAGGTACTACAATGGTAAGATTGTCAAGAGCACCTTTAACTAACGCATCCACTAAAATATTGTCAGATCTTGAAACATATTCAAAAGAGATAGTAGAAAACAGAGAAGCTAAATGTTTGATATGCTTGATGATCCCATAAATCCCCTTACTATATGCCTCTGTTTTGATAGCTTGAATAAGCTCCTTTAAGACATAGATTCTGTCATCCGTGTTCATGTGCTTCCCAAAGAGCCGCACGCATTGCCAACGCTTCAACAAGCAAGGGTGAGCTAACGTGGACTTATCTCCGCCGTCCCTTGATTCGCATAGCCCCTTCTCTGTTTTGGAAAACCCATCCCAAGCCTGCGATTTTTGTCTCCAGCTTCCATGCCGCGTCAAAGTTACAAGTGATCAACGAATCAATTGCAGAGATGAGAGGAGTTTGTATAAGCTGTTGATTACAAAGGATTAGGGCTTGGTTTTGCTGCAAATTTTGTGCTGCTTGCCATTTTCGGGTGTCAGCCAAAGTCTTTGAGGCTGTTTCTTCTACAGAATACACTTTTCTTTTGAAGAGTTTAAGATTACGTGTTGTCCAAATCGTCCAAATAACCCATGAGAGAACGTTTCCAGTTCCAATACCCGACAGTGGAAGACTTTTTTTTTTGTCAACATATTTTATAAAGGTTAACTCGGTGCAATAGCTCTTTAAATAACTTATCCTTTTTGGACAGTGGAAGACTTATCCAATTCTTTGCCAATGTTAGTCCTTCTTTGACGTCTTGAATTATGGAGCTGTTTATAGTGGGATAAGATTCCATACCTAAGAAGCAAAAAGACAATGGAAGAATAAATGAGTTGATGATTCCTCCTTTGTACAATGCGGGCAGTTTGTACCTCCAATAAATCCTCGTTTTGTCAGATTCTCTCCCATGGGAATAGCTCCTTAAATAACTTTCCACATAAATAACTTTAGTTTTGGAGAAAACTCTCCATTCCATAACAAACCTTGCCAATTGAAGTCGTTACTTTCAGCCTCCTCACCATGTGAGGTCTCTCTCTTTGAGGCATAATAACCAGATTTTGTTGTGTAAGTTCCTAATTTCTAGGCAAAATCAAATATATTTATATCTAGCCCCAAGTTTACTAGGTTTAATGCAAAGGATGTCTCGTATGTAGTGAGGTAAAAGCTTCGACACAATTTCTCTGTTCCAGTCCCTCGTGGTTTCCTCTATCAGTTCTGATACCATGAGAGAATTTCACCTCTTTCGGGGTTGGTCCCATCGGCTTTCTCGATTCGGAGAGTGAGATCCAAGGGTCGGTCCACAATTTTGTAGATTTTTGATCTCCTATTGCTTTCCCTAGTTGCGGTTTGAGGAGGTCTCTTCCTAGTAAGATACCGCGCCAGCCATGTGAGGTGGAGGAATGGACATCAACCTCTAGGAAGGAGGTATTTTGGCTGTATTTACCCCTTAACACTCAAGCCAAAATACAAGATGATTGAGTGAGAATTCTCCAACTGAGTTTCCCAAGAAGAGAATCGTTGAAGCTAGGTATATCCCGAAAACGAAGCCCTCCATCTCTCTTTGATTTTGTGAGATGATCCCAAGATTTCCAACATATTTTCTTTCTTCCCGGTTTTGAGTCCCACCAAAACCTTGTGATAGCCGATTGAATGCATTTACAAAGACCTTGGGAAAGCTTAAAACACGACATAAAGTAAGATGGTATGGCTGAGAGCACCGCCTTTATCATAGTCATTTTACCGGCCATATATGGGAATTTTGAAGACCAATTAATTGCTCTTTGTCAGATGCGGTCTATAATTATTGAAAATAGGTCTTTTTTTTTCCTTCCGAAGTATTTCGGAAGTCCCAAGTATTTTCTTCTTCACCCTCCTTTGATATCTCAAGTAATCTCTTTACTTTCTCTTTTGTATCCGAAGAAGTCTTTGAGGAAAAGGTAATGGATGACTTTTGGCTATTTATCGTTTGGCCCGAAGCAACTTCATAGTTTCGAAATATTCTCGTTAGTGCTTCACAACACCGCTCACTTGATTTAACAAAAAACATGGTGTCATCCGCGAAGAGAAGATGATTCACTTAGGGTCTTTCCCTAGCAACTCATATACCAACAAGGCTGCCGTCCTCTTATGATTTTCTACATAACCAGGAAAGGACTTCGCTACAAAGGATGAAGATATATATGGACAAGGGGTCTCCTTGACGAATGCCCCGAGACGGTTGTACCCTCCCTTGAGCCGTTCCATTTATCAAGAAGGAATAAGAGACCTTGGTCACGCATTGAATTATCCACGTGATCCACTTGTAATCAAATCCCATCTTCTCAAACACCAATCTTATGAAGTCCCATTCACTTCTATCGTAGGCTTTACTCATATCCATTTTACCGCCAATGAGCCAAACGTTTTTGCTTTAGACGATTTTAGATATTGTAGCACTTCATGCGTGATCAACATGTTGGCCAAAATTGCTCTCCTGGCAGAAACACGGATTGATTCTAGAATACGAGAGAGTGGAGAACTGGTTGTAGGCGTCGCGATAGAGATATATCTTGTAGTAGACGTTACAAAGAGCTATGGGATGGTAATCGGCCACTCTTTTCGGAGCTTGAATCTTTGAGATTAGTCAGATGTGAGTGTGATTAATTGTTCTTGGTAGTTCGATGAAGCTAAAGAAGCCTTGGATCTCTTTAATTATGGTATGTCCCACACTTGCCCAATTGGTTTGAAAGAAACTTATCGAGAATCCATCCGCTCCGACGGCTTTGTCCTGGTGAATGGAGACGAGAGCTTTTTTAATGTCCTCTGCTAGATGAGTGGCTATTAATCTGTGATTTTATTTTGTCGATATTCTGTGAATAATAGCTTTAGATACTATTTCCTCACTTTATGCTGGAGACGTAAGTATTAAGCTTTTGAAAATAACCAGAGACAATATTCACAATTTAAGGTTCTTCATGGTAAATATTACCCTTCTCATCTTCAATGACAGAAAATATGTTAATTTCTCTTCTCCCTCTTGTTATTGCATGAAAGTATCCCGAGTTTTTATCCCCTAGCGTGAGCCACGATTGTCTACTGCGTTGCTTCCAATACTCTTCTGCTAGATATGCCGATCGAAGTTCCGAGTTTATGGTGTGTATCGTATCTTCTTTTGCCGTCTGGCTTGACATCGCGATTTCCAGCCTCTGTTTTGCCTCTTCTATGATCTTCCCGATGTTTTTGTTCTACCTAGAGATAGCTTGTCGGCTTTTTGTGATTTTTTCCTCAACCGTGTCTGTTGGAGTCTTGGAGACTTGCTCCACACCTCCGCAATTAACTTCTTCACCTCCTCATTGTTTCTCAATCGACGATTATATCGGAAGAGACCGCATGCCTGCTTGGCATTACGGTCGAAGTATACTGCTAGAGACCTCGTGCCTGCTTGGCATTAAGATATACTCTTTCTTCACCTAAAATTATCATATTAATAAAGTTTTAAAAAAACTTGAAACAATAAGATATATAACATATAACAGTGTAAACTATATGCAGTAGAACAAAATTAATTACATGGTAGAATATCTAACATATACATGTTGAACTGATTACATCGTCGTTTATTGGACATAAAATAACTTTTTCTTGAAAGAATTGTGGATCTTTTAGTTATTGAAATGAATTTCCATAAACCGATGACATGTGTTCTAATTTTCAATCTCAAAATATGATTCGGTAACCCTGATGTCTTGATATTGTTCAGAAACTCAGGACTAAAAAACAAAGTCATATCTTGAGTTCGTATCAGATGGGTCTATGCTGTCAGAGCTGAGATATATTTTTTCTTCACCTGAAATTATCATATTAATAATGTTTTAATAAAACTTGAAACAATAAGATATATAACATATAATAGTGTTGACTATATGTAGTAGAACAAAAATCAATTACCTGGTATAGTATCTAACATGTACTCGTTTATCTGATTAACATCGTAATTTGTTGGATATAAAATAGCTCTTTCTTGAAAGAATTGTGGATCTTTTAGTTCTTGAAATGAATTTCCATTAACCGATGAAACTACAAAGTTAATAGGATTAGTGCACTCTGTAATCAACATGTCATCTCGAATGTCAATCAAAGCTTCTCCATCATTTGGCTCATTAATCTTGCCATCACCAACATCCAATATCCATTCAGAGAAATTCTTAATTTCGTCAGCTGCTATAATATTTGATTCAGTCATAACCCTCCAATTTTTGGTTAGCTCTAGGACTCTACAATGATTCCATAGATAAGAGGAATTCAAAGAGGCTAAAACTATATCAGCTCTCGTACCTCTAGGTATAAAAGGTAACACCTGCCTGAAACCACCACCAAAAACAACAACTTTACCTCCAAATGGTCTATCTTGCGGATCTTGCATAATATCAGACAGACATGACCAAGTGATTCAAAACACTGCTTGCTCATCATTGACGCTTCATCCCATATTATTAGCGATGCAAGAGAAATTATTTCCGAAAAGTTAGTTCCAAGTGTTATATTGCACATTGAGAACTCATCATGATTGATAGGAATACCAGAGTTGTCCTAGCACCAAGCAACAACAAAGAAGGAATACCACTTGATGCAGCGTTGATTACTATATCTCCCCTACACCTGACAACAGCTGAAAGTAAACTCCATATGAAAGTCTTACATGTCCCTTGTCCCTCCAAAGCCATACAAAAAGAAACACCACCCTTTTTGCCAAATACTAAACCGAGTATCTCATCATAAATACGCTTCTACTCGTCAGCAAGTTTACTAAAATCTCTACTGTCATATATTTTTCAATCTCTACTAACGTGTAGTTACAGATATGATATTTTCTCAAGGATAAACCATATTTGAAATAAGAGATAATAAACTTACGTTAGTAAAGATTATCGTTATAAATATATAATATATAATTATAAATATAAGTTAATGAAACATTAATATATGTATTGTATTGTTATATCTGGATTTCGATAATCTTTTCGTTTCAAACTTAGGATGTCTTCATATAGGATATCGTATGTGGATTCCCATACAACACTAGAAAGTGATAAAATATCAGAGATGATCATCATGGCAAAAAGCTTTCTTATATAGGAACCGGTGGCCCAAAAACTACATTCTCGTAATCATTCAATGTACTCTTTGTCATCATCAAGAAGTCCTAATTTATAATATGCTTCCTTAAAAGTAGGTTGAAAAAAACCATCAACTGTTATAATATCCTCCTAAGATGTACGTACAACCTCTCTTCTTATTAATCAAGACACTGAGATAATAACGTTCACCTGCTGTGGGAGCAACGTGGTTTAATCTTCCAATAGCAAAACCTTTCTTTCTTTTAGTCCAAATCTTTTCACGACTATTGTAGACAAACATAGTGGGGAACTCAACATATTGCAATGTTCTTGCATCAGCGTCAATCCCATTCATTTCCATATAAGCTAAAAACATCGTCCTGCCAATGTTTGGTCTACTCAAGACACCGTCAACTGGATCATCCTCGTTGTATATTATTATGATCTCATTAAGCAAGTGGAAAGTTAACTTCTCAACATATGTTGTCCTAAAGTGTATAGGAAAATATAAAATTCTCCAAGTAGATTCGCAGGCAAAAATATACCTAATGAAGACATCGAAGTCAGTTTGTAAGATAATGTGAATTTAATATACATAATTATATAAATTTCATGAATTGTTGTTAACTGATGCTAATATTATCATACCTCGCATCAAAATAATTCATGATTTCGCCTACGGGATTAGGTTGATCAATTTCACCATTATTTTGCTCTCCTGCGTTACAACCGTTACTAACACCATTTCTTGAACTTCATTGGCCTTTTGTGGAACAGTTTTTGTGACTGCGGCTGTCACACAATTGGAACCTTTATTGATGTATTTAAACAAATACTTGATCGAATGCGACTCACCACTGAACATTTATATGCGCACAATATCCCAATAACAAATCCCTGTTATATGGGACAACAAAACCGTTAAAACCGTTGTCACATTCTACACCATTATTTTCGACGACATTACCCTTATTGGCTTTTCGTCGGTATATTGGATATATATCACTATCAAGTGTTGTTTTTCAGCATATTTTCTTGGAAAAAACTTAGTGCATTTACCATCTGACATACACGGAGAATCCTTCTTAACTGCTTCCACACAGACCATGAATCATCATGTCCTTAACAATTTCATACAAATCTGAGTCATCATCTTTGTCTAGTACTTCGCCAGAAATGATTCTGTCAGTGTCATTCTCATTTGAAAAAATTACACAAAGCGTCCATAAATAGTAATATATATGCATGCCAAAGACCTCTTTTTCGAAACTCAACGGTGTAAATAGCTGAAAAAAAGTCGTACAAAACAATATGTTATTATAATAAGTGAGAACTTTATATGGACATATTTAAAATGTGTTTTCTATAGGAACTGAATTTAATATAATGAAAATACTAACCAGATTCGGTCTTGCCAAACTGTTCACCTTTTGTGAGATTAGTCATCATTTTATCTAGCTTCATCTTGAAGAGTCTGCAACACATATCAGGTCTATCCTCTGAACGCAAATTATATTTCTGTAGCACTCTTGTAATCTCAGGCCAATTTGGTTAGACGTGAAAGTAATAAAGTGATCAGGGAATCATAAGAACTTGCATATATCCATTGCATCCAATTAGTTGTAATACATATACCTTGGACTACCAGTGAAGCTGGAATGAACGTCTTTTTACCAAGTAAAAAAATGTAGGAACTCAATCACTACAATATGGGCAAACTGATATTTGTAAATGAATTGTGTAAAATAAATCGATAATACAACACAAATGCCGATACAAAAATTAGGAAGAAGACGGATTTGCAGAGGCAAGATACGATTTTTATCCTTAATTCTGAAAACTCCCCATAGTGTGACGGTTGTATGGCAATCCGAATCCCAAGATGCAACTGCAATCAATTCTGTTTTGCATAACTCAAGATCATAATCTAACAGACGCTTTTTCTGTGTTGTACTCTCATGGAGAAAAACCAAAAGAAGAGAAGAAGAAAGAGAGGAAGTGTATGAGATTGTTATTGTTCTTCTTACTAAAATAGAATGAGAGAGATCATTATATCTCTTTCAAAACCAATAATTTTTTTGGTCATGGTGGAGATTAATATTGTATTAATTATGACATTAACCATATAATTAATCACAAAATTGAAGAGATCATTTTCTTTCTTGACCAAGATTAATTCTCTAGAGAAATTATTTACTTTTTGACCAAGATTAATTCTCGAAGAGAATTATTTACTTTTTGACCAAGTTTAAATTTATGTAGTGATCAATTACACAAATAAAAATTGGATGCAAAAAGATAGGTTATTAAACAGAGGTCCATATACCCGAATCTACATCTAAACCCGAACTTAAACCAGAGTCCATCTTGGCCCAGCTTGGTGCGCGCGCATATTTTAGTATGGGTTCACTCTTCTTTATAATTGTCCTAAGGTTTTTTAACCTTGTTAGGACTTCTCCATAATATATGCTATACCCATTTCGTGCCTTTCAAGCAACAAACTTAGGACAAGCATTTCTCATTCAAACAAACTGAAATTTTGATATATGAGTATACTCTGTTACACTATGTCTTAAAATTGAGTTCCAACAATCCCCACATGAATAGAAATGTTCCTAAACAAATGAAAACTCGATAGAAGGACTTTTGAGAGTACAAGCGAAAAATTCACTGTATATGAGTTGGTAGCTTTTGCAGCTTTGAACCAGTCATTGTTAATATATGTCGGATTTACTCGACCAGGAGGTGAACACAATGTCTTGAACCACCCGGGTTTTGATGTAAATCGAGACAACAACTATAACACAGATTCATTCTCTCACAGAACTAGGTTCTCTATTGTGTTCATTGTGGCCTTGAATATGCCTGGTTATAATTAATGAACTTAGAGAATATAGCCTTTCATTCATTCTCCTAGACACTGCCTCATTTCACACTCACTAGGTGATATTCCATTAGTTTTTTTTTTATGAAGTATCATATAGTACTTCACGAACATATCAAAACTTTGGTGAATATCATTAAAAGCAACGCTTATCCTTTTATATAGAAAGCACTGTATATCATCTTAGGAACTGGGTGAGTTGCAGTGCTTTAAGCAGACTTAGTTTGACTTAGTTTTCCCTTTGAACTTACATCTTGGAATCTCCAGTACGTAGGTAGGATTTCCATTAAACCTCCTCCTAAGTCATAGGCTTTAAACTCATTCCTCTTGATGATTTTACAATTTGATCTCGTGACACACCTTTAATAAATGGATACTAGGTTGTCCAATGAGATAAATCTGTTGAGAGCATTTGAGATCAATTGTCTAATGGTTGTATGCCATCTTCTTAAAAGATATGACTAACCATTATACACAAAACTCAATGCTGAGCTATAGTCGTAATGCTCACACTAGTTTTTCCACATCATGATATCTCTCAAGTATTATTTTAGCATAATGATCTTGGTATGACTATTACTTTGGAATGTCGTGTGATCATAATTTCTAAAATCACATCCATTCGACCCAAGTTTTGCATGTCAAACTTCACACTAAGAACAATCTTAGTTTGTTCGACCATGTCTTTATTGCTTCAAACAAGGTGATTGGCATATAAAAAGACTAAAATGTATCCGTGCGGAGTATTTTTGATGTATATAAAGTTATCACATTCATTGATGCTAAAACTAATTAACAATGTCAAATATTTCAGGCTACTGTTTCAAAATTTTTGTAAGCCCAAACAGAGACTTCACAAGTCTATAGACTTTGTGTCTTTTCAACTAAACCATCAATTTTTAGTTTTGAAAATCCATTTAGACATGAAGATTTTAAGCCCTTGTGACAAATCGATTATCTCCCATATATGGTTTTGCATAATGAAGTCGATCTCACAAATTTTTCTTCCACGAAGGATTGTTTAATGTATACATGAATTTTATTGAAATTTTACGGTGCTTTCTCGCGGAGAAAAACCATTAAAAATCTTTACCAGAAGATTTACTGATTAAAAATCATTTTTTTCACGAGTTCGTTTTGGATTTTGTTTATCCTTACACTGAAACACGCGTTCAAAGAAATATACATTCTTTGATTCCATTTATTGTATTTACATGGATATCTGGTACATCTGATGATAAATCAGAAACGGATAAGCACTATTTTTATGTGCATATCCGATAAAATACAATATGCCATTTTTGGTATGATTATGATCTTTTCGGAGGTGGCACTGCTACCTTTTTCAGGTGCCCCCATACTTTCAAGTATTTGTCCGAATGTACTTTACCTCTTCAAAAGTTTATATGACATTTTGCCAATGACTTTATGTGGTAAGCAATGCTTCCCCCCCACATTTCATAAGGTAACTTAGAAGCAAGCATCTTGCGTTCACCATCCATTAAGAGTTCATAATTTTTCTCACAACTCCAATAGATTAAAGTGAATAAGGAGCAGTTTTTTCGATGAATAATACCATTTTCTCTAAGAAACACATTCATTCTCATTAAACTCGCCTCCTTTATCATGTATAACTATTTCATAGTTTTCTCAAGTTGGTTTCTAATTTCCATCTTGTATGCTTTGAACTTTTTCAAAGGCATATTCTTGCTTCTTAGCAAGTATACATATCTATTAAAATAGATACTGACGGTGGTAGCATCGTAATGCCACCATTCCATTTGATTGTTCCCAATCTAGTAGACTTCTGAAACTACACTACACGTGTTTGTTTGAGTCAGATTAGTCTAAGATTTCTCATTGTCTCTACATGGCCAATCGTGGTACGACATTCATTAGCATTGCTATGACATGTGTAAACCTTTTGACCACCCATTATGCCACAATTGGGATATTTTTTCCATTGAACTTCTTTTAAACATTATGCTTTATGAAGCTAGTGGAGGCTTTCATAGAAACTTTATGTTTCTCTTTATGCTTGTGTTCACATATGTAAACAGAGTATTCTCAATCTCTACCTTTGAAAGCAGAGTAGACGCAAACACTGCTTAGATTTTGCTTGTATTATGTGTGGGAGTGTAAATCCACACCAATTGAATTTGTCAAAACTTATAAGGGATCTGAAACTTCTGAGATTAAAACCAGAAACACGAAGATCCAGAGATGGTTTTTATTAAGTTGTTTTGAAAGCTTTTCGTATGAGAGCAAAAGTACAGAGTTTTTGCTAGGTAAAATTGCGGATCCCCGTTTCCGAGGGTGTACATGAGTATATATACAACCCAGAGTCGGCCAAACCTATTCCTAAGAGATAAGAAGGATTTCCTGTCTCTTCGGGTGTTTCCTTTTTAAAGTCGGTTTGGCCTGTTGGGTTTCTTGTCCAGGTTCGGTCCATTTCTGCTTGTGGGCTTGTCGTGAATTCCTTGTTGTCTTAGGCCTGGCTTGGTTTCGTCGAACCCATCACCTTTGGCTCGGGTCCACTGAGGTTGGCTTTGGTTCGGTTCGGGATTCCCTCAACTAAATATCGCGGGTCTGCCTCGGGTTACTCGATACATCTGTTCCGTTACAGGTCGGGGTACCCGACCCATGTGTTGTTACGGGTCAGGGTACCCGAACCCATGTATTGTTACGGGTCAGGGTACCCGAACCTTGTGTGTTGTTACAAGTCGGGGTACCCAACCTATGTGTTGTTATGGGTTAGGTTACCCGAACCCATGTATCGTTACAGGTTGGGTACCCCGACCAGTGTGTGTTGTTACGGGTCGGGATACCCGAACCCGTGTGTGACACTACGGGTCGGGGTACCCAATCCATTCTACTTAGCCACAGATCGTGGTACCGTTATGAGAATTTGAACCGCTGATTTTTCTTATATACTTAATCATTTTGAATCGTTGATTCTCAGCAGGTGGAAATTGACCTCAACAGTTAGCCCCCAGCTCGACAGTATCAGTGATGTTGGTGCCGAGGTGTAAGCGGCAGTCTGAGATCAACGATTCAAACTGTCGAAAACCTGAGCCGTTTTCGGGGAAGATACCCAAGCCTTTTTTGGTGGAGATCCCGAGCCATTTTTGATGACCCCGAGAGGTTTATGGTGAAGACCCCGAGCCATTTACGGTGAAGACCCTGAGCCATTTCGGCGAAGACCCGAGCCGTTTACGGTGAAGATCCCGAGCCATTTCGGCAAAGACCCTGAGCCATTTACGGTGAAGACCTCGAGTCGTTTCGGCGAAGACCCCGAGCCGTTTACGGTGAAGACACCCGAACCGTTCGGTGAAGACACCCGAACCGTTTCTCTCCGAAGTACCCCGAGCCATTTTTCTCTTGTCACTTTTCTTACGGCTCGGGTATTTTTTTCAAACAGCAAAATTTCTTGGCTTGGAGTCGTCGAACCATCATGTTGACGGCTCGGGTTTTTTGTTGCGGAGTCACGGCTCGGGAATTCTTTGAATTAGTGAGTTTTATGATTTCTCTCTGGAAGTGTAAGCATTTTTTTGCTGATTCCCGAGGTGAATGATGTCATCGAAGTCTTAATTGCCTATATAAGTGCAAAGTGAAGGAGACTCCTCCTCACAATCTTCATTCTCCAAAAATCCTCCAAAACAGGTATCCTTCTTTTCTCCCTTCTCTCTCTCTTCTTTTTTTATCTAAGTTCACGGCTAGAATTATTTTTTGCGGCCGACCCTCTTGAGTTTTTCGGTGAATTATTTGAAGATTCCGATATATGTTCAAAGGGTTTTCTTACTTAACAGTGTTCTTCGTGTAGTTTCGATCTAGTCAGGCCCGTTTTTAAGCATAAACTGAGCTTAGATTAAAACTGAGGTTTCAACCCAAATCCACCATCCTCCCTTTCCTTGCCTTAGACTCACGGCTCAAGCATTCAGATTACTTCTCGGGTAATTTCTTTCCCATTACCCGATTCAGTTCTAACACCCCTTGTCGCGATGATCCACCGAACACGTAGTCCTCGATCACCCAGATTCCTTTACAGTCTCGACCACAGTCTTCCACAGACTTGATCGCAGTACCCTTCACTGGCTTGACTGATCCCTTCGGTACTTAGTCATTCAACCAACCATCCCCAAACTAAGTACACCCAGAGACCCAGTTCATTTATCCGTTCACACAGAACAGTCCCTCTAGAACTGTCCGTCCGTTCTATCCAGACTCACCAGTCTCCTCCATTCCGAACAGTCTATCCGTACTACCCAGACTCGTCTGTCTACCCCACTCAGAATAGTCTGACCGTACTACCCAGACTCACCAGTCCCCTCCACTTAGAACAGTCTGTCCGTACTACCCAGACTCGTCCTTTCTAACCAGACTCACCAGTCTACTCCACCCAGAACAGTCTGTCCGTACTACCCAGGCTTTACATCCGTTCCGTCCTTACAGGACTCTCTGTTCAATCAACACAGGACTGTACATTCGTTCTGTCCCATCAAGACAGTACATCCATTCACAAACCAGTAACCGTCCGGACCTTGTGGGAGTATAAATCCACGCCAATCGAATTTGCCGAGGGTTAGTTAAGGGAGATGAAATTTCTGAGTAAAAACAACCAAAAACACAAACAGAGATCCAAAGATGGTATTTTATTAAGATGTTTAGAAAGCTTTCGTATGAGAGCAAAAGTACAGAGTTTTGCTAGGTCAAATTGCGGATCCCCTTTTCAAAGGGTGTACATGAGTATATATACAAGCCAGACTAGGCTAAGTCAATATCTAAAGAGATAAGGAAGATTTCCTAATTCCTCGGGATTTCCTTTTAGCAAAGCCTGCTACCACCACGGGCCTTGATTCATGGGCTCATCGTCTCGGCCAATACGCTCATCAGCCCGACCCAACTCCCTGGCATTAAATCTTGGCTCAGATGGCAGTGGCTGAGTGGCTCGGGTGACACCATGGTTTACGGCTCGGTTGACACCATGGTTCACGGCTCGGGTGACAGCATAGTTCACGGCTCGGTTGACACCATGGTTCACGACTCGGGTGACACCATGGTTCACGGCTTGGTTGACACCATGGTTCATGGCTCGGGTGGCATCATGGTTCATGGTTCGGGCGACACCATGGTTCACGGCTCGGGTGATACCATGGTTCACGGCTCAGTTGACACCATGGTTCACGGCTCGGGTGACACCATGGTTCACGGCTCGGTTGACACCATGGTTCACGGCTCGGGTGGCGTCATGGTTCATGGTCCGGGCGACACCATGGTTCACGGCTCGGGTGACACCATGGTTCACGGCTCGGGTGACACTATGGTTCACGGCTCGGTTAACACCATGGTTCACGGCTCGGGTGACACCATGGTTCACGGCTCGGGTGACACCATGGTTCACGGCTCGGGTGACACTATTGTTCACGGCTCGGGTGCCACCATGGTTCACGGCTCGGGTGACACCATGGTTCACGGCTCGGGTGACACCATGGTTCACGGCTCGGGTGACACCATGGTTCACGGCTCGGGTGACACCATGGTTCACGGCTCGGGTGACACCATGGTTCACGGCTCGGGTGACACCATGGTTCACGGCTCGGGTGACACCGTGGTTCACGGCTCGGGTGACACTATGGTTCACGGCTCGGGTGACACCATGGTTCACGGCTCGGGTGACACCATGGTTCACGGCTCGGGTGACACCATGGTTCACGGCTCGGGTGACACCATGGTTCACGGCTCGGGTGAAACCATGGTTCACGGCTCGGGGTTGCTTTGTATCACGGTTCGGGTGTCAATGGTTGTCTTTGTCTCTGACTCCGATCCATCTTGTCTTCGACTGAGGTCACGGTACCCGAACCAATCATCCTTGGTTCGGGGGTTCTCGCACAAACTTGTCCTGTCGCAGTTAGGGGGCACCCGAACCAACTCACTCTATCGCGGTTAGGGGGCACCCGAACCAACTCACCCTGTCACGGTTAGGGGGTACCCGAACCAACTAACTCTGTCGCGGTTAGGGGGCACCCGAACCAACTCACTCTATCGGGTTAGGGGCACCCGAACCAACTCACCCTGTCACGGTTAGGGGGCACCCAAACCAACTCACCCAGTCACGGTTAGGGGGTACCCGAACCAACTCACTCTGTCACGGTTAGGGGATACCCGAGCCATTGTTAGGGATCCAGCTGCAAAAGCCTAGGACAATGTTGTTCTTTTCATATTTAGCCATTTTTCAATCGTTGATTCCCAAGAGGTGGGATCTGATCCCAATAGTTGCCTTATGCTCGGGTGACACGAGCCCTTTTTGGATTGGGGACGCGCGGGCCAAAATTGATACATCTCCACGATAATTGGTGTACCTTTCTCATAGTTGATCCAAAGGACTTCAAACTTCTTTTGGATGAAAGCTAACTCAATCATCTATCTTCTGACCAAATTTCGGCTCGGGTTGCCTTCTGTGCTGGTGACACCGAGTCTTTTTTGGATTGGGGACGCGCGAGCCGAAATTGATACATTTCCACGATAATTGGTGTAACTTTCTCATCGTTGATCCAAATGACTTCAAACTTCTTTTGGATGAAATCTAACTCAATATCTTCTGACCAAATTTCGGCTCGGGTTGCCTTCTTCTCTGGTGACATCGAGTCCTTTTTGGATCGGGGATACGCGGACCGAAATTGATACATTTCCACGATAATTGGTGTAACTTTCTCATCGTTGATCCAAATGACTTCAAACTTCTTTTAGATGAAAACTAACTCAATCATCTATCTTCTTACTAAATTTCGGCTCGGGTTGCCTTCTGCTCTGGTGACACCGAGCCATTTTTGGATCGAGGACGCGCGGGCCGAAATTGATACACCTCCACGATAATTGGTGTAACTTTGTGATCGTTGATCCAAACGACTTCAAACTTCTTTTGTATGAAAGCTAACTCAATCATATATCTTCTGACCAAATTTCGGCTCGGGGTGCCTTCTGCTCGGGTGACACCGAGCCCCTTCTTATACAGCTCGGGGTACGACGAGCACATATTGATATGTCTTCAGTAAATCAGGTGTATCTTGCCAACCTCAACTCTAAATGATATGATTCCAACTCCATTGGAAAGCTGACTCAAAGATCTTGTTTTTTATCATCGAACCGATCTCTTTAGTATGTTGCCGGACTGATCCGAGCTTTTTAGCTTAACATCTCGGTTTTCCAAATCCTTTATGGGTTTGGTCAATCAAGGCTTCTTGGGCTCGGTTCGTGATAAGTTGAACTTGTCATGGTTGTCCATTTTCTATACTTAGTTAAATTTATGTTGATCTCAGTGGAGTGAAAACCGACCCCAACAGTTAGCCCCCCAGCTCTGTAGTATCAATGATGGTGATGCCGAGGTGAAAGTCGTCGTTACTGAGATCAACATGCCGATCTGAAATTGGCATTTATGACATGCTGAACCATTTCTTTGATCACTTTGCCGAGTTGTATCTTCGATCAAAGCGCCGAGCTGTGTCTTCGATTAAATCGCCGAGCTGTTTTATCGTAAGAGTACTTGACGAGGCGTTTAGGCCGGGGAAAACATGACAAGCCGTTTTGCCGAGGAAAATGTGACGAGGTGTTTTGCCAAGGAAAACATGACGTGCCAAGATTATCATGAGAATGCGATGCACCAAAACTATTTTGTTGCTTTGTGAGACTTTTTCAAGGGCCAAGTACCAACGGGCACCTCTGCGGAGAGTGGCTAAGTTCCAGTGTGGTATGAAGCGATGTCTACCTAAACCCAACATATTTAGGTATCTCACACTAATGATATACATTTAGTGTTATGTTTCTAAGATGTTGCGACTAGCGATCAGTTGCTGGGTTTTAGATGAATATTTCGGCTTACAGATACGTTACCATAAACATATATGCTCCGATAATGAACATATGTTTGCATAGTTTAGTTTAAACATTTCGGTTTACGGATATGTTACAATAAACATATCCGCTCCGACAATGGACATATGCTTGTATAGTTTAGGATGAACATTTTGGTTTACAGATACGTTACCGTAAACGTATCCGCTCCGACAATGAACAAATATTTATATAGCGCGCTTTTAATCCTGAGAAGGATGTAATGTCCCGTTGCTGTGGCCAACAGCAATGAGGTGATATGAAATGTCTGTTTAGTTGAGACTGGTAATCCGTAGAGGATGTGAGTGGAATGCCTGTTTTGTTAAGGCTGTAGTAATCCATAAAGGATGTGATTTGAAGAACTTAGTTTCGAAAAGTTTGCTTTAATTAGACATAAAGTCTATTATAAAGATGGGAGTATAAGAGTATACGTACCCACTCCCCCTCTTTTTTTAAGGAAGAGGGCAGCTGAACTCATCTGAAGACGAGCTGCCTACGTACCCTTTGCAGGGATCAAGCCGCCTCGTAGTTCATGTAAAATACCTTAGTGATAGTATTTCTTGAGATGCATTGGGTTCTGAGATCCTAGTACTGGAATGTCGGTCATGTTAGCAAACTCGTACACTCCCGGTCGAATTGAAGTTAGATAGCTCGTTCTTAGGTTGCCGGTTGGCTTGGCTTTCTTCTACTTAGTCTTCGTGTTAAGTTCTACTACAGGATTTCTGAGCTTATGCTCGGCCATAACACAACTTTGGGACTCCTTCTGATTTCCACGAATGGTTTTGATTCCGTTCGGCGTTGGAAACTTAATGCACATGTGGTATGTTGATGGGACAACTCTCATAGAATTTATCCAAGGGGTTCCCATGATTACGTTGTATATCGCGGGATGATATGCCACTGAAAATTTTACGATCTTTGTTACTCCTTCGGCTCGAACGGGTAGCCTGATCGTTCCAAGTGTCATCATTGTTTCTCCTGAAAATCTGGTTAGGGGCTCCGGCATTTCTGTAACTTCGGATAGATTGATCTCCATATGCCTTAACGTTTCTCGAATAATAACATCGACAGAACTTCCCGTATCAATCAGCACTTTGGCAATGTCGTGGTCTCCTATGATCGGCTCGATAACGAGAGGATCGCTATGAGGCTAGTCAATGCTGACTGTTTCCCTTTGCTCGAACAAAATCACGTCCTTTGGCAAATTGGCGGGCGCCGACCAGTTGGTGCTAACATCCGCCTTGCGCTGGAACGCCTTGATTGCAGACACCGTATCTATACAGTACTGGGATCCTCCCATTATCATGTTAATTCTTCTTCGGGAATCCTGCTGTGTTGCCTCGTTGGTTTGCCTCCCTCTCTTAATCGCGTCTCTAGTTTAGACAGTCTGATTAGGCTGGTCTTCTTCGTCTTCTCGTTCGAGATCTTTGAGGCTAATAGCGTCACCGAGCTCTCCCGCCATTAGTTTCGCCGTGAGTTTTTTGCCAAGACTCTGACAATTCCCGGTTGAGTGTCCGTAGTAATGATGGTATTCGCAGTAGGCCATTTCGTCATAAGAACTGTCGCTTTGGGTCCACGTGCTCCATGAACTTCTTCCACGGCTTCGGCCTCTTCCTCGACCGAATCCATGGGCGTCAATTTGATAGTTATGAGCTCCTTGAAAGCCTCCTTCGTGCTGGACGTAGCCGAAACTTTGGTTGTTTCTCTTATTGTTTGAAGAATTTGAAGCCTAGGAAGGATGGCTTAGTGGTTTTGCTTTTCCATACTTTTCAGTGAGGATCTTCATCTCCTCTTCTTCGGTTATGAAATCTGCAGTCCGGTGCATCGCGTCTTGTATTGTTGTGGGCGCGTTCAGTGCAATCTCTTTGCGAAAATCAGAGTTGAACCAAAGTGCTCGTTTTAAGGCCAGCATGGCCGCCTTGTCGCTCAAGCCTTCTACTTTGGACATGACGGCTTTGAATCTTCCGACGAAGCTTCGGAGGGTTTCGTTCTGCCCTTGAGCCAGGGTCCACAGATTGGCGTCGGATGTTCCGGGGTCCATGAATATGGAGTAAATCTTTAAGAATGCCGCAGACAGTTGGTTGTAGCTGTTGATGGAGTTTCGCTCGAGCCTAGAAAACCACTGGAGTACCGGTCCCTTGAGATGCTCCACGAAGAGAAGGCACTGTCGGACATCTCTTTCGTCTTCCATGAAGTTAGAGCGTCCCATTGCTATAGCGAAAGCCGTTAGATGCTCTTTTGGATCGGTTTTCCCTACGTAGATCGGGACTTTCATCTTTCCAGGATCTGGAATTCTTGTGCTGGTGATCCGTGCTGTGAACGGGGTGTTCTGTGCTTCCTCCAGTACGCGATCTATCTCTGGTACCTTGCTTGTCGCCTTGTGCATCATGGATCGGACGGCTTTTATGTCGGCGGCTGCTCGGTCCATATCTGCTCGCATGATAGCCATCTCTTCTTTCTGGGCTCGGACTCCTGCTCTTCGCTCTTCGTTGACCCGTGTTTGCTTGGCCCAGAGGATGTTCTCTTCCTCCTCAGTTAGCTCTTGATCCCCTTCTGGGATGGCCTCGCATCTTTCAGTTCGGATCTGACCAGCTGCTATGGGTTCGGGGTCATCGCGGCTCTCCATGTTTCGCTCCACTTGATTCTCCTTTTCCAGATTTATGATCGGGGCCGACTCCTCCTCCGTTGGTGCGTTGCCAGCTCCATGCGCTCTAGAAGTTAGGTTTGCTGAGCTTTGATAGAGTGGTGGCAATCTTCCACGGGTTCTCGGTGGGTTGAGCGAGGTTGTGAAATCCAGGGCCGTTGGGTTGAGGTGTCTTCCGATTCGTCTTGCTGGATCCAGACCTGAGCCCATCCGACGGGTTCTAGTCGCCGTCGCCAAGGCCTTCAGCTCGTCTGTCATCGTGCTATTGAGTTTGTCTTGCTCCTTTGCCTTCTTGAACAGCATCTCCAGCATGATCTTCATCTCCGTGAGTGTTGTTGAAGTCTCCCCAGCGTCCTTGGACTGGTTCATCTCGTCCTCCACGCCGGTGTTTCTGGTGTCGGTAGTGTTATCGTCTCCGTCGTTGGCCATCATCTTCGGATCGGTTGTGCGGCGGCTTTCTGGTGTAAGAAAACTTCAGCCCCCCTCCTTCTAGCGCCAAATTGTGGGAGTATAAATCCACGCCAATCGAATTTGCCGAGGGTTAGTTAAGGAAGATGAAATTTCTGAGTAAAAACCACCAAAAACACAAACAGAGATCCAAAGATGGTATTTTATTAAGCTGTTTAGAAAGCTTTCGTAAGAGAGTAAAAGTACAGAGTTTTGCTAGGTTAAATTGCGGATCCCCTTTTCAAAGGGTCTACATGAGTATATATACAAGCTAGAGTCGGCTAAGTCAATATCTAAAGAGATAAGGAAGATTTCCTAATTCCTCGGAATTTTTTTTTAGCAAAGCCTGCTACCGCCATGAGCCTTGATTCATGGGCTCATCGTCTCGGCCAATACGCTCATCAGCCCGACCCAACTCCCTGGCGTTAAATCTTGGCTCAGATGGCAGTGGCTGAGTGGCTCGGGTGACACCATGGTTTACGGCTCGGTTGACACCATGGTCCACGGCTCGGGTGACACCATGGTTCACGGCTTGGTTGACACCATGATTCACGGCTCGGGTGGCATCATGGTTCATGGTTCGGGCGACACCATGGTTCACGGCTCGGGTGACACCATGGTTCACAGCTCGGGTGACACCATGGTTCACGGCTCGGGTGACACCATGGTTCACGGCTCGGGTGACACCATGGTTCACAGCTCGGGTGACACCATGGTTCACGGCTCGGGTGACACCATGGTTCACGGCTCGGGGTTGCTTTGTATCACGGTTCGGGTGTCAATAGTTGTCTTTGTCTCTGACCTTGATCCGTCTTGTCTTCGACTGAGGTCACGGTACCCGAACCAATCATCCATGGTTCGGGGGTTCTCGCACAAACTTGTCCTGTTACGGTTAGGGGGCACCCGAACCAACTCACTCTGTTGCGGTTAGGGGGCACCCGAACCAACTCACCCTGTCACGGTTAGGGGGTACCCGAACCAACTCACTCTATCGCTTTGGGGGCACCCGAACCAACTCACTCTGTCGCGGTTAGGGGGCATCCGAACCAACTCACTCTGTCACGGTTAGGGGGTACCCGAGCCATGGTTAGGGATCCAGTTGCAAAAGTCTAAGCCAATGTTGTTCTTTTTATACTTAGCCATTTTTCAATCGTTGATTCCCAAGAGGTGGGATCTGACACCAATAGTTGCTTTCTGCTCGGGTGACACGATCCCTTTTTGGATTGGGGACAAGCGGGCCAAAATTGATACATCTCCACGATAATTGGTGTAACTTTCTCATCGTTGATCCAAATGACTTCAAACTTCTTTTGGATAAAAGCTAACTCAATAATCTATCTTCTGACCAAATTTCGGCTCGGATTGCCTTCTGCTCTGGTGACACCGAGTCCTTTTTGGATCGGGGACGAGCGGACCGAAATTGATACATCTCCACGATAATTGGTGTAACTTTCTCATCGTTGATCCAAATGACTTCAAACTTATTTTAGATGAAAACTAACTCAATCATATATCTTCTGGCTATATTTCGGCTCGGGTTGCCTTCTTCTCTTGTGACACCGAGCCATTTTGGATCAGGGATGCGTGGGCCAAAATTGATACACCTCCACGATAATTGGTGTAACTTTGTGATCGTTGATCTAAACGACTTCAAACTTCTTTTGGATGAAAGCTAACTCAATCATCTATCTTTTGATCAAATTTTGGCTCGGGTTGCCTTCTGCTCGGGTGACACCGAGCCCCTTATACTGCTCGGGGTACGACGAGCACATATTGATATGTCTTCAGTAAATCGGGTGTATCTTGCCAACCTCAACTCCAAATGATATGATTCCAACTCCATTGGAAAGCTGACTCAAAGATCTTGTTTTTATCACCGAACCGATCTCTTTAGTATGTTGCCGGACCGATCCGAGCTTTTAATCTTAACGTCTCGGTTTTCCAAATCTTTTATAGGTTTGGTCCATCAAGGCTTCTTGGGCTCGGTTCGTGATAAGTTGAACTCCTCATGGTCGTCCATTTTCTATACTTAGTTAAATTTATGTTGATCTCAGTGGGGTAAAAACCGACCCCAACAGACCTACTCGATCCGAACCATACTTTACCCAGATCTTGTCATCCCTTAGTCCCCGCACCAGTTCAGGTGCCGTTACCCTTTAGGTAACCGCCACAGTCCCACCCACCTTGGATTACAGCCGATTATCCTATCCATCTTGGGTTACAGCAGTTCACTCCACCCACCTTGGGTCACTCCACCCACCTTGGGTCATTCCACCCACCTTGGGTTACAGCAGACCATCTCACCCAACCATGGGTCACTCCATCCACCTTGGGTCATTCCACCCACCTTGGGTTACAGCAGATCATCCCACCCAACCATGGATCACTCCACCCACCTTGGGTCATTCCACCCACCTTGGGTTACAGCAGATCATCCCACCCAACCATGGGTCACTCTACCCACCTTGGGTCATTCCACCCACCTTGGGTTAGAGCAGATCATCCCACCCAACCATGGGTCACTCCACCCACCTTGGGTCATTCCACCCACTTTGGATTACAGCAGATCATCCCACCCAACCATGGGTCACTCCACCCACCTTGGGTCATTCCACCCACCTTGGGTTACAGCAGACCATCCCACCCAACCATGGGTCACTCCACCCACCTTGGGTCATTCCACCCACCTTGGGTTACTCCACCCACCTTGGGTTACAGCAGATCATTCCACCGAGCAACTAGGCTCATCCAGCACTCACAGCTGGTTCAGTTCTCCATCCGTTTACCGAACCTACCTTAGCTCCTTCAGCTCACTCAGCTGGTCAGTTTCACTTTTGTAATAGTTTGTTTTAGATCATGTAGATCGTCAGTCCGTTTCTTGGGTAACAAACGGGCCCTGTGTAACATCCCGAGACGAGGGTGTAACAGAAACCCCCGATCCTTTTTTGAGGAAAACCCTGATCTGGTCTTTAGAGAAACCCCCATCTGTTCCTGAAGTACCCCGACCCGTGTAAGTTATGTTGTTTGAGAATCCCAGTAGATCTCCGTACTTCGAGCCGTCTCCTTCTCAAAATCTAATACGAGCTGATCAGACATGTATAGTTACTACCAAAGCCTTAGATGATTCAGCAGGATCAATAGTTGGGCCTTCGGGTCTTGGTAGAAAAATTGTATATTCCCATTCAGAAGGAACCGGGAGCAACGCCCCGAACCCTTTCGAAGTCGTGGTGCCTTCGCTTCACGATTCCCCTTTCGATGAAACAGTGAATTCCTTTAACGAAGTAGTGGATTCTATAAAACCTGAGCCGAAAGATTGGTTTTATGATCCTGACGTTGCGAGGTAAGAGTTGGAGCGTCTTGTTGGTCCGTTGAGAAGAGTTCCTAAGAAGAAGAAAAAGGAGAAACGACATGACCCTCCAGGGTCTAGCTTATCCACTGCCGAATCCTTAGAAGATCTTAGACAGTGGTTTGGTATTTCAGAGAGTATTGAATTTGTGCTTCCTTCTCCTTCTGACCGAGCCAATCAATCTCCCCCGAACCACTTTACGCTTTATGAAAGTTTCTTCTATTGATGTTTCCTCTGGTTCCCCATCCCTGAAATTATTCTTCATTTTCTATGGGAACACAACCTTGCCTTAGCCCAGATCAAAACCCGAGGAGTTCGACACCTAGTTGGCATAATAACTCGTTGTTATGAATGTGATGTAGAGATCGGTGTTGATCACCTAAATTTTCTCCTGGACTTTAGGCGTCGTGGTCCGAAGGAACATTTGAAGTATTATATTTCAAATAAGACCAAGAGGAAGATTATCTATGGTTTCCCGAACAAAGATGAGTTCCCAGAGGATCGTTTCTTTTATGTCCGGATTTCGGAAGTTTCAATAGATTCGAGCTGTTTGTGCTTGGTTTACGAACTGGAAAGCAATCGGTAGCTGATCCATAGCTACAGCTCGGCTTAATGTGCTACTTAGTACTTTTCTCAAATTATGATCTTTGTTTTCCTTTTGTGTAGTTCGTCATCTCCAACTTTCAATACCCCCCGACCTGTATGCTATTCATCAAGAACTTGCGGCTCGCAAGTGTAATTGGAAGAGAGATTTTCACCTTCAGCGTATTGAAAGAGTCCGAGCCCTCTCGGATGGTTACTTTGTTGATCCTTCTTCATCTTCAAACTCCTCGGTGAACTCAATGAAGAGACCAATATTTCTTGATAGAGAAGCCGCTAAAGCCAAGACAGAAGCTATATCTGTTGAGACAGCAAAATGAATGGAGGCTCTTGACAAGTCGAAACGAGCTGCTTCTTCTCAGATTCGGGACCCGAGCCATATTGTAGCGGGCAATGTCCCCGAGCCAACTGTTAACCCGACCGGGCTGGTTTCTACCGCTTCCCGACAGATCGTAGCAGGTCTTTCTTCTGAGAACAGACCCTTGGATTCTACCCTTGCCGCTCGTCAAGATAACAAGAAAAGCAAAGGCAAGGGAAAAGACAAAGAAGTAGATGAGAACGCGCCGAGCCGTAAACGTACTGCGTCGGATAAAGAAAAGGGAAAGGCTGATGAAAGTGTTTCTAAGAGACATCGTCGAAACACCCATCCTCGTGTTATTCCCGAACCGGCTCCATCTTTCACCGAGCCGACTGTATCCATGGCGCCTAGAGCATTTTACAGTGATGCCGTAGCTGCAGCTTCTCTATTTTCAAGGATCGCTCATCCTGATGACCGCCTTCCTCCTCCAGACACTCTAAACAGGAGCCAATCTTATGCAGACATGTCTCTTCGTGGGGTCAAGGTATCCCCGAACCCTTCCTACATAACTTATTGGTTTTTAGTTTCGTTCTGACTTTGCATTCTTTTGGTAGTTCGTTGCGTATCTGAATAAGCTGGCTCTTGTTTATGAGTCGGATGCCCGAAGGGACACGATCCGGATTAAGGACACTTGAAAGAAGGTTGTGGAGCTCGAATCACAGCTAAAATCTGCGGAGGACAAACATCTTTCTGAACGGGAGCGAACCGCTAAGATGATCAACGATCTGAGGTCGGAGAAAGAGTTTCTTGAGAAGAAATGCGGGGAGGCGGAAAAAAGGAATATGGTGGTCGAATCGGCAAGAGCTAAGCGTGATGCAAAGATTGAGGAGCCGACGAGGGCGCTGGAAGCAGCGAATGAGCTTTCTGAATCGAGAGTGCCTGAGCTGTGATAGATGCAAAATGCGAGATGGTGGAAAAGTTCCAAGGCAAGGTCTGCCGAGCCCAGAAGATAGTCGAGAAGCTGACTGGCCAGCCAAAAGAAGACGTGCTCAACCTTGCTCAAATTGAGGCAATATTCAGCTTATCGAGCTGCTTCAGGGAAAAGAGCCGCCATCTCTTGATGCCGAGACAAAGCAGCTCACCGAGCGGATTGGTGAGTTTGTAGGTGCTTATGAGAGATTCGATGGGTTTTCAGCCGATCTAATGGCGGAACTTCATGTCTCTCCTGTGAAATATGATCTTTTTGTTGAACTTAACACCGATGAGCCAATGGAGCTACTCGCAGCAAGAGTTGGAGTTCTTGATCTCTCTGGCTCGAACATAGGTATCCCCGGCATTTCTGAGCTTGGGTCGAATGGGATTCCTGATTTGAAAGCCTAACCAGAGTTATCCGAAGAGGAAAACTGCTCAAGGCTGAATGCCGAAGTCACTTCTGAAAGGGTTCCCGAACAAATTTTAGAGAATATTCCCGTTCCTGCTGGCGTGAAGATCTCCGAGCCGTCTCCAACTCGAGTTGCTGAACCTTCTCCGTCTAAGATTGCTAATTTGCTGTACAAGATCCCTAGCTCTCTTGAGAAGATATCGGAGGCTCCGACCGAAAAGCATGTTGAAGAGACAACTGATAAGATTGCTAAGGCAGCTCTTGCAGTCAAGGATACTGAGGAAACTACTTGAGTTCCTCTATTAACTTTGTCTTTGTCAGTTTTATTTTGCTGTGTATTTGAACTTGATCAGATGCCTGGATGGCTTTATCCGTTTTTTTGTTGACTTTAGTTTTTGACTTAGCTTTTGTGCATGATTGTGTAGTTTGAGATGAACATTTCGGTTTACAGATACATTACCATAAACATATCTGCTCTGAAAATGAACATATGTTTGCATAGTTTTAGTTTGAGATGAATATTTCGGTTTACAGATACGTTACCATAAACACATCTGCTCCAAAAATGAATCATATGTTTGTATAGTTTTAGTTTGACCATTTTGGTTTACGGATTCGTTACCATAAACGTATCCGTTTCGATAATGGACATATGCTTGTATAGTTTAGGATGAACATTTCGGTTTACGGGTACATTACCGTAAACAAATCCGCTCCGACAATGAACAAATATTTGTATAGCGCTTTTAATCCTGAGAAGGATGTGATGTTTTATCTGTAAATGGTGTAGTAGTTCGTTGCTGTGGCCAGCAGCAACGAGAGTGAGATGAGATGTCTGTTTAGAGTTAAGACTTTGAATAATCAGTAAAGGTTGTGAGTGGGATGCCTGTTTTGTTAAGGCTTTAGTAATCCGTAAAGGATGTGATTTGAAGACCTTAGTTTCGAAAATTTTGCTTTAATTAGACATAGAGTCTATTATAAAGATGGGAGTATATGAGTATACAAACCCACTCCCCTCCCCTTTTAAAGAGGGGGCAACTAAACCCATCCGAAGACGGGATGCCTACGTACCCTTTTCAGGGATCAAGTCTCCTCGTAGTTCGTGTGAAATAGCTTAGCGATAGTATTTCTTGAAATGCATTGCATTCCATGATCTTGGTACTGGAGCATTGGTCATGCTGGCGAGTTTTTAAACACTGGGTTTGACTACCTCAGTGATTCTGTAAGGTCCTTCCCAGTTTGCTCCTAGTTTTCCGGCATTTGTTTCCGCTGTATTTTGGAAAAATTTCCGCAACTAAGTCTCCTTCGTAAAATCTTCATCTTCGAACATTGGATTTGTAGTATTATGCTGCTGCGTTCTGATAGTTCTGGATCCTGATGAAAGCCTGATCCCGTCTTTCGTCGACTAAATCCAACTCGTCAAGCAGCAATAGGTGATTGAGTCCTTCTTGTTCTGGAAGAAGTCTGCGGCAAACTCCAGGAAAGTGTATTTCTGGTGGAATGACACATTCCATCCCGTAGACAAGGGCGAATGGGGTTTCATCAGTTGCTCGTCTGGGAGTTATGCGGTGAGATCACAACACTCCCTCTAATTCGTCTGCCCAACATCCTTTCTTTTCATCGAGACGCTTTTTAAACCATTAAGGATTGTTTTGTTGATTCCTTCTGCTTGACCGTTCCCTTGTGGATACCTTGGAGTGGACTTGCTAAGTCTGATCTTCTATTTTTCGCAGAAAGCTTCGAGACGATTAGAAATGAACTGCGAGCCATTGTCCATCACGATCTCATATGGTACTCCATGCTGACATATGATATTCTTCCAGACAAAGGCCTCCACTTGTGCGTCTTTAATGCTAGCATAGGAGTCGGCTTTGACCCATTTAAAAAAATAATATATCAAAACCAACAGGAATCGCTTCTGCTTTGAGGGGTGTAACAGCCCGACGATATCCATGGACCACCGCATTAATGGGTACGGTGATGAAATTGATGAGAGCACTTCGGTTGGTTGGTGAATCATTGGCGCGTGGCGTTGACATTTCTCGCACTTGGCTGAAAACTTCTTGCAGTCTTTGATCATAGTTAGCCAATAATAACCGTAAAATTTGAATTTCATTGCCAGTGCTCTCTGTTGGGGTCAAAATCCACCCAGCTGTGATCAATGGGAAAATGACTAAGTATGGAAATACGAGGAATCAGACTAGGCCGAAGTCAACGTAGCCAAAGTCGTGGCCTAAGTCGTTTCCATACGAAGTCGATTCTATACAAAGATAGCTGGCCGAAGACAACCTGGCCGAAGATAGCTTTGGCCGCGATACGAGTTCCACTTCGGCCGCGATACGAGCTCCACTTCGGCCAAACTGTGCACTTCGGCACAGTCCACTTCGGCCAAGCTATCCACTTCGGCATGGTCTACTTCGGCCAAGCTATCCACTTCGGCACGGTCTACTTCGGCCAAGCAGTCCGCTTCGGCAAGGCCACTTCGGCAAGGAGAAGCCCACTTTGGCAAGGCCACTTTGGCACGGAGAAGCCCACTTCGGCAAGGCCACTTCAGCACGGATAAGCCCACTTCAGCAAGGCCACTTCGGCAAGGCCACTTCGGCAAGGCCACTTCGGCATGGAGAAGCCCACTTCAGCAAGGCCATTTCGGCACGGAAAAGTCCACTTTGGCAAGACCACTTCGGCACGGAGAAGCCCACTTCTGCCGAAGGCCACTTCGGCAAACAAGCTCCACTTCGGCCAACAAAGCACTTCGGCCGACAAAGCACTTCGGCCGACAAGCTTTACTTCGGCCAACGGGTTGGGCCAAAGGCCACTTCGGCCAACAAAGCACTTCGGCCAACAAGGTTTACTTCGGCCCAAGGCCAGTTCGGCCAACGGCTTGGGCCAAAGGACACTTCGGCCAACAAAGCGCATCGGCCAACAAGCTTCACTTCGGCCAACAAGTTCCACTTCGGCCAAAGGCCACTTCGGCCAACAAGCTCCACCTCGGCCAAAGGACACTTCGGCAAGATCACTTCGGCAAGCCAGGCCGAAGCCAAGCTTGGCCGAAGTCAACCCGGCCGAAATCGTTTCCATACAAAGTCATTTCCATACGAAGCTGTCTGGCCGAAGTCGACGCTGCCGAAGACAATCCTGGCCGAAGCTGTCTGGTCGATGTCGACGCTGCCAAAGACAATCGTGGCCGAAGTCAGTTTTATAGGAAGCTGCGGCCGAAGTCAATTCTATACAAAGCCAGTTCTATACGAAGTCGCGGCCGATGTTAATTCTATACGAAGCCAGTTCTATACAAAGCTGCGGCCGAAGTCAATTCCAAACAAAGGCGCGGCCGAACCCAATTCCATACGAAGTCATGGCCGAAGACGATGAGGCCAAAGTCATTTCTATACGACGTCAACAAGCCCATCTTCGGCCGATAACAATACAAAATCCCATGAAGCCAAGCCGACTCAGCTAAACGGAAATCCTGAAGGATTATGATGTTTTCCTTATCTCTTTGGGATTGACCTGGCCAACTCAAACTAGTATATATATCAATGTACATCTCTTGAAAAGGAGATCAAGAATTTACTTAGCAAAACCCTAGACTTTTTACTCTCAAACTCTTGTACGCGAAAAATTTTCGAAACAGCTAAATAAAAACCATCTTTGGATCTTCGCTTTCGTGGTTCATACGCAGAAATTTCATCCCTCTTACCAAACCTGCGACAAATCTAATTGTGTTGATTTCGACTCCCACAATTTGGCGATAGAAGGAGGGGGATTGAAACTTTCTTACACTAAGGAACCACCGTACGAACGATCCGAAGAAGATGACCAGCGCCGATGCATCTTTCGCTCCGGATCCATCGACCCCGGTGTCCTGCGGATCATCAGTTCGCCTTTCTCCATCGCTGGTCATCTTCTTCGGGATCGATGGATCCGAAGAAGATGACCAGTGATGGAGAAAGACGAATTGATGATTCGCAGGACACCGGGGTCAATGGATCCTGAGCGAAAGATGCACCGGCACTTGCAGTTTTGAAAACGAGCCCGGAGGCCTTGACACAAACAACAGAAAGGGGAACCAAGGTTCTGGATACATCCAGCACGAAGGAGGTTTCAAAGGAGCCCATAGTTACCAAGTTGACTCGTCAGGATACGGGCAAGGACGAGGCCAAGGCCGAGGGAGAAGAACATGGAGTAGCACGTGGACCAGGGGCCAAGGAACTTACGACGAAACAGCTTATTGCGAACATCACCGTATCTTCGGACACTCGACTGCAAAGTGCCGTATTCTGGGCTTAAAACTCGCTGCAAAGTTGGCAGCTGGCAAACTCAAAGGTGATGTTAGCCTCAAGGACTTCGGCATGGATACCAATGCAAACCGCCCCGAGCAGGTGAATGAAGATCTTCCTAAGCGAAAGCAGTGAATAATGAATTCGAAAGACTCTTATGAGTCGGTTCAATCATGGAAGTCAAGTACCCGGATTGGCTGGCGAATCCTGTTGTAGTCAAAAAGAAAAACGAAAAATGGCGGGTGTGTGTAGACTTCATCGACTTAAACAAGGCATGCTCGAAAGACAGCTTTCCGCTACCACACATTGATCGACTGGTCGAAGCAACGACAGGCAACAAGCTCCTATCATTCATGGATGCGTTTTTTGGATACAATCAGATTCTGATGAATCCCGACGATCATGAGAAGACAGCCTTCATTACGGATCGCAGAATATATTGCTACAAGGTAATGCCTTTCGACCTTAAAAATGCTGGAGCTACGTATCAGCGTTTAGTGAACAAGATGTTTGCTAATCAACTCGGAAAGACGATGGAGGTTTACATAGATGACATTCTAGTAAAATCGCTTGAAGCAAAGGATCACGTAGAACATTTGGAGGAGTGTTTCGAACAGCTCAATTCACACAACATGAAGCTGAACCCGACAAAGTGCAGATTCGCAGTCACGTCCGGAGAGTTCCTTGGTTACCTAGACTGACTGGAAGGATGGCTGCACTCAACAGATTTATTTCGCGATCCACCGATAAATGCTTACCGTTCTATGACACTTTACGAGGAAACAAGAAATTCGAATGGACGAAGAAGTGCGAGAAAGCCTTCCAACAGTTGAAGAACTACCTTGCCAGTCCCCCGGTGCTTGCAAAGCCAGTCGAGGGAGAGCCGCTCTTCTTGTACACCACAATCTCCACCATCGCAGTAAGCGGAGTACTCATTCAAGATGAACGAGGAGAACAGAAAACAATTTTTTATGTTAGCAAGACTCTCACCGACGCAGAAACAAGATACCCGCAAATGGAGAAGTTGGCTTTGTCGGTTGTCATGTCCGCCAGAAAACTAAGGCCATATTTTCAATCACACTCCATCGTGGTCCTTAGTACTTTGCCCCTACGATCCGTTCTGCACAGCCCGAGTCAATCCGGAAGATTGGCCAAGTGGGCTATCGAGCTGAGCGAGTATGACATCGAGTATCGCGGACGAACTTGCGCAAAATCACAAGTGCTAGCCAATTTTTTGATCGAACTTCCAGAGGAGAGCCTTGCCGAAGGAAACCCGAGTTCGACTTGGCAACTCCACGTTGACGGCTCGTCATCCAGAAATGACTCAGGAATTGGGATACGTCTGACATCACCGACAGGCGAGATACTCGAACAATCTTTCCGCCTGGGCTTTCGTGCCTCCAACAATGAAGAAGAGTACGAAGCCCTCATCGCCGAAATAAAGCTTGCACGAGGACTCAAGATTGACTGCATTCGCGCGTTCTGCGACTCACAGTTAGTTACGAACCAGTTCAGTGGGGAATACGCAGCTAAAGACGATCTTATGGAAGCATATCTAAAAGTCGTCAAAGACTTGACTGCGCAGTTTAAAGAATTCACGCTCACGCGTATTCCACGAGGAGAAAATACTTCGGCTGACACACTGGCGGCTCTCGCATCTACTTTCGATCCATACTTGAAGCGGATTATCCTGGTGGAGTTTACCGAACGACCAAGTATCACTCTTTCAGAAACAGTGAGTGTAGTTACTCGATCTCAAGCTGCCAGAAAGGCAAAGGAAAAAGTCAGTAATTCGGAAATTGCCGAGGACGATGCCGAAAAACAAGAAGCCATGACCAACGATTCAATGGTCCAAGATGGGGCATACACACCATACCAAGGACCCGAACCTCAAATGGAAATAGATGCAGTCAACGAGGACAAAAATCCTGCCAATGTTGAAGAAGAAGCTACGCCCATGGACGAGGATTCAACTTCCCTCTCTCCCAATGTCAACCCACTTCATGAAACTGAAGTTATTGAAATGGATGAAGCGTGTACGGAAAGGGAATACGGCTGCGACAAAGGGTGGCTTGATGACATCCGAGGATACATCTGTGATGGTATCTTACCTTCTGACAAATGGGCGGCTCAATAGTTTCGAGCACAAGCGGCTCGTTACATCTTGCTCGATGGAAAGGTTTTCAAGTGGAGACTCTCAGGACCATTACTCGCCTGCGTCGAAGAGAAAGAGGCAAGAGCAATTATGGAGGAAGTCCATAGCAGGTCGTGTGGTAACCATTCGGGAGGACGAGCTTTGGCGATAAAAATCAAACGACACGGTTATTACTGGCCGACTATGATACGAGATTACAAGAAGTACTCCGCCATATGCGAGAAGTGTCAACGTCATACACCAATGATTCATCAGCCTACCGAGATGCTATCCTCAATATTGTCACCATATCCGTTCATGCGATGGTCCATGGACATTGTCGGACCTTTGCATCCTTCGAAGCAGAAACGTTTCTTACTGGTCTTGCGGACTATTTTTCGAAGTGGGTGGAGGCAGACTCCTATGCCAGTATCAAGGACGCACAAGTCGAAAGTTTCGTATGGAAAAATATCATATGCCGTCTTGGAGTCCCATACGAAATCGTCACTGATAATGGTTCGCAGTTCATCTCCACAAGGTTCGAAGCTTTCTGCGAAAAGTGGATGATCCGACTAAGCAAGTCCACCCCGAGATATCCACAAGGAAATGGCCAGGTAGAAGCAGTAAACAAGACAATTCTCAATGGTCTTAAAAAGCGTCTTAACGAAAAGAAAGAACGGTGGGCTATCGAACTTGAAGGACTGTTATGGTCTCATAGAACAACACCACGATGAGCAACCAACGAAACTCTATTTGCTCTCGTCTACGGGACAGAATGCGTCATTCCACTGGAGATACATTTTTCATGAGTCCGCCGATGACTCCTCCCAGAACAAGAAGGGCTCAATCACTTATTGATACTTGATGAGTTGGACTTGATCAACGAAAAGCGGGATCAAGCTCTAATCCGAATTCAGAATTACCAGAACGCAGCGGCAAAGTACTACAATCTCACGTACGAAATCGACAGTTCTACGAAGGAGACCTAGTCCTACGAAAGGTTTTTCAAAATACAGCAGAGCTGAACGCTGGCAAACTCGGAGCAAATTGGGAAGGACCTTACAAAATCACAAAAGTAGTCCGACCCGGAGTATACGAACTTGCCAACATGTCTGACGTTCCAATACCAAGATCGTGGAACGCCATGCATCTCAAGAAGTACTATCCTTAAGGTACTTCACATGATCTATGGGGCGGCTTGATCCCTGCAAAGGGTACGTAGGCAACTCATCTTCGGACGGGTACAGCTGCCCCCCTCTTTCAAAAAAGGGGGGGGGGAGTGGGTACGTATACTCGTATACTCCCACCTTTATAATAGGCTTTACGTCTACTTAATACAAACTTTTCAAAGCCTTAACAAAAACAGGCATCCCATTCGGATTACTCGAAGTCCTAACTAAACAGACACCTCATCTCACCCTCATTGCTGCTGGCCAGAGCAACGAACCACTACATCCTTTACGAATCTAACTATTACATCCTAGCGGATTAAAAGCGCGCGCTATGCTCATTGTCGGAGCGGATATACTTACGGTAGTGTATCTGTAAACCGAAATGTTCATCCTAAACCCAACAAACAAATCGTTGGTCATAACAGTACTACATGTCCATTGTTGGAGCGGATATGCTTACGGTAGCGCATCCGTAAACCGAAATGTTCATTCTAAACCCAACAAACGAATCGTTGGTCGCAACAGTACTACGTGTCCATTGTCGGAGCGGATATGCTTACGGTAGCGTATCCATAAACCGAAATGTTCATCTAAAACCCAACAAACGAATCGTTGGTCAAAACACCTATGCTCATTATCGGAGCGGATATGTTTACGTTAAAATATTCGCAAATCGGAATGATTATCTTAAACCCAACAAACGAATCGTTGGTATTAACACTAAAGCAAGATTTAGCGAAACAAATCAATCCTCCTTGGATAAAAAGCATTCAGCAACGAGTTTCAAAAATAAAGAAACAACACAACAAAAGCAAAAGCCACAAGGCAAACATAATAAGTTGACACGGATAAAACCATCCAGGCACCATGTCCAAATAAAGTCAAGCACAACGACATATAACGAGATAGGGCAAGCCTTAATCTTCGCTGAGTATGGGTTCAGCAAGCCCCATCATCGCCAACCTTACCCTTGGAAGACGCATCGTCATCGTCGTCGGAGGATTCGGTTGTCGTCCTGGATTCGGAAGCCTTCTTCAAACCAAGCAAAGACAGACCGGGAGTACCCCTGTTGGATCAAGAGAAAACGCGAATGCCAACATCCGTCGCTAATGCTTTGACAGACTCGTTACCAAGCGTAACATTGGCCGAATCTTCAGAAATAGGCGAAACCACTAAGTCATTGCCTAACGCGGCAACCAACCTGTCAAACTCATCATCAGTGCCAGTGTACCTAGCTTTCCATCGCTGGAGCTTCTCAATCTCGGAATCCAATGAAGGTGGTTCGTCGCCACGAAGCAATGCAAGAAGTTCAAGGTTACCATCAACTTGGGCAAGGTCGACCACGTTATTTTTCGACGACCCGCCCAAGCTCTTAATCTTCTCCTTGGCTCGTTCGACCTTGGCCTGGAATTTCTTCGCCATTCTTCGCATCGACATTTTCTCAGCTCGCTCCACCTTTTGGACGGTCATAGCCTTCTCCGAACTAAGCATCCGTTGAAGCTCGGTGACTTGAGCTTTCTGCCGAACCCGAGAAGACTCTAAGTAAAGAATCCTATCATCTGCTCGGCCGCACCTTTCCTTGTGAAGTTCAACCTCGGCCTCCAAGTGTTCTTTCTGTTTTGATGCTCTCTCCGTTGTAGCGTCGCGTTCGCGCTCAGCTTCGTCAAGCTTAGTTCGAAGTTCTTCAGCCGCTTTCCGTGCACGCTCGACTCTCCTCGCGTTCTTTCGGGCATCTGCCTCGTAGCCAAACGCTATTTTGTTAATGGAAGCCAGAAACTGAACGGAAAGAAAAGGTTAGATACCGCATTTTCTACAAAGTAAGGAGAAAGGAAGGTCGACATGAAGTACTTTAGTACCACGAAGAGACATGTCGGCATACGGGTTGCTCCGAGACAGAGTATCGGGAGGAGAGAAGCAATCCCCTTTAGAAAGAATCTTGGAGAAAAGAGTAGCCGATGCTGACGTGTCATCGAAAATCATTTTAGAAGCAAACAGCAGAGAAACTGGCTCCGAAGGCGGTTTGTGCTCGGCGGCGTCGCGAACTGGAGCATTATGCCTTTTGCGTCTAGGAGCGTCATCCTTATGAATATCTTTCCCTTTGTCAGCCTTTGTCGCGGCACGCCTCCGGGCCGGCCTCACCTGTCTGGCATCCTCACTCGTGGCCACAGCCTTGCCATTTCGGTGCTGAACCAGAGACGGATCTAGCCGCCCAAGACCCAACATAATCTCTCTCGCATTGGGAACGGACGGAGCTAACATGGACGGCTCTACGAACGAGTCAGCTGAGGGATAAGCAAGGGCAGCACTTAGCAGCTCAGCGGAAAATTCAGTTCGGCCGACCTCCGCTTGGTCCATCGTAGGTTGGGCTTTGTTTTCCATCCTTTCACGAACCGATGATCTCTTTCCCATGGCTCTTCTCGTACTGGTAGGAGAAGACGAAGAATTGAGCTTGGAGAATAATATCCAAAGTATCGAGCCCGTGCTCTCTCTACTCTTTGAAGAGTAAAATCTTGTTGCCAATCACAATCACCGGAAGCAAGATTCTCGTAAAGTGTAATTACGTCTGGAGGACACGTTGGGATCGGGTTAGGAACTGCAAAACCAACAAACAAAGCAGAGGATCACGATACATTCAACAAAGCAGAAAAATTCATAAAGCTACAAATCGGCTACCGATTTCTCTCCATGTAGTCCTAATCTTCCTAACCCAATTGGAACCAACCGAAGCTTCGGTAATGGGCACGAAGAAGAAATAATCCTCCCAGTATCTGTCTTTACATGGAAATCCTCCGATAATTTTGCGGTGGACCTTGTTCGAGATAGAGTAGAGAAGCGAATCCTTGGAGCAAAACTTTCGAAAGGATAGCAGGTTCAACAGGTGATCCACGGTAACCTCATCGCCGCACTCGAAACTACGAACCACAATTCCAACCAGGTGTCGAATACCCCGGGGAGCTACTTGCGTCAAAGCCAACCTATGCTTCCATAGATACTCAAGGATGACTCTTGGTATTGGAAACCAAAGAAAGCACATGTAGAAGCAGCTCTCGTACAAGGTAAAATACCCCTTTGGAGGCTCATCGGCTCGATCTAATGGTGACGGAAGAATAAACTCGATTTCCTCAGAGATATTGAACCGATGCCTAAGACTCTCCAAATATTCTGCAGTGGAAAGAGTAGACCCTGGCGGATCGGGTACCTCACGCTTGGATCCACTCTTAGAAGCTCATCGCTTTGATGAACACGCTCGGAGACTTGCGTCTCGCTTCATCCTAGCACAGTCGGAACTCCAGTTCTCCATTTCGATTTTTATGTTGAAAGGATTTTCCATTTCGTCCATCGAAGGAGATCACTTCGGCAAAAGGAGATTCGCCAAGCAGAGACTTCCTGAGAGGAGACTTCGGCGAAGAGAGAACAGACTTCGGCAACACGTGCGAGCCCCACTTCGGCACTTTATCACTTCGGCAAGGTGCGACTTCGGCGGAAAAAAGGCTTCGGCAAAGCTCCACTTCGGCGGGAAAGTGACTTCGGCCAAGCTCTACTTCGGCGGAAAAGGAATTTGGCCAAGCTCCACTTTGGCGGGAAAAGGGCTTCGGCCAAAGTTCCACTTCGGCGAGAAAGTGACTTCGGCCAAGCTCCACTTCGGCAAAAAAGGACTTCGGCAAAGCCTTCACTTTGGCAAAGAGTTCACTTCGGCCAAGGCAAAAAATCACTTCGGCCAAGAATGGAATTGCTTCGAGAAGGGAGCTCGGCGGTCAATGGCAAGAGAAACAAAAACAACAACCTAAAAAAAATAAAAATAATAATCTTCAAGAGAAGGAGAGAGAAGGGAGGAAGAAAGTTACCTTGAGATTTTTGAGAAATGAAGAAGTGAGAAAGAAATGAGGAGAAGTGGGGATATATATTTAGTCCCTTAAAGCAAAATGTGATATCATCATGCCTTGGAAACCGTGCCAAGACACAGTTGCATGAAAAAATTTATACTGGAAATAAGGATATCAATCTGAAGACAGAGGACCTGGCAGGGTATCAGGAACAACGGACTCGGTGTCACATCGGTTCGGCTCGTATCGACTGACACGGCACATTGATCCCAGCTTAGACTTCCTTTACCTCGGCACTATCATAACTGAAACTACCGAGCTAGGGGCCTAACTGTTGGGGTCAAAATCCACCCAGCTGTAATCAATGGGAAAATGACTAAGTATGGAAATACGAGGAATCGGAAAAGGCTGAAGTCAACCTAGCCGAAGTCGTGGCCTAAGTCGTTTCCATACGAAGTCGATTCTTTACAAAGATAGCTGGCCGAAGACAACCTGGCCGAAGACAGCTTCGGCCGCGATACGAGTTCCACTTCGGCCGCGATACGAGTTCCACTTCGGCCGCAATACGAGCTCCACTTCGGCCAAGCTGTCCACTTCGGCACGGTCCACTTTGGCCAAGATATCCACTTCGGCACGGTCCACTTCGGCCAAGCAGTCCGCTTCGGCAAGGCCACTTCGGCACGGAGAAGCCCACTTCGGCAAGGCCACTTCGGCACAGAGAAGCCCACTTCGGCAAGGCCACTTCGGCACGGAGAAGCCCACTTCGGGACGGAGAAGCCCACTTCGGCAAGGCCATTTCGGCACGGAGAAGTCCACTTTGGCAAGGCCACTTCGGCACGGAGAAGCCCACTTTGGCCGACAAAGCACTTCGGCCGACAAGCTTTACTTCGGCCAACGGTTTCGGCCAAAGGCCACTTCGGCCAACAAAGCACTTCGGCCAACAAAGCACTTCGGGCAACAAGCTTCACTTCGGCCAACAAGTGCCACTTTGGCCAAAGGCCACTTCGGCCAACAAGCTCCACCTCGGCCAAAGGACACTTCGGCAACGGCCAGAAGGCTTCGGCAAGATTACTTCGGCAAACCAGGCCAAAGCCAAGCCTGGCCGAAGCCAAGCTTGGCCGAAGTCAACCCGGCCGAAGTTGTTTCCATACGAAATCATTTCCATACGAAGCTGTCTGGCCGAAGTCGACGCTGCCGAAGACAATCCTGGCCGAAACTGTCTGGTCGATGTCGACGCTACCAAAGATAATCCTGGCCGAAGTCAGTTTTATAGGAAGATGCGGCCGAAGTCAATTCTATACGAAGCCAGTTCTATACGAAGCCGCGGCCGAAGTCAATTATATACCAAGCCAGTTCTATACGAAGTTGCGGCCGAAATCAATTCCTGATAAAGGCGCGACCGAACCCAATTCCATATGAAGTCATGGCCGAAGACGATGAGGCCGAAGTCATTTCTATACGACGTCAACAAGCCCATCTTCGGCCAATAACAATACAAAAGCCCATGAAGCCAAACCGACTCAGCTAAACAGAAATCCCGAAGGATTAGGAAGTTTTCCTTATCCCTTTAGGATTAACCTGGCCGACTCAAACTAGTATATATATCAATGTACATCTCTTGAAAAGGAGATCAAGAATTTACTTAGCAAAACCCTAGACTTTTTACTCTCAAACTCTTGTACGCGAAAGCTTTTCGAAACAGTTAAATAAAAACCATATTTGGATCTTCGGTTTCGTTGTTCATACGCAGAAATTTCATCCCTCTTACCAAACCTCCGACAAATCTAATTGTGTTGATTTCGACTCCCACACTCTCCCTCCTGATTGATTGCTGCACGAACCGTTGTGAACTTCTTCCATAATCTTCCTTGCGTCATTTCCTTCTACGCAGCTTAACAATGGTCCTGAGAATCTCCAATTAAAGAAGTTTCGATCGAGTAAAATATAACGAGCTGCCCATTTTTCAGTTGGTAAGACTCCGTCGTATATATACTCTCTGATTGCATTGAGCCAATCTTTATCACAGCCGTATTCCGCTTCTTGTTAATTATCATTGGGATGGCTTGCTTCTTTGGTGGGGTTTGATTCGGCGACCGGATCGTTATTGTTGTTGGTGATTTCAGATTCTTCCAGAGTGTCTTCTTCCATTAGAGTAATATCTGGTTCGATTGAAGGTGAGTTTACCGGTTCCTCCTGTATCTCAGTTGTCTCCTCCTGCCCGTTTGTGACTTCTTTTGTTTGCTTAGCAGCTTGGGAACGAGTTATGACGTTCACTGTATCAGAAAGATTGATGCTTGGGTGCCGAATGAATTATACGAGAATAATTCCCTTTAGATCTGGATCAGAAGTCGATGGAGAGCTGGGAGCGCGTCGACTGAAGTGATTTCTTCTCGTAGAATGCGTGCCAGTACGAATTCCTTGAATCGCACAGCTAATTCCTTAACAACTTTTAGGTAAGCTTCCATTCGATCATCCTTTGCTGCATACTCGCCACTGAATTGATTTGCGACTAACTGGGAATCGCAGAATGCGTGAAGCTGCTCAATCTTTAGTGCACCAACGAGTTTCATCCCGGCAATAAGGGCTTCGTACTCTGTTTCGTTGTTAAATGCATGAAAACCTAAGTGAAATGACTTCCCCAGCAGTTCGCCAGTTGGAGAGGTTAGATGTATCCCTACTCTTGAGCAATTTTTGGAGGATGAGCCATCGACGTGAAGCTTCCAGGGCGGGTTCTGTGTTTCATTGTCGATGCTCTCTTCAGGGAGTTTGATCAGGAAATCAGCCAGGACTTGATATTTTGCACACGTGCGTCCGCGATACTCGATGTCATATTCGCTCAGCTCATGCCCATTTTGCTAACCTTCCTGATTGACTCGGGCTGTCCAAAATGGATCTTAACGCGGAGGTACTCATGACCACGATTGAGTGTGACTGGAAGTAAGGCCTCAGTTTTCTTGCTGACATTATGACAGATCGTGCCAGTTTTTCCATATGCGGGTGCCTCGTCTCATCGTCTGTAAGGGTTTTCCTGACGTAAAAGATTGGTTTCTGCTCTCCGTATTCGTCTCGAATCAGCACGCCGCTTACTGCTGTGTCAGAAACCGCAGTGTACAGAAAAAGCGGCGCTCCTTCTATTGGTTTGGCAACAACTAGAGGGGTAGCCAGATAAGTTTTTAGTTGTTGAAAAGCTTCTTCACATTTTTTAGTCCTCTCAAACTTCTTGTCCCCCCGCATTGTATCGTAGAAAGTCAGACATTTGTTGGTGGATCGTGAGATGAATCTGTTGAGTGCAGCTACCGTCGCGTTAAGTCTTTGCACTTCCCTTTTTGTCTTCAGTGAAGTCATCTAGATAAGCATGTCGATTTTATTAGGGTTTGCTTCAATGCCACGATGAGTGACTAAGTATCCGAGGAATTCTCCTGATGTGACCGCGAAACTGCATTTGGTTGGATTTAACTTCATGTTGTGAAAGTTCAGATGTGAACGTGATCCTATTCTCCTAGCGATTTCACCAGCATATCATCTATATAAACCTCCATTATCTTTCCGAGTTGACTAGCGAACATCTTGTTCACCAGCCGCTGATATGGTGCTCCGACGTTTTTCAGGCCGAACGACATCACCATGTAGCAGTATATTCCACGATTTGTTATAAAAACTCTCTTCTCCTGATCGTCAAGGTTCATCAGGATCTGGTTGTAACCTGAGAAGGCATCCATGAATGAGGGGAGTGCATTCCCTGCTGTTGCTTCGACTAGGCGGTCGATGTGTGGAAGGGGAAAGCTGTCTTTTGGACAAACTTTGTTCAGGTCAGTGAAGTCCACGCATACGCGCCACTTTCCATTCTTCTTCTTGAGCACCACCGGGTTAGTTAGCCAGTCTGGGTACTTCACCTCAGTTATTGAACCGACACGCAGGAGTCTTTCCACTTCATCATTGACTGCTTTGGCTCTGTCTGGCCCAAGGTTTCTCCTTTTCTGCTTAACTAGTTTGAACGTTGGGTTAACATTCAGCTCGTGGCTTGTTATGCCAATATCGATGCTGGGCATGTCCTCCGCTGCCCACGCAAAAGTGTTCACATTCTTTTTCAAGAACGAAACGAGTTCTTCCTTGATTTTTCCATCGAGCATTGCTCCAATCTCCACGCATCTCTCCGGATGTTCATTGTTGATGCAAACTGATATTACGGGGTCAAATGTTAGCTTAGTTACTTCTTCTTCGCGATCCTCCACAATCTGTAATTGCTATAAAAGTTTGGAAAGCTCTTTGACCGGCTCTCTGCCTGTCTTCATTTTCCGAGCTTGTGTGCGGCTAGGAAGCAGATGCGAGACTCCTTTTGGTTACCACAAATTATTTATTACTCCGTTTGGGGTAGGGAACTTCAAGCAGATGTGATATGTTAAAACCGCACGCGCATAGAATTCAACCAAGGGGTTCCCATAATGATGTTGTAGATTGCTGGGTGATCAGTTACGGAGAATTCGATGATTTTTGTCAGCTCACCAGCTCGGACAGGAAGTTTGATCGTCCCTGCAGTCATTGTAGTTTCCCTGTAAAATCCAGTCAATGGTTTCGGGGTTGATACTATTTCAGATAGATTGACATTCATTTTTCTGAGTGTCTCGAGGAAGATTACATCCACAGTGCTCCCAGGGTCTACTAATACGTGGGCTACGTCACAATCGTTCATAATTTATTCGATTACGAGTTGGTCGTCGTACGGCCTATCAATTCCGATTGTCTCCCTTTCTTTGAATGAGATCACGTCTTTCGGAAACTTCGAGGGTTTAGACCAGTTGATGCTGACGTCTGCCCGTCGCTGTAATGCTTTGATCGATGAGACAGTATCCGAGAAATAATGAGATCCTCCCATTATCATGCGTATTCTCCTTCGCTAGTGGCAGAGTCTGCCAGAAGACTCTGCCACAAGTTTACTTTTCCCTTCGCTAGAATTCTGGCAGAATTTGTTATGAATTACGCACACTTCTGGTAGATTTCTGGCTGACAGTTATGTAACCATATAACTGTGTTTTGTAGGTGACTATAACTACTATGTGTGAGAGATACCGGGTAGAAATGTATCCATGTTGGAAAGGTAACTACGTAATACATGTCAAGCTTGATAATCTCATCAAATACATTCTCTCTGGCCAGCTGTTGGCGGACATCAAATGGACAGTCTCAAAAATGCCACCAATCCCATAAAACTGCACTGGAAAAAGAGGAAAGTTGTCCATGAAGGAAGGAGAGGAAAAGGGAAAATGAAGAGTGAGCTGGAGAAAAGAGGAAGATGAAGAGGAAGGGAATTGATGAATATGAAAAAAAAATCAAAAAATTGGTGAAGAGGAAGAAGATGTCATACGTTATATCATTAAACCGAAGTTTCCTATAGCTAATATCCCATATACTGGTTCAAGAGACATCGTCGACATCATTGAATATGTCATGGATAAACAGCAGACCAGGTTTGACGCAGTTGTAACTAGAATTGAAAACGCCAACTTGGATCAACAACGATTAAAATTGGAACAACAACGAACCAGCATGGAACAACATAAAGTTTTGAGTGAAACCTTAAACAACTTGGCACATGTCATTGCAAAGCTGATGGAGAGGATGACTTGTTTTGAGCAAGATACTCGCTTCTCTAACAATAAACTAAAACCTGGCAATCGCATGGTATGTCCAACACAGCAATTATTGAAATAAAAGAGCTAGCATGATCTGCGAGATCATGCTATATCAGATCTGGTAGAACAATAGAGGGGCATGGCATACTCGGCGTGCCCTTGTTGTATCATTCATTATGTGAGACATGTAATTGTTACGACAGACTAATAATGGCATCCAATACTATTCTTTATTAGCATCCCTTAATATCCATTACAACGAAGTATGCTTTTAAGGTGTAATCAATTGAAGATGAGTTCATGTCATTTCGGCAGAGTAACATTCATTACTTTTAAATTTTGTAGAATAACGAAGAAGAAACTACGGTAGATAACAAAGGAGATGGCAAAGACAACGAAGGAGAAGAAATCAAGGTTGTTACCTCTGCCTCTTTTTCAAATGATAAAAGAAGAGATGCCAAAGAAAAAGTAATTGATAATGGCATCGAGGCAGAGAATGCCAAAGAAGAAAAAGTAGGAGATGATGCAAAAATAGATTGGAGTGAAAAGGCAGAGGATGCCAAAGAAGAACATCTACAAGATGATGGGAATGATGGAGATGGGAGTGAAAAGGCAGAGGATGCCAAAGAAGAAATCTTCAAGATGATGGTAATGATGGAGATGGGAGTGAAAAGGCAGAGGATGCCTAAAAATAACATCTTCAAGATGATGGGAGTAAAAAGGCTGAGGATGCCAAAGAAGAACATCTTTAAGATGACAATATTGATGGAGATGGGAGTAAAAAGGCAGAGGATACCAAAGAAGAACATCTTCAAGATGATGGTGGAGTTGAAGATGGTGAAAAAATAGATGGAAGTGAAAAGGCAGAGGATGCCAAAGAAGAAAAAGGAGAAAATGATGCCAACGTCTGTCTTCAGGCAAAGGATGCCACTGCAGCAGATGGTGGTAAAGAAGAGGTTAGTGATAAGACAGCTGTTTCCAACGAAGCAAATGATGGTGAAAAAAGAGATGAGAACGAAAAGACGGAGGATGCCTCTTGTAAGGCAGATGATTGCAAAGAAAACATTTGTGCGAATGATGACATTACGCTAGATGAAACTAATGTCTGCATTAAGGATGCCGCTGTAGCAGATGAAACAAATGTCTACATTAAGGATGCCAAAGAAAAGGTAGCTGATGCCAAAGAAAACAAAGGTGAAGATGATCCCATTACGGTATTGATAACCAACGTCTACATGGAGATAATTGCTTTCAGTGCAACAGGTGGTAATGATGGCTCAGTGATCGACATTGAAAATTCTACACATCCATCGGATGATTCAGTCAAAATCATTGAAGGAAGAGGAAGAGAAGAGGAAAAGGAAGAGGAAGAGGAAGAGGAAACTCCCAGCCAGTTAATGTCATTAAACCATCAGTGGATACAGTCCACCCAAGTACATCTCAAATCGAACAAATATTTATACAATTGGAAGGAATACAAAGGCCCATGAATGCTTCAACCTAATTTTGGAGCCGAGGGAATGGTTACACGATATGGTAAGTACATTGTTCCTCGTCAACAGTGGATCTGGCAAAAGTATTTATTTTATGTTTAGCTGGCAGACAGTTGTTGTTGTGTATTGGGCAAACTCTGCTTTTTTGTTGTTGTGTACCGGACAGACTCCGCTTTGTTGTTATTGTATGTCTAGTAGACTCAACTTTGGTATCTAACATTTGTCCTTCTTTTATTATCAGCACGTTGCTGCAACACTAAACTTGTATATACTAAGGCTAAAGAGTAATCCTAGTTCTTTCAAGAGTCAGAGGATTGCTATATTGGATGCATCATATTTGAAATACTTTGGAAGAATAGGTACGACGACTGGCATAAACTTGACAGATGGTCTTGTGGTACACACGAGCCTATACAGGGTATTCTTCCAGCTTATGCCGCAACAAAGTTGGTCTGGGGCAAAGATGTTGAGACGTTATACTATGTTCTACACGTGGGCAAGAGTCATTGGGTTGGTATGGTCATATCATTGGTTGACCGGATTGTCGACATATATGATAGCTTAAATTCGAATCAAGCAGATATTCTGGAAGCGGCTACGCCTTTTGCATAAATGGTTCCTGCCGCAGTTAATATGTGGTATCGTGACTATGATAAAGCAGAGTATAAAATCAGAATTGTTAAAGACGTTCCCAAAATGCATCCACTAGTAGGTGATTATGGAGTATACGCACTCAAATACATTGAGTGTCACATGTTTGGATTGCCGCTATCACTACGTGGACTGTGTAATGCCAAAATGATGAACTGGAGGATGAAGTTCGCTGCAGAGTTGTTGGATGAGACATCTTCGTATACCGAAAAACCCATGTGTGACGAGCAAAAAATGGCAGATATCTACGATCCCTGCGACGTTCAAATTTAATTGCATGGTTAGTATTTATATGTATATAGTAAATATTACATTAACCAAAGTCTACGACGTACAAGCAGAAGTTTTGTTTTTCCTTCGTTAGTAGAAGAGAACTTATTATGCTTATTCTTTGCTTACACAGCATCATAAGCTACGTCTTCTCTTCTAATTTCATCTACAAGGGTAAACAAAAATCAACCCTTATAGAGTGTAAACGGAGAAGACGCAACTTCTGCTCGTACTCTGCATCTTCTTTGCTTACACTCAACATAAACCGAGGCGATAAGATGACTTTGAATTTAAGCTGCATCTTCTTTGCTTACAATCAGCATAAACTGCACCTTGTCTACTTATTTTCAGCTACAAAGGTCTTAAAAAACAATCATAAGTTTTAATCCAAGTCTCAAAATAAATACCTCAAAATAAAGGGATTCATAGCAGTCTATGCCAGTAATAAACTCTGCCAAACACCTTCCACAGACTATGCTAGTAGTAAACTCTTCTTTTATCTTCAGACTATGCCAATAGTAAACATGTAACACAAATTTAATGTCAATCGAAGAACATACACTAGTTCATTTTAAACAAATAGATAGATGAGTTCACACAAATTACATAAAAAGTTTAAACAAAATAGATTAACCAAAAAAAGACATGAGTTCAGTCTTCTATGTCCGAAGAACCCTAAATACGTATGTTGACCACCCTTTCTCGGGTCAACACCATTTGTCCGTCTAATTTACCCATGCATTTCTCGAAAGGAAGATTACCGTCGAATAGTTCACACGTTACATGCTAAAATCTGTCCAATAAAAAATTGTAATAGGAAGCAGTGGTTGGAGGATTCACTACAAAACAATTGAGTTATTGTTACTAAAATTTGAGACGGAAAGTATTTGTCACAAACTTGTTACATTTTAGATACGATGTTATGACTAAATATTTATGTCACAAATATGTAACTATTTGGTCACTATATTGTGACAGAATAATTCGTAGCTGAAATTTGTCACAACTTGTGACTAAAATGGCAATCATAACATCGGCAACGATATTATGACCAATGTTTGATGTTTGTTGCAAATTAGTGTGAGAGTCGAATTTTACAATACTAAATTTTTTAAAGAAACATTTAGGGAACCACAACTTCTATAAGAAAGACACAAGCACGAAAGATCCAAAGATTGTTTTTGTTATTGATTTGCTTTGAGCTCATAATACACGGATTGTTCAGATAAATCACAAGTATTCCTTGCTAGATTCAGAATTGCGGGGATCCCCTCTTAGGGTACAAGTACATGTATATTTATATGTGTGATCAGTCGGTTGTCTTCAGCCCTAAACCGATAAGAAAAATTTCCTTATTCTTCGCTTCTTTCATATCCTTCCTTTTTTTCATAAATATTCGAGGTCGGTAGAAATTTATGGATTTTTCACTTTTACTCGGCCCATTGTGTCCCGAAGCCGCCGACCTACATCGCTGTTATGCCCGAATTAGTCATTTTTGCCTATAGATCCCAGCAAGGTGGGATATGACCCCAATAGTTAGCCCCCCAGCTTGTCAGTTTCTGTTTTAATAGTGACGAAGTTAAAGTGATCGATATTGGGACTATCGTAACAAGCTATTTTGACAAAAATACTAGGCCGAGCTATGAAGTTGTCAAGCTACAGAAAAGGCCAGTAGGCTTATGTAGATTAGTGTGGATTCGGAATCGAGACGTTCCTTTTTGGCCGACACGTGGCTCGTTCTGGGCTACACGTTTCAACGAGAGACCGAAGAGATGCCTCGATTCGTTCCCAACACGCCTCCTTGGTTAATAATTTCTCCTAGGGTCTCGTGTTCCTTCTATAAATATTAGTCTTTAGCCTTTGGTCTTCCCATTATAATCTTTACCCAAAAAAGGTAGAAACTCTTCTTCTCCTTTTTCTTTTGTTGCTCGTTGTCATGGAGATACTAGAGCTTCCTTCGGACATCATCTCTGTCATCGTATGAAAACTTGGCCATCTCACCTTGTGGAGACTTTGACACATCCTCCGACTAGGGTGGATTGGCAGAGACATAGTGTACAGTAGTGAAGTCCTGAAAGAAATTTGTATCGATGACTTGTGCGTGGATACAGATAAAATCATTATGGACAGGGTGTATCACAGCTTCTTTGTAAGATGTTTAGATGCCGAAACCCAACTGCTATTAATTATGAGGCCACTAGACTTGTGACCACGCAACAAGAAATCAACGCAGCTGTGGGGGTCAAATTCCACCTTGGAAATATCAACAGCTAGGAGAAACCGTTAGTCTCCCTGCGGGCCGAGGCAATTGGATCTGGGCCAAGGCGAATAAACTTCCATCTGTGCTGAGGCAGGAAAAGGCCTACACGCCGAAGCAAGGTACATTAACCGAGAACGTGAACGGAACGCGCGGAGGCAGCTAACAGCATGCGCCGAGGCAAACAACAATATTTACCGAGGTAGCTAACAGCACGTGCCGAGGTAGCTAACAGCACGTGTCGAGGCAAACAACCAAACATCGAGGCAACTAAGCATTTGCAGCGTCACACTTTGTTCTAACAGGTCAAAGGCAATTGCCTCGTCTTTGGGCCAAAGCAAAACCAATGTGGGCCGAGGAGGAAAAGGAAATAACCGATCTCCGAAGGAAAAGGAAAGTTTCCGGTGTTCTCGTTAAGACGGTCTAACCTGAAGTCTATAAAAAGAGAGAAGCGCATTCGAAGGGAGTACACAAAAAAAAATAAAGAGAGAGCAATAGACTTCTTACAAACAAATCTTGTATTCTAAAGAGCTTTCATTATCAGCAATAAAAACCATCTTTCGATCTGTTTCTGCAATCGATACTTAGAAGTTTTCGATCCCTTAAAAGTCCTAACAAAATCTAGTTGTGAGGGGTTTGGCCTACACAATTTGGCGCCGTCTGTGGGGACATCTATAAACTTTCTGACACCTACGATTGCAGAAACCAGAACCTAAAAAGATGGCTGATGGAAGTCACAGCACCAATATCGACGACACAATCGACCCTCCAAGGGAAACAACGAACGTCCCGAAAGACGCTATCACCATCCTAGAATCCTTCACCGAGATGAAAAATATGTTGTCTACCTTGTTGAAAAAGGTAGACGAGCAGGAAAAGGCAAACAATTTGTGGAACGAAAAAGTCCAAGCACTGACTTCTGGACAACAAAACCTTGGTGCCGGGAACTTAGTGTCGGGAATAAGGCCAACTAGAAGACTCCATCGGTAGCTGTTCGATGCAACCCCAACACCTCGTAATACGGTCACCTCCCAAGACGTAGTAAGCAATGCACCGAGAACGTCAGGGGAACTGCCACCTTTGCCTCGACTCGATGAGTCTACCCCAGTGACATTTAGGCCAACCGTCATTAATGAACCGCCCGAGCTAATCATAGCCTCTAAAACCTTTAATAGACGTGTCCAATTCACTAGCAACGATGATAATGGAGAATTAAATGGCTTAGCCAGAACCGAAGGAGATTATGGGGGTCGAAATCAACACAATTAGATTTGTCGGAGGTTTTTTAAGAGGGATGAAATTTCTACGTATGAACCACGAAAGCGAAGATCCAAAGATTGGTTTTTATTAAGCTGTCTCGAAAAAGCTTTTTGTACAAGTGTTTGTAGAGCAAAAGTCTAGGGTTTTTGCTAAGTAAATTGCGGATCCCTTTTTCAAGGAGAAGTACATAGATATTTATACTAGTTCTAGTAGGCCGGGTTAATCTTAGAGAGATAAGGAAAACTTCCTAATCCTTCGGGATTTCCTTTTTAGCAAGTTGGCTTGCCTTCGTGGGCCTTTGCATCGTTGTTGGCCGAAGATGGGCTCGTCGTCTTTGTATGGAAATGTCTTCGGTCGCGTCATCTTCTGGCTTCGTATAGAATTGACTTCGGCAAGAAAGCTCCGTATGGAAACGACTTCGGCCAAGCAGTTTCGTATGGAAATGACTTTGGCCAGACAGTTTCGTATGGAAATGACTTCGGCCAGACAGTTTCGTATGGTTTTGACTTCGGCCAGATAGTCTCGTATATATTTGACTTCGGCCAGACATCTTCGTATGGTTTTGACTTCGGCCAGACAGTTTCGTATAGAAATGACTTCGGCCAGACAGCTTCGTATGGCTTTGACTTCGGCCAGGCAGTTTCGTATGGTTTTGACTTCGGCCAGACAGTTTCGTATGGAAATAATTTCGGCCAGACAGTTTCGTATGGAAATGACTTCGGCCAGGCAGTTTCGTATAGATTTGACTTCGGCCACACAGTTTCGTATAGAAATGTCCTTTGGCCGAAGTGGCCGAAGTCGCTGAAGTGGAGAAAAAGCTTGCCAAAGTCTCCTCCGTTGCCGATGTGGAGCTCGCCGAAGTCTCCTCCGTTACCGAAGTGGAATTGCCGAAGTCTCCTTTGCCGATGTCTCTCTCTTGTTTGCCGAAGTGGCCTTCGGCCGAAGCTGTCTCTTGCCGAAGTGACAAAGCGGAGGAGTGGTGCCATTGCTGAAGTAGATTCGTATCACGGTCACAGCAAGCTCTTATCGTGCCCAAATAGATTCGTATAGAAACGACTTAGGCCACGACTTCGGCCTTGTTCGTATTTTCACACTTAGCCATTTTAGCATTGATCACAGCTGGGTGGGTTTTAACCCCAACAGTTAGCCCTCCACCTCGGTAGTTTCAGTGATGATAGTGCCGAGGTGGAGGAAGTCCAAGCTGGGATCAATGTGCCATGCCGATCGGTACGAGCTGAGCTGATGTGACACTGAGCCCGCTGTTTTTGATATCCGCTAGGTTCTCTGTCTTCAGATTGATAATCTCATTTCCAGTAGAATTTCTTCATTCAACTGTGTTTTGGCACGATTCCCAGGGCATGATGACATCATCTTTTGCTTTATGAGCCTATACATGCTTCCAATTCTCCTCACTTCTTCTTCACTTCTTCATTTCTCAAAACCCTTAAGGTAACTTCTCTTCTCCCTTCTCTCTCCTTCTCTTGAAGATTTTTTGTTAGGTTGTTTTTTGTTGTTTTTTTTTGTCTCTCTTTGTCGAACCGGCTTTGGGTTTGCCTAAGTGACTCTGTCCTTGGCCGAAGACTCCTTCTCTGCCGAAGTTGTTTTGCCGAAGTGATCTTTCCCGCCGAAGGGCCGAAGTGGCCTTTAGCCGAAGTCCCCCTTTTTCCTCCGCCGAAGTCTCCTTTGCCTCCGCCGAAGTGCCGAAGTGGATCTCTCGCCCTTGCCGAAGTCTTCTGTGCCGAAATGGCCTTTGGCCGAAGTGGGGTTTCTTCCCCGTAGTGCCGAAGTGGCCTCTCCTCCTTTGCCGAAGTGCCGAAGTCGATCTCTCGCCCTTGCCGAAGTCTTCTCTACCGAAATTATCTTTGGCCGAAGTGGGGTTTCTTCCCCATAGTGCCGAAGTGGCCTCTCCTCCTTTGCCGAAGTGCCGAAGTGGAGCTCCTGCGGAAGTCCTTGCTTGCCGACGTCTGCTATCCTCTGCCGAAGTGATTTCCTTCGATGGACGAAATGGAGAATCCTTTCGACGTAAAAGCCAAAATGGAGAATTGGAGCTCCGATTGTGCTAAGATGAAAATAGACGCAGGTCTCCAAGCATGTTCTTCAAGGCGACGAGCTTCTAAGGGCGGATCCAAGTGTGAGGTACCCAATCCACCGGGATCTACTCTTTCCACCGCTGAATCTCTAGAGAGTCTTAGGCATCGGTTCAACATCTCCGAAGAGATCGGGCTTATCCTTCCGTCACCATCGGATGGGAGCCGACGATCCTCCAAAGGGATGTTTCACATTGTACGAGAGCTGCTTTTACATGTGCTTTCTATGGTTTCCAATACCAAGGGTCATCCTTGAGTATCTATGGAAGCATAGATTGGCCTTGACCCAAATAACTCCGCGGGGGATTCGGCACTTGGTTGGAATTGTGGTTCGTAACTTCGAGTGTGGCGAGGAAGTTACTGTGGACCATTTGCTGAACCTGCTATCCTTTCGGACATTTCGTTCTAAGGACTCGCTTCTTTACTCCCTTCCGAACAAAGCCCACCGCAAAGTTATCGGAGGATTCCCAAGTAAAGATAGACATTGGGAAGATTATTTCTTCTTCGTGCCCATTTCCGAAGCTTCGGTTGGTGCAGATTGGGTTAACAAAATTAGGACCAGATGGAGAGAAATCGGTAGCCGATCCTAGCTTTACGAATTTTTACGCTTTATTGAATATATCGTGACCTTCCGTTGTTTGTTGGTTTTGCAGCTCCTAACCCGATCCCAATGTGTCCTCCAGACGTGGTTACACTTCGCGAGACTCTAGCTTCCGGTGAGTGTGATTGTCAAAGGGATTTTACTCTTCAAAGAGTAGAGAGAGCGCGGGCGCAATACTTTGGATACTATTCTCCGAGTTCAACTTCTTCATCTTCTCCTAGCAGTACGAGGAGAGCCATGGGAAAAAGATCATCTGTTCGTTAAAGGATGGAAGCCGAAACCCGTGCCGCGATGGAGCAAGCGGAGGTTGGCCGAACTGAGATTTCCGCTGAGCAGCTAAGTGCCGCCCTTGCCTTTCCCTCGGGCGACTCATCCTTAGGGCCGTCCATGTTGGCTACGCCTGTCCCTAAAGCGAGGGAGCTTGTGCTGGGCCTTAGGCGATTGGCTTCACCTCCAGTCCACCGCAGAAACGGTAAGGCCGTTGCCACGAATGAGGACGCCGACCAGGCAAAGCCTGCCCGGAGGCGTGCCGCGGCAAAGACTGACAAAGGAAAAGACCTTCGTAAGGATGATGCTCCTAGAAAAAAAGACGTAATGCTCCAGTTTGCGATGCCGCCGGGCACGAATTGCCCTTGGAGCCTGTATCTCTGCCATTCGCTTCTGAAATTGTTTGCGATGACGCAACAGCATCGGCCATTCTCTTCTCCAAAATTCTCTCTAAGGGGGATTGCTTTCCTCTTCCCGATACTCTTTCCCGAAGCAAACCGTATGCCGACATGTCTCATCGTGGTACTAAGGTAATTCCTGCCGATCTTCAATTTTTCTACTTGTTGAAAATGCGATGTCTAAGTCTTTTCTCTCCGTTCAGTTTCTGGCCTCCATTAACAGCATGACGTTCGGCTATGAGGCGGATGCCCAAAAGAGTGCGAGGAGGGTTGAGCGCACACGAAAAGTGTCCGAAGAGCTTCGCGCCAAGCTTGACGAGGCCTTGGTGGAGAGAGCATCAAAACAAAGGGAAGACTTGGAGGCTGAGGTGGAGCTTCACAAGGAGAGACGCGGCCGAGCCGATGATAAGATTCTTTACCTAGAATCTTCTCGTGTCTAGCAGGAGGCTCAGGTTACCAAGCTCCACCAGATGTTACGCTCGGAGAAGGCCATGACCGGTAAGAAGGTTGAAAGAGCTGAGAAGGTGGCGATGCGCAGAATGGCCAAGAAATTTCAAGCTAAGGTCGACCGAGCCAAGGAGAAGGTGAAGAGCTTGGGCGGATCATCGAAAAATAGCTTGGTTGACCTTGCCCAAGTTGACGGCAACCTTGAACTTCTTGCCCTGCTTCGTGGTGACGAACCACCTTCGTTGGATGATGAGATCGAGAAGCTCCAGGGATGGAGAGTTAAGTACGCTGGTGCCGATGACGAGTTTGATAGGTTGATTGCCGCATTGGGCAGTGACTTAGCGGTTTCGCCGATCTCTGAAGATTCAGCTGATGTTACGCTTGGTAACGAATCTGTCGAAGCGTTGGCGGCGGATGTCATTTTCTCTGGATCCAATAGGGGTAACTCCGGCTTGACTTTGCTTAGTCAGATGAGAGCTTCCGAATCCACGACGCCCACCAAATCCTCCGATGATGATGAAGACGTATCTTCAAGGGGTAAGATATGACGATGATGGGGATACGCCAAAGACTGTGGCTTGGTCCGTCTCGTTCCATTTATGCTTAATGTTATTTGGACGTGGTGCCTAGATGGCTTTATCCGTATCGACTTGTTATGTTCGCCTTGTGGCTTTTGCTTTTGTTGTGTTGAAACTCGTTGCTTGAATGTTTTTTTTTTATCCAAGGAGGAGTGATCTGTTTCGCTATATCTTGTGTTAATGTTTAATGCCAAAGATTCGTTTGTTGGGTTTGACAGGTTAATGTAAGCATACTCGTTTTGATTTCGAGCCCAAATGTTCCGACCAACGATTTGTTTGTTGGGTTTTCGGATGAAAATTTCGGTTTATGGATACGCTACCGTAAGCATATCCGCTCCGACAATGGACATGTAGTACTGTTGCGACCAACGATTTGTTTGTTAGGTTTAGGATGAACATTTCGGTTTACAGACATGCTACCGTAAGCATATCCGCTCCGACAATGGACATGTAGTACTGTTATGACCAACGATTTGGTTGTTGGGTTTAGGATGAACATTTCGGTTTACGGATACGTTACCATAAGCATATCCGCTCCGACAATGGACATAGACATTTATATAGCGTGCGCTTTTAATCCGCTAGGATGTAATAGTTAGATCCGCGAAGGATGTAGTAGTTCGTTGCTGTGGCCAGCAGCAACGAGAGTGAGATGAGGTGCCTGTTTAGTTAGGACTTCGAGTAATCCGTGAAGGATTTCTAATGTGATGCCTGTTTCTGTTAAGGCTTTAGTAACCCGTGTTGGGTGTGATATGTGAACATTGCTTCGGAAAGCTTGCATTAAGTAGACGCGGAGTCTATTACACAGGTGGGAGTATACGAGTATACGTACCCACTCCCCCCCCTTTTTTTAAGAGGGGGCAGCTGAACCCATCCGAAGACGAGCTGCCTACGTACCCTTTGCAGGGATCAAGCTGCCCCGTAGTTCATGTGAAGTACCTTAAGGATAGTACTTCTTGAGGTGCATCGTGTTCCACGATCTTGGTATTGGAACGTCAGACATGTTGCTGAGTTCGTAAACTCCGGGTCGGACTACTTTCGTTATTTTGTAAGGTCCTTCCCTGTTTGCTCCAAGCTTGCCAGCGTTCCGTTCTGCTGTATTATGAAAAAATCTTCCGTAAGACGAGGTCTCCTTCGTAGAACTGTCGATTTCGAACGTGAAAGTTATAGTATTTTGCCGCTGCGTTCTGGTAGTTCTGGATTCGTATCAAGGCTTGGTCTCGCCTTTCGTTGATCAAGTCCAACTCATCAAGCATCAGCAAGTGGTTGAGCCCTTCTTGTTCTAGGAGTAGTCTTCGACGGACTCCTTGAAAATGTACTTCCGGTGGAATGACGCATTCTGTCCCATAAACGAGAGCGAATGGAGTTTCGTTGGTTCCTCGCCCTGGTCTTATCCTATGAGACCATAATACTCCTTCCAGTTCGTCAGCCCACCGTCCTTTCTTTTCATCAAGACGTTTTTTGAGACCGTCGAGAAGTATCTTGTTGACTGCTTCTGCCTGGCCGTTTCCCTGTGGATATCTCGGGGTGGATTTGCTTAGTCGGATCTTCCACTTTTCGCAAAAAGCTTCGAACCTTGTGGAGATAAACTGCGAGCCATTATCAGTGAAAATTTCGTATGGGACTCCATGTCGGCATATGATGTTCCTCCATAAGAAACTTTCGACTTGCGCGTCCTTGATGCTGGCATACGAGTCTGCCTCTACGCACTTCGAAAAATAGTCTGTCAAAACCAGTCGGAATCGTTTCTGCTTCGAAGGATGCAAAGGTCCAACAATGTCCATGGACCATCGCATGAATGGATAGGGCGACGATATCGAGGAAAGCATCTCGGTTGGCTGATGAATCATTGGTGCGTGACGCTGGCACTTCTCACATCGAGCGGAAAACTTCTCGCAATCCTGTATCATAGTTGGCTAGTAATAACCATGTTGTTTGATTTTTATCGCCAAGGCTCGTCCTCCCGAGTGGTTACCAAATGAGCCTCTATGGACTTCCTCCATGATTGCTCTTGCCTCCTTTTCTTCGATCCAGGCAAGTAATGGCCCTGAGAATCGCCATTTGAAGACATTCCCATCGAGCAAGATGTAACGAGCCGCTTGTGCCCGAAGTTTACGAGCTGCCCATTTGTCAGAATGTAAGGTACCATCGCAAATGTACCCACGGATGTCGTCAAGCCATCCTTTGTCACAGCCATATTCAATTTCTTGTGATGTTTCATCCTTCGCAACGGCTTCAACTGCGTGACATGGGTGGGTATCGGGAGAAAGGGGAATTGGATCCTGGTCCATGGTCGTTGCTCCTTCTTCAACATCTACGAGGTTATCATTCTCGTTGATTGCGTCTATTTCCATCCGAGATTCGTGTCCTTCGTCTACCGCGTATGTTTCGTCCTGGACCATTGAGTCATTGCTTATTGCTATTCGTTCGTCATTGTCATCCCCAGCATTGTCCGGTACATAGGCGTTCTCCCTTGCATTCCTGGCGGCTTGAGATCGCGTAATCACACTCACTATTTCTGGACGAGTGATACTCGGGCGTTGAATGAATTCCACCGGAATAACTCGTTTTAAGGATGGATCAGAAGTGGATGCGAGAGCCGCCATCGCATCAGCCGTCGTGTTTTCTCCTCGTGGAATACGCGTGAGTGTGAACTCTTTAAACTGTGCAGTAAAGTCTTTGACGACTTTCAGATATGCCTCCATACGATCGTCTTTAGCTACGTATTCCCCGCTGAACTGGTTTGCGACTAACTGTAAATCGCTGAACGCGTGAATGCAATCAATCTTGAGTCCTTGTGCAAGCTTTATTCCGGCAATGAGGGCTTCGTATTATGCTTCGTTGTTGGAGGCGCGAAAGCCTAGGCGGAAGGATTGTTCAAGTATCTTGCCCATCGGTGACATTAGACGTATCCCGACCCCTGAACCATTTTTGGATGACGAGCCATCCACGTGAAGTTGCCAGGTCGAATTCGGGTTTTCTTCAGCAAGGCTCTCCTCCGGAAGTTCGATTAAAAAATCGGCAAGCACTTGCGATTTCATGCAGGTTCGTTCGCGATACTCGATGTCGTACTCGCTGACCTCGATAGCCCACTTGGCCAATCTCTCGGATTGACTTGGGCTGTGCAAAATCGATCGTAAGGGGAAAATACTAAGGACCACAATGGAGTGTGATTGGAAGTACGGCCTTAGTTTCCTGGCAGACATGAGCACCGATAAGACCAACTTCTCCATCTGCGGGTATCTTGTCTCTGCGTCAGTGAGGGTTTTGCTGACATAAAAAATCGGTTTCTGCTCTCCCCGTTCGTCGCGAATGAGTACTCCGCTTACTGCCATGGTGGAGATTGCGGTGTACAGGAAGAGTGACTCTCCCTCGACTGGCTTGGCGAGCACCGGGGGACTGGCGAGATACTTCTTCAACTGCTGGAAGGCTTCTTCGCACTTCTCCGTCCATTCAAATTTCTTGTTTCCTCGTAAAGTGTCGTATAATGGTAAGCATTTATCGGTGGAACGGGAAATAAATCTGTTGAGTTCCGCCACCCTTCCAGTCAATCTCTGCACTTCACGTTTCGATTTTGGGGAAGCCATCTGGATTAGTGCATCGATCTGCTTTGGATTTGCTTCAATACCTCGATGAGTAACTAGGTAACCAAGAAACTCGCCTAACGTGACTGCGAATCTACACTTTGTCGGGTTGAGCTTCATGTTATGTGAGTTGAGCTGTCGGAAACATTCTTCCAAATGTAATACGTGATCTGTTGCCTCTAGCGATTTCACCAGCATGTCGTCTATGTAAACCTCCATCGTTTTTCGGAGTTGATCAGCAAACATCTTGTTTACTAAACGTTGATATGTGGCTCCAGCGTTTTTCAGGCCGAAAGGCATCACCTTGTAGCAATAGATTCCGCGATCCGTAATGAAGGCTGTCTTCTCGCGATCGTCGGGGTTCATTAGAATCTGATTGTATCCAGAGAACGCGTCCATGAAAGATAGGAGCTTGTTACCAGCTGTTGCTTTGACCAGTCGATCAATGTGTGGTAGCGGAAAGCTATCTTTCGGACATGCCTTGTTTAAGTCGGTGAAGTCTACGCACACCGGCAATTTTCCATTCTTCTTTTTGACTACAACAGGATTCGCCAGCCAATCTGGATACTTGACTTCCATTATCGAACCGACTCGTAAGAGTCTTTCGACTTCATCGTTCACTGCTTTAGCTCTGTCGGGACCCAACTTCCTCCGTTTCTGCTTGATTGGCTTGAAGGTTGGGTCGACGTTCAACTCATGACTAGTTACGCCGATGTCAATTCCAGGCATATCCTCTGCTGCCCATGCGAAAGTGTCCACGTTTCCCTTTAAGAACGAAATATGCTCTCCCTTGATTGTTTCGTTAAGGCCGAATCCAATCTCAACACATGGTTCTGGATGTTCGTAATCGATGCAGACTGATATTACGGGGTCGCAGGTCGGTTCGGCCGATTCTTCTTCGCGATCCTCCGCAATCTGTAGTTGCTATAAGAGTTTGGAAAGTTCTCTCATCGGCTCTTTGTCCATCTTCATCTTCTTGCGTTCTGACTTGGCTATGGGATCGGTGACGGGGTTCCTGAGTTTGTGTGCAGCTAGGAAACACACGCGCGACTCCTTCGGACTCCCCAAGATCGTTTTCACTCCGCTAGGTGTTGGGAACTTTACGCAGAGATGATAGGTCGAGGCTACGACGCACATTGAATTCAGCCAGGGTGTGCTGATGATGACGTTGTAGATCGCAGGGTAGTCTGCTACAGAGAATTCAATGATCTTGACTACTCCTCCAGCTTGCACAGGCAGCTTAATCGTCCCGACTGTCATTGTTGTTTCTCCGGAGAACCCAGTCAACGGTTTTGGGGTTGCCACTATGTCGGATAGATTGATGTCCATTCGTTTGAGAGTTTCCTTGAAGATTATGTCCATCGTGCTGCCCGTATCCACCAGCACCCGGGCTACGTCATAGCCACTGATGATCAACTCGATCACGAGAGGATCGTCATGTGGTTTGTCGATTCCGTCTGTTTCTCTTTCTTTGAACGAGATTACGTTGTATGGAAACTTGGAAGGTGTGGACCAGTTAACGCTGACATCGGCTCGCCGTTGAAAAGCTTTAATCGAGGAGATGGTATCCGAGCAATAGTGAGATCCACCCATTATCATGTTGATCCATCTTCTCGGTCCAGGTTGTGGGGCTTCGTCGTTCTGCCTCCCTCATTTAGGAAGATCTTCATTCGCCTGCTAGGGGCGGTTCGCGTTGGTATCCATGTTGAAGTCCTTGAGGCTGATGTCTCCTTTGAGTTTGCCAGCCGCTAGTCTTGCAGCGAGTTTCAAGCCTAGGATGCGGCAATTTGCAGTCGAGTGTCCGAAGATATGGTGATGTTCGCAATAAGCCATTTCGTCGTAAGTTCCTTGGCCCCTGGTCCACGTGCTGCTCCATGTACCTCTTCCTCGGCCTTGGCCTCGTCTTTGCCCGTAGCCTGACTAATCAACTTGGTAGTTATGGGCTCCCTTGAACCCTCCTTCGTGTTGGATGTATCCAGAACCTTGGTTGCCCTTCCTGTTGTTCGGTGGGTTCGGAGCAGAGGGAGGATAGTTCGTGGACTCGCCTTTCCGTGCTTCTGGGCTAGGATCTTTACTTCTTCTTCGTTGGAGGCAAAGTCCGTTGCTCGATGCAATGCATCCTGGATCGTGGTTGGTGCGTTTAGCGCAATCTCCTTCCGAAAATCTGAGTCGAACCACAGGGCTTTTTTCAATGCTTGCAACGCGGCTTCGTCACTTATCCCTTCTACCTTTGATAGTACCGACTTGAATCGTTCAATGAAGGTTCGTAATGTCTTGTTTTTTCCTTGTCCCATGGTCCATAGATCCGCATCGGACGTTCGGCGCCGACGACAGCTGATTGAAATTATCGATCGAATTTTTTCCCAGTCTGGAGAACCATTGGAGAGCTGGTCCTTTAAGGTGCTCAACGAACAGGAGACATTGACCAGCATCTTCTTCTCCTTCTCTGAAGTTTGGTCGTCCCATTGCTATCGCGAAGGCGGTCAGGTGCTCTTTTGGATCGGTTTTTCCTTTGTAAACCGGTATCTTCATCTTCCCCGGATCGGAAACTCTTGCCTTGGTGATTCTAGTCGTGAACGGGGTATTCTGCGCTTCTTCAAGCACTCGGTCAAGTTCGGGAGCCTTGCTGGTAGCCCTATGCTTCTGAGATCGAACGAATCCAATCTCGGCGGCAGCTCGCTCCATACCGGCTCGAATTTCAGCCATCTCCTCCTTTTGAGCTCGGATCACTGCTTTGCGCTCTTCTTCGATCCGGGCTCGTTGGGCCCAGAGGATGTTCTCCTCTTCTTCCGTAAGGTCTTGATCATGGAAGAGGTTGGCACTGCTTCGTTCGATTCGAGTTTGGGTTGCACCCGCGAGTTCAGCTTCGCGGTGGTGTTCAAGGTCTTGTTCACCCTCTGGGTTGTCTTCCAGGTTGATTACCGGATTCGTTCCGTCCATCGTGTGTGTGTTCGTTTCTTGCGCTGCCGCGTTCAGTTCGGCGTTTGCTGTTGGTTGGTTCGGAGGAGGTAGTCTGCCTTGGGTTGTCGGCGCATGGTGCGGCATTGAGAAATCGAGGGCTGTTGGATTGAGACGTCGAAGGAGGCGCCTTATTAGGCCTACCCCTGAGCCCCTACCTCGGGCTCGGCTCGCCGTCGCAAGGACTTCCAGCTTGTCGGTCATCGTCATGTTCATCTTATCCTGCTCCTCCGCCTTTTTGAGCAGCGTCTCTAACATCGTCTTTATCTGAGTCAGGGCCTCCGGGCTCGTCTCCAAAGCTGTAAGCGCTGGTGCATCTTTCTCTCCGGATCCGTCGGCCACGATGTCCTGAGGATCATCAGTTCGTCTTTCTCCGTCGTCGGTCATCTTCTTCGGATTGTTCGTACGATGGTTCCTTGGAGTAAGAAAGTTTCAATTCCCCCTCCTTCTAGCGCCAAATTGTGGGGGTCGAAATCAACACAATTAGATTTGTCGGAGGTTTGTTAAGAGGGATGAAATTTCTGCGTATGAACCACGAAAGCGAAGATCCAAAGATTGGTTTTTATTAAGCTGTCTCGAAAAAGCTTTTTGTACAAGTGTTTGTAGAGCAAAAGTCTAGGGTTTTTGCTAAGTAAATTGCGGATCCCTTTTTCAAGGGAAGTACATAGATATTTATACTAATTCTAGTCGGCCGGGTTAATCTTAAAGAGATAAGGAAAACTTCCTAATCCTTCGGGATTCCCTTTTTAGCAAGTCGGCTTGCCTTCGTGGGCCTTTGCATCGTTGTAGGCCGAAGATGGGCTCGTCATCTTTGTATGGAAATGACTTCGGCCGCGTCATCTTCTGGCTTCGTATAGAATTGATTTCGGCAAGACAGCTCCGTATGGAAACGACTTCGGCCAAGCAGTTTCGTATGGAAATGACTTCGGCCAGACAGCTTCGTGTGGATTTGACTTCGGCCAGGCAGTTTCGTATGATTTTGACTTCGGCTAGACAGTCTCGTATAGATTTGACTTCGGCCAGACAGCTTCGTATGGTTTTGACTTCGGCCAGACAGTTTCATATAGAAATGACTTCGGCCAGACAGCTTCGTATGGCTTTGACTTCGGCCAGGCAGTTTCACATGGTTTTTACTTCGGCCAGACAGTTTCGTATGGAAATGTCTTCGGCTAGATAGTTTCATATAGAAATGACTTCGGCCAGGCAGTTTCGTATAGATTTGACTTCGGCCAGACAGTTTCGTAGAGAAATGTCCTTTGGCCGAAGTGGAGCTTGTTGGCCGAAGTGGCCGAAATGGCCGAAGTGGCTGAAGTCGCCGAAGTGGAGAAAAAGCTTGCTGAAGTCTCCTCCGTTGCCGATGTGGAGCTCGCCGAAGTCTCCTCCGTTGCCGAAGTGGAGCTGCCGAAGTCTCCTTTGCCGATGTCCCTCCCTTGTTTGCCGAAGTGGCCGAAGTGGAGAAGAAGCTTACCAAAGTCTCCTCCTTTGCCGATGTGGAGCTCGCCGAAGTCTCCTCCGTTGCCGAAGTGGAGCTGCCGAAGTCTTCTTTGTGGCTGTCTCTTACCGAAGTGACGAAGCGGAGGAGTGGTGCCGTTGCCGAAGTAGATTCGTATCACGGTCACAGCAAGCTCTTATCGTGCCCAAATAGATTCGTATAGAAACGACTTAGGCCACGACTTCGGCCTTGTGTGATTTCTCGTATTTTCACACTTAGCCATTTTAGCATTGATCACAGCTGGGTGGGTTTTAACCCCAACAGAGATCAAGCCATGGAACGACGAACCGATGCGGGCATTACCTCGGCATCCTTAGGCAGAAGAGAACACACGAGCCAACTTGACCTAATGAATGAAGACGACGCTTACTGGGAACAACAAGCGTACTTCGAAGATGGACTACGAAGATCAAACAACGACCAAAATAAGGAACTAACTGAAATTCGCGAGGCAATGGCGCGTGCTGCCGCCGAGGTAAAGGCATTTAAATCACAAGTACACAAGGCAATCAGATCGGCACCCGAAATAGGCCGCGTACTGGAAGAAACTCAGAAAACGCCATTCACATCTCGGATAACCAGGACAAGAATCTCCAACCCTGGAAAAATTCGAGTTCCATTCTATGAAGGAACTACCGATCCAAAAGCTCATATCATGGCGTTCCGCATTGCCATGGGGCGAGCCAATCTCGGCGAAAATGAGAGAGATGGTGGTTCTCACGCCTCGACCGTAATTCAATCGATAGCTTCGACCAACTATCCGCTGCTTTTCTAAAGCATTATTCAATGTTCATGGATCGTGGTACTTCGGATGCCGACTTGTGGACACTATCTCAAGGACCGACCGAATCGTTGCAAAGTTTTATGGAGCGCTTCAAAAAGATAATCTCTAAGGTCGACGGCATAAGCGACAAATCCGCCCTAACAGCCCTGAGGAAATCACTATGGTATGAATCACATTTTAGGGAGGAAATTGCTTTCAACCAACCACTTACTATCCAGGACGCACTACACCGAGCTTCAGATTTCATAGTCAATGAGGAAAAAATGAAAGTCCTCTCCCAGAGGTACGGATCGGCAAAAATGACTAGCCGAAGCAACGTTCCAAATATCGTCACAACATCGTCAAACTATAAGAAAGGCTCGCAGAACAGTGGCTTCGTCAATCACGAGGGGTCCGGTTTTGGAGGCGCCCACAACTACCAGATAGGAACCGGCCGTGGGAAGCTACCATGGAACACTTGGAAAAGAAGCACGAGTACATACGATGAAAAGGCCTACTGTGAACATCACCATCAGTATGGACATCTAACTGTGAATTGTAGAAGCCTCGGCTTATTGCTTGCAGCTAAACTTGCCGAGGGAAAATTAGGTAATTCAGTCAGCCTAAAGGATTTCGAACGGAAAGACGAGGCAAAACAATCTTGCCTGGAAGACCGAGCTGACGAGCCAACCAAAAGTGGACGAGATGATGAGGTAAATCCACAAGGACCCCGGAGAAGAATCAATATGATAATGGGAGGATCCCAATTCTGCATGGACACCGTGTCTGCGATTAAAGCTTATCAACGCCGAGCAGTTTCTAGCACCACCTGGATTGCACCGACCGACGTCCCAAACGACATAATTTTCTTTGAACAAAAGGAAGCGGTCAGCTTGGAACAGCCACACAATGATCCGCTAGTAATCGAGCTGGTTGTAGCGAACCATGATGTCGCCAGGGTGTTGATTGATACGGGAAGCTCCGTGGACGTTATTTTTCGCGAAACTCTGTGTTGCATGGAGATTAATCTCTCCGAGGTAACAGCAACACCAAAGCCGCTGACGGGGTTTTCAAGAGAAACGACAATGACCCTTGGGACAATCAAGTTGCATGTATTTGCCGGTGGGATAACCAAGATAGTTGAGTTTTCAGTAGCCGACCACCCCGCCATATACAACGTCATCATGGAAACTCCTTGGATAAACTCTATGCGAGTAGTTCCATCAATGTACCACCTCTGCATAAATTTTCCAACGCCGAGCGGAATCAAAACCATCAGTGGAAACCAGAAAAAGTCCCGAATTTGTTATTTTACACAGCCCGAGCCAATCTGGAAGGCTCACAAAATGGGCAATTGAGTTAAGAAAGTATGACATTGAGTACCGGAACAGAAATTGCGCGAAGTCACAAGTACTAGCAGATTTTTTGATTGAGCTGCCTTTCGAAGAAGGAGATGGCGTGGCATTAGAAACTGTTTGGATACTCCATGTTAACGGCTTGTCCTCAAGACAAAGATCTGGTATAGGTATTCGCTTGAGTATGAAGCTCTAATTGCCGGCCTAAAACTTGCCCATGAGATCAAAATTCAGAGCATCCACGCGTATTACGATTCCCAGCTAGTCGCAAACCAGCTCAATGGGGAGTACATCGCAAGGGACGAACGAATGGAGGCTTATCTAAAAGTGGTTCAAGATCTGGTAAAAAAGTTCAAACAATTTACGCTAACAAGAATACCTCGTGGTGAAAACACTTCGGCATACGCATTGGCGGCTCTGGCATCAACATCCGACCCGGATCTACAGAGAATTATTCCGGTTGAGTTCATCAAGCATCCAAGTATCGATGTCTCCAACAACATTAACGCAATCACCCGGTCTCAGGCGAATAAGCAAGTGACAGATACGGTAATAGAGGCGATCCCAGTGAACGAAGGAGTTGACTCTGTAATGGAAGAAAATCTCGAGACAGAACCCCAATTTGGGAACGAAGTAGTGGACGCGACGGATCCAGATGATCGGCAACCAGGAACAAGGGAGTTCGGATGCAACAACGAATGGATGGGAGCAATTCGCGTGTATATCATGGACACCGTCTCCGCAATTAAAGCTTTTCAACGCCGAGCAGTTTCTAGCACCACCTGGATTGCACCGACCGACGTCCCAAACGACATAATTTTCTTTGAACAAAAGGAAGCGGTCGGCATCAAACAACCACACAACGATCCGCTAGTCATCGAGCTGGTTGTAGCGGACCATGATGTCGCCAGGATGTTGATCGATACGGGAAGCTCCGTGGACGTTATTTTTTGCGAAACTATGTGTCGCATGGAGATTAATCTTTCTGAGGTAACAGCGACTCCAAAGCCGCTGACGGGGTTTTCGGGAGAAACGATAATGACCCTTGGGACAATCAAGTTACATGTATTTGCCGGTGGGATAACCAAGATAGTCGAGTTTTCAGTAGCCGACCACCCCGCCATATACAACGTCATCATGGAAACTCCTTGGATAAACTCTATGCGAGTAGTTCCATCAACATACCACCTCTGCATAAAGTTTCCAACACCGAGCAGAATCAAAACCATCCGCGGAAACAAGAAAAAGTCCCGAATTTGTTTTTTGGCCGAGCATAAGCATCGAAACCCGGTGACCGAGCCGAGCACAAAAGGCAAACGAAGAAAGATGAAAAAGGATCGAGAAGAAGCGAAGTACCTGACTAAGCTTTTATAGCAATTACAGATCGCGGAGGCGCAAGTGGAGAAACAAGAACCGACGTGCGACCCCGTGGTGTCAGTTTGCATAGATGAAAAACATCCGGAGCGATGTGTTCAGATTGGGGCTGAGCTGGAAGATTGTCTTAAAAAAGAACTGATCTCTTTCCTAAAAATGAACGTACACACGTTTGCTTGGGAAGCCGAGGACATGCCTGGCATCAGTATCAACGTCGCATATCACGAACTCAACGTCGATCCAACATTCAAGCCGGTGAAGCAGAAAAGAAGAAAACTGGGACCCGAAAGAGCAAAGGCAGTAAACAAAGAAGTAGAGCGGTTGCTAAAGGTCGGGTCGATCACCGAGGTAAAGTAACCGGACTGGCTCACAAATCCTGTAATGGTTAAGAAGAAGAATGGGAAGTGGAGAGTATGCGTTGACTTCACCGACCTAAACAAGGCGTGTCCAAAAGATAGTTTTCCACTGCCACACATAGATTGCTTGGTCGAGGCAACATCGGGAAACAAACTATTATAATTCATGGATGCTTTCTCAGGATACAACTAGATCTTGATGCATCCCGAAGACCGGGAGAAAACAGCGTTCATAACAGATTGCGGAACATGCTGCTACAAAGTGATTCCGTTTGATCTCGCTGGAGCAACTTATCAACGGCTGGTAAACAAAATGTTCTCACAACAGCTCTGCAAAGCAATGGAGGTATACATAGATGACATGCTGGTAAAATCCCTCGAAGAGGAAGATCATGTTGCCAACCTAAGGGAATGCTTCGAACAACTAAATGTACACAACATGAAGCTCAACCAACGAAGTGCCGGTTCGCGGTAAAATCTGGTGAATTCCTTGGTTACCTAGTCACCCATCGAGGCATAGAAGCAAACCCAAAGCAAATCAATGCAGATGACTTCGCCGAGGACTAAACGAGAGGTTCAACGACTGACAGGATGCATTGCGGCACTAAACCATTTTATTTCTCCATCCACCGACAAATGTCTGCCGTTCTACGACACCCTAAGAGGAAACAAAAAGTTTGACTGGACAGATAGGTGCGAGAAAGCTTTTAAGCAACCGAAGAGTTACCTGGCCAATCCCCCGGTTCTCGCCAAACCCGTGGAAGGAGAACCCCTGTTTTTATACAACGCGGTTTCTCCCACCGCAATCAGTGCAGTGCTCGTCAGGGACGAATGAGGTGAGCAAAAGTCAATCTTCTACGTCAGCCAAACTTTAACGGATGCTGAAACACGATATCCGCAGATCGAGAAGTTATCCCTTGCCGTTATTATGTCTGCTCGGAAACTAAGGTCGTACTTTCAATCGCATTCCATCGTGGTCTTGACGACCTTCCCCCTTCGAACTATTTTACACAGCCCGAGGCAATCTGGAAGACTTGCAAAATGGGCAATTGAGTTAAGCGAGTACGACATTGTGTAGCGGAACAGAAATTGCGCGAAGTCACAAGTACTAGCAGATTTTTTGGTTGAGCTGCCTTTCGAAGAAGGAGATGGTGCGGCATTAGATACTGTTTGGATACTCCATGTTAACGGCTTGTCCTCAAGACAAAGATCTGGTATAGGTATTCGCTTGACATCTCCGACTGGTGAAATTATGGAACAATCGTTTTGCCTAGGCTTTCGTGCATCAAACAATGAAGCAGAGTATGAAGCTCTAATTGCCGGCCTAAAACTTGCCCATGAGATCAAAATTCAGAAAATCCACGCGTATTGCGATTCCCAACTAGTCGCAAACTAGCTCAATGGGGAGTACATCGCAAAGGACGAACGAATGGAGGCTTATCTAAAAGTGGTGCAAGATCTGGTAAAAAAGTTCAAACAGTTTACACTAACAAGAATACCTCGTGGTGAAAACACTTCGGCAGACGCATTGGCGGCCCTGGCATCAACATCCGACCTGGATCTACAGAGAATTATTCCGGTTGAGTTCATCAAGCATCCAAGTATCGATGTCTCCAACAACATTAACGCAATCACCCGGTCTCAGGCGGATAAGTAAGTGACATATACGGTAATAGAGCTGATCCAAGTGAACGAAGGAGTTGACTCCGTAATGGAAGAAAATCTCGAGACAGAACCCCAATTTGAGAACGAAGCAGCGGACGCGACGGATCCAGATGATCGGCAACCAGGAACAAGGGAGTTCGGATGTGACAACGAAAGGATGGGAGCAATTCGCGTGTATATCATGGATGGCGAGGTACCATCCAACAGATGGGCCGCCAGAAAGCTCAAAGCTCAAGCAGCTCGGTATTTCTTGGTAGATGGAAATGTGTTGAAATGGAGTTTTGCGGGGCCTCTGATGGCCTGTGTCGAAGGAAGAGAAGCTAGACGAATCATGGAAGAAGTCCATGGCGGGTCTTGCGGCAATCTTTCTGGCGGACATGCATTAGCAATCAAAATCAAGCGTCACATGTATTACTGGCCAACCTTGGTGAAAGACTGTGAGAATTTTTTTGCCAAATGTAAAAAGTGTCAACGCCACGCCCCAACTATTCATCAGCCAACGGAGTTGATATCATCGATTTCATTGCAATATCCCTTTATACGATGGTCTATGGACATCGTCGAGCCGTTACACCCATCAAAACAGAAGAGATTTTTGCTAGTTCTGACAGACTACTTCTCCAAATGGGTCGAGGTAGAGTCTTATGCCAGCATCAAGGATGCTCAAGTAGAACTCTTCGTCTGGAAAAACATTTTGTGCAGACACGGTATTCCATATGAAATCATTACAGACAACGGCTTGCAGTTCATTTCAACTCATTTTGAAGCTTTTTGCAAAAAATGGAAGATACGTCTTAGCAAGTCTACTCCACGTTACCTGCAAGGTAACGGCCAAGCGGAAGCAGCGAACAAAACAATCCTGGATGGATTGAAGAAACGGCTCGATGCAAAAAGGGTCGTTGGGCTGATGAATTGGAAGGAGTCATCTAGTCTCATCAGAGAACTCCGCGACGCGCTACTGGCGAAACACCATTCACACTCGTGTATGGAACCGAATGTGTGAACAAATGACGAGACCAAGCACTAATCCGAAATCAGAATTACCAACAAGACGCAGCCAAGTACTACAACTCCAATGTTCGCAGTCGAAAATTTGCTGAAGGTGATCTCGTTCTCCGAAAAGTTTTTCAGAATACAGCCGAACGAAACGCTGGAAAACTAGGTGCAAACTGGGAAGGTCCTTACAAAATCACAAAAGTGGTTCACCCAGGCATATATGAACTCGCAAACATGGCCGAAGTTCCAGTACCAAGATCCTGGAATGCAATGCACTTGAAGAAATACCACCACTAAAATCAATATTGTATGAACTACGAGGCGACTTGATCCCCGAAAGGGGTACATAGGCAACCCAATTTAGGATGGGTTCAGTTGCCCCCTTCTTTAAAAATGGAGGGAGTGTGTCCGTATACACATACGTCCATCTACTACTGATTTTGGCATTCCAATAACCTCGCAAAATCACTTCGGCATTCTTATCATCTAACTTCGGCATACTTATCGCCTCACTTTGCCATTCTTATCGCCTCACTTCGACATACTTATTGCCTCACTTCGGCATACTTATCGCCTCACTTCGGCATACTATCGTCTCACTTCGGCATACTTATCTTCTCACTTCGGCATACTTATCGCCTCACTTCGAACACTTGAACCTTGCCAAAATAGGTTTTACGTTCTTATTCTTTCGTTCGTTGCTGGCCACAACAAACGAACATTCACAGTCCTTTATGGATTTTCTACAAAACTCTACAGTGCGCTATACAAATATGTGTCTGCCAGAGCGAACAATGTGTGAGAAAACATGTTTGTAAATCGAAGCAAGCATTCATTAACCCAGTCATCAGTAAACACTGGTTAAAAACAATACTTTTACCAAACAAACCGAGAAAAATCAGTACTAAGGATAAAGCCATCCAGGCACTTTGTTTCACAACATAAAAAAAAAAAAAAAAAAGGAAAATCTAAAAAGTATTCAAAGAGAGAGAGGGATCTATGGCCTCCTCAGCAGTACGACCGACAATAGAGGAACCTTCATTCATCCCAAAGGTATCCTTTACACCAACGGCGGCTGTAGCAGTCTCCAACGGAACGCCCAGAAGTCTTGTACCAACCGACTCAGATGAAACCGGAGACATTATCAGCTCATCCTTGATCTCCTTTTCAAGCTTCTCAAACTCGTCATCGGCCCCGGCTAAATTAGCTTTCCATTTGGTTAACTTAGCCATCTCGTCGTCCAAAATCGGCGCATCGCTTTTCTTCAGAATATCAATAAACTGGAGATTGATGTCCAATTGTGCAAGGTCCAATTCTCTCTCCTTGGTTGCCGACAGGTCCTCGATCTTCTTGGAGATCTTGTCAAGTTTCCCTTGGAACCTCTCCACCATCTCCCGCCTCGCGGTCTTGCAAACTTTTTTCATATCAGCTTCGTGCCAAGCATGTGCCGTATCTAGTTGCCTCTTTAACGACACTATCTCGGCAAATTTTCTCGCCTTGGTAGCCTCCTGTCTAACGCATAAATCTCCAACTCGAGCCAGCTCGCCTTTAAGAAACACCATTTCTTTTTCAAGGGCACTGATCTGATCCAAGGACGACGCTAGCTCGGCTACATGAGTGTTGGTAAGATCATCAAACTTGACCTTCAGCTCTAAATCTTCTCTCGTCGCCTCGGCAACATGGCGCTTGTCCTTCCTCGCCGCTTTATCATATTTGGCGACCATCTTGTTAATCGACGGAATAAACTACAAAACAGAGAAAGTAGATTAATACCCGAACTTCACCTAAAAAGGATCTAAGATAATACCCAGAAATAACTACCTTAATGCCGCACAAGGACATATCGGCATAAAGAGCGCTTTCGGCGAGAGTATCAACAGGAGAGAGACGGTCGCCAGGGGATTTGATTGAAGAAATAAGAGAGGCAGTGTCAGCGGCGTCGTTGTAAACGGGGTTGGCCTCGTCATGTTTGAACAAAACTGCAGCAGCATTAGAAGTGTCCGCTCGTCTTTTCTTCTTTTTGGCATTCTCATTAGCAATGCCTTTCCCTTTGTTGGAACATGGAGCGGGACACTTCCGAGACGATAGCTTAGCTTCTTTAAGCAGGCTCGGAGCAGGAGTAGAGTTGGAACCATCTTGAACTAACGCAAGGTCAGCTTCAGAGGCCTCGGCATTAGCAGCATTTTGAGCATCCTCATCATTAACCTGACTTTTGTCAGGGACCCGGTTGACAGTAGCCGGCCGAACGCGTCTAGAAGTTACCTCGGCTTCCTCAGGAACATTGACTCCCTCGCCAGTCTGTCCCTGAACCATTTCAAACTCTTTCTGAGCCTGCTTATCCTGAATTGTCATCTGCTTGCCCATAATTTCAACAATGTGCAGACGAAGCGCCGGAGAAGATTCAAAGCTTGTAGACACGTCGGCACTAGCAAAGCGAGCCCTAGCTTTTTCTACGGGTGTTAAGGAGAATTGCTTCTCCCAAAGAGTCTTTTCGCCGAGGAGGGTATCCCTAAGTATATAAGTGTCCTCGGGAAAAGTTAGGAGCAAGTGATTTACTGGAAAAAAAGATGAGCCGAGAATTAGAAATATGGAAAGACAGAATGAATCCCGAGGAATCTGAGAACAGCTACCGATAGGTTCCCAGTTCATCTTGACTTTTCCGAGGCAATCCTCAGAAATCACTGCGTCAGTTATCGGAACATAGAAGAAATGGCTCGCCCAGTCGTGGGCCTTGCTCTTAAAACCTTTAATTATCTTACATCGCTTCTTCGGCGAGATGTAATACGTTTGGGATTTTGGAACCTTCCGAAATGCGAGCAAATGCTGCAGATGCGGAACCTTCACTTCATCATCACACTCGAAGCTCAACCTTAAAATGCCGACCAAATGGCACATTCCCCTCGGAGTAATTTGGTTGATGGCTAACCCATGCTTTCCCAGGAACCTAACTATCAAGCTCGGGATTGGAAACCAAAGGAGGCTTTCATAGAAGAAGCTCTCATACAAACAAAAGTGGTTCGGCGGAGGGTTGTCCAGACGACTCGACAGAGGAGGCACAATCAAGTCAACCTCTTCTGAAATCCCGAAGCATTGCCTAAGTAGTGCCAGGGATTCCTCGGTCGACAAAGTGGATCCAGGAGGATCGGCTATCTTCGTTTTAGCCCTCCTTTTGTGAGGCGTGCTCTTGGAAGGACTGGCTTCATAACTGGCAAAAAGCTTCTCCAAACGATTCACCTCGGCTTCATCGAGAATGGGTTCAATTTCCTCTTTAACATTGAAAGGCAACTCTGTTTCTGCCTCGGCCTCATCAACAAGACGAGGAACTACGACGGGAAGTCTGTTTTCACCAACCAGATTCCCCTCGGCTGTCGTCCCCTTCTCAACAGTTGAATCTACCTCGCCGCTCGAATTCACCTCGATAGAAATGGATGCCTCATCAGTCTCGCCTGCCTCCAAGGACTTGATCATTTTTTTACCCAGCTCCCAAGGAGAGTCGATCGAGGCAAAAGAATCTCGCAATTCATCGGATGAAGACATGACAGGCTTGAACGGCAAATCGATGAGGATAGACCGGTGAATTTAAGGAAACCACGTGGGATGATGAAGATGGACCGAAAAATGCAAAAAGTGACGGCAGCAAGCCAACGGAAAACTCAAAACGAAATAAGAGAGACAAGAGAGAAAAGAGAGAAGAGAGAGCTCTACCTTTGGAGAAATTGAGGAAGCAAAGTGAGGAAATGAGGAAAACACTTCGTAATTTATAAAGAAATCTAGGGTTTAGCGCATAGGCGTACGCGCATCGGGAACCAGCAAAAACGCTTCAAATTCTCAAAAGAAATCATTACCTGACACCACGAGTGCACGATTCCCTAGAAAAACTCATCATTGAAACGATGAGCCGCAAAGAGATGGCTCAAACAATGGCTCAGTGTAAACTCCATCCTTCAGCTCGGCGAAAACTTCAACAACTACAGCCCATTTCAGCCCAACCGTAGTCTTCTATCTTAGCTCGGCGTGCTTTTGCGGAGCATGATTGATCTTACTTCTTGGCTCATTAACTTAAACCTCGTCATAATCACTTTGAATACAACGAGCTGGGGGGCTAACTGTGGGGTCAAATTCCACCTTGGAAAGATCTAGTCTCCCTGCGGGCTGAGGCAGATGAATCTAGGACGAGGCAATTGGATCTGGACCAAGGCGAATAAACCTCCATCTGTGCCGAGGCATGAAAAGACCTACACGCCGAAGCACGGTACATTAACCGAGAACGTGAATGGAACGCGCCGAGACAGCTAACAGCACGCAGCGAGGCAAATGACAATATTTACCGAGGTAGTTAACAGCACGCGCCGTGGCAAACAACCAAACGCCGAGGCAATTAAGCATTTGCAGCGGCACACTTTATTCTAACAGGTCGAAGGCAATTGCCTCATCTTTAGGCCAAAGCAAAACCAATGTGGGCCGAGGAGGAAAAGGAAATAATGGATCTTCGAAGGAAAAGGAAAGTTTCCGGTGTTCTCGTTAAGACGGTCTAACCTGAAGTCTATAAAAGGAGAGAAGCGCATTCGAAGGGAGGACACAAAAAAAAAAATAGAGAGAGAGCAATAGACTTCTTACAAACAAATCTTTTATTCTAAAAAGCTTTCATTATCAGCAATAAAAACCATCTTTGAATATGTTTCTGCAATCTATACTTAGAAGTTTTCGATCCCTTAAAAGTCCTAACAAAATCTAGTTGTGAGGGTTTTGGCCTCCACAGCAGCTATTGAGTTTTTGGAGCGGTTAATCCCTTTCAGTGCTAACACGACTTATCTGTGTGGAATGTTGTGTGTATGTGCTGGTCACACGAAAAAGGCTGCACAACTTCTCAAGTTATGTGTCGACGTACATATCGAAGGTGATTTTGAAGAACTCACCCGACTTGGGGAAGGGGTTCTGGACACAGTTGTAGCTTTCTATATATCCGTGAATCATTCTTTTGCATCAACGTGGCAATACCCTGACTGTCCAGATTTGCCTTTTCCGTGTTGCGCCGTCGAGCATGAATATCAACCGGGATGCGAAAGCTGTTATCTGTATTAGTTTGCGAGACGCCTTTGTCGCATGACATAGGGTGTTTATCGCAATCGTTGACTGGGTTAAAGGAGGTTGGTTTCGCTATCCCTGAAGAGCTGTCGAGGGTAGCCGCAGAAGACAGAACCCTTTGTTTCATTTCATCTTGATTTTGTTTTTGTTTTTGTTTCGAACATGACACCCCTTCTATGGAAGTTTTAGATGCTTGTATACACATGGCCCCGTTTCTGGGTTTTATTCTATCGGTGATTCTGATTCCTTTTTCGTTTACACTTTTATGTTGCCGCGCTTTGAGCTGTTTTGTATTGACTGTTTTAGCTCGTTTCCGTTTATAAGGCCGAGATGGTTGATTTAAATAATACCATAAGACCGAGATTGCTAATTTAGATCGTATTGTAAAGCCGAGATGGCTGACTTATATCATATAGTCTTGCGAAGCTTGCTTTCTTGTGTCGTATTGATTTGACACATGTTTGACTAATCTTATACCGAGGCGATATATGCTTAATACTTAGTTATTTTGACATGTTTGAATCTTAGCTTTTAAGGTATCTTGTATTTGTCGTCATATGAGTAGTACTTATGCTTTCAAGATATTTTGACTAGCAATCTGTTTCCTAGGTTTTGAATTAGAACATATTCAGGTATTTCATGCTGGATGACATACCCTACTTTTTTACGTTTTCGATCTGTCTCGACTAGCGATCTTTTGCTAGGTTTAGATGTTGAACATGTTCGGATACTTCATACCATATGATATACCTTACTTGTGTCTAGTTTCGAGATGTTATGACCAGCGAATATTTGCTGGGTTTAGATGTTAACATGCCCGCTCCGATAATAGGCATGCTTGTTGGTTTTAGATGTTTACTTCGGGATTACGAACACGTTTTCCTTCAACATGCTCTCTCCGATAATAAACATAGCGCACTTAAATATCCATTAAAGATGTAGTAGAAAAGATCCATGTAGGATGTATTAGTTCGTTGTTGTGGCCAGCAACAACCAGTTTGATAATTAAATCGAAGAGCTTGTTTTGGTTAATACTTGATGTTTATGAGATACTAAATAAGTCAAAGGACTTATCTTGATTAGTCTTTGCAAAAAACGTCTTTCAAGAGATGGGAGTATACATATATACGTACCCACTCCCCCTTTTTTTTAATGGGGGGAGGGGTAGCTGAATCCATTCTGAGATGAGTTGCCTACGTACCCCTTTCGGGGATCAACCGCCTCGTAGTTTGTAAATGATATGACAGCGATATTATTTTTTCAGGTGGATTGTGTTCTAAGATCGTTGAATTGGCACGTTGGCCATGTTAGAGAGCTCGTAGACCCCGGGGTGAACTACATTGACGATTTTATAAGGTCTTTCCCAGTTCGCTCCTAGCTTTCCAGCATTCACTTCTGCCGTGTTCTGGAACATTTTTCGTAGAACTAAGTCTCCTTCGTAGAACCTCCAGTTTCAAACATTAGAGTTGTAGTACTTAGCCATCGCTTGCTGATAATTCTGAATCCGGATCAGTGATTGATCGTGTCTTTCGTTGATCAAATCCAGTTTGTCAAGTAGTAGTAGATGATTCAGCCCCTCTTGTTCAGGAAAAGGTCTGCGATGGACTCCGTAGAAATGTATTTCTGGAGGAATAATGCATTCGGCTCCATAAACGAGAGCGAATGGGGTTTCTCATGTACCTCATCGTGGAGTCATTCGATGAGACCAGAGTACTCCTTCGAGTTTGTCGGCCCATCGACCCTTCTTTTCGTCAAGGCATTTCTTCAGGCCATCAAGGATAGTTTTGTTTGCTGCTTTGGCTTGGCCGTTTCCTTGTGGATATCGCGGTGTGGATTTGCTAAATCGAATCATCCATTTTTTGCAGAAAGCCTCGAACTTTGTCGAAATAAACTTCAAACCATTATCAGTGACAATCTCGTATGGAACTCCGGGTCGGCAGATGATGTTTTTCCACACAAAGTTTCCTATTTGGGCATCTTTTATGTTGGTGTAGGAATCTGTTTCAACCCATTTGGAGAAATAGTATGTTAGATCATGCATGAAACGTTTATGCTTAGATCGGTATAGAGGCCCGACGATGTCCATGGACCATCTCATGAATGGACAGATCTAAGACAGTAGTTCAGTTGGTAGATGGATCATGAGCGCGTGTCGCTGCTATTTTTCGCACTTGGCAGAAAACCTTTCGCAATCCTTCACCATAGGTTGCCAGAAGTAGCCGTGATGTTTTATTTTGATTGCTAGGGCTCGTCCGCCAGAATGATTGCCACAAGATCTACTGTGGACTTCTTCCATAATTTGCCTTGCTTCTTTTCCTTCTACGCAAGCCAACAATGGTCAGGAGAACCTCCATTTGAAGATATTTCCGTCAAGTAAAATGTACCGAGCTGCTTGAGCTCGTAGTTTGCGAGCTGCCCATTTGTTGGATAAGAGATCGCCATCAGCAATGTAGCCTCGTATTGTGTCCATCCATACTTTGTTGCAACCATATTCTCCGTTCATTTGTTTCTGATCCTCATCCATTTCGATTACCTCGTCCTCCGGGAAAGGATCATTGTTAGTTTCGACCTCTATGTCAGTTGCGTGATCTTCGTTCGCAATTGTTGCATTTGGTTTGATTGGAGGCGTTTTTGAAAGATCTTCTTCCATCGCGGCTGCGGTCTCTTCTACTTGGACAACAAATTTTTCGAGCATGTCTTGTGCTTGCCTAGTTGCTTGAGCTCGGGTTATTGCATTGACGGAATCAGAGATGTTGATACTTGGGCACTCGATAAACTCCACTAGAATGACCCTTTTTAAACCTGGGTCGGAGGTGGACACAAGTGCTGCCAGTGCATCTGCCGAAGTATTTTCTCCGAGGGGTATCCGAGTGAGTGTGAATTCCTTGAATTTTGCAGCTATCTCTTGAACGATCTTTAGATATGCCTCCATCATTTCGTCCCTTGATTCGTATTCACCATTGAATTGGCTTACCACCAGCTGTGAATCGCAGAATGCGTTGATGCTTTCGACTTTAATCTCATTGGCAAACCTCAGGCCGACGATTAAAGCCTCGTATTCTGCCTCATTATTAGACGCGTGGAATGTCAACTGAAATGATTGCTCCAGGATCTCGCCAGTGGGGGAGGCTATGCGTATTCCTACTCTGGAACCGTGTTTCGAAGATGACTCGTCAGAATGAAGCGTCCATGTTGGATTCGGTGTAGGTTCTTCCTCTTCGTTAATTACAAAGTCTGCGGCTCGGTGCAATGCATCTTGGATCGATGACGGCGTGTTCAAGGCGATTTCCCTCCGGAAATCTGATACAAACCATAGTGACCTATTTAGTGCAAGCAACGCGACTTTGTTGCTTATGCCTTCGACTTTCGACATCACCATTTTGAACCGCCCAATGCGAAAGTCTCCGTTGGCCCTTGGCTTATGGACCATAGATCGACATTGGAAGTTCCATGATCCATGAATATACAATAATGCTTCAAGAATGGTGCAGATAGCTGCTGGAAGTTGTTTATCAAATTCCTTTCAAGTCTCGAGAACCACTGGAGCGCTGCAGCCTTAAGATGTTCCACGAAAAAAAGACAATAGCCCGCATCTCTCTCGTTTTCCTTGAAGTTGGCTCGGCTCATCGCTATGATGAATGCTGTTATATGCTCTTTGGGATCGGATGTTCCTTCCTAGACATGAACTTTGATCTTCCCGTGGTCGGAGAACTTTGCCTTGGCAATCCGAGATGTGAACGGAGTATTCTGCGCCTCTTCTAGCACTAGGTCGATTTCTGGTGCCTTACTGGTTGCCTTATGCATCTGGCATCGAACATCTCGCATCTCGACATTGGCTTGATCCAAAGAGGTTCGGATTTCATCTAGCTCCTCCCTTTGGGCTTGGCTGATAATTCTTTGTTTGTCAGGTGGACTGCTTTGGTTTGTCCTTCTGAGCTCGTCATCGTATTGAGCTTGCTGGACCCAAAGTAAGTTTTCTTCTTCTTCGTCCACTTCCCTAACTTGGTTCGGATTTCCTCTTTCATCGGTTCGGACTCCCATGGATGTTGGGGCGATATATCCATCGGTATGACGCTCCACATTCCAGTTTCTTTCTTCATGATTCTCCTCATCAAGAACGATTGTCAGAGCAGACCCTTCGCTGGTGCGCCGATTTTGCTCGTCGGATCGGCGTTACGGTTCTAATCCTCCTAGGATCCTCGGTGCATCGCGTGGCATGGAGAAATCGAGGGCCAAATGGTTGATGTTGAATTGCCTCATCGTTCTCCCAGTCAGATGCATACCCGAGCCCAAGCTTCCGGCTCGCGGATTTTTGGCTCGGCTCTCCATTGCCAATGCCTCTAGCTTCTCCGTCATTGAGTTGTTGAGTTTTTCTTGTTCCTCCGCCTTCTTCAATAGCACGGCTAACATGTTCTTCATCTCTGTTAACGTCTCTAAAACTGCTTCAATGTTTCCTAGCGGTGGATCGGGACGTGCTCCTGGGAGATTGGCTCTGGTTTCCTTTGGGTTATTAGTACTTCGTTCTCCGTCGTAGTCATTTTCTTCGAATCATTTTCTTGGTGGTTCTTTCGAGTAAGAAATTTCAAGTCCCCTCCGACGGAGCCAAATTGTGGGAGTCGAAACCCGCACAAATAAATTTGTTAAAGACTTTTTAAAGGAAGTGAAATCTCTAAGTATGAACCAAAAAACCATGAAGATGGAAAGATGGTTTTTTCTGAAACTGTTTAAAAAGCTGTTGCAGAGAGAGTACAAGTGTTTTGCTTAGTAAAATTGCGGATCCCTCTTTCAAAGGATGTACATGAGTATTTATATAAGTTTAAGTCGGCTACGCGTATTCTTAAACGAGAAGTGAAATTTTCTAATCGTTCGCGGATTTCCTTTTTCCAAGTCGGTTCAGAGATGTATGGGCTTTGGCTCGCCCCACTGAGGCCATTCTTTGTCGCAGGATCAGGCTCGGCCCATTCTTCGTTACGGGATCAGGCTCAGCGTGAATCTTTGTCGTGGGCTTGTCACTTCGGATTGCCGAAGCCCACAATTCAGCTCTGGTGGCCAAAACCCATAGTTCGGCTCGGGTAACTAAGGTCTATGGTTTGGCTCGGGTAACCAAGGTCTATGGTTTGGCTCCGGTAACCAAGGTCTTCGGTTTGGGTCCAGCCGAGCCCCACTTCCCGAGTCGGGCTTCCGTTCCGCGCTTGTTTCATTTGTTGACCGAATTGATACGTCTCCACGATAATGAGTGTATCTATCTGAACGTTAATCTAAATGACATGACACTTCTTTTAAATGAAAGCTGACTCAATCATCTATTTCGTGTATAAATTTCAGCTCGGTATGTCTTCAGCTCGGGTCATACCTTTCCCATCTCTTTGACTCGGTTACGACGAGTCCTGATTGATAATTGGAGTAACTTTCTTACCAGTGTTCCAAATGACTTCAAAATTCTTTTGGATGAAATCTAACTCAAATATCTTGTTTGGTACAAATTGTCAGCTCAGTATGTCTGCAGCTTGGGTCATACTGATCCCATCTATCCGGCTCGATTACGACGAGCCCAGATTGATATGTCTCCGCGATAATTGGTGTAACTTTCTGACCGCTGATCCAAATGATTTCAAACTTCTTTTGGATGAAAGCTAACTCGAAGATATTGCTTTTCACTAATTTTAAACTTGGTATGTCTTTAGCTCAGGTTATACCGATCCCATCTCTCCGGCTCGGTTACGACGAGCCCATATTGATATTTCTTCAGTAAATCGGGTGTATCTTGCTAACCACTTCTTCAAATGATATGATTCCAAGTCCATTGGAAAGCCAACTCAAAGATCTTGTTTTTCATCACCAAACTGATCTCTTTAGTATGTTATCAAACCGATCCGAGCTCTTTAGCTCAAGGGTTCGGTTTTCCAAAGCCTTTATGGGTTAGGTCCATCAAGGCTTCTTGGGCTCGGTTCGTGATGAGTTCAGCTTGTCATGCTCGTCCATTTTCTATACTTAGTTAATTTTATGTTGATATCAGTGGGGTGAAAACCGACCCCAACAGTTAGCCCACCAGCTCGGCAGTATCAGTGATGGTGATGCCGAGGTGAAAGTAGTCGAGATTGAGATCAACATTCCGAGCTGATCAATGTCACACCAAACTGATGTCATCGTGTCTTCGAGCTACCTTCTCTTAAAGGTTGCCGAGCTGCTTCGTCGAATCATGTTGCCGAGCTGAATAGCTATGTCACCGAGTTGTTTTGTCGGTTTGGGTTCCTTTATGTTTCATTTTTTGGATCGGAAATTCCATGGACTTAGCGAATATTTTGGGTTTTCTTAGGGAGTGTGTTGGGGTCAGATTTCACCCCTTGAGAGTCAACGATTGAAAATGGCCAAGTATGAAAGAACATTGGCAACTAGATCCCTAACCATGGCTCGGTTCCCCCTAACCATGAAGGATGGAGTTGGATCGGGTATCCCTAACCGTGAAGGAAGGAGTTAGATCGGGTACCCCTAACCGTGATTGGTGGAGTTGGATCGGGTACCCCTAAGCATGAATGAAGGAGTTGGATCGGGTACCCCTAACCGTGATGGAAGGAGTTGGATCGGGTGCCCCTAACCATCACGAGGTGAGTTGGATCGGGTCCCCCTAACCGTCACGAGGTGAGTTGGATCGGGTACCCCTAACCATGAAGGAAGGAGTTGGATCGGGTACCCCTAACTGTGATGAAAGGAGTTGGATCGGGTGCCCCTAACAGTCACGAGGTGAGTTGGATCGGGTCCCCCTAATCGTCACGAGGTGAGTTGGCTCGGATCCCCCTAACCACGAAAGGAGGAGTTGGTTCGGGTACCCCTAACCATGACAAGGATTTGGTTCGGGTGCCCCCTAACTGCGACAGGGTGTGTTTGTGCAAGAAATCCCGAACCATGGATGGTTGGGTACCGTGACCTCAATCAAAGGCAAGACGGATCGGGGTCAAAAACAAGACGGATCGGGGTTAGAGACAAAGACAACCATCAATACCCGAACTGTGATACAAAGCAACCCCGAGTCGTGAACCATGGCGTCACCCCGAGCCGTGGACCATGGCACCACCCGAGCAGTGAACTATGGCATCACCCGAGCCGTGAACCATGGCGTCACCCGAGCCGTGAACCATGGTGACACCCGAGCTGTGAACCATGGCGTCATCCGAGCCGTGAACCATGGTGTCGCCCGAACCATGAACCATGGTGTCACTCAAGCCAAGGTTCGACAACAGGAGATTGGGCCGAGACAACGAGCCCACGGATTCAAGCCCACAAAAGAGATATGACAAGGTTAAAGCCCATGAATCGAAGTCCATGGCGGTGGCAGGCATCGCTAAATGGAAATCCCGAGGAATTAGAAAATCTTTCTTATCTCTTTATACATTAACTTAGCCGGCTAAGAACTTGTATATATACTCATGTAAACCCTCAGAAAAGGGGATCCGCAATTTTACCTAGCAAAACTCTGTACTTTTGCTCTCATACAAAAAGCTTTCTAAGCGGCTTAATAAAATACCATCTTTGAATCTCTGTACGTGTTTTTGGTGGTTTTTTTCTCAGAAATTTCATCTCTCTTAACAAACCTTCAACAAATTCAATTGGCATGGATTTACACTCCCACAATTTGGCGCTAGAGAGAGGGGGGCTTGAAATTTTCTTACAGCAAAAAGCCGTCGCAAAACCGATCCGAAGACGATGACCAACGACGGAGACGATAACGCTGCCGACACCAGAAACACCGGCGTGGAGGATCAGATGAACCAATCCAAGGATGCAGGGGAGACTTTGACGACACTCACGGAGATGAAGATCATGCTGGAGACGCTGCTCAAGAAGGCGGAGGAACAAGACAAACTCAACAACACAATGACGGGCGAGCTGAAGGCTTTAGCGATGGCGAGTTGAACCCGTGGGATAGGATCAGGTCTGGATCCAACCAGACGAGTCGGGAGGCGTCTCAACCCAACGGCCCTGGATTTCTCAACACCATTCAATACACTAAGAACCCGTGGAAGATTGCCGCCACTCCATCAAGGCTCAGCAAACCTAGCCTCCGGAGTTCAAGGAGCAGGCGACACATCAATCGAAGAGGAGCCCGCACCGATCATCAATATGGAAGAAGAGAACCGAACTGAGCTAAACACAGAGAGCTGCGATAACCCCGAACCCATAGCAGCTGGCCAGACCCGAACTGAGAGATGCGAGGCCATCCTAGAAGGAGATCAAGAGCTAACCGAGGAGGAGGAGAACATACTCTGGGCCGAGTAAGCACGGGTCAACAAAGAGCGCAGAGCAGCAGTCCGAGCCTAGAAAAAAGAGATGGCTATGATGCGAGCAGATATGGACCGAGCAGCTGCTGACATTAAAGCTGTCTGATCCATGACGCTCAAAGCGGCTAGCAAGGTGCCAGAGATAGATCGTGTACTGGAGGAAGCGCAGAACACCCCGTTCACAGCACGGATTACCAGCACAAGAATTCCAGACCCTGGAAAGATGAAAGTCCCGATCTACGAAGGAAAGACCGATCCAAAAGAGCATATAACGGCTTTTGCTATAGCCATGGGACGCTCTAATTTCAAGGAAAATGAAAGAGATGCCGGACAATGTCTTCTCTTCACAGAGCATCACAAGGGACCGGTGCTCCAGTGGTTTTCCAGGCTCGAGCGGAACTCCATCAACAACTACAACCAACTTTTCGCAGCATTCTTGAAATATTACTCCATATTCATGGATCCCGGAACATCCGACGCCGATCTGTGGACCCTGGCTCAAGGGCAGAATGAAACACTCTGGAGTTTCAGCGGAAGATTCAAAGCCGTCATGTCCAAAGTGGAAGGCCTGAGCGACAAAGCAGCCTTATTGGCCCTAAAGCGAGCACTCTGGTTCAACTCCGATTTTCGCAAAGAAATCGCACTGAACGTCCCCACAACGATACATGATGCAATGTATCGAGCTGCAGACTTCATCACCGAAGATGAAGAGATGAAGATCCTAATCGAGAAGTATGGGAAGGCAAAGGCAGTAAACCACTCCCCCCAAGTCTCAAAACCTTCGAATGCAAAAAGGAATAGTCAAAGTGCCGGCTATGTGCAGCACGAGGGCGGCTTTCGAGGAGCCCATAACTATCAAATTGATGTCCCCGGGTATGGTCGAGGCAGAGGCCGAACCAGCGGAAGAAATTCGTGGAGCACTTGGACCAAAGGCAAAAATTCTTACGATGAAACAGCATACTGCGAGCACCATCACATCTACGGGCATTCCAACGAAGGGCAGACGTCAGCATCAACTAGTCTAAACCATCAAAGTTTCCGAATGACGTGATATCATTCGAGGAAAGAGAGACGATCGGAATCGACAGACCACATGATGGCCCTCTCGTGATCGAGTTAATTATCAACGACTACGACGTAGCACGCATGTTGGTAGACACCCGGAGCACTGTGGACATAATCTTCCTCGAGACTCTCAGGAGAATGAATGTGGACCTGTCCGAAGTGATATCTACCTCCAAACCATTAACTAGATTCTCTGGAAAAACCACCATGACTACCGGGACAATCAAACTGCCTGTCCAAGCTGGCGAAGTGACAAAAATCGTCGAATTCTCCGTAGCTGATCACCTGGTAATCTATAACATCATCATGGGAACCCCCTGGTTAAATTCCATGCGCGCAGCCGTTTCAACCTACCATCTCTGCCTCAAGTTCCCTACACCAAATGGCGTGAATACAGTACGAGAAAACCAAAAAGAGTCTCGCGTCTGCTTCCTTGCCGCACACAAGCTCAGAAACCCGGTGACTGATCCAACGACATGTTCAAAATGCAAGAAGATAAAAACCGATAGAGAACCGGTGAAAGAGCTTTCCAAACTGTTATAGCAATTACAGATCGCGGAGGATCGCGAAGAAGAAGTGTCTAAACCAACTTGCGACCCAGTCATATCATTCTGCATCGACAATAAGCATCCAGAGCGATGCGTGGAAATCAGAGCAATGTTAGATGAAAAGATAATAGAAGAACTCGTTGCATTTTTGAGGAAAAATATCAACACTTCGCATGGTAAGCAGAAGACATGCCCGACATCGATATCCGCATAACAAGCCACGAACTGAATGTCGACCCAACTTTCAAACCAGTGAAGCGGAAAAGGAGAAAGCTCGGGCCAGATAGAGCTAAAGCAGTCAATGACGAGCTGGAAAGACTCCTGTGCGTCGGATCGATAACTGAGGTGAAGTATCTAGATTGGCTAGCTAACCCAGTGGTGGTCAAGAAGAAGAATGGAAAATGGCGTGAATGCGTGGACTTCACCGATCTGAATAAAGCTTGTCCAAAAGACAGCTTCTCCCTTCCGCATATCGATCGCCTAGTTGAAGCAACAGCATGGAATGCACTATTGTCCTTCATGGATGCCTTCTCAGGGTACAAACAGATCTTGATGAACCCCGAAGATTGCGAGAAGACCACTTTCATAACGGATCATGGAATATATTGCTACAAGGTGATGCCATTCGGTCTAAAAAATGCCGGAGCAACGTACCAGCGACTGGTGAACAAGATGTTCGCGGATCAACTCGGAAAGCAATGGAGGTTTACATCGATGATATGCTGGTAAAATCATTAAAGAAGCAGGATCACATAACTCACTTAGAGGAATGCTTCTCACGGCTAAATTTTCACAACATGAAGTTGAATCTAGCGAAATGCAGATTCGCAGTCATCTCAGGGGAATTCCTCTCATACCTGGTGACTCACCGTGGAATTGAAGCAAACCCTAAGCAAATCGACGCACTAATCCATATGACTTTGCCAAAAATAAAAAGGGAAGTACAAAGACTCGCCGGGAGGGTAGCTGCACTAAACATATTCATCTCACGATCCACCGACAAATGCCTGCCTTTCTATGACACGTTGCGGGGAAACAAAAAGTTTGAGTGGACCGAAAAATGCGAGGAGGCTTTTCAATGACTGAAGATTAACCTGGCCACCCCCCAGTCCTCGTGAAACCAGATGCAGGGGAGCCGCTTTTTCTATACACCGCGGTTTCCGCCACAGCAGTAAGCGGCGTGTTGGTCCGAGATGAGCATGGGGAACAGAAGCCAATTTTCTACGTTAGCAAGACACTCACAGATGCCGAGACAAGGAAATCACAAATGGAAAAATTGGCGCTTTGCATAGTCATGTCGGCACGAAAGCTAAGGCCGTACTACCAGTCTCACTCGATCGTCATCCTGAGTACTTTCCCGATAAGGTCCGTTCTGCACAGCCCAAGCCAGTCAGGAAGGCTAGCAAACTGGGCAATAGAGCTCAGCGAATATGACATTGAATATCGCGGACGCACATGCGCAAAATCCCAAGTCCTGGCTGATTTTCTTATCGAACTACCTGAAGAAGGTATCAACGACGAAACACAAAGCCAGCCCTGGAAACTCCACGTTGATGGCTCGTCTTCCAAAAATGGTTTAGGAGTAGGGATACGACTAACTTCTCCAACTGGCGAGCTGCTGGAACAATCTTTCCGCCTTGGTTTCCACGAGTCCAACAATGAGGCGGAGTACGAAGCCTTGATTGCCGAGATGAAACTTGCTGGTGGCCTAAAGATCGAACAACTTCATGCATTCTGCAATTTCCAACTAGTCGCAAATCAATTCAGCGGCAAATATGCGGCAAAGAATGATCGGATGGAAGCTTACCTGAAGATCGTCAAAGAATTAGCTGCGCAGTTCAAACAATTCATCCTAACGCGTATTCCCCTAGGAGAAAACACCTCAGGCGACGCACTTGCAGCCCTTGCATCAACTTCCGATCCGGATCTCAAAAGAATAATCCCGATGGAATTCATCCAGAACCCAAGCATCAATCTTGGCGGTTCGGTGAATGCCATAACCCGTTCACAAGCGGCTAAACAAACAGAAGTCACAACCAAGCAAGGGGAGACAGATGAAATACGAGAAGAGTTGGCAAACCTACCATTCGCTCAGCTGGAAACAACCCCAATGGAAGAAGACATTCCAGAAGAATCACCAATCATCGAAAGCAGCGACGGTCCTGTCATCGAACCACAACCCGACGACGAAGCAAACGAGATCAAAAACGAAGCAGAATATGGCTGCGACAAGGAATGGCTCGGCGATATCAGAGAATACATATACGACGGCATCTTACCAACCGAGAGGACCACTGCTAAACTGCGTGGAAGGAAATGACGCAAGAAAAATCATGGAGGAAGTTCACAACGGTTCGCGTGGAAATCATTCTGGAGGGAGAGCACTAGCAATAAAAGTCAAACGTCACGGTTACTACTGGCAAAGATGATCAAAGATTGTAAGATATTTTCAGCCAAATGCGAAAAATGCCAACGCCACGCGCCGATGATTCACCAACTAATGGAAGTACTTTCATCGATCTTTTCACCGTATCCATTCATGCGATGGTCTATGGACATCGTCGGGCTGTTGCATCCCTCCAAACAGAAATGTTTCCTGCTGGTTTTGACGGATTATTTTTCGAAATGGGTCGAAGCCGACTCATATGCTAACATTAAGGATGTGCAGGTGGAAGCCTTCGTCTGGAAAAATATCATATGCCAACATGGAGTACCATACGAGATCGTGACGGATAATGGCTCGCAGTTCATCTCAAATCGCTTCAACGCTTTCTGCGGGAAATAGAAAATTAGACTCAGCAAGTCTACTTCAAGATATCCACAAGGGAACGGACAGGCCAAAGCAATCAACAAAAAAATCCTAGACGGCCTGAAGAAGCGTCTTGACGAGAAAAAAGGTCGTTGGGCTGAAGAATTGGAAGGAGTACTTTGGTCTCACCGCACCACCCCAAGACGAGCAACGGGGGAAACCCCATTCGCCCTCGTGTACAGAACAGAATGTGTCATCCCACCGGAGGTACATTTCCCAGGAATTCATCGCAGACTACTACCAGAACAAGAAGGGCTCAATCACCTATTGATGCTTGACGAATTGGACTTGATCAATGAAAGAAGAGACCAAGCCTTGATCAAGATCCAGAACTATCAGAACGCGGCAGCAAAATACTATAATTCCAATGTTCGAGAACGAAGATTCTACGAAGGAGATTTAGTCTTGCGGAAGGTTTTTCAGAACACCGCAACGAAGATTCTACGAAGGAGATTTAGTCTTGCGGAAGGTTTTTCAGAACACCGCAGAAACAAATGCAGGAAAACTGGGTGCAAATTGGGAATGACCTTACAAGATCACCGAGGTAGTCAAACCTTGAGTTTACAAACTTGCCAACATGACAGATGTTCCAGTCCCGAGATCATGGAATGCAATGCATCTCAAAAAGTATTATCACTAAGCTACTTTACATGAACTACGGGGCGACTTGATCCCTGCAAAAGGGTACGTAGGCAGCTCATCTTCGGATGGGTTCAGTTGCCCCCTCCTTTCAAAGGGGGGGGGGGAGTGGGTACGTATACACATACTCGTATACTCCCATCTTTGTAACAGATTCTACTTTCTATCAAAGCAAAGTTTTTAAGGAAACGTTTTACCTAAACATCCTTCAAGGATCACTAAGTCTTACCAAAACAGACATATTCGAACAAATCAGACTACAATGGGCATCTCGCCACATCTTTGCTATTGCTGGCCACAATAGTGAACTCTCACATCCATATCGGATCTAAACTCTCACATCCGTCTCAGGATTAAAAGCACGCTATACAAATATTCGTTCATTGTCGGAGCGGATACGTTTATGGTAACGCATCCGTAAACCGAAATATTTTTCCTAAACTATACAAAGCATATGTCCATTATCGAAGCGGAAGCATTCGTGGTAACGCATCTGTAAACCTAAATGTTCAAACTAAACTATGCAAACAGATGTTCTTTGTCGGAGCAGATAAGTTTATGGTAACCCATCTGTAAACCAAAATGATCATCCCGAGACTGATCATCTCATAACTACGCGAAACAATCCCTTGTATCTGTTCGTCATAACAAATACTTCTCAACAAAGGCAACGCAAGCAAAGCATTTGCGAATCTTTCGTACGAAAACACTACACTTAGAAGTTTGTTAAACAAAAGAATATATTCATCAAACGCGAGGGTTAGCTAATCAACAACCAAGCAATAACGATAAGTTCTTGTACAACTTGGATAAAGCCGTCCAGGCGTTAAACAAAAAGAAAGGGGTTCTATAAACTAGACAAAGAAAAGAGGATCATAAGCCTCTGTTATCTCAGGGGTCGTGACCACCCTCTGCTCCGGATCCACCGTTTGCTCAGCTATATCACCTCCTGGCGCTTTGTCCTCCTCAAGCAGTGCCTCAGCAAACTCTGTGACTTTTTCCTCTAGAGCGGCCTCGAGAGCTTTCTCAGAAGGTGGTTCGGGGACTGTCTCCTCAGCAATCTCCATTAAACTAAGCTCAGCTAAACCCGTCGTTCCCTTGTTAGAGCCGGAAAAATCCTGGATCCCAACGCTTGCAGCGGCAGTCTCCATGGGCTCACCATCGTTGAGCTCCTTTAGTATATCAGAATGGACGGGAGACAGCCTCAGAATCCCTCTCATTTACGCCACAAGCTGAGAAAACACCTCATGAGCTCCCCTCAGATCCTCCTTCTGCTCAGCTAGACTCTTCGCCTCGGTATCGAGAGATGGCGGTTCACCACCTTCAAGCAACCCAATGAATTGAAGATTACCTTCAATCTGAGCAAGGTCAAGCATGTTTTCCTTTGGCTCACCGTCAATCTGGCCAAGAAGCTTTTTGGCTTGGGAAACTTTGCCTTCAAGCATCATCATGGTCTCACGCTTGGCCTCTAGAATGGCTTGCTCGACCTTATTTTCATGAAGCTCGTTCACTGCTTCTAGCTGCCTTGTCAAGCTAGCTATGTGAGCATCCCGTCTCACTTTGCCGGATTCCAGCCGCATGATCCGCTCATCGGCTTCTTTGATATGCTTCCTACACCCTTTGGCGTCAGCTTCAAGATCTTTGATCCTCTTGATAGATTTTTCGTGTTCGGCAGCGTGGTTCGCCTCGGCCTCTTTGAGCTTCCCATCCAGCTCAATCGTTTTCCGCCTAGAATCTTCGACCCTCTCACGGTCCTTACGGGCGTCAGACTCGTACCCCATAACCATCCTGTTAAGATGGGATATGAACTGCACGACAACAAGAATTCCGTTAAATGAGCCTAAATGGTTCGGGAAACAAAAACAAAACAACTGACATCACTTATACCTTGACGCCCGGAAGAGATACCTCGCTGTAGGCCTTATCCCTAAGCAAGGTGTCGCATGGCGGAAAACGATCACCTGGACAGGTGATCTTTGAGAAGACAGCCGCAGACGCTGAGGCATCGTTATAAGCTCCTTCAGCGTTTATGGGAACGGTGGAGAGAGGTATTGCTTCAGGGATGGGTCGAGTCGATTCAGTACGTCGCAGTCATTTCGACGCTTCTTCACCCTTGTCATCTACCGATGACTAGCATGTTTTGCTCGGGGCTTTCTTCTCTTTAGCCTTCCCTTTGCCCTTATCCTTGTGCGGTAATATTTGCAAGTCAGCTGGACGACTCCTTGAGGAGCCAAGGAAGAAGCCGGTTCGGGATGATGATCATCGGAGGTTGGTTCGGGGACGAGAGTAGTGGCAAGCTGGGGGTTCGGGGGACGAGACTGATTCAACGCCTTTGCCTGTTTTGTTCTCTCTTTGGCCTCTGCCTCCGCTTTGGCCTTCACGGCAACCCGATCTCAGAGAGTAGGTCTTCCCATGGTATCTCTTGAAGAATGAGAAGGAGATGACTGCTCGACTGATTGTCCTTCGGAAAGGGCTCGGGCTCTCTCCACTCGTCGAAGGTTGAAGTCTCTTAACCAATTGCAGTTGCGAGCTGAAAGCGCTTCGTGAATCTCAGACAGATCGGGAGGCAATGAAAGGCGGAGATGACGCACTGTAAAACAAAAAAAAAAATTTAAGCAAGGTCAGAAAACCCTAAAAAGGAAAATTGCTAAGTAATAAAAACCCGAGCCGTGTACTATGGACAGACTGTTCTGAGTGGAGTAGACTGGTGAATAGAACGGACGGACAGTTCTGGAGGGACTGGATATATGGACGGTTCTGTGTGAACAAGCGAATGAACTGGGTCTCTAGGTGTACTTAGTTAGGGGATGGTTGGTTGAATGACTAAGTACCGAATGGATCAGTCAAGCCAATAAAGGGTACTGTGACCGAGTATATGAAAGACTACGGTCGAGTCTGTAGACGACTGCGATCGAGTCTGTAGAAGACTGTGGTTAAGACTGTAAAATAATCTGGGTGATCGAGGACTGAGTGTTCGGCGGATCATCACGACAAGAGATGTAAGAACTGAACCGGGTAAAGCGAAACGAAACTGCACGAGATGTAATTCGAATGCTTAAACCGCGACTAAGGCATGGAAAGTGAAGATAGTGGGTTAGATCGTTACGTAAACGTTTGTGCTTGGGATGGGCTAGTCTGAATCGAAGTTATACGGGAAGAAACTCTGTACATGGCTGAGTCGAGCCGTGGCGGTCGAGCCAGGATCTTACTGCGGGTAAGGAAATCCGGGTCGAGGCACCACAGATGGCCTACGTACCCCTTGCTGGGATCAAGTCGCCTCGTAGTTCATACAATGTATGGTGTTAGTGGTGGTATTTTTTAAGTGCATTGCGTTCCAAGATCTTGGTACTAGAACTTCGGCCATGTTGGCGAGTTCATATACGCCCGGGCAAACCACTTTTGTGATTTTGTAAGGACCTTCCCAGTTTGCACCTAGTTTCCCAGCATTTTGGTCGGCTGTATTCTGAAAAACCTTTCGGAGAACGAGATCACCTTCACCGAATTTTCGACTGCGAATATTGGAGTTGTAGTACTTGGCTGCGGCTTGTTGGTAACTCTAAATTCGGATTAGTGCTTGGTCTCATCGTTCGTTCACTAAATTTAATTCGTCAAGCAGCATCAAGTGGTTAAGTCCCTCTTGGCCGGGAAGGAGACGACGATGAATTCCGGGAAATTCTACTTCTGGAGGAATCACGCATTCGGTTCCATACACGAGTGCGAATGGTGTTTCTTGATTTTGATTGCTAATGCCCGTTCGCCAGAATGATTGCCGCAAGGCCCGCCGTGAACTTCTTCCATGATTCGTCTAGCTTCTTCTCCTTCGACACAGGCCATTAAAGGCCTCGAGAACCTCTATTTGAACATATTTCCATCTACCAATACATACCGAGCAGCTTGAACTTTGAGCTTTCTAGAGGCCCACCTGTCAGATGGTACTTCACCATCCATGATGTACACGCGAATTGCTCCTATCCATTCTTTGTCGCATCCGTACTTCATTTTTCCTGATTGCCGATCGCCTGGATTTGCTGCTTTGTTCTCAAGTTAAGGTTCCGTCTCGAGATTTTCTTCCATCACAGCGTCAACTCCTTCGTCTATGTTGCTTGTCTCTTCTATTGTATATGTTGCTTGTCTATCTGCCTGAGCTAGGGTAATTGCATTAACGTTGTTGGAGAGATCGATACTTGGATGTTTGATGAACTCAACCGAAATAATTCTCTGCAAATCCGGGTCGGATGTTGATGCCAGGGATGCCAATGCTGAATCTCTCCAACAACGTTGAGGACTTTAGCTCGCAAGACCGCAAGGCGGAAGATGGTGGATAGGTTCCAAGGGAAACTTGACAAGATCTCCAAGAAGATCGAGGACCTGTCGGCAACTAAGGAGAAAGAATTGGACCTTGCACAAGTGGACATCAATCTCCAATTTATTGACATTCTGAAAAAAGACAACGCGCCGACTCTGGATGATGAGGTGGCTAAGCTAACCGAATGGAGAGCTGATCTAGCTGGAGCCGACGATGAGTTTGAAAAGCTTTAGAGGGAAATCAAGGATGAGCTAGTGATGTCTCCTGTTTCGTCTGATTCGGTTGGTATGACACTTCCTGGCGTACCGTTGGAGACTGCTGCGACCGTTGTTGGTGTTAAGGATACCTTCGGGTCAAATGAGGGTACCTTGGGTCGTATCGTCGAGGAGACTATGGATCCGAACTTCTCTTTGGACCCTCTTTAAACTTGCTTTTATATTTTGTAAGAACAAAGTGTCTGGACGGCTTTATCCAAATTTCGATGTTAAAAATTTCTTTTGTTCTCTCGGCTCGTTTTGTTTTTGCAGTTTTTACTTTGTGCCAGAATCACTTTTGCAAAGTATTGTGTTGACAAGTGTTAGTGATGACTAGGTTAATGAATGTTTGCCTCGGTTTACAAACATGTTTTCTCACACACTGTTCGCTCCGATGGCAGACAAGGATTTGTATAGCGCGCTGCAGAGTTTGTAATAGTGAAAAATCCATAAAGGACCCGTAAATGCTCGTTGTGGCCAGCAACGGACGAGAGAATAAGACGTAAAGCCTATTTTGTTAGGGCTTAGGTATTCTAATAATGCAATAGGAGCCGAAGTAAGGCAATAATTATGTCGAGGTAAGGCGATCGGTATGCCAAAGTGAGGCGATAATTATGCCGAGGTAAGGCGATAGGTATGCTGAAGTGAGGCGATAATTATACCAAGGTAAGGCGAAAGGTATGCCGAAGTGTACAATAGATGTGTGGACGTATGTGTATACGGACCCACTCCCCTCCATTTTTAAAGAAGGGGGCAACTGAACCCATCCTAAAATGGGTTGCCTACGTACCCCTTTCGGGGATCAAGTCGCCTCGTAGTTCATACAATGTTGGTTTTAGTGGTGGTATTTCTTCAAGTGTTTTGCATTCCAGGATCTTGGTACCGGGACTGCGGCCATATTGGCGAGCTTGTATACTCTTGGGCGAACCACTTTATTTATTTTGTAAGGACCTTCCCAGCTCGCGCCTAGTTTCCCAGCGTTCTGTTTTGCTGTATTCTGAAAAACTTTTCGGAGAACAAGATCACCTTCACTGATATTTTGACTGCAAACACTGGAATGATTGCCGCAAGGCCCATCGTGAACTTCTTCCATGATTCGTATAGCTTCTTCACCTTTGACATATGCTATTAAAGGCCCCGAGAACCTCCACTTGAACCTGTTTCCGTCGACCAAGATATACCGAGCTGCTTGAGTCTTGAGCTGTCTGGCGGCCCATCTATCGAATGGCACTTCGCCATCCATGATATACATGTGAATTGCTCCCATCTATTCTTCGTCACATCCGTACTCTATTGTTCCTGATTGCTGATCGTCTGGATCTGCTGCCTCGTTTTCAAGTCAAAGTTCCGTCGCGAGATTATCTTCCATTATATAATCAACTCCTTCATTTATTGGGATCATTTCTTCAGCTGTATCTGGTGCTTGTGTGTTTGCCTGAGATCGGGTAATTGCGTTAACGTTGTTGGAGATATCGATACTTGGATGCTTGATGAACTCAACCGGAATGATTCTCTGCAGATCCGGGTCAGATGTTGATGCTAGGGCTGCCAATACGTCTGCAGAAGTGTTTTCGCCGTGAGGTATTCTTGTTAGCGTAAACTGTTTGAATTTCTTCACCAGGTCTTGCACCACTTTTAGATAAGACTCCATTCGTTCGTCCCTTGCAATGTACTCCCCATTAAACTAGTTTGCGATTAGCTGGGAATCACAATATGCGTGGATACTTTGAATTTTGATCCTGTGGGCAAGTTTTAAACCAGCAATTAGAGCTTCGTATTCTGCTTCATTGTTAGATGCGTGAAAACCCAGGCGAAACGACCCATCAACATGGAGTATCCAAACGGTGTCTGATGCCGTGCCGTCTCCCTCTTCGGAAGGTATTTCAACCAAAAAGTCTGCTAGAACTTGTGACATCGCGCAACTTCTGTTCCGGTACTCAATATCGTACTCGCTTAACTCAATTGCCCATTTTGCGAGCCTTCCAGATTGACTCGGGTTATGTAAAATAGTTCGAAGGGGGAAAGTTGTTAACACCATGATTGAATGCGATTGGAAGTACGACCTTAGTTTCCGAACATACATTATCACGGCGAGGGCTAACTTCTTGATCTGCGGATATCGGGTTTCAGCATCCGTCAAAGTTTGGCTGACATAGAAGATTAGCTTTTGCTCGCCTCGTTTGTCCCTGACAACCACCCCACTGACTGCAGTGGAAGAGACCACGTTGTATAAAAACAGGGGTTCTCCTTCCACGGGTTTGGCGAGAACCAAAGGGTTGGCCATGTAATTTTTCAGTTGTTTGAAGGCTTCTTCACATCTGTCCGCCAGTCGAACTTTTTGTTTTCTCTTAGGGTGTCATAAAATGGTAGGCATTTGTCGGTAGACCGGGAAATAAAATGGTTCAGAGCTGCGACGCGTCCTGTCAGTCGTTGAACTTCTCGCTTTGTCCTCGGCGAAGTCATTTGTATAAGAGCATCAATTTGCTTCGGATTAGCTTCAATGCCTCGATGGGTGACTAGGTATCCGAGGAATTCACCAGATTTCACCGCGAACCGGCATTTTGTTGGATTGAGCTTAATATTGTGCGCATTTAGCTGCTCGAAGCATTCCCTTAGGTGGGCAACATGATCTTTCTCCTCGAGAGATTTTACCAACATGTCATCTATGTATACCTCCATTGTTTTTTCGAGCTGTTGTGAGAACATCTTGTTCCCCAATCGCTGATAAGTTGCTCCAGCGTTCTTGAGGCCGAATGGCATCACTTTGTAGCAGTATGTTCCCCGATCTGTTATGAACGCTGTCTTTTCCCTGTCCTCGGGATTCATCAAGATCTGGTTGTATCCTGAGAAAGTATCCATGAATGATAGTAATTTGTTTCCTGCCGTTGTCTCGATCAAACGGTCTATGTTCGGCAATGGGAAACTACCCTTTGCACATGCTTTGTTCAGATCGGTGAAATCGACGCATACCCTCCACTTTCCATTCTTCTTCTTGACGATTTGCAAGCCAGTCTGGATACTTCACCTCCATGATTGACCCGACTTTCAGCAATCGTTCTACTTCTTCATTTACCGCTGTCGCTATTTCGGGTCTCAGTTTTCTCCTTTTCTGCTTCACCGGTTTGAAAGTTGGGTCGACATTCAGTTCGGGGGATGCGACGTTGATGCTGATACCATGCATGTCTTCAGCTTCCCAAGCAAATGTGTGTACGTTCGTTTTCAAGAAAGAGATTAGTTCTTTTTTAAGGCTCTGGATGTTTGTCAACATGCCGCTCTGGATGTTTGTCATCTATGCAAACTGACACCACGGGGTTGCACGTTGGTTCTCATTTCTCCTCTTGCGCCTCCATGATCTGTAATTGCTAAAAAAACTTAGCCAGGTCCTTCGCTTCCTCCCGATCCTTTTTCATCTTTCTTCGTTTGGCTTTTGCGCTCGGCTCGGTCACCGGGTTTCAAAGCTTATTCTCGGCCAAAAAAACATATTCGGGATTCTTTTCATTTCCGCGGATGGTTTTGATTCCGCTCGGCGTCGGAAATTTTATGCAGAGGTGGTATGTTGATGGAACTGCTCGCATAGAGTTTATCGAGGGAGTTCCCCTGATGACGTTGTATATCGCGGGGTGGTCGGCTACTGAAAACTCCACTATCTTTGTTACCCCACCGGCGAATACAGGCAACTTGATTGTCCCAAGGGTCATTGTCGTTTCTCCCGAAAACCCCGTCAACGGCTTCAGAGTTGTTGTTACCTCGGAGAGATTAATTTTCATGCGACGTAGTGTTTCGCGAAAGATAACGTCCACGGAGCTTCCTATATCGATCAGCACTCTGGCAACATCATGGTCCGCTGCAACCAGCTCGATGACTAGCGGATCATTGTGTGGTTGCTCAATGCCGACCTCTTCCTTTTGTTCAAAAGAGATTACATCATTTGGGACGTCATTCAGTGCAATCCAGGTGGTGCTAGGAACTGCTCGGCGTTGGTAAGCTTTAATCGCGGAGACGGTGTCCATGCAAAATTGGGATCCTCCCATTATCATGTTGATTCTCCTCCGGGGTACTTGCTGATTCGCCCCGTCATCTCGTCGCTCCCTTTTGGCTGGCTCGTCAGCTCGGTCTTCCAGGCGAGATTGTTTTACCTCGTCTTTCCGTTCGAAGTCCTTTAGGCTGATTGCGTTACCTAATTTCACCACGGCAAGTTTAGCCGCAAGCAATAAGCCGAGGCTTCTACAGTTTGCAGTTAGGTGTCCATACTGACGGTGATGTTCGCAGTAAGCCTTTTCATCATATGTGCTCGTGCTTCATTTCCAAGTGTTCCACGGTAACTTCTCGTGGCCGGTTCCCACCTGGTAATTGTGGGCGCCTCCAAAACCGGACCCTTCGTGATTGATGAATCCACCGTTCTGCGAGCTTTTCTTAAAATTTTGTGGTGTCGCGGTGGTGTTTTGAACGTTGTTTCGGCTCGTCATTTTTGTCGATCTGTACCTTTGAGAGAGAACTTTCATCTCTTCTTCGTTGACTATAAAAACTAAAGCTCGGTGTAATGCATCCTGGATAGTAAGCGGCTTGTTCAAGGCAATTTCCTCCTTAAAATGTTATTCGTACCACCGTGATTTCCTCAGGGTTGTTAGGGCGGCTTTGTCGCTTACGCCGTCGACTTTAGAGATGATCTTTTTGAAGCGCTCCATAAAACTTCGTAATGATTCGGTTGGACCCTGAGATAGTGTCCACAGGTCGGCATCCGAAGTACCACGATCCATGAACATTGAATAATGCTTTAGAAAAGCAGCAGATAATTGGTCGAAGCTATCGATGGAATTACGGTCGAGGCGAGAGAACCATTCCAGGGCTGCTACATTGAGATGTTCCACGAACAAGAGGCAAAACCCGGCATCTCTCTCATTTTGCCAAGATTGGCTCGCCCCATGGCGATGCGGAACGCCATTATATGAGCCTTTGGGTTGGTAGTTCCTTCATAGAACAGAACTCAAATTTTTCCTGGGTTGGAGATTCTCGCCCTGGTTATCCGAGCTATGAACGGTGTCTTCTGAGTTTCCTCCAACACGCGGCCTATTTCGGGTGCCGAGCTAATCGCCTTGTGTACTTGTGATTTAAACGCCTTTACCTCGGCGGCAGCTCGCGCCATTGCCTCACGGATCTCAATTAGTTCCTTGTTTGATCTTCGTAGTTCATCCTTGAAGTATGCTTGTTGTTCCCAGTCAGCGTCCTCTTCTTCATTCACAAGGTCAAGTTGACTTGTGTTCTCTCTTCTGCTTAAGGATGCCGGGGTGAAGCTCGCGTCGGTTTGTCGTTCAGTGGCTCGGTTTCCTTAGGCTCTAGCCGAGCCATTTAGTTCTTCATTACCGTCATTGCAAGCGAATTGGACACGTCTATTAAATGTTCTGGGGCCCTGATCAGCTCGGGTGGTTCGTTGATGACGGTAGACCTAACAGTTACTGGAGTATACTCGTCAAGGCGAGGTGGAGGCGGCAGTTCTCTTGGTGTCCTCGGCGCATTGATTGCTGCGTCTCGGGAGGCAATAGGATTAAGAAACGTCGGGGTTGCATCGAACAGTTGCCTACGAAATCTTCCAGTTGGCCTTATTCCCGATACTGAGCTCCCGGTACCAAGGTTTTGTCGTTCCGAAGTTAGTTCTTGGACTTTTTTGTTTCAACAGATTGTTTGCATTTTCTTGCTCGTCTACTTTTTTTAGCTAAGTAGACAGCATATCTTTCATCTCGGCGAGGGATTCTGGGACGGTGACAGCATCTTCTAGGAGGTTTGTAGTTTCCCTAGGTGGGTAGATCGCGTTGTCGGTGTTGGTGCTGTGACTTCCATCCACCATCTTTTTAGGTCTTTGTTTCTGCAATCTAAAGAGTCAAAAAGTTTAGACTCCCCTCAGACGGTGCCAAATTGTAGAGGCGGAAACCCTCACAAAATTGTAGAGGCGGAAAGCCTCACAACTAAATTTTTTTATGATTTTTTAGGGAACGAAAAACTTCTAAGTGTTGATTGCAGAAAAATATTCAAAGATGGTTTTGCTGATAACGAAAGCTTTTTAGAATACAAGATTTGTTTGTATGAAATCTATTGCTCTGTCTCTCTATTTCTTTTTTTTTGTTCAATTCTTTCACATGCCCTCTCTTTCTTTTGAATGCCCTCTATTTCTTTTATAGGCATGTTCGTTATAAATGGCGGAGTTTCCTTGGCCTGTTTCTACTTGATAGTTATGCGCGCCTCCGAAGTTGGGTTCCTCGTGATGATCATATCCGAATCCTTGGTTATTAATTTTGTAGTGCAGAGGATTCCGAGCATGAGAGGATCTGCTCGTCATCTTTGCGCCTCCATATTTTTGAGACAAGATTTTCATCTCTTCCTCATTAGTCATGAAGTTTGCGGTTTGGTGCAATGCGTCTTTGATCGACAATGGTGCATTCAAAGCGATTTCCTTTCGGAAGTCTGGATCAAACCACAATGCTTTCTTCAAGCCTTGCAAAGTGGCTTTGTTACTTAGACCTTCGACCTTTGACAGCACCGTCTTGAATCCTTTAATGAAACTTTGTAAAGTTTAGTTCTGCCCTTGAGCCAAGGTCCATAAGTCAGCATCCGAGGTTCGGCGCTCCCTGAATATGGAATAGTGCTTTAAGAACGCAGCGGATAGTTGATTAAAGTTGTCTATGGAACTCCTTTGAAGTCTGGAGAACCACTAGAGCGCATCGCCTTTGAGATGTTCTATGAACAATAGGCAATAACCAGCACTGTTTTCTTCTTCTTTGAAGTTAGCTCGTCCCATTGCTATCATGAATGCAGTTATGTGTTCCTTCGGATCGGACTTTCCTTTGGAAATGGGCACCTTTATTTTTCCAGGGTCGGAAATTTTTGCCTTTGTAATCCGAGTTGTGAATGGAGTGTTCTGAGCCTCTTCGAGCACTCGATCGAGTTCGGGAGCCTTGCTGGTCGCCTTATGCATCTAGGATCGAACAACTTTTATCTTGGCGGTGGCTCGCTCCATGTTAACTCAAATTTCGGTCATCTCCTCCTTTTGGGCTCGGATCGCCGCCTTTCGTTCCTCTTTGACCTGAGCTCGTTGGAACCATAAGATGTTCTCCTCTTCCTCGGTAAAATCTTGATTGCGATCGAGATCGGTAGCGCTTCGTTCAGCTCGAGCTCGGGTTCGCAGCAATTCTCCAAGTTGAGTTCGCCCTCCAGGTTCTCTTCCAGATTGATCAACAGGGCCGTTCCGTCTGCAGATTGTGTCTTTCCTTCTTGAGGTCTGGAGTCGGGCTGGGTGGCTGCAGCTGCTTGATGCAGCGGGGGTAATCCACCTAGGGTTCTCGATGCATTGAGAGGTGTCGAGAAATCTAGGGCTGTTGGATTGAGACGCCAAAGGGGTCGTCTCGTCAGGTTAGCACCCGAACTTCTACCTCAGGCTCGGCTTGCCATTGCAAAGACTTCCAGTTTGTCAGTCACCATCGTGTTCAGCTTATCCTGCTCCTCCGATTTCTTGAGCAGCATCTCCAACATCGCCTTCATCTAGGTTAGGACATCCGGGGTGGCATCGCATTTTCTGTGTTTGATATCTCCTTTTGCCCAGCGAGGTTGGCTGTTTCCTTCGCTCCGTCATTCTTCTCTAATGTTCATCTTCTTCAGATCGTTTGCCAAGTGGTTCTTGTAAGTAAAAAAATCTCAAGTCCCCAATGAAGACGCCAAATTGTGGGAGTCGAAACTAGCACAATCGAATTTGTTAAGACTTTTGAAGGGAACTGAAATTTCTAGGTTAAAACCACGAGAACAAAGATTAGAAGATGTTTTTATTGTTGTATGAAAGCTTTCGTATAAGAGCAGAGCAAAATGTATAGAGTTTCTGCTAGGTCAAAATTACGGATCCCCTTTTCCAAGGAAGTACATTGGTATTTATAAGAATCTAAGTCGGCTAGGTAAACTCCTAAAAGATAAGGAAGATTTCCTATTCTCTCGTTTCCTTTCTTCTCAGATGCTGCTAAGTCGGTCGAGAATCTTGTGGGCCTCACGTCGTGAGTTCGGTTTCGTCGTGGGCTTTCGCTCGAGCTCACCGAGCCCATTCCTTGTTGTATACTCGGGCTCGATGTGGGCTTTATCTCGTGAGCTCGTCACATCGGCCCATGCAAATATTGAGCTTGTCATCTCGGGCTTATGGGCTTGGTGACTCGGCCTACTAGGCTTGTCACCTTGGTCTCTTCGGCTCATTGGTCCGACATTGAACTGTGACCAAACAAGCTCGCCCGTTTCTTCGTAGTGAGCTCGGCCTTGAGCTCGGTCCATCTTGTCTGTGACGAGCTCGGCCCATCTTTTCCATGACGAGCTCACCGGTTTGTTGTCATCAAGCCGAGCTCGCTAGTTGGTCGAGCTCACCGGTTGTCGAGCTCGTGAGCTCGCCAATTCGTTGTTCCTCTGACCCGAGCCCGTGGGCTTGCCGTCATCACCAGCTTACCGGTTTTTTCGTTATCACGAGCTCGCCAACCCTCGTATTCTTCGTTGTCCAGCTATGCCCATTTTTATACTTAGCCATTTTTTCATTCTACGCATTATTTTATTTGCAGACCTGGTTGATATGTCTCCACGCTAATTGATGTATCTTTTTGGATATCAATCCAAATGACTTGAAACTTATTTTGGATGAAATATGACTCAATCATCTATCTTGTATCCAAATTTCAGTTCGATTTGTCTTCAGATCAGGTCCTACCGAGCCTATTTCTTCAGCTTCAAGGCAGATTATCATGTCTTCAATAAATCGGGTGTATCTTCCTAACCATGGCTCCAAATAATATAATTCCAACTCTATCTGAAAGCTACCTAAAAGATCTTGTTTTTCACAAAATTTCATCCAATTCCGAGCTGGTAATAGCCTCCAGATTGGGTTCCACCAAGCCCGTTGTCTTTGGTTCGGCTCGGGTTCCGCCGAGCTCGTTGTCTTCAGTTTGGCTAGGGTTCTACTGAGATCAACTCTCCGGCTCAGTTATGACTAGACCGTTCATGGCTCGATTACGATGAGCCCATTTGTCATGATTCAGCTCTCCAGAGATTGGGCTCTCCACATATTCAGCTAGGCATAATTCTTACTTAGCCATTTTCACTTGTTGATATCAGTGGGGTGAAACCTGATCCCAACAACATTTATGACGTTTTAGTACACACTTTTCATTCAAGGTTTTGGCAAATTTTGAGGCGGTTTTCTCTAAATCTTAGGTTCTGCCGCCTCTATTACCCAATTTTTTCTCTTTTTGCAAATCCAATCTGATTTACTCTAAAATATTATTCTTTGGATTATTAACAAAAATATTATTTTATTTTCAGGATTATCAAACTATTTTTGTAGTATTCATAAATATGTATTTGAGAAACTCCACTTAAAGACGTTGCCATCGAGTAAGAAGTAACGAGATGTCTGGGCTCGAAGCTTACGAGCTGCCTGGACTCGAAGCTTACGAGCTGCCTAGGCTCGAAGCTTACCAGCTTCCTGGGCTCACTTTTCAGTTGGTGAGACTCCATCGTATACGTATTCTCTGATTGCGTTGAACAAATTTTTGTTGCAGCCATATTCTGCTTCTGGCGAATCATCATCGATCTCTCTTGCTTCCTCTTCGGGGAGAGATTCGATAACGGGATCGTTATTGCTTTTGACGATTTTAGACTCTTCCAGAGTGTCTTCTTCCACTGGAGTAATGTCTGATTCGATTGCGGGTTCGTTTACCTGGTCCTCCTGCATTTCAGTCATCTCTTCTTACATGTCTTCTTGGTTATTTGTGATTTCTTTTACTTGCTTAGCTGCTTGGGAACGAGTTACGATGTTCACAGTGTCAGAAATATTGATGCTTGGGTGCCAAATGAATTATACTGGATAATTCTTTTTACGTCTCGATCTAGAGCTGCGAGTGCGTCGGCTGAAGTGTTCTCTCCTCATGGAATGCGTGTCAGCACGAATTCCTTGAACTGCGCAGCTAATCTTCTAACAATTTTTATGTAGCTTCCATTCGATCATCCTTTGCTGCATACTCGCCACTGAATTGATTTACGACTAACTCGGAATCGCAGAATGCGTGAAGTTGCTCGATATTTAGGCCACCAACGAGCTTCATGCCGGTGATCAGGGCTTCGTACTCTACTTCATTGTTGGGTGGGTTGGCTTTTTTCTTCGGAGCTTTCCTCCTAATTTTTCGCCTCATCGATGTGATGGCTTGGTGGCCCGCAAACAGTCTCTCCAACCGCATTTTTTCAGCCTCGTCAAGACAATACTCCATTGGCTCCGCTTTGATCTCTTTGGGCGCTTTCTATATCAAGTCAAAAGCACCATCAACTAAAGACGGGATATCAATCTGAAGATTTTGGCATCGGTAACCTGCGAAGACAACACCATCTTGCGTCCAAGCAATGAAGCAGAGTTTGCCGAACCAACATAACCTTCCAGCTCGGCGGTATGAGACACCAAAGATTTTGGCTCGGGAATACGCTAGGTACTTAGCAGAAATTGGAGAGAGTTTGGCTCGGAAGCACGCTGATACTTAGCAGAAATGGGAGGAATTTCGGCTCGAAGATATGGAAGATCAGAGCATTATCGGAACCCAAATGATGATGGATCGGAAAATTCAAACACTCGCCACAGATCAGAGCATTACCGCAACCCAGACGGCATGGAAATATCGGCTGCCAAGAAAATTCTACAATCATGCCGGACCAAAGATAGCTCGGCAGTCAGACAACCCAAACAGTTTGGCAAAGACAATCGTTGAGGAAATCCAGTGATAATGGCAAACTAAAGACGGCTCGACAACTTGGCAGCCTGGAGTAATATTCTGAGCCAAAATGGCTCGGTAATGCAGATAACAAAATAGCTTGGCTCGGCCACATAACTGCCAAGATGGCTCGGTAAAATGCCATCCGGCTCGGAGATACGACTTCGGAAATACAATCAGTTTGGCTCGGCAGATATCGATGCCCAAATGATGGCTTCACTGCGAATTAGGCTCGGTAACCCAAATACGTTGATCTCAATCTCGACTCTTCACCTCGTCACTATTATCAATTATACTACCGAGCTGGGGGGCTAACTGTTGGGGTCGGTTTTACCCATAAGATCAACTGCTAAAAATACTAAGTGAAGATGTTAGGCTTAGCCAAATGGAAAGAGAGCCTAGCCAAACAAGCCCAAGTTTCTGGTATGGCGACGAGCCACGACGAAGATGGCGACGAGCTGTAACAGCGAAGATGGCGACGACGAGCCATAACGGCGGTGATACGGCACGGCTCGGCATCCCTGGCTCGGCATCAAGGATAAGAGTTGACCAGCCAACATTCCTTTGGCTCGGCATCAAGGAGAAGAGGTGACGAGCCAACATTCCTCCTGCTCGGCATCAGGGAGCAGCACCTACGAGCCCAAAGGCCGAGGTTATGAGCCAACAAACTCCTCCGGCTCAGCATGAGGGAGCAGCACCTACGAGCCCAAAGGCCAAGGTGACGAGCCAACAAACTCCTCTGGCTCGGCATCAGGGAGAAGCACCTACGAGATCAATGGCCGAGGCAACGAACCAATCCGCCGGCTCGGCATTAGGGGGAAGCATCTACGAGCCCACAGACTGAGGTGATGAGCCAAGAAAAGGTTGGCAACGGGTCAAAATATGGGCGACGAGCCACCATTTTAACGAAACACCAAAATGCCGGCGATAATCTAAACAAACAACGATTTAGCAAAGCAGCAAGCATAACATCGGGTTGGGCCGAGGCTACAACCCACAAAGGTTTGGTGGGCCGAAGTGGCAAGTCAAGGTAAGAGGCCCACACCCGAGCCGACTTTGAAAAACCAGAGAAGAAAGGAAATCCAGAAGAATAAGAAAGTTTTCTTTATCATTTAGGAAAAGGCCTAGCCGACTTATTTTTGTATAAATAGACATGTACCCCTTTTGGAAAAAGGATCTACAACTCGACCTAGCAAAACACTTGTTATTTTCTCTACTACAGCTTTCTAAACGGCTTGAATAAAATCACCATCTTTGGATCTGTGTTCTTGGTTTCTTTTCATAGAAGTTTTTTGAATCCCTAAAATTTCATAACCAAGTTTAGTTGTTCGTGTTTCGAGTCCCACAAGCGACAAGGCTGCCTTGCTCGCATTAAAGAACTCTCTATGGTACGAATCGGAGTTCCGAAAAAAATTACTTTGAATGCGCCGTTATCGATCCAAGACGCGCTACACCGAGCCTCGGAGTTTATAGTCAACGAAGAGGAAATGAAGGTCTTGTCCCAAAAATACGGAGTAGCCAGAAATAGTGGGGAACTATTGTTCAACTCGCAACAAGATAAACCTCTCATAGATCTCCTAAAAAATCTATGGCTCACCCACCAATAGTTCCCACTCCGCCTTGACATGACGGATGCATTCGGCTTCAACCGTGAAGTCAATAATAGGAACAAATAAAAAGTAGCTTCCCCAGTCGCTGTCTTTGCTTCGGAAACCTTCGATAATCTCTCTTCTTCTTATTAGAGATATAATAGGTTTTGGAGTTTGGAATCTTCCGAAATTCAAGGAACTGCCAAAGATGCGAAACACAAATAGTCACGTCGATTCGTAGCTTCAAACCAAGATACCAACCAAGTGACGCATCCCCCGAGGAGGAATTTGGCTCGGCGCTAGTCCATGTAGGATAGAAAACGGATGATCAGCCCGAGAATTGGAAACCGCAGCAGACTTGTTAAAAGAAACTCTCATAGAGAGTAAAATACCCTCGCGGCTGTGGGAGTGTAAATCCACGCCAATTGAATTTGTTGAAGGTTTGTTAAGAGAGATGAAATTTCTGAGCAAAAAGTATAGAGTTTTTCGTAAAAGTATTTTATTAAGCTGGTATTTTATTAAGCTGGTTAGAAAGCTTTTCGTAAAAGTATAGAGTTTTGCTAGGTCAAATTGCGGATCCCTTTCTCAAGAGATGTACATGTCTATTTATACAAGTCTAGGTTGGCTAAGTCAATGTCTAAAGAGATAAGGAAGATTTCCTAAATCCTTGGGATTTCCTTTTAGCAAAGCATGCTATCACCATGGGCTTTAACCTTGTCGTATCTCTATTATGGGCTTGAATTCATGGGCTCGTTGTCTCGTCCCATATGATCGTCAGCTCGGCCCAACTTTCTGTCGTTGAGCCTCGGCTCGAGTGACACGATAGTTCACGGCTCGGGTAACACCATGGTTCACGGCTCGGGTGACACCATGGTTCACCGCTCGGGTGACACCATGATTCACGCCTCGGCTGATACCATGGTTCACGGATCGGGTGACACCATGGTTCACGGCTCGGGTGACACCATGGTTCACGGCTCGGGTGACACCATAGTTCACGGCTCAGGTGACACCATGGTTTACGGCTCAGGTGACGCCGTGGTTCACGGCTCGGGGTTGCTTTGTATCATGGTTCGGGTGTCGTCCGGGTTCGGCTCTTGTCAATTGTCCAAACGGTTTGGGTGCCAATGGTTATGTTTTTGTCTTTAATCCCGATCCGTCTTGTCTTCGACTGAGGTCATGGTACCCGAACCAATCATCCATGGTTCGGGGGTTCTCACACAAAATCGCCCTGTCGCGGTTAGAGGGCACCCGAACCAATTCACCCTATCACGGTTAGGGGTCTCCCGAACCAACTCACTCTGTCGCGGTTAGGGGGTACCCAAACCAACTCACTCTGACGCGGTTAGGGGGCACCCGAACCCACTCACCCTATCGCGGTTAGGGGGCACCCTAACCAACTCACCCTGTCATGGTTAGGGGGCACCCGAACCAACTCACTCTGTCGTGGTTAGGGGGTACCCGAACCACCTCACGTTGTCACGGTTAGGGGGTATTCAAACCAACTCACTCTGTCGCGGTTAGGGATCCAGTTGCTAATGTTGTTTTTTCATACTTAGCCATTTTTCAATCGTTGATTCTCAAGAAGTGAAATCTGACCCCAACAGTTAGCCCCTCAGCTTGGCAGTATCAGTGATGTTATTGCCGAGCTGTAAGTGGTTGAGTCTGAGATCAACGATTGAATCTGTTTCTTCTAGTTATCCCGAACTGTCTTTTTGGTGATTAATCCAAACTGTCACTTGGGGATGACCCCGAACCATCTCTTGCGGATGACCCCAAACCGTCACTTGCGGATGACCCCGAACCGTCACTAAGTGGTATTGTCGTATTTATAGCCTTATTAGTTCAGTTCGGGTTTGCTCTGTTATACAAACTCGGCTAGGTGTTTTCGCTGTTCTGATATATCATCATCTTTATCGGGGAGTGCAAGCGTTTTTACTGATTCTTGAGGCGAATGACGTCACCATTTGCTTATATAACTTGCGATTCCTCCCATTTCCTTACTACTTCACTTCTCCGAAAACCTCTTCAAATAGGTACCTTCTCTCTTCTTTCTCTTGCCTATATAACTTGCGCTTGCGCCTCAGTTGTTCTTCCTTTGCCGCCAATCCGTTTGAATTTCCCGATCCGTCTTCAACTAGCTCCGCCGCTGTCTCTGAGTTTCCCGGCAGTTTATTTGAAGATTTGGATCTGACTTGCAATCTTTTTAAAGGATCTCAACTTTTTCTTCAATTCTAAAAAGGCTTGGATCTATTTTGATAGGCTGTTGACAACCCCGATCCGTCCTCTGAATCTTAGAAAACCTAGATTTTTACTCTCGAGCTGTTAGGGATCCCGATCTGTCATATCTTCTAAAGACCGCGATCAATTTTCGAATTGAAAAGGATGTCTCAGTCATATATTTCTACGTCCCCCGATCCGTATGCCCGTTTGTTTGGCAGTTCAGGGCAGTCTTCATTTCCCGAACCACTTCTCTCTTCTGATTCGTTTCTCGCCCAAAGCTGTAGTCTGGAAGATTCCTCAGGTGCGAACATTTTAGAGGATCTGGATGATTCAAGTGGTTCGGGGGTAGGACCCTCTGTCCTTGGCAGGAAAATGGTGCTCTCCGAATCCTCGAGAGCTGGCAGGAATTTCGAATATCCTTCGGAATTTGAAGTGCCTCACCTTCGCGACTCTCCTTTCGATGAGGCGGTGAACCCTTTTACTGATGTAATGGATCCCGATCTGCCAAAAGTTGAACCAGAAGATTGGTTCTTTGATCCAGCCGTGGCTAGACAGGAATTGAAGCGTTTGATGGGTCCTAACCGTCAAGCTCCAAGGAAGAAGAAAACCAAGAGGCGACCCGATCCACCCGGTTCAACCCTCTCAACCTTGGATTCGTTAATGGCTCTCAGGCATAGATTTGGCATTTCGGAGGAAGTTGAGCTTGTTCTTCCTTCACCATCAGACCGAGCCAGTAATCCCCCCCCCTCATCATTTTACTCTCTACAAAAGCTTCTTCTACCGCTGCCTGTTGTGGTTTCCGATCCCTGAAGTTGTTTTACAGTTTCTGTGGAAGCACAACTTGGCCATTGCCCAAATCAATGTTCGGGAAATCAGGCATATGGTCAGCATTCTAGTTAGGAGTTATGAATGCGACGTGGAAGTTGGCGTCGAATACCTGATGAACTTGCTCGAATTTAGGAGTCGCAACAAGAGAGTTGAAGTATTACGTGTCGGGTAAAGCCAAGAGGAATATCATAAGAGGTTTTCCAACCAAAGATGATAATTGGGAAGACTACTTCTTTTTTATCCCTATCACCGAAGCGTCGGTGGATCCGAAGTGTCTTCAATTTGTCAAGTCTGGCTAGGGAGAAATTGGTAGCCGATCCGTTGCTCGACTTGAGCCACAGCTCGGGTTTCTATTATTTAGCAATTTTCCTTTTTAGGTTTCCTGACCTTGCATAAATATCTTTGTTTTGTAGTGCGTCATCTCTGCCTTTCATTGCCTCCCGATCTGTCTGAGGTTCAACCAGAGTGCTCGCTTCAGGGCCAATAAGGCTGCTTTTTCGCTCAGGCCTTCCACTTTGGACATGATGGCTTTGAATCTGCCGATGAAACTCCGGAGTGTTTCATTCTGCCATTGAGCCAGGGTCCACAGATCGGCGTCGGATGTTCTGGGATCCATGAATATGGAGTAATGCTTCAAGAATGCCGCGGACAGTTGGTTGTAGCTGTTGATGGAGTTCCGCTCGAGCCTGGAAAACCACTGGAGCGTCGGTCCCTTGAGGTGCTCTACGAAGAGAACACACTGTCCGACGTCTCTTTCGTTTTCCTTGAAATTACAGCGTCACATGGCTATAGCGAAAGCTGTTAGATGTTCTTTTGGATCGGTATTTCCTTCATAGATCGGGACTTTCATCTTTCCAGGGTCTGGAATTCTTGTGCTAGTAATCCGTGCTGTGAACGGGGTGTTCTGCTCTTCCTCCAGTACACGATCTATCTCCGGCACCTTGCTAGTCGCTTTGTGCATCATGGATCGGACAACTTTAATGTCGGCAGCTGCTCGGTCCATATCTGCTCGCATCATAGCCATCTCTTCTTTCTAGGCTCGGACTGCTGCTCTGCGCTCTTTGTTGACCTGTGCTTGCTCGGCCCAGAGTATGTTCTCCTCCTCCTCGGTTAGCTCTTGATCTCCTTCTAGGATGGCCTCGCATCTCTCAGTTCGGGTCGGGCCAGCTGCTATGGGTTCGGGGTTGTCACGGCTCTCCGTGTTTAGCTCAGTTCGGTTCTCTTCTTCCTGATTGATGATCGGTACGGGCTCCTCTTCGATTGATGTGTCGCCTACTCCTTGAACTCCGGAGGCTAGGTTTGCTGAGCCTTGATGGAGTGGCGGCAATCTTCCACGGGTTCTTAGTGGATTAAATGGTGTTGAGAAATCCAGGGCCGTTGGGTTGAGGCACCTCCCGACTCGTCTGGTTGGATCCAGACCTGATCCTGTCCCACGGGTTCGACTCGTCGTCGCCAAAGCCTTCAGCTCGCCCGTCATTGTGTTGTTGAGTTTGTCTTGCTCCTCCGCCTTCTTGAGCAGCGTCTCCAACATGATCTTCATCTCCATGAGTGTCGTCGATGTCTCTCCAGCGTCCTTGGATTGGTTCATCTGATCCTCCACGCTGGTGTTTCTGGTGTCGGCAGCGTTGTCATCTCCGTCGTTGGTCATCGTCTTCGGATCAGTTTTGCGGCGGCTTTTTGGTGTAAGAAAATTTCAAGGTCCCCCTCCTTCTAGTGCCAAATTGTGGGAGTGTAAATCCACGCCAATTGAATTTGTTGAAGGTTTGTTAAGAGAGATAAAATTTCTCCCCAGCCGTGGCCCAAGTCGAGCAACGGATCGGCTACCAATTTCTCCCCAGCCTGACTTGACACATTGAAGACACTTCGGACCCACCGACTCTTCGGTAACAAGGACAAAAAAGAAATTGTCTTCCCAATGGTCATCTTTGGTCGGGAAACCCCTTATAATATTTCTCCTGGCTTTACCCGACACATAATACTTCAGCTCTCTCTTGTTACGACGCCTGAATTCGAGCAATTGTATCAGATGTTCGACGCCAACTTCCACATCGCATTCGTAACTCCTGGTCAGAATGCCAACCATATGCCTGATTCCCCGAGCGTTGATTTGAGAAATGGCCAGGTTGTACTTCCAAAGAAACTGTAGAATAACTTCAGGGATCGGGAATCACAACAGGCAGCGGTAGAAGAAGCTTTCGTAGAGAGTGAAATGATTAGGGGGAGGATTGCTGGCTCATTCTGATGGCGAGGGAAGCACAAGCTCGACTTCCTCCAAAACGCCAAACCTATGCCTAAGGGCTGATAACGAATCCAGGGTTGAAAGGGTTGAACCAGATGGATCGGGTCACTTCTTGGTTTTCTTCTTCCTTGGAGTTTGACGGATAGGACCCATTAAACGCTTCAATTCCTGTCTGGCCACAGGTGGATCAAAGAACCAATATTCTGGTTCAACTTTTGGCAGATCGGGATCCATTGCATCAGTGAAAGGGTTCACCGCCTCGTCAAAAGGAGAGTCGTGAAGGTGAGGCACTTCAAATTTCGAAGGATTCCCGGAATTGATGCCAGATCTCGAGGATTCGGAAAGCACCATTTTCCTGCCAAGGACAGAGGGTCCTACCTCTGAACCACTTGGATCATCCAGATCCTCTGAAATATGTGCACCAGAAGAGTCTTCCCGGCTACAGCTCTGGGCGTGAAGTGGATTAGAAGAGAGAGATGGTTCGGGAAGCGAAGACTGTCCTGAAATGCCAAACAAGTGGGTGTACGAATCGGAAGACGCATAAACAGATGACTGAGACATTCTTTTGAATTTGAAGATGGATCATGGTCCTTAGAAGATATAACAGATCGGGATCCCTAACAGCTCGCGAGAAAAAATCTAGATTTTCTAAGATTCAGAGGACGGATCGGGGTTCTCAACAGCCTATCAAAACAAATCAAAGCCTTTAAAAAATTGAAGAACAAGTTGAGATCCTTTAAAAAGATTGCAGCCGAGAAACTCAAAGACAGCGGCAGAGCTAGTTGAAGACGGATTGGGAAATTCAAACGGATCGGCGGCAAAGGAAGAACAACGGAGGCACAAGCGTGAATTAACTTAAGCAAAAACTAGAGAGAGAAAGAAGAGAGAAGTTACCTGTTTGAAGAGGTTTTCGAAGAAATGAGATAGTAAAGAAATGGGAAGGAATCGCAAGTTATATAGGCAAATGGTGACGTCATTCGCCTCGGGAATCAGCAAAACGCTTGCACTCCCCGATAAAGGTGATGCCGTATCAGAACAGCGAAAACTCAGAGCCGAGTTTGAATAACACAGCAAACCGAACTAAACTAATAATACCATAGATACGGCAATACCAATTAGTGATGGTTCGGGATCATCTGCGAGTCTCGGTTCGGGATCCTCACCAAATAGATGGTGCGGGATCATCCGCAAGTGATGGTTCGGAATCATCATCAAAGAGATGGTTCGGGATCATCTGCGAATCATGCTTCGGGATCGTCACCAAAGAGACGGTTCGGGGTAGTTAGAAGAAACAGCTTGAATCGTTGATCTCAGACTCGACCACTTACAGCTCGGCAATAACATCACTGATACTGCCAAGCTGGGGGGCTAACTGTTGGGGTCAGATTTTACCCCTTGAGAGTCAACGATTGAAAATGGCCAAGTATGAAAGAACATTGGCAACTGGATCTCTAACCATGGCTCGGTTCCCCCTAACCATGAAGGATGGAGTTGGATCGGGTACCCCTAACCGTGAAGAAAGGAGTTGGATCGGGTACCCCTAACCGTGATTGATGGAGTTGGATCGGGTACCCCTAACCATGAAGGAAGGAGTTGGATCGGGTACCCCTAACCGTGATGGAATGAGTTGGATGGGGTGCCCCCTAACCATCACGAGGTGAGTTGGATCGGTCCCCCTAACCGTTACGAGGTGAGTTGGATCGGGTACCCCTAACCATGAAAGAAGGAGTTGGATCGAGTACCCCTAACCGTGATGGAAGGAGTTGGATCGGGTGCCCCCTAACCGTCACGAGGTGAGTTGGATCAGGTCCTCCTAACCGTCACGAGGTGAGTAGGATCGGGTCCCCCTAACCACGAAAGGAGGAGTTGGTTCGGGTACTCCTAACCATGACAAGGAGTTGGTTCGGGTGCCCCCTAACTGCGACAGGGTGTGTTTGTGCGAGAAATCCCGAACCATGGATGGTTGGGTACCGTGACCTCAATCAAAGGCAAGATGGATCGGGGTCAAAGACAAGACGGATCGGGGTTAGAGATAAAGACAACCATCAATACCCGAACCGTGATATAAAGCAACCCGAGCCGTAAACTATGGTGTCACCCGAGCCGTGAACCATGGGGTCACCCGAGCCGTGAACCATGGCATCACTCGAGCCGTGAACCATGGCGTCACCCGAGCCGTGAACCATGGTGTCACCCCGAGCCGTGGACCATGGCACCACCCGAGCCGTGAACCATGGCGTCACCCGAGCCATGAACCATGGTGACACCCGAGCCGTGAACCATGGTGTCGCCCGAATCATGAACCATGGTGTCACTCAAGCCAAGGTTCGACAACAAAAGATTGGGCCGAGACAACGAGCCCACGGATTCAAGCCCACAAAAGAGATATGACAAGGTTTAAGCCCATGAATCGAAGTCCATGGCGGTGGCAGGCATCGCTAAAATGAAATCCCGAGGAATTAGGAAATCTTCCTTATCTCTTTAGACATTAAGTTAGCCGACTAAGAATTTGTATATATACTCATGTAAACCCTCAGAAAAGGGGATCCGCAATTTTACATAGCAAAACTCTGTACTTTTGCTCTCATACAAAAAGTTTTCTAAGCGGCTTAATAAAATACCATCTTTGAATCTCTGTTCGTGTTTTTGGTGGTTTTTCTCAGAAATTTCATCTCTCTTAAGAAACCTTAAACAAATTCAATTGGCGTGGATTTACACTCCCACAGAGTGTAAACATTTTCATTGTTTCGTGAGGTGTGATGATGGTTCGGCGATTAATCAACCATTAAAACTTGTTGAGCCATTTTTTTGATCACTTTGCCGAGCAGTTGAGTAGGATGGGATACCAAGCTGTTTTCTTGCCTAAATCGCCGAATTGTTTTTATCGTAAGAGTACTTGACAAGGCATTTTGCCGAGGAAAACATGGCGAGGCATTTTGTCGGGGAAAACGTGATGATGCATTTTTTCGGGGATAACGTGTCGAGGCGTTTTGCCGAGGTCAGCGTGGGGAGATGTTGTGCCAAGTTGATCATGACGGCGCGACATGCCAAAACTATCTTGTTGCTTTGTAAGAATCTTCAAAGGCCAAGTTGCAACGGGCACCTTGCAGAAAATTGAAAAGAGTATTCCCGTCGTTCTGGTCCAGGTGTTGTACTTAATGCCCTTGCTTCAAATTCATAATCGTAATGAGCTAAGATTAGTTAGCTAAAGCGTATTAGGGTAACTCGCACCTCTGCGCATAGTGGCTAAGTGTCAGTATGCTATGAAGCGATGTTTACATTGTTTTAAGATGTTAAAGACCAGCGTGCTAAGGAGCGAGTGATTGCTGAGTTTAGATCTGTAAAAGATGTAGTAGTTCGTTTCTGTGGCCAGCAGCAACAAGAGTGAGATGAGATGTCTGTTTAGTTAAGTCTTTGAATAATCCGTAAAAGATGTGAGTGGGATGCTTGTTTTGTTAAGGCTTTAGTGATCCGTAAATGATGTGATTTGAAGACATTAGCTTCGAAAAGTTTGCTTTAATTAGACATAGAGTCTTTTATAAAGATGGGAGTATACGAGTATTATAGGAGTCGAAACTCGTACAACTAAACTAGGTTAGAAAAAATAAGGGATTCGAAAACTTCTATGAAAAGAAATACAAGAACAGAGATCCAAAGATGGTGTTTTTACTAAACCTATTTAGAAAGCTGTTGCAGAGAAAATTACAAGTGTTTGCTAGGTAAAAATTGCGGATCCCTTTATCAAAGGGGTACATGTCTATTTATACAAGAATAAGTCGGTCTCTTCCATTCTTCTCGGGTTTATCTAGGTCTGTTCGGGTGTGGGCTTCTTACTTTGACTTGTTACCTCGGCCCACCAAACTCTTGTGGCTCGTTGCCTCGTTGGGTCATCAAAGGTCCGGCTAGTCACATCATTGCCTCTTCTTCTTGTTGGGTCACTGACAGTTTGGCTCGTTGCCGTCTTGTCGCCTGTCTGGATCGTCGCCGGCATTTTGGCTCGTCGCCAACATTTTGGCTCATTGTCGGCATTTTGGCTCGTCACCGGTATTTTGTCTTGTTGCCAATATTTTGGCTCGTCGCCAACATTTGGTCTCATCGCCAACAGCTCGTCACCGGTATTTTGGCTTGTCGCCGGCATTTTAGCTTGTCGCCGGCATATTGGCTCGTCGCCAACATTCTGGCTCGTTGCCAAGATTCTGGATCATCGCCGGCATTTTGGCTCGTCGCCAACATTCTGGCTCGTTGCCAACGTTCTGGATCATTGCCGGCATTTTGGCTCGTCGCCGGCATTTGGCTCGTCGCTGGTGTTTTGGCTCATCGTCGGCGTTTTGGCTTGTCGCCTACCACCAAAGTTGGTTTGGCCCATGAAAGCTCCCGTTGGGTTTGGCTAAACTCACCGCAATTGGCTAGGCCCAAAATCCTCACGTAGCCATTTTCAGCAGTCAATCTCGATGGGATGGAAATTGACCCCAACAGTTAGCCCCCAGCTCGTCAGAGTCAGTGATGACGATGACGAGATGAAAGATGGTCATATCCGAGATTGACATCCGAGACTTCTCTTACGTTGCCGAACCAGTGTTGTGAAAATATTGCCAAACGGTTTTGGTTCGCCATACTGCCGAGGTGAGACATTATTGCCGAGGAGTTTGTTACCAAGCCACACTGGCGTGTCATGTTGCCGGGCCATCTTCTTTTTGACATGTTGTCGAGCTGTTCTTGACATGCTGCCGTCTTGCTAAGTTTGATCTATTTTGGCTCGGTCACAAACATTGGCTCGGTAACTAAATATTTCCCTAATCACAAATCATAACTTTATCAGGAACCGCAAATATTTTTGCTGGTCCCAAGGTCGCGTGGTATCACGCGCCGTACTGTAATCATCTATATATTCAGAATCTTGCTCCACTCCTCATAACTTACTTCTCCAAATTTTCGAAAAGACAGGTAGCTCTCTTCTCTTTTTTTTTTTTTTATGATGTTTAAGTTTTTGCTAGGTTATTTTCGATTTCTTTTCTTCCGCAGCCGAATCTTTGAGTTTTCCGAACCACCTTCAAACATGGCTCGGCGGTTCTTTAATTTATCCAACCCATCTTCAAACTACTCCGGTGACTTCTTGTATTTCCGATCCATCTTCATACTACAGCGGCGAGTTAACGAATTTTTGATCCATCATCATATGGATCGCGACGCTGCCCAGATCTTTCGCATCTCCGAGCCAAAATTTCTTCAAATTTTTGCTAAGTATTTAGCGTGTCACCTAGCCAAGATCTCTCCCGTCTTTCTTAAGTATTTAGCGTGTCTCCGAGCCAAGATCTCTGATGTCGTGTACCCACGAGCGGGAAGATTCTGTTGGTTCGGCGAACTCTGCTTCACTGCTAGGTCATAAGATGGTGTTGTCACCTCAGGTTACCAAGCCAGTTGATCCAGATTCTCCGCTGGGTTTGATTCAGATTGATATTCCATCTTTGATCGACGAGGCTTTTGATGCCGAGGCGGATGCGGAGGCAAGCTTGGTACAGAAGGCCCTTGAAGAAATCAAAGCTGAGCCACCAGAGTATAGTTCCGATGAGGCTGAAAAGATGCAGTTGGAGAGGCTGTTTGCGAGGCAACAAGCTAGTACATCGATGAGGCAAGAATCTAGAAAGAAGAAGTCTCCGAAGAAATGAGCCGACCCACCTGCTTTGTTTTTGTGTACTACAGAATCGTTAGAAGCATTGAGACATCGATTCAACATTTCAGAAGACGTTGAATTGATTGTTCCTGCTTCAACAGACAGAGCCGAGGCTCCGCCGCTGTTGGGGTCAGATTCCACCTCTTGAAAATCAACGATTGAAAAATGGCTAAGTATGAAAAAACAACATTAGCAACTGGATCCCTAACCGCGACAGAGTGAGTTGGTTCGGGTACCCCCTAACCGTGACAAGTTGAGATGGTTCGGGTACCCCTAACCGCGACAGAGTGAGTTAGTTTGGATGCACTTCTGGCATCGAGCGGAAAACTTCTCGCAATCCTGTATCATCGTTGGCCAGTAATAACCATGTCGTTTGATTTTTATCGCCAAGGCTCGTCCTCCCGAGTGGTTACCAAACGAGCCGCAATGGACTTCCTCCATGATTGCTCTTGCCTCCTTTTCTTCGACGCAGGCGAGTAATGGCCCTGAGATTCGCCATTTGAAAATATTTCCATCGAGCAAGATGTAACGAGCCGCTTGTGCCCGAAGCTTACGAGCTGCCCATTTGTCAGAAGGTAAGGTACCATTGCACATGTACCAGCAGATGTCGTCAAGCCATCCTTTGTCACAGCCGTATCGTATGTCCGTACACACTTCATCCATCTCGACAACTTCAGTTTCGTGACATGGGTCGACGTTGGCAGGGAGGGGAGTAAAGTCCTCGTCCATAGCCGTTGCTTCTTCTGCAGCATTTGCAGGATTTTCGTCCTCGTCGACCGCGTCTATTTCCATTTGAGGTTTGGGACCTATTTATTGTGTGTTCGTCTCATCTTGGACCATTGGATCTTCGGTTATGGCTTCTGGTTCTCCGGAATCGTCCGCAGCCGTATCCGATACACTGAGTTTCTCCTTTGCTTTTATGGCGGCTTGAGATCGAGTAACCACACCCACTGTTTCTGGACGAGTGATACTTGGGCGTTCGATGAATTCCACCGGAATAACTAGCTTCAATGCTGAATCAGAAGTGGATGCGAGGGCGGCCAGCGCATCAGCCGACGTGTTTTCTCCTCGTGGGATACGCGTAAGTGTGAACTCTTTAAATTGTGCAGTCAAGTCTTTTACGACTTTCAGATATGCCTCCATACGATCATCTTTAGCTGCGTATTCCCCGCTGAACTGGTTTGCGACTAACTGTGAATCGCAGAACGCGTGAATGCAATCAATCTTGAGTCCTTGTGCAAGCTTTATTCCGGCAATGAGGGCTTCGTATTATGCTTCATTGTTGGAGGCGCGAAAGCCTAGGCAGAAGTATTGTTCAAGTATCTCGCCCATCGGTGATGTTAGACGTATCCCGACCCCTGAACCATTTTTGGATGATGAGCCATCCACGTGAAGTTGCCAAGTCGAATTCGGGTTTTCTTCAGTGAGGCTCTTCTCCGAAAGTTCGATTAAAAAATCGGCAAGCACTTGCGATTTCACGCAGGTTCGTCCGCGATACTCGATATCGTACTAGCTGAGCTCGATAGCCCACTTGGCCAATCTCCCGGATTGACTTGGGCTGTGCAAAATCGATCGTAGGGGGAAGGTACTAAGGACCACAGTGGAGTATGATTGGAAGTACGGTCTTAGTTTCCTGGCAGACATGAGCACCGATAAGGCCAACTTCTCCATCTGCGAGTATCTTGTCTCTGCATCGGTGAGAGTCTTGCTGACGTAACAAATCGGTTTCTGCTCTCCCCGTTCGTCGCGAATGAGTACTCCGCTTACTGCCGTGGTAGAGATTGCGGTGTACAGGAAAAGGGGCTCTCCCTCGACTGGCTTTGCGAGCACCGGGGGACTGGCGAGATATTTCTTCAACTGCTGGAAAGCTTCTTCTCACTTTTCCGTCCATTCAAATTTCTTGTTTCCTCGTAAAGTGTCATAGAACAGTAAGCATTTATCGGTGGAACGCGAAATAAATCGGTTGAGTGCCGCCACCCTTCGAGTCAATCTCTGCACTTCGCGTTTCGATTTTTGGGAAGCCATCTGGATAAGTGCGTCGATCTGCTTTGGATTTGCTTCAATACCTTCATGAGTAACTAGGTAACCAAGAAAATCGCCGGATGTGACTGCGAATCTACACTTCGTTGGGTTGAGCTTCATGTTGTGCGAGTTGAGCTGTCGGAAACATTCATCCAAATGTAATACGTGATCCGTTGCCTCTAGCGATTTCACCAGCATGTCGTCTATGTAAACCTTCATCGTTTTTCCGAGTTGATCAGCAAACATCTTGTTTACTAAACGTTGATATGTGGCTCCAACGTTTTTTAGGCCGAAAGACATCACCTTGTAGCAATAGATTTCGCGATCCGTAATGAAGGCTGTCTTCTCGCGATCGTCGGGGTTCATTAGAATCTGATTGTATCCGGGGAACGCGTCCATGAAAGATAGGAGCTTGTTACCAGCTGTTGCTTCGACCAGACGATCAATGTGTGGTAGCGGAAAGCTGTCTTTCGGGCATGCTTTGTTTAAGTCGGTGAAGTCTACGCACACCCGCCATTTTCCGTTCTTTTTTTTTATTACAATAGGATTCGCCAGCCAACCCGGATACTTGACTTCCATTATCGAACCGACTCGTAAGAGTCTTTCGACTTCGTTGTTTACTGCTTTTGCTCTGTCGGGACCCAACGTCCTCCGTTTCTGCTTGACTGGCTTGAAGGTTGGGTCGACGTTCAACTCGTGACTGCTTACGCCGATGTCAATTCCAGGCATATCCTCTGCTGCCCATGCGAAAGTGTCCACATTTTCTTTTAAGAACGAAACCAACTCTTCCTTGATTTTTTCGTCGAGGCCGAATCCAATCTCTACGCATCATTCCGGGGTCGCAGGTTGGTTCGGCCGATTCTTCTTCGCGATCCTCCGCAATCTGTAATTGCTATAAGAGTTTGGAGAGCTCTTTCATTGGTTCTTTGTCCATCTTCATCTTCTTGCGTTCTGACTTGGCTATGGGGTCGGTGACGGGTTTCCTGAGTTTGTGTGCTGCTAGGAAACACATGCGCGACTCCTTCTGACTCCCCAAGATCGTCTTCACTCCGCTAGGCGTTGGGAACTTTACGCAGAGATGATATGTCGAGGCTACAGCGTGCATTGAATTCAGCCAGGGCGTGCCGATGATGACGTTTTAGATTGCTGGGTGATCTGCTACAGAAAACTCCACGATCTTCACTACTCCTCCAGCTTGCACAGGCAGCTTGATCGTCCCGATTGTCATTGTTGTTTCTCCGGAGAATCCAGTCAACGGTTTCGGGGTTGCCATTATGTCGGACAGATTGATGTCCATTCGTTTGACAGTTTCCTTGAAAATTATGTCCACCGTGCTGCCCGTATCCAGTAGCACCCGGGCTACGTCATAACCACTGATGATCAACTCGATCACGAGAGGGTCGTCATGTGGTTTGTCGATTCTGACTGTTTCTCTTTCTTCGAATGAGATTACGTCGTCAGGAAACTTGGAGGGTGCGGACCAGTTAACGCTGACATCGGCTCGCCGTTGAAAAGCTTTAATCGAGGAGACGGTATCTGAGCAATAGTGAGATCCACCCATTATCATGTTGATCCGTCTTCTTGGTCCAGACTGTGGGGCTTCATCATTCTGCCTCCCTCGCTTAGGAAGATCTTTAGTCGCCTGCTCGGGGCGGTTTGCGTTGGTATCCATGTCGAAATCCTTGAGGCTAATGTCTCCTTTGAGTTTGCCAGCCGTCAGTCTTGCAGCGAGTTTCAAACCTAGGATGCGGCAATTCACAGTTGAGTGTCCGAAGATATGGTGATGTTCACAATAAGCCGTTTCGTCGTAAATTCCTTGGCCCCTGGTCCACGTGCTACTCCATGTACCTCTTCCTCGGCCTTGACCTCGTCTTTGCCCATAGCGTGACGAATCAACTTGGTAGTTATGGGCTCCCTTGAACCCTCCTTCGTGTTGGACGTATCCAGAGCCTTGGTTGCCCCTTCTGTTGTTCGGTGGGTTCGGAGCGGAGGGAGGACAGTTCGTGGACTTCGCCTTTCCGTGCTTCTGGGCTAGGATCTTCACTTCTTCTTCATTGGAGGCAAAGTTCGTTGCTCGATGTCATGCATCTTGGATCGTGGTTGGTGCGTTCAGCGCAATCTCCTTCCGAAAATCTGAGTCGAACCACAGGGCCTTCTTCAAAGCTTGCAGCGCGGCTTCGTCACTTATCCCTTCTACCTTCGATAGTAATGACTTGAATCGTTCGATGAAGGTTCGCAATGTTTCATTTTGTCCTTGCCCCATGGTCCACAGATCCGCATCGGATGTTCGGCGTGCCATGAATATAGCATAATGTTTGAGGAATGCCGACGACAGCTGATTGAAATTGTCGATCGAATTCCTTCCCAGCCTAGAGAACGATTGGAGAGCTGGGCCTTTAAGGTGCTCAACGAACAAGAGACATTGACCAGCGTCTTCTTCTCATTCTCTGAACTTTGCTCGTCCCATTGCTATTGCGAAGGCGGCCAAGTGCTCCTTTGGATTAGTTTTACCTTTGTAGACTGGTATCTTCATCTTTCCCGGATTAGAAACCCTTGCCTTAGTGATTCGAGTCGTGAATGGGGTGTTCTATGCTTCTTCGAGAACTCGGTCGAGTTTGGGAGCCTTGCTACTAGCCCTATGCATCTGAGATCGAACGAATCTCATCTTAGCGGCAGCTCGCTCCATGCCTACCCGGATTTCGGCCATCTCCTCCTTCTGGGCTCGGATTATCGCTTTACGCTCTTCTTCGATACGGGCTCGTTGTGCCCAGAGGATATTCTCCTCTTCCTCCGTGTAGTCCTGATCATGGCCAAGGTTGGTGTTGTTTCGTTCGATTCGAGTTTGGGTTGCACCCGCGAGTTCCGCTTCGCGGTGGTGTTCCAAGTCTTGTTCACCCTCTGGGTTGTCCTCCAGGTTGATTACTGGATTCGTTCCGTCCATGGTCTGCGTGTTTGTCTCCTACAGTACCGCGTTCCGTTCGGCGATTGCGGTTGGTTGGTTGGGAGGTGGTAGTCCACCTTGGGTTCTCGGCGCGTGATGAGGCGTTGAAAAATTGAGGGCCATTGGATTAAGACGTCGAAGGGGGCGCCTCATTAGGTCAACTCCTGAGCCTCTACCTTGGGCTTGGCTTGCGGTCGCGAGGACTTCCAGTTTGTCGGTCATAGTTGTGTTCAGCTTATCCTGCTCCTCCGCCTTTTTGAGCAACGTCTCTAGCATCGTCTTTATCTGAGTCAGTACCTCTGGGCTCGTCTCCACGACTGCAGGCATTGGTGTATCTGTTGCCCCAGATCCATCGATCCCTGTGTCCTGCGGGTCATTAGCTCGTCTTGCTCCGTCGTCAGTCATCTTCTTCGAATCGTTCCTTCGGTGGTTCCTTGGAGTAAGAAAGTTTTCATTCCCCCTCCTTCTAGCGCCAAATTTTGGGAGTCAAAATCAACACAATTAGATTTGTCGGAGGTTTGTTAAGAGGAATGAAATTTCTGCGTATGAACCACGAACGAAGATCCAAAGATGGTTTTTATTAAGCTGTTAAGAAAGCTGTTTGCGTACAAGAGTTTGTAGAGCAAAAGTCTAGGGTTTTTGCTAAGTAAATTGCGGATCCCTTTTTCAAGGGAAGTACATAGATATTTATACTAGTTCTAGTCGGCCGGGTTAATCTTAAAGAGATCTGGAAAACTTCCTAATCCTTCGGGATTTCCTTTTTAGCGAGTCGGCTTGCCTTCTTGGGCCTTTGCATCGTTGTAGGCCGAAGATGGGCTTGTCGTCTTTGTATGGAAATGACTTCGGCCGCGTAGTCTTCTGACTTCGTATAGAATTGACTTCGGCAAGACAGCTCCGTATGGAAATGACTTCGGCCAAGCAGTTTCGTATGGAAATGACTTCGGCCAGACAGTTTCGTATGGTTTTGACTTCGGCCAGACAGTCTCGTATAGATTTGACTTCGGCGAGATAGTTTCGTATGGTTTTGACTTCGGCCAGACAGTTTCGTATGGTTTTGACTTCGGCCAGACAGTTTCGTATGGAAATGACTTCGGCCAGACAGTTTCGTATGGTTTTGACTTCGGCCAGACAGTTTCGTATGGTTTTGACTTCGGCCATACAGTTTCGTATGGTTTTGACTTCGGCCAGACAGTTTCATATGGTTTTGACTTCGGCCAGATAGTTTCGTATGGTTTCGACTTCGGCCAAACTATCTTCGTATAGAAATGACTTCGGCCGAAACGAGCTCGTATCGCGCCTAAGTGGATTCGTATCACGGCCGAAGTGAGCTCGTTGGCCGAAGTAAAGCTCGTTGGCCGAAGTGCTTTTGGCCGTACCGAAGTGGGACTGTGCCAAAGTCGTGGCCGTGCCGAAGTGGCGCTGCGCATTGTCTTGCTGATGTCCCCATGTCGATGTCTCCAGTTTGCCGATGTCTCCATTTTGCCGAAGTGGGAACGCTTGCCGAAGTGGCCTCTACGGCCGATGTCTCCATGCCGATGTGGTGCCGTCGCCGTGCCGAAGTGCCTTGTCTCCGCCGAAGTGCTTCTCCGTGCCGATGTGGCTTGTCGCCGAAGTGGGCTGGCTTGGCCGAAGTGGCCTGGCTTGGCCGATGTGGGTCATTTGCCGATGTGGACTCGTCGCCGAAGTGGAGTTACCTTGGCCGAAGTGAGCCCATCTTGTGCATAAGTGGATTCGTATAGAAACGAATTAGGCACAAAGTCTGGCCGAAGTGAGCCCATCTTGTGCCTAAGTGGACTCGTACAGAAACGACTTAGGCACATTGTCTGGCCGAAGTGAGCCTATCTTGTACCTAAGTGGATTCGTACAGAAACGACTTAGGCACAATGTCTGGCCGAAGTGGAGCTACCTCCTCGCCGAAGCAGGTTGTGCCGATGTGGGCTTCCTTGCCTAAGTCTCCATGCTTGGCCGAAGTCTCCTTGCCGAAGTGGACGTATGCCGAAGCGAAGCCCATGCCGAAGTGGAGCTGCCGAAGCCAGGGCTGTGACGAAGTGGGCTATTGCCGATGTGGGCTGTGACGAAGTGAAGGCGGAGCTGTGCCAAAGTCTCCTTGCCGAAGTGAAGGCCCTGCCGAAGTCTCCTCTTGCTAAAGTGGAGCTTCCTTGGCCGAAGTCTCCCCTTGCCGAAGTGAGCTCGTATCGTGCCTTAGTGGATTCGTATGGAAATGACTTAGGCCACGATTTTGGCCTTATCCGATTCTTCGTACTTCCATACTTAACAATTTTCCCATTCATCGCGGCTGAGTGGATTTTGACCCCAACAAACCCCTTCCAACGCTAGGAGAAACAACCAAGGTTCCGGTTATATCCAGCACGAGGGAGGCTTTCGAGGAGCTCATAACTATCAAATTGACACCCCAGAATATGGTCGAGGAAGAGGCCGAGGCCGTGGAAGAAGTTCATGGAGCACATGGACCAAAAGCGACAGTTCCTATGACGAAATGGCTTACTGCGAATACCACCACATCCATGGGCATTCCACCGCAAACTGTCGCATCCTTGGCCTAAAACTCGCCAAAGAATTAGCAGTTGGCGAACTTGGAGGGAACATCAGCCTTAAGGATTTCGAGATGCGCACACAGACCCGATCTGACGAAAGAAGATCATTCCAAATGTGATAGATGAGATAATGAGGCGCCACCCTCCGGATCGAGAAGGAGAATAAGCATGATAATGGGAGGATCCCACTACTTCTCGGACACAGTTTCATCAATCAAAGCATTCCAGCGAAGGGCCGACGTCAGCATCAACTGGTCCAAACCCTCAAAGTTTCCAAACGATGTGATATCATTCGAAGAAAGGGAGACAATCGGAATCGACAGACCGCATGATGACCCTCTCGTGATCGAATTAATTATCAACGACTGCGATGTAGCACACGTATTGGTAGACACCGGGAGCACGGTGGACGTAATCTTCCTCGAGTCTCTGAGAAGAATGAATGTCGACCTATCCGAAGTGATATCTACCCCGAAACCATTGAATGGATTCTCCGGAGAAACCACAATAACTACAGGGACAATCAAACTTCCTGTCCAAGCTGGCGAGGTGACAAATGGGGACCCCCTGGTTGAATTCGATGCGTGCAGCTGTTTTGACCTACCATCTCTGCCTCAAGTTCCCTACGCCACACGGAGTTAAGACGATTCGTGGAAACCAGATCAGGTGGTAAATTCTAAGCGCAAGAAGATGAAGACCGACAGAGAACCGGTCAAAGAGCTTTCCAAACTCTTATAGCAATTACAGATTACGGAGGATCGCGAAGAAGAAGTATCCAAGCCAACTTGCGATCCCGTAGTATCAGTTTACATCGACAATGAACATCCAGAACGATGCATGGAGATTGGAGCAATGTTAGACGAAAAGTCCAAAATAGAACTCGTTGCGTTCCTAAAGAAAAATATCAACACTTTCGCATGGGAAGCAGAAAACATGCCCGACATCGATGTAAGCATAACTAGCCACGAGCTAAATGTAGATCCAACGTTTAAACCAGTCAAGCAGAAAAGGAGAAAAATTGGACCAGACAGAGCCAAAGCAGTCAACGATGAAGTAGAAAGACTCCTGCGCGTCGGCTCAATAACTGAGGTGAAGTACCCGGACTAGCTAGCTAACCCAGTGGTGGTCAAGAAGAAGAATGGAAAATGGCGTGTATGCGTGGACTTCACTGATCTAAATAAAGCTTGTCCAAAAGACAGCTTCTCCCCTCCACACATCGATCGCCTAGTCGAAGCAACGGCAGGGAATGCACTACTGTCCTTCATGGATGCCTTCTCAGGTTACAACCAATGATCGTGAGAAGACCGCTTTCATAACGGACCATGGAATATATTGCTACAAGGTGACGCCATTCGGTCTGAAAAATACTGGAGCAACGTACCAGCGACTGGTGAACAAGATGTTCGCTGATCAACTCGGAAATACAATGGAGGTTTACATAGACGACATGCTGGTAAAATCATTAAGGAAGCAGGATCACGTAACTCACCTCGAGGAATGCTTCTCACAACGGAATTTTCACAACATGAAACTAAATCCTACCAAATGCAGATTAGCGGTCACGTCTGGAGAATTCCTCGGATACTTAGTCACTCACCGCGGCATCAAGGCAAATACAAAGCAAATCGATGCTCTCATCAATATGACTTCCCCAAAAACAAAGAAAGAAGTGCAGAGACTTACCAGGAGGGTAGCCGCGATCAACAGATTCATCTCACGATCCACCGATAAATGTTTACCTTTCTACGATACCTTGCGGGGGAACAAGAAGTTCGAGTGGACTGAGAAATGCGAGGAAGCTTTTCATCAATTGAAGATTTACTGGGCTACCCCACCAATCCTCACGAAACCAGAAGCAGGGAAGCCACTTTTTCTGTACACCACCATCTCCGCCACAGCAGTAAGCGGCGTATTGATCCGAGACAAGCGTGGGGAGCAGAAGCCAATCTTTTATGTCAGTAAATCACTCACAGATGCCGAGACAAGGTACTCACAAATGGAAAAATTGGCGCTTTCCATAGTCATGTCGGCACGAAAGTTAAGGCCATACTTCCAGTCTCACTCGATCATCATCCTGAGTACTTTCCCAATAAGGTCCGTTCTACACAGCCCAAGCCAGTTAGGAAGGCTAGCAAACTGGGCAATAGACCTCAGCGAATATGACATTGAATATCGCGGACGAACATGCGCAAAATCCCATGTCCTGGCTGATTTTCTTATCAAACTACCTGAAGAAGGTATCAACGACGAAACACAGAGCCAGCCCTGGAAACTCCACGTTGATGGCTCGTCTTCCAAAAACTGTTCAGGAGTAGGGATCGACTAACTTCTCCAACTGGCGAGCTGCTGGAACAATCTTTCCGCCTTGGTTTCCACGCATCCAATAATGAGGCGGAGTACGAAGCCTTGATTGCCGGGATAAAACTTGCTGGTGGCCTAAAGATCGAACAACTTCACGCGTTCTGCGATTCCCAACTAGTCGCAAATCAATTCAGCGGCGAATGCAACAAAGGATGATTGGATGGAAGCTTACTTGAAGATCGTCGAAGAATTGCCTGCGCAATTCAAACAATTCATCCTAACGTGTATTCCCGAGGAGAAAATACCTCAGCCGACGCACTTGCAGCCCTTGCATCAACTTCCGATCCAGATCTCAAAAGAATAATCCCGATGGAATTCATCCAGAACCCAAGCATCAATCTTGGTGGCTCGGCGAATGCCATAACTCAATCACAAGCGGCTAAACAAACAGAAGTCACAACCAAGCAAGGGGAGACAGATGAAATACGGGAAGAGTTGGCAAGCCTACCATCCGCTGAGCTGGAAACAACCCCAATGGAAGAAGACATTCTGGAAGAATCACCAGTCATCGAAAGCAGCGATGGTCCTGTCATCGAACCACAACCCGACGAAGAAGCAAACGAGATCAACAACGAAGCAGAATATGGCTGTAACAAGGAATGGCTCGGCGCAATCAGAGAATACATATACGACAGCCTCTTACCAACCGAAAAGTGGGCGGCTCGTAAGCTTCGAGTCCAAGCGGCTCGTTATGTTTTACTCGACGGAAGTATCTTTAAATGGAGATTCTCAAGACCACTGCTAAACTGCGTGGAAGGAAAGGACGCAAGAAAAATCTTGGAGGAAGTTCACAACGGTTCGTGCGGCAATCATTCTGGAGGGAGAGCACTGAGCACTAGCAATAAAAGTCAAACGTCACGGTTACTACTGGCCAACGATGATCAAAGATTGTAAGATATTTTCAGCCAAATACGAAAAATGCCAACGCCACGCGCCGATGATTCACCAACCGACAGAAGTACTTTCATCGATCTCTTCACCGTATCCATTACTGCGATGGTCTATGGACATCGTCAGGCCATTGCATCCCTCAAAACAAAAACGTTTTCTGCTGGTTTTGACGGTTTATTTTTCGAAATGGGTCGAAGCCGACTCATATGCTAACATTAAGGATGCGCAGGTGGAAGCCTTCGTCTGGAAAAATATCATATGCCGACATGGAGTACCATACGAGATAGTGACGGATAATGGTTCGCAGTTCATCTCAAATCGCTTCCACGCTTTCTGCGCGAAATGGAAAATCAGACTCAGCAAGTCAACTCCAAGATATCCACAAGGGAACGGACAGGCCGAAGCAATCAACAAAACAATCCTAGACGGCCTGAAGAAGCGTCTTGACGAGAAAAAATGTCGTTGGGCTGAAAAATTGGGAGTACTTTGTCTCACCGCACCACCCCTAGACGAGCAACAGGGGAAACCCCATTCGCCCTCGTATACAGAACAGAGTGTGTCATCCCACCGGAGGTACATTTCCCAGGAATTCGCCGCAGACTACTACCAGAACAAGAAGTGCTCAATCACCTATTGATGCTTGACGAATTGGACTTGATCAACGAAAGAAAGGAACAAGCCTTGATCAGGATCCAGAACTATCAGAACGCAGCACCAAAATACTATAATTCCAATGTTCGAGAACGAAGATTCTACGAAGGAGATTTACTCTTGCGGAAGGCTTTTCAGAACACAGCGGAAACAAATGCCAGAAAACTGGGAGCAAATTGGGAAGGAACTTACAAGATCATCGAGGTAGTAAAACCTGGAGTTTACAAACTTGCCAACATGACAGATATTCCAGTCCCGAGATCTTGGAACGCAATGTATCTCAAAAAGTATTATCACTAAGCTACTTTATTTGAACTACGGGGTGACTTGATCCCTGCAAAGGGTACGTAGGCAGCTCGTCTTCGGATGGTTTCAGTTGCCCCCCTCTTTTCAAAGGGGGGGGAGTGGGTACGTATACTCATACTCGTATACTCCCATCTTTGTAACAGATTCTACGATCTATCAAAGCTTTGCTTTTAAAGCTAATTCTTACCTAAACATCCTTCAAGGATCACTAAGTATTAACAAAACAGACATATTCGAACCAATCAGACTACAATGGGCATCTCGCCACATCTTCACTATTGCTGGCCACAATAGTGAACTCTCGCATCTATCTCGGATCTAAACTCTCACATCCGTCTTAGTATTAAAAGTGCGCTATACAAATATTCGTTCATTTTCGGAGCGGATATGTTCGTCGTAACGCATCCGTAAATCAAAATGTTCAAACTAAACTATGCAAACAGATGTTCTTTGTCGGAGCAGATAAATTTATGGTAACCTATCTGTAAACCGAAATGATCATCCTGAGACTGATCATCTCATAAGTACGCAAAGCAACCCCTTGTATCCGTTCGTCAGAACAACTACTTCTCAACAAAGACAACACAAACAAAGCATTTGCGAATCTATCATACGAAAACATTACAGTTAGAAGTTTGTCAAACAAAAGACATATATATTCGTCAAAAGCGAGGGTTAGCTAATCAACAACCAAGCAATAACAATAGTTCTTATGAAGACTACAACTTGGATAAAGCCGTCCAGGCATAAAACATAAAAAGAGGAGAGTTTTCGACTAAACAAAGAAGAGTGAATCATAATCCTCTGTTATCTCAGGGGTACCGTCTCAGCAAGTTCTACTACGGCAACGACCACTTCGGCACGGAGAGCCCACATCAGCACGGCCACTTCGGCACGGAGAGCCCACATCGGCACGACCACTTCGGCATGGAGAGCCCACATCGGCAAGGTCACTTCGGAATGGAGAGCCCACATCGGCAAGGCCACTTCGCCACGGAGAGCCCACTTCGGCAAGGTCACTTCGGCACAGAGAAGCCCACTTCGGTGAGAGAGAAGACTTCGGCAATGGCCACTTCGGCCAAGCCATCCACTTCGGCCAAGCCGTCCCCTTCGGCCGAAGGCCATTTCGGCCAACAAGTCCACTTCGGCCAACAAGCACCACTTCGGCCAACGGCTTCGGCCAAAAGCACTTCGGCCAACAAGGTTCACTTCGGCCAACGAGCTCACTTCGGCCGTGATACGAATCCACTTAGGCACGATACGAGATCACTTCGGCCGAAGTCATTTCCATATGAAGATAGTTTGGCCGAAGTCATTTCCATACGAAGCTGTCTGGCCAAAATCATTTCCATACGAAGCTGTCTGGCCGAAGTCATTTCCATACGAAGCTGTCTGGCCAAAGTCATTTCCATACGAAGCTGTCTGGCCGAAGTCATTTACATACCAAGCTGTCCTGCCAAAGTCGTTTCTATACGAAGCTGTCTGGCCGAAGTCATTTCCATACGAAGCTGTCTGGCCAAAGTCATTTCCATACGAAGCTGTCTGGCCGAAGTCATTTCTATACGAAGCTGTCTGGCCGAAGTCATTTCCATACGAAGCTGTCTGGCCGAAGTCATTTCTATATGACGTCAATAAGCCTATCTTCGGCCTATAACAATACAAAGGCCCATGAAGTCAAGCCGACTTAGCTAAACGAAAATCCCGAAGGATTAGGAAGTTTTCCTTATCCCTTTGGGATTGACCTGGCCGACTCAAACTAGTATATATGTCAGTGTACATCTCTTGAAAAAGGGATCCGCAATTTACTTAGCAAAACCCTAGACTTTTTGCTCTACAAACACTTGTACGAAAAGTTTTTCGAAACAGCTAAATAAAAACCATCTTTGGATCTTCGTTTTGTGGTTTATACGCAGAAGTTTATGATCCCTTAAAATTTTCGTAACAAATTCAATTGGTGTGGATTTACACTCCCACAATTTGGTGCCGTCTATGGGGACATTGAAACTTTCTTACACCAAGGAACCACCGTACAAACGATCCGAAGAAGATGACAAACGACGGAGAAAGGCGAGCTGACGATACGCAGGATACCAAAGGCGATGGATCCGGAGCAAAAGATGCACCAGTCTTTGCAGCTTTGGAGACGAGTCTGGAGGCCCTGATTTAGATAAAGACGATGCTAGAGACGCTGCTCAAAAAGGCGGAGGAGCAGGATAAGCTGAACACAACGATGACCGACAAACTGGAAGTTCTTGCGACGGCGAGCCAAGACGAGGTAGGGGATCAGGAGTTTACCTAATGAGGCGCCCCCTTCGGCTTCTCAATCCAACAGCCCTTGATTTCTCAACGCCTCTCGATGTGCTGAGAACCCAAGGCAGATTACCTCCGCCAAACCAACCAACCGCGACCGCTGAACTGAACACGGGAGCGCAGGAAACAAACACGCAGACTGCGGATGGAACGAATCCGGTGATCAACCTGGAGGAGAACCCTGAAGGCAAACATAACTTGGAAAACCACCGCGAAGCCGAACACGCGGGTGCAAGCCGAACTCGAGTCAAACGAGGCACTACCAACCTCGGCCATGATCAAGACTTTACCGAAGAAGAGGAGAACATCCTCTGGGTGCGACGAGCCCAGATCGAAGAAGAGCGCAAAGCAGTAATCCTGGCTCAGAAGGAGGAGATGGCTGAAATCCGAGCCGGTATGGAGCGAGCTGCCGCTGAGATGAGATCTGTTCGATCTCAGATGAAGAAGCACAGAACACCCTGTTCACAACTCGAATTACGAAGACAAAGGTTTTCGACCCAGGGAAGATGAACATTTCGGTTTACGGGGTGGCTTGATCCCTGCAAAGGGTACGTAGGCAGCTCGTCTTCGGATGGGTTCAACTGCCCCCTCTTTAAAAAGGGGGGAGTGGGTACGTATACTCGTATACTCCCACCTTTATAATAGGCTCTACGTCTACTTAATACGAGCTTTTCAAAGCCTTAACAAAAGCAAGCATCCCATTCGCATCCTCTATGGATTACTCGAAGTCCTAACTAAACAGGCACCTCATCTCACTCTCGTTGCTATTGGCCACAGCAACGAACTACTACATCCTTTACGGATCTAACTATTACATCCTAGCGTATTAAAAGCACGCGCTATATAAATGTCTATGCTCATTGTCGGAGCCAATGTGCTTACGGTAGCGTATCCGTAAACCGAAATGTTTATCTTAAACCCAACAAACAAAGTGTTGGTCATAACAGTACTACATGTCCATTGTCGGAACGGATATGCTTACGATAGCGCATCCGTAAACAGAAATGTTCATTCTAAACCCAACGAATGAATCCTTGGTCGCAATAGTATTACGTGTCCATTGTCGGAGCGGATATGCTTACGGTAGCGTATCCGTAAACCAAAATGTTCATCTGAAACCCAACAAACAAATCGTTGGTCAAAACACCTATGCTCATTATCGGAACGAATATGTTTACGTTAACTTATCCGCGAATCGGAATGATCATTTTGAACCCAACAAATGAATAGTTGGTATTAACACTAAACCAGGATATAGCAAAACAAATCAATCCTCCTTGGATAAAAAGCATTCAGCAAAGAGTTTCGGAAACAAAGAAACAACGCAACAAAAACAAAAGCCATAAGGCAAACATAACAAGTTGATACGGATAAAGCCATCCAGGCACCATGTCAAAATAAAGTCAAGCACAACGACATAAAACAAGATAAGCTAAGCCTTAGTCTTCGGTGCGTCCTCAATAACGGGTTCAGCAAGCCCCGTCATCGCCAACCTTACCCTTGGAAGACGCATCGTCATCATCATCGGAAGATTCGGTCGTCGTCCTGGATTCGGTAGCCTCCTTCAAACCAAGCAAAGATGAACCAGGAGTGTTCCTGTTGGATCCAGAGAAGACGCGAACCCCGACATCCGCCGCTAACGCTTCAACAGAGTCGTTACCAAGGGTAACATCGGCCGAATCTTCAGAAATCGGCGAAACCACTAAGTCATTGTCCAATACGGCAACCAACCTATCAAACTCATCATCAGCGCCAGCGTACCTAGTTTGCCACCCCTGGAGCTTCTCAATTTCGGCATCCAATGAAGGTGGATCGTCGCCACGAAGCAGTGCAAGGAGTTCAAGGTTACCGTCGACTTGGGCTAGATCGACCACGTTGTTTTTCGACAACCCGCCCAAGCTCTTAACCTTTTCCTTGGCCCAATCAACTTTAGCTTGAAATTTCTTGGCCATTTTGCGCATCGCCACCTTCTCAGCCCATTCCACCTTCTTGTCGGTCATAGCTTTCTCCGAACTTAACATCTGTTGGAGCTCGGAGACTTGAGCTTCCTGCCGAACCCGAGAGGACTCTAAGTAAAGAATCCTATCGTCGGCTTGGCCTAGCCCCACTTCGGCGGAAAAGGGTTTCGGCCAAGCTCCACTTCAGCAAGAAAGTGACCTTGGCCTAGCTCCACTTCGGCAAAGAAGACATCGGCAAGCAGAGACAATCACTTCGGCCAAGGCGAAAAATCCACTTCGGCAAAGAAGACATCGGCAAGCGGAGAGAATCACTTCGGCCAAGGCGAAAAATCCACTTCGGCAGCAGATAGGAGATCTCGGCAAGGCCACTTCGGTGAAGACTTCGGCAGTCAACGGCGAGGGGAACAACAACAACAACCTAAGAAAGAATCTTCAAGAGAAGGGAGGAAAGAAGTTACCTTGCCTTCTTGGAGAGTTTTGAGAAGTGAAGAAGTGAGGAAGAAATGAAGAGAAGTGGAGGCATATATAGCCCCTTAAAGCAAAAAGGTGATGTCATCATGCCTTGAAAACCGTGCCAAGACACAGTTGCATTAAGAAATTTCTACTGGAAATAAGATTATCAATCTGAAGACAGAGAACCTGGCAGAATATCAGGAACAATGGACTCGGTGTCAAATCGGTTCGGCTCTTATCGATCGACACGGCCCATTGATCCCAGCTTAGACTTCCTTTACCTTGGCATTATCATAACTAAAACTACCGAGCTGGGGGGGCTAACTGTTGGGGTCAAAATCCACCCAGCTATGATCAATGAGAAAATGACTAAGTATGGAAATACGAGGAGTCGGCCAAGGCCAAAGTTGTGGCCTAAGTCATTTCTGTAATGAATCCACTTAGGCACGATACAAGCTCTCTTCGGCCGTGATACGAATCTACTTCGGCATTGTCAACTTCAGTCAAGCTGTCTACTTCGGCCAAGCTGTCCGCTTCGGCAACACGCGGTTCACTTTGGCAAGGATGAGACGTCGGCAACTCCACTTCGGCCGAGAGGGACCACTTTGGCACGGAGAGCCCACATCGGCAAAACCACTTTGGCATGGAGAGCTCACTTCGGCGAGAGAGGAGACTTCGGAAACGGCTCCACTTCGGCAATGGCCACTTCGGCACGGAGAGCCCACATCGGCACGGCCACTTTGGTATGGAGAGCCCACATCGGCACGGCCACTTCGGCACGAAGAGCCCACTTAGGCAAGGTCACTTCGGCACAGAGAAGCCCACTTCGACGAGAGAGGAGACTTTGGCAATGGCCACTTCGGTCGAAGGCCACTTCGGCCAAGCCATCCACTTCGGCCAAGCTGTCCAATGTGGCCAACGATCCACTTCGGCCAAGCTATCCACTTCGGCAACGGCTCCACTTCGGCCGAAGGCCATTTCGGCCAACAAGTCCACTTCGGCCAACAAGCACCACTTTGGCCAACAGCTTTGGCCAAAAGCACTTCGGCCAACAAGCTTCACTTCGGCCAACGAGCTCACTTCGGCCGTGATACGAATCCAGTAAGGCACGATATGAGCTCAGTTCGGCCGAAGTCATTTCCATACGAAGATAGTTTGGCCGAAGTCATTTCCATACGAAGATGTCTGGCCGAAGTCATTTCCATACGAAGCTGTCTGGCCGAAGTCATTTCCATACGAAGCTTGTCTGGCCGAAGTCATTTCCATACGAAGCCGTCTGGCCGAAGTCGTTTATATACCAAGTTGTCTGGCCGAAGTCATTTCCATACGAAGCTGTCTGGCCGAAGTCATTTCCATACGAAGCTGTCTGGCCAAAGTTATTTCCATACGAAGTTGTCTAGCCCAAGTCATTTCTATATGACGTCAACAAGCCCATCTTCGGCCTATAACAATACAAAGGCCCATGAAGTCAAGCGGACTCAGCTAAACGGAAATCCCGAAGGATTAAGAAGTTTTCCTTATCCCTTTGGGATTGACCTAGCCGACTCAAACTAGTATATATGTCAGTGTACATCTCTTGAAAAAGGGATCCGCAATTTACTTAGCAAAACCCTAGACTTTTTGCTCTACAAACACTTGTACGAAAAGTTTTTCGAGACAGCTAAATAAAAACCATCTTTGGATCTTCGTTTCATGGTTTATACGCATAAGTTTCTGATCCCTTAAAAGTTTCGTAACAAATTCAATTGATGTGGATTTACACTCCCACAACCACCCCGAGCAGATTTCTCATCCTGCGGCTTCTCAAAGGGTCGTTTTAGGTCTTTACCCTGCGGATACCCAAATGTTTCCGCATAAAGAGAAGGGCAAAGGGAAGGCTAAAGAAAAGAAGGGCCCGAGCAGAAAACGTCAATCGTCGGTGGATGACTAGGTCAAAGGATTGGCCGAAGCATCAAAACGGCAAAGATGCTCTGAAGTACCTCAAACTATCCCCGAACTGATGTGCTTATTAATGCCGACGGGGCTTACAATGATGCTACGGCATCTGCGGCCATCTTCTAGAAGATTACCTGCCCAGGTGATCGTCTCCCTCCATCGACACTTTGCTTAGGGACAAGTCCTATAACAAGGTGTCTCTCCGCGGTGTTAAGGTACGCTGCTCGTCTTTGTTTTAAACTTTGCTGAGACCCGAGCCGTTTAATAACATCTTTGTTTTCTACGCAGTTCATAGCCCCTCTTAACAAGATGGTTCTCAGGTATGAATCCGATGCTCGTAAAGACAGGGAAAGAGTTGAGGAAGCTAGGAAGAAAGCCATCGATCTGGATGGGAAGCTTAAAGAAGCCGAAGCAAGTCACGCCTCTGAACGAGAAAAGACTCTTAAGAGAGTTGAGAGTCTTGAGGGCGAAACAGGGGGACCAAGAAGCATCGAAAAGAAGTTGACGAGCGGATCATGCGGCTGGAATCTTGCAACGCAAAGCAGGATGCTCACATCGCCAGCTTAACAAGGCAGCTGGAAGCGGCGAACGAGTTACATGAGAGCAAGGTTGCGTAAGCTGTACTTCAGGCCAAGCAGGAGATAATGACAATGTTTGAAGACAAAATCTCCCGAGCCAAAGGAAAATATGCTTGATCTCGCTCAGATCGAAGGCAACCTTCAGTTCATAGGGCTCCTTCAAAGCGACGAGCCGCCATCCCTTGACTCCGAGGCGAAGAGTTTGGCTGAACAAAAGGGGGATATAGATGGAGCCCACGAAACGTTTACCAAGCTAATAGTTGATCTAGGAGAAACACTGAGATTATCCCATATTCATTCTGATATCTTAAAGGAGCTTAACGACGGCGAGCCTATGGAGTTGGCTGCTGCAAACGTCGACATTAAAGACTTTTCTGGTTCAAACAGGGGAACATCGGGTTTTGCTGATCCAGATTTGAAGAAGACGCTAGAGGATCCGACATCTTCTGAATCAAGTGGGGGTAGCTCAAAGAAGATTCCCGAGCCACTTCCTGAGGAAGGCATCAAAGGAGCTATGATTGTGCCCGAGCCAGAGAAAGCCATTGATCCCGTCACCGAGCCGTGAACCATGGCATCACCCGAGCCATGAACCATGGCGTCACCCGAGCCGTGAACCATGGTGTCACCCGAGCCGTGAACCATGGTGACACCCGAGCTGTAAACCATGACATCACCCGAGCCGTGAACCATGGTGTCGCCCAAACCATGACCCATGGTGTCACTCAAGCCAAGGTTCGACAACAGGAGATTGGGCCGAGACAACGAGACCACGGATTCAAGCCCACAAAAGAGATATGACAAGGTTAAAGCCCATGAATCGAAGTCCATGGCGGTGGCAGGCATCGCTAAAAGGAAATCTCGAGGAATTAGGAAATCTTCCTTATCTCTTTAGACATTAACTTAGCCGACTAAGAACTTGTATATATACTCATGTAAACCCTCAGAAAAGGGGATCCGCAATTTGACCTTGCAAAACTCTGTACTTTTGCTCTCATACAAAAAGCTTTCTAAGCGGCTTAATAAAATACCATCTTTGAATCTCTGTTCGTGTTTTTGGTGGTTTTTTCTCAGAAATTTTATCTCTCTTAACAAACCTTCAACAAATTCAATTGGCATGGATTTACACTCCCACAATTTGGCGCTAGAAGGAGGGGGGCTTGAAATATTCTTACACCAAAAAGCCACCGCAAAACCGATCCGAAGACGATGACCAACGACAGAGACGATAACGCTGCCGACACCAGAAACACCGGCGTGGAGGATGAGACGAACCAATCCAAGGACGCTGGGGAGACTTCGACGACACTCACGGAGATGAAGATCATGCTGGAGACGCTGCTCATGAAGGTGGAGGAACAAGACAAAGTCAACAACACAATGACGGGCGAGCTGAAGGCTTTGGCGACGGCGAGTCAAACCGTGGGATAGGATCAGGTCTAGATCCAACCAGACGAGTCGGGAGGCGTCTCAACCCAACGGCCCTGGATTTCTCAACACCATTCAATACACTAAGAACCCGTGGAAGATTGCTGCCACTCCATCAAGGCTCAGCAAACCTAGCCTCCAAAGTTCAAGGAGCAGGTGACACATCAATTAAAGAGGAGCCCGCACTGATCATCAATCTGGAAGAAGAGAACCGAAATGAGCTAAACATATAGAGCCGCGATAACCCCGAACCCATAGCAGCTGGCCAGACCCGAACTGAGAGATGCGAGGCCATCCTAGAAGGAGATCAAGAGCTAACCGAGGAGGAGGAGAACATACTCTGGGCCGAGCAAGCACGGGTCAACGAAGAGCACAGAGCATCAGTCCGAGCCCAGAAAGAAGAGATGGCTATGATGCAAGCAGATATGGACCGAGCAGCTGCTGACATTAAAGATGTCTGATCCATGATGCACAAAGCGACTAGCAAGGTGCCGGAGATAGATCGTGTACTGGAAGAAGCGCAGAACTCCCCATTCACAGCACGGATTACCAGCACAAGAATTCCAGACCCTAGAAAGATGAAAGTCCCGATCTACGAAGGAAAGACCGATCCAAAAGAGCATCTAACGGCTTTTGCTATAGCCATGGGACGCTCTAATTTCAAGGAAAACGAAAGAGACGCCGGAGAGTGTCTTCTCTTCATAGAGCATCTCAAGGGACCGACGCTCAAGTGGTTTTCCAGGTCGAGCGGAACTCCATCAACAGCTACAACCAACTTTCCGCAGCATTCTTGAAGCATTACTCCATATTCATGGATCCCGGAACATCTGACGCCGATTTGTGGACCCTGGCTCAAGGGTAGAATGAAACACTCCGGAGTTTCATTGGAAGATTCAAAGCCGTCATGTCCAAAGTGGAAGGCCTGAGCGACAAAGTAGCCTTATTTTTCCTGAAGCGAGCACTCTGGTTCAACTTCGATTTTCGCAAAGAAATCGCACTGAATGCCCCCACAACGATACATGATGCAATGCATCGAGCTGCAGACTTCATCACCGAAGAAGAAGAGATGAAGATCCTAACCGAGAAGTATGGGAAGGCAAAGGCAGTAAACCACTCCCCCCAAGTCTCAAACCCTTCGAATGCAAAAAGGAATAGTCAAAGTGCCGGCTATGTACAGCACGAGGGCGGCTTTCGAGGAGCCCATAACTATCAAATTGATGTCCCCGGGTATGGTCGAGGCAGAGGCCGAACCCGCGGAAGAAATTCTTGGAGCACTTGGAGCAAAGGCAAAAGTTCTTACGATGAAACAGCATACTGCGAGCACCATCACATCTACGGGCATTCCACCGTGAAATGACGAATTCTAGGTTTGAAGCTTGCTAAAACTGTAGCAGCTGGCGAGCTTGGAGGAAACATCAGCCTCAAGGATTTCGAGATGGACGTGAACACATACAAACCCGACCTGACAAAAGAAGATCACACCAAGCGCGATAGAAGGGATGACGAAGCGCCACCCTCCGGATCAAGAAGAAGGATAAGCATGATAATAGGAGGATCTCACTACTGCTTGGATACCATCTCATCAATCAAAGCATTCCAACAAAGGGCGGACGTCAGCATCAACTGGTCTAAACTATCAAAGTTTCCGAATGACGTGATATCATTCGAGGAAAGGGAGACGATCGGAATCGACAGACCACATGATGACCCTCTCGTGATCGAGTGAATTATCAATGACTGCGACGTAGCATACGTGTTGGTAGACACCGGGAGCACTGTGGACGTAATCTTCCTCGAGACTCTTAGGAGAATGAATGTGGACCTGTCCGAAGAAACCACCATGACTACCGGGACAATCAAACAGCCTGTCCAAGCTGGCAAAGTGACAAAAATCATCGAATTCTCCTTAGCTGATCATCCGACAATCTATAGCGTCATCATGGGAACCCCCTGGTTAAATTCCATGCGCATAGCCGTTTCAACCTACCATCTCTGCCTCAAGTTCCCTACACCAAACGGAGTAAAAACAATACGAGGAAACTAAAAAGAGTCTCGCGTCTGCTTCTTCGCCGCACACAAGCTCAGAAACCCGGTGACTGATCCAACGACAAGTTCAAAACGCAAGAAGATAAAAACCGACAGAGAACCGGTGAAAGAGCTTTCCAAACTGTTATAGCAATTACAGATCACGGAGGATCGCGAAGAAGAAGTGTCTAAACCAACTTGTGACCCAGTCATATCAGTCTGCATCGATAATAAGCATCCAGAGCAATGCATGGAAATCGAAGCAATGTTAGATGAAAAGATAAGAGAAGAACTCGTTGCATTTTTGAGGAAAAATATCAACACTTTCGCATGGGAAGCAGAAGACATGCCCGGCATCGATATCAGCATAACAAGCCACGAACTGAATGTCGACCCAACTTTCAAACCAGTGAAGCAGAAAGTGAGAAAGCTCGGGCCAGATAGAGCTAAAGCAGTCAATGACGAAATGAAAAGACTCCTGCGCGTCGGATCGATAACTGAGGTGAAGTATCTGGATTGGCTAGCTAACCCAGTGGTGGTCAAGAAGAAGAATGGAAAATGGCGTGTATGCGTGGACTTCACCGATCTGAATAAAGCTTGTCCAAAAGACAGCTTCCCCCTTCCGCATATCGATCGCCTAGTTGAAGCAACGGCAGGGAATGCACTATTGTCCTTCATGGATGCCTTCTCAAGGTACAACCAGATCTTGATGAACCCCGAAGATCGCGAGAAGACCGCTTTCATAACAGATCGTGGAATATATTACTACAAAGTGATGCCATTTGGTCTGAAAAATGCCGGAGCAACGTACCACCGACTGGTGAACAAGATGTTCGCCGATAAACTCGAAAAGACAATGGACGTTTACATCGATGATATGCTGCTAATATCATTAAAGAAGTAGGATCATATAGCTCACTTAGAGGAATGCTTCTCACGGCTAAATTTTCACAACATGAAGTTGAATCCAGCGAAATGCAGATTCGCAGTCACCTCAGGAGAATTCCTCGGATACCTGGTGACTCACCGCAGAATCGAAGCAAACCCTAAGCAAATCGATGCACTAATCCATATGACTTCGCCAAAACAAAAAGGGAAGTACAAAGACTCACCGGGAGGGTAGCTGCACTAAACAGATTCATCTCACGATCCACCGACAAATGCCTGCCTTTCTACGACACGTTGTGGGGAAACAAGAAGTTTGAGTGGACCAAAAATTGCGAGGAGGCTTTTCAACGACTGAAGATTTACCTGGCTACCCACAGTCCTCGCGAAACCAGAAGCAGGGGAGCCGCTTTTTCTATACACCGCGGTTTCCGCCACAGCAGTAAGCGGCGTGTTGGTCCGAGACGAGCGTGGGGAACATAAGCCAATTTTCTACGTTAGCAAGACACTCACAGATGCCGAGACAAGGTACTCACAAATGGAAAAATTGGCGCTTTCCCGATAAGGTCCGTTATGCACAGCCCAAGCCAGTCAGGAAGGCTAGCAAACTGGGCAATAGAGCTCAGCGAATATGACATTGAATATCGCGGACGCACATGCGCAAAATCCCAAGTCCTGGCTGATTTTCTTATCGAACTACCTGAACAAGGTATCAACGACGAAACACAAAGCCAGCCCTGGAAACTTCACGTTGATGGCTCGTCTTCCAAAAATGGTTCAGGAGTAGGGATACGACTAACTTCTCCAATTGGCGAGCTGCTGGAACAATCTTTCCGCCTTGGTTTCCACGTGTCCAACAATGAGGCAGAGTACGAAGCCTTGATTGCCGGGATGAAACTTGGTGGTGGCCTAAAGATCGAACAACTTCACGCATTCTGCGATTCCCAACTAGTCGCAAATCAATTCAGCGGCAAATATGCGGCAAAGGATGAACGGATGGAAGCTTACCTGAAGATCGTCAAAGAATTGGCTGCGCAGTTCAAACAATTCATCCTAACGCGTATTCCCCGAGGAGAAAACACCTCAGCCGACGCACTCGCAGCCCTTGCATCAACTTCCGATCCGAATCACAAAAGAATAATCCCGGTGGAATTCATCCAGAACCCAAGCATCAATCTTGGCGGTTTGGTGAATGCCATAACCCGTTCACAAGCGGCTAAACAAACAGAAGTCACAACCAAGCAAGGGGAGACAGATGAAATACGAGAAGAGTTGGCAAACCTACCATCCGCTGAGCTGGAAACAACCCCAATGGAAGAAGACATTCCGGAAGAATCACCAATCATCGAAAGCAGCGACGGTCCTGTCATTAAACGACAACCCGAAAAAGAAGCAAACAAGATCAACAACGAAGCAGAATATGGCTCCGACAAGGAATGGCTCGACTCAATCAGAGAATACATATACGACGGCGTCTTACCAACCGAGAGGTGGGTAGCTCGTAAGCTTCGAGCCCAAGCGGCTCGTTATTTTTTACTCGACGGAAGTGTCTTTAAATAGAGATTCTCAGGACCACTGCTAAACTGCGTGGAGGGAAAGGACGCAAGAAAAATCATGGAGGAAGTTCACAACGGTTCGTGTGGCAATCATTCTGGAGGGAGAGCACTATCAATAAAAGTCAAACGTCACGGTTACTACTGGCCAACGATGATCAAAGATTGCAAGATATTTTCAGCCAAATGCGAAAAATGCCAATGCCACGCGCCGATGATTCACCAACCAACAGAAGTACTTTCATCGATCTCTTCACCGTATCCATTCATGCTGAATTTGCATCTCTCAAAACAGAAACATTTCCTGCTGGTTTTGACGGATTATTTTTCGAAATGGGTCGAAGCCGACTCATATGCTAACATTAAGGATGCGCAGGTGGAAGCCTTCGTCTGGAAAAATATCATATGCCAACATGGAGTACCATACGAGATCATGACGGATAATGGCTCGCAGTTCATCTCAAATCGCTTCAGCGCTTTCTGCACGAAATGGAAAATCAGACTCAGCAAGTCTACTCCAAGATATCCACAAGGGAACAGACATGCCAAAGCAATCAACAAAACAATCCTAGATGGCCTGAAGAAGCGTCTTGACGAAAAAAAGGTCATTGGGCTGAAGAATTGGAAGGAGTACTTTGGTCTCACCGCACCACCCCAAGACGAGCAACGGGGGAAACCCCATTCGCCCTCGTGTACGGAATAGAATGTGTCATCCCACCAGAGGTATATTTCCCAGGAATTCACCGCAGACTACTACCAAAATAAGAAGGTCTCAATCACCTAGTGATGCTTGACGAATTGGACTTGATCAACGAAAGAAGGGACCAAGCCTTGATCAGGATCCAGAACTATCAGAACGCGGCAGCAAAATACTATAATTCCAATGTTCGAGAACGAAGATTCTACGAAGGAGATTTAGTCTTGCGGAAGATTTTTCAGAACACCGCAGAAACAAATGCTAGAAAACTGGGTGTAAATTGGGAAGGACCTTACATGATCACCGAGGTAGTCAAACCAGGAGTTTACAAACTTGCCAACATGACAGATGTTCCAGTCCTGAGATCATGGAACGCAATGCATCTTAAAAAGTATTATCACTAAGCTACTTTACATGAATTACGTGGGGACTTGATCCCTGCAAAGGGTACGTAGGCAGCTCATCTTCGGATGGGTTTAGTTGCCCCCTCCTTTCAAAGGGGGGGGGGGGAAGTGGGTACGTATACGCATACTCGTATACTCCCATCTTTGTTAGGACTTCAAGTAATCCGTGAAGGATTCGAATGTGATGCTGTTTCTGTTAAGGCTTTAGTAACCCATGTTGGGTGTGATATGACGAACATTGCTTCGAAAAGCTTGCATTAAGTAGACGCGGAGTCTAATACTCAGGTGGGAGTATACGAGTATACGTACCCACTCCCCCCCCTTTTTTTAAGAGGGGGGCAGCTGAACCCATCCGAAGACGAGCTGCCTACGTATCCTTTGTAGGGATGAAGCCGCCATGTAGTTCATGTGAAGTACCTTAAGGATAGCACTTCTTGAGGTGCATCGCGTTCCCCGATCTTGGTATTGGAACGTCAGACATGTTGGCGAGTTCGGACTACTTTCGTGATTTTGTAAGCTCCTTCCCAGTTTGCTCCAAGCTTGCCAGCGTTCCGTTCTGCTGTATTCTGAAAAACCTTCCGTAAGACAAGGTCTCCTTCGTAGAACAGTCGATTTCGAACGTGAGAGTTATAGTATTTTGCCGCTGCATTTTGGTAGTTCTGGATTCGTATCAAGGCTTGGTCTCGCCTTTCGTTAATCAAGTCCAACTCATCAAGCATCAGCAAGTGGTTGAGCCCTTCTTGTTCTGGGAGTAGTTTTCGGCGGACTTCTGGAAAATGTACTTCCGGTGGAATGACGCATTCTGTCCCATAAACAAGAGCGAATGAAGTTTCGTTGGTTGCTCACCGCGGTGTTTTCCTATGAGACCATAATACTCCTTCCAGTTCGTCAGCCCACCATCCTTTCTTTTCATCAAGACGTTTTTTGAGACCGTCGAGAATTGTCTTGTTGACTGCTTCTGCCTGGCCGTTTCCCTGTGGATATCTCGGGGTGGATTTGCTTAGTCGGATCTTCCATTTTTCGCAAAAAGCTTCGAACCTTGTGGAGATAAACTGCGAGCCATTATCAGTGACAATTTCGTATGGGACTCCATGTCGGCATATGATGTTCCTCCAAATGAAACTTTCGACTTACGCGTCCTTGAAGCTGGCATACGAGTCTGCCTCTACCCACTTCGAAAAATAGTCTGTCAAGACCAGTAGGAATCGTTTTTGCTTCGAAGGATGCAAAGGTCCAACAATGTCCATGGACCATCGCATGAACGGTGTGTTGTGTGCCTCTTCTAGTACGCGGTCAATCTCTGGCACTTTGATGGTTGCCTTGTGAACCTGGAATCGAATGGCTTTCATCTCAGCAGCGGCACGGTCTAGGGAGGCTCGGATTTCGTCCAAATCTTCTCTTTGGGCTCGGCTCGTCATTCTCGGCTCGTCAGCGTATTGTGCCTGTTAGACCCATAAGAGATTTTCTTCTTCTTCTGCTAAGTTTTTGGCTCGGTTCAGGTTGACGTCACCTTCGCTGGCTCGGGCTCCTGTCAGTGTTGGCGCGAATCCTTCATCAGCGAGATTCTCCATGTTATGGTCTCCTTCTTGGCGCCCCTCCTTGTCGAGAACGATTGCTGCAGCCGACCCAAGGTTGGTGCGTAAGTCATGTCCATCGCTGGCTTCTCTTCCCCCATGGATCAATCGAGGTGGCTCGGTGATGCTTGATCTGGTCACCGCGGGTGTTTGTTCGTTGGTGGGATGTGTCGGTGGCAATCCTCCCAAAGTCCTTGGCGCGTCACGTGGTGTTGAGAAATCTAGGGCCGTTGGGTTTAAGCCAAGTCGTCTAGTGATTCCGCTAATAGGTGGGTTTATTGTCGAACCCATGCCTCCGAGTCGTGTATTTCTGGCTCGGCTCTCTGCCGCCAGTGTCTTTATTCTCTCCGTCAGCAAGCTGTTCAGCTTATCTTGCTCCTCTGCCTTTTTCAACAACGTGCCATCATGTTCTTCAGCTCCGTCAGCGTTTCTGATGCGCCCTCCGTGTTTGCTGGCGGTGGATTGTTTCTCGTTCCAGGAGAGTCAATGCCAGTATTGCTCGCATCTTCGCCACTTCGATCCCCGTCGGTAGTCATCACTTCAGATCTCGTGTTCGGTGGTTCTTAGGTGTCAGAAAGTTTGAGAATCCCCACAGACGGCGCCAAATTGTGGGAGTCGAAACTCGCACAACTAAATTTTGTAAGGGAATTTAGGGTTTCGACAAACTTCTATGTAAAGAAACCTAGAACAGAGATCAAAGATGGTGATCTATGTAAAGTGTTTTTTTTAGGTAAAGTTATAGATCCCTCTTTCAAGAGATGTATATAAGTATATATAGAAATCTAAGTCGGTTACATTAGCTTTTGTTACGATAAGGAAAACTTCCTTATCCTTCGGGATTTCCTTTCTTCCAAGCTTCTCCTAAAGCGGTGGAAATTCATGGGTTTCTTGCTTTGCCTCGTCGCCTCGGCCCACCAATATCTTGTGGCTTGTTGCCTCGTCCCAACAAGATATTGAGCTTGTTGCTTCGTTGTGTCATCGGTGGGCTGGCTCGACGCTTGTCTCGCCTATTTGGCTAGTTTCGCTCGTCATCACGATGTACCTTTGCCTTGACTGGCTTGTCACCATTATCTTGGTGCACCGGCAATCATATTGGCTCGTCACCACTTCTCATTGATGCCGAGCCAGAGAGTTGGCTCGTCGCCTGCTACTCCTTGATGCCGAGCCAGAGAGTTAGCTCGTCGCCTGATTTCCCTTGATGCCGAGCCAGAGAGTTGGCTCGTCGCCTGCTTCCCCTTGATGCCGAGCCAAAGAGTTGGCTCGTCGCCTATTCCCCTTGATTCCGAGCCAGAGAGTTGTTTTACCAGCATGTTGACTCATCACCGCTTGTTGGTTCGCCAACATGTTGGCTCGTCACCGCTTATTGGTTCACCAAAATATTGGCTCATCACCGTTTGTTGGTTTGCCAATATGTTGGCTCGTCACCGTTTGTTCCTGACGCCGAGCCAGGCATGTGGTTCATCATTGTCTTCACCATTATGGCTTGTTTGGCTAGGTCTAACACCCATACTTAGTATTTTTAACTGTTGATCTTGATGGGGTGATTACCGACCCCAACAGCCATGGCGACAAAAAGTTCAAAAAAGAAAAGAAAAGCAGAGAACACACCTTGACGCCCCGAAGAGACACCTCGTTGTAGGCCTTATCCCTAAGCAAGGTGTCGGATGGGTCTTTCTTGTTTTTGTGGTTCATACTTAGAGATTTCAGTTCCCTTAAAAAGTCTTTAACCAATTTATTTGTGCGGATTTCGACTCCCACAATTTGGCGCCGTCTGTGGGGACCTTGAAACTCTTACTCGAAAGAACCACCACATAAATGTTCCAAAGAAGATGAGTGGCGATGAAGAACGAAGCGACACCGACCTGAAGAATACTGGAGCTGATCTCCCTGGAGAAAAGGAGCACTCGTCACAGGAGATCGCAACGACAACCCCGGAGGTAGATGAAGTCCTTGCAATAGACACTGCTTAAGAAGACGGAAGAGCAGGACAAGCTGAACAGCACGGTGACAGAGAAGTTGGAAACCTGGCAACGGAGACCCGAACCAAGAGCAGGGGCTCCAACCCTATTGGATGCTGCGTCAGGCACCTCAATCCAACGACTTTCAATTTCTCGATACGTACTAAGAACTCATGGAATGCTGCCACCACTACATCAAAATGCGGCAAACACGACCTCCAGAGCACGAAGCACAAACGACACACCAACGGAGGGTGAACCAACCCCAATAATCCATATGGAGGATGAGATTCAAGAGGTGGAGCACAATACGGAGAGCCATGATGACCCCAAGCTCCTAGCGATTTGCCAAAACCGAGCTGAGCACCGTGAAACCATCCTAGGAGAAGACCGAGAACTGACTGAAGAAGAAGAGAACGTCCTCTGGGCTGAGCAAGCTCAGATCGATGGGGAGCGAAGAGCAGGGATCCGAGCCCATAGAGAGGAGATGTCTGTGATGCGAGTAGACATGGACCGAGCAGCCCCTGACATAAGGAATGTCCGATCCATGATGCACAAAGCAACTAGCAAGGTGCCCGAAATAGATCGCATACTCTATGAAGCACAAAACACTCCCTTTACGGCGAGAATCACCAGTACAAGAATTCCCGACCCAGGAATAGATGAAAATCCTAACTGAGAAGTATGGAAAGTAAAAACCAGTAAGCTATACTCCCCAGGCTTCAAATCCTTCGAACAATAAGAAAAACAACCAATGTTCCGGCTACTTACAGCAGGAGGGAGGCTTTCGAGGAGCTCATAACTATCAAATTGACGTCCCTGGATACAGTCGAGGGAGAGGCCGAGGCCGTGGAAGAAGTTCATGGAGCACGTGGACCAAAAGCGTTAGTTCTTACGATAAAACGGCTTATTGCGAACACCATTACATCTACGAGCACTCCACTTCGAACTGTCGTATTTTGGGCCTAAAACTTGCCAAAAGTTAGCAGCTGGCGAACTTGGAGGAAACATCAGCCTTAAGGACTTCGAGATAGACGTCAACACAGACAAACCTAACCAGACACAGGCGTGTGACTTCATTGTTTTTCTTTTAGGTGCTTATGTAAGCCGACATTCCTCTTGTTTTCTCACAACTTCATTTCTCCGAAAAACTCTCCAAAACAGGTAGCCTCTCTATCCCTTTTTCTCTCTATTTTTGCTTAATTTTTTAGCTAGGGCTTCCATCATTCTTCCTCCGCCGCCGACCCATTTTGAATTTCCCGATCCATCTTCAAATTATTCCGCCGTTGATTTGAGTTTTCCGGCGATCGTCTGAGGATTAAGATCTGTTCATTAATTTATTCAAAGATCTTGATCTGTTCTTCATTTCTTTGAAAACTCCGATCCATTCTTCTAAAGTATCAAAGACTCCAATATGTTCTTCGAAGATTTAGATCAATTCCTCCAAGCTATTAAGGATCCCGATCTGTTTTTCTCTCTTTCAAAGATCCCGGCCCATTTTTAAACCGAAAAGATGTCTCAATCATTTACATCCATGTCACCCGACCCGTATGCCAGGTTTTTCGAGAGCCCTAGCCAATCTTTATTTCCCGAGCCGTTGAATGCTCAAAGTTTTAGCCGAGCCAATTCTTCGTGTACGGATATTTCCGAATATTGGATGACTCAAACGGATTGGGGGTAAGTCATTCTACACTTGGTAGAAAAGTCGTATTTTCTAAATCCTTGGGAGCTGAAAGCAATGCCGAAAACCAGTTGGAGTTGGAAATTCCTTGTCTTCACGACTCCCATTTTGATGATACGGTGAATCCCTTGGCTGACACAGTAGATCCCTTGGATGCAAAACCCGAGCTGTAGGATTAGTTTTACGATCCTTCTGTGGCGAGATGAGAATTGGAACGTCTTGTAGGCTCTTCAAAATGAGCACCAAGGAAGAGGAAAGCTAAGTAGTGACCCGACCCGACCAACGACGGAGACAAAAGCGCTGCTGACCCAAAATATACCGGAGCTGATCCCCCGTGGAGAAAAGGAGAACCCAACACAAGAGATAGCGATGACAACCCCGGAGGTTCTGACTCAGAAGAAGTCCATGCTAGATACACTGCTCAAGAAGGCGAAAGAGGAAGACAAGCTGAATAGCACGATGATGGATGAGCTAAAGGCCTTGGCGACGGAGAGTCGAACCCGAGTAGTGGGATCAGGTCTAGACCCAGCAAGACGAATTGAAAGGCGCCTTAACCTAACAGTTCTCGATTTCTCGACGCCCTCGATGTGCAGAGAACTCGTGGAAGGTTGCCTCCACTCCATCAAAACTCCGCGAATCTGACCTCTTGAGCGCAAGGAGCAGGCAACACTTCGACGGAAGATGAAATCGAGCGCTCCACTGAATCAGCCCCAATAATCAATCTGGAGGAGGAGAACCAAGTGGAGCGCAACACTGAAAGCCGCGATGACCCCGAGCTCCAAGCAGTTGGTCAAATCTAAACCGAACGACGTGACGCCATCCCAGAACAAAATCAAGTATTGACTGAGGAGGAAGATAACGTTCTCTGGGCTGAGCAGGCTTGGATCGATGGGGAGAGAATAATAGGGATCCGAGCCCACAGGGAGGAGATGGCTGTGATGCGAGCAAACATGAACCGAGCAGCCGCTGACATAAAGGTTGTATGATCCGTGATGCACAAACCAACTAGCAAGGTGGCCAAAATACATCGCGTACTGGAAGAAGCACAGAACACTCCGTTCACGGCGCGGATCACCAGTGCAAGAATTCCCGACCCAGGAAAGATGAAAGTTCCAATTTACGAAGGAAAAACTGACCCAAAGCAGCATCTAACAGCTTTTGCCATAGCCATGGGTCGCTCTAATTTCAAAGAAAGTGAAAAAGATGCCGGACAATGCCTCATCTTCGTGGAACACCTCAAAGGCCCAACACTTCAGTGGTTTTTCAGACTCGAAAGAAACTTCATCGATAACTATAACCGGCCATTTGTAGCATTCCTGAAGCATTACTCCAAATTCATGGATTATGGGGCTTCAGATGCCGACCTATGGACCTATGAAATGCTCCAAAGTTTCGTCGGAAGATTTAAAGCGGTCATGTCCAAAGTAGAAGGCTTAAGCGACAAAGCGGCTCTACTAGCCTTAAAACAAGCACTTTTGTTTAATTCTGACTTTCGCAAAGGGATCGCACTAAATGCCCCCAATATGATATAGGACGCAATGCACCAAGCTGCAGATTTCATAACTGAAGAGGAAGAGATGAAGATCCTAACCGAGAAATATGGAAAGCCAAAACCAGTAAATCATCATCCCCAAGTTTCAATTCTTCAAACAACAAGAGGAACAACCAAGGTTCCGGCTACGTCCAGCACGAGGAAGGCTTTCAAGGATCTCATAAGAATCAAAATGACGCCCCTGGATTCGGTCGAGGAAGAGGCAGAGGCCGTGTAAGAAATTCATGGAGTATATGGACAGTTATTATCATAAAACGGTTTACTGTGAACACCATCACATTCATCAAATTCATGGAGTATACCGTGAACAACCGCATTATGGGCCTACAACTTGCCAAAAACTTAGCAGCTGGCTAACTTGGAGGAAACATCAGCCTTAAGGACTTCGAGATGGATGTAAACGCATACAAACACGACCAATCAAAGGAATATCATTCTAAGCACGAGAGACGGTACGATGAAGCTCTACGGTTTTGACATATCACCTCTGCTTGAAGTTTTCTACCCCAAACGGAATAAAAACAATTCGTGGAAATAAGAAGGAGTCTCGCGTCTGTTTCTTGGCCGCACACAAACTCTGGAACCTAGTCACTTATCCGGTAACAAATTTGAAGCGCAAGAAAATGAAGATAGACAGAGAGCCAGTGAAAGAGCTCTCCAAACTCTTATAGCAATTACAGATTACGGAGGATCGCGAAGAAAAAGTAGCTAAACCAACCTGCGACTCCGTAATGTCAGTTTTTATAGAAATACACACCCGGAATGATGCGTAGAGATCGGGGCTAGGCTCGATGAGAAAATTAAGGAAGCACTCGTTTCATTCCTGAAAAAGAACGTGAAGACCTTCGCGTGGGCATAATAAGATATGCCCGGAATCGATATCGGCATAACAAGTCACGAGCTGAATATTGATCCAATGTTCAAACTAGTTAAGTAGAAAAGGAGAAAGCTCGGACCAGAAAGAGCCAAAGCAGTCCATGACGAAGTAGAAAGACTTCTGCGTGTCGATTCGATAACCGAAGTCAAATACCCGGACTGGCTGGCTAATCCGGTGGTGGTCAAGAAAAAGAATGGAAAATGGCGCGTATGCGTAGACTTCACTGACTTGAATAAAGCATGTCCAAATAACAGCTTCCCTCTTCCACACATTGATCGCCTAGTTGAAGCAATAGCGGGAAATGCACTCCTCTCATTCATGGATGCCTTCTCAGGACACAACCAAATCCTGATGAATCCAGACGACTGAGAGAAGACAGCTTTTGTAACAAATCGTGGAATATATTGCTACAAGGTGATCCTATTCCACCTGAAAAATGTTGGAGCAACATAACAACGGTTGGTGAACAAGATATTCGCCAATCAACTCGGAAAGACAATGGAGGTTTATATAGATGATATGCTGGTGAAATCACTAGGAGAGCAGGACCACGTAGATCATCTTGAGGAGTACTTCGCACAATTAAATTTTCATAACATGAAGTTGAATCTGACCAAATGCAGATTCGCGGTCACATTAGGAGAATTCCTCGGATACTTGGTTACCTATCGCGGCATCGAGGCAAACCCTAAGCAGATCAAAGCACTCATTCAGATGCCTTCGCCAAAGAAAAAAAGAGAAGTGCAAAGATTCACCGGGAGGGTAGCTGCGCTCAACAGATTTATCTCGCGATCCACCGACAAATTCTTGCCTTTCTACAATACTTTGCAGGGAAATAAGAAGTTTAAATGGATCAAAAATGCAAAGAAGCTTATCAACAACTGAAAACTTATCTGGCTAGTCCTCCGGTTCTCGCAAAACCCGTAGCAGGAGAGCCGCTTTTTCTTTACACTGCAATCTCCGCTAAAGCAGCAAGCAGTGTGCTAATTCGAGACGAGCAAAACCCTACAGACGCCGAGATAAGGTAACGAAAATGAAAAAATTGGCACTATCTGTCCTAATGTCTGCAAGAAAACTGAGGCCTTATTTCTAGTCGCACTCAATCGTGGTCTTGAGTACCTTCCCTATAAGGTCTGTTTTGAACAGCCCGAGTCAATCGGGTAGGATAGCAAAATGGAAAAATTGAGCTAAGTGAGTATGACATCGAATATCGCAGACGCACTTGTGCAAAATCTCAAGTCTTAGCCGATTTCCTGATCGAAACTCACCCTGGAAGCATCACATCTACGGTTCATCCTCCCAAAATGGCTCAGGAGTAGGGGTACGCTCGACATCTCCGACCGGCGAACTAATGGAGCAGACGTTCTACATGGGTTTTCGTGCATCTAATAACGAAGCAGAGTAGCAAGCCCTGATCGCCGGCATGAAGCTCGTTGGTGGCCTAAAGATTGAGAAACTTCACGCATTTTGCGATTCCCAGTTAGTTGCGAATCAATTCACTGGCGAGTATGCAGCAAAGGACGATCGAATGGAACCTTACCTAAAAGTCATCAAATAATTAGCTCTGCAGTTCAAGGAATTCACACTGACACGCATTCCACGAGGAGAGAACACTTCAGCTGACGCACTGGCTGCTCTCGAATCAACTTCTGACCCAGACCTAAAGAGAATTATCCCGATAGAATTCATTCGGCACCCAAGCATCAATCTATCTTATACATTGAACGTTGTAACTCGTTCCCAAGCAGTTAAGCAAGCAAAAGAAGTCACAAACAGGCAGGAAGAGACAAGTGAAATGCTAGAGGGACCTGTAAACGAACCCGTAATCAAACCAGACATTGCTCCAATGGAAGAAGTCACTCTGGAAAGGTCCAAAATCATCGAAAATAATAACGATCCCGTAGTCGAATCTTTCCCCGATGAAGAAGCAAGATAAATCAATGATGATTCACCAGAAGCAGAATATGGCTGTGACAAAAATTGGCTAAAAGTAATCAGAGAATATATATACGACGGAGTCTTACAAGCTGAAAAATGGGCGGCTTATAAGCTTCGAGCCCAGGCAACTCGTTACGTCTTACTCGATTGAAACGTATTTAAGTGGAGATTCTTAGAACCATTGTTAGGTTTCGTAGAAGGAAAGGACGCAAGAAAGATCATGCAAGAAGTTCACAACGGTTCATGCGGCAATCATTCAGGAGAGAGAGCATTAGCAATGAAGGTCAAGCGTCACTTTTATTAATGGCCAACTATGATCAAAGACGCGCCTATGATCCACAAACCAACCGAAGCGCTCTCCTCAATCTCATCATCATACCCATTCATGCGATGGTCCATGGACATTGTCGGGCCATTGCACCCCTCAAAGCAGAAACAATTTTTGTTCGTTTTGACATATTTTTTTTCGAAATGGGTCAAAGACGACTCCTACGCTAGCATTAATGACGCACAATTGTAGGCCTTTGTATGGAATAATATCATATGCTAGCATGGAGTACCATACGAGATCGTTACAAACAATGGCTTGCAGTTCATTTCTAATCGGTTTGAAACTTTCTGCGAAAAATGGAAGATCAGACTTAGCAAGTCCACTCTAAGTTATCCACAAGGAAACGGTCAAGCAGAAGCAATCAACAAAACTATCCTTGATGGCCTGAAGAAGCATCTCGATGAAAAGAAGGGACGTTGGGCCGACGAATTAGAAGTAGTGATGTGGTCTCACCGCACAACTCCACGACGAGAAACAGGTAAAACTCCATTTGCTCTTGTCTACGGAACGAAGTGTGTCATTCCACCAGAAATACATGTTCCCGTAGTTTGCCGTAGACTTCTTCCAGAACAAGAAGAACTCAATCACCTATGGTTGCCCGACGAGTTGGATTTAATCAACGAGTTGGATTTAATCAACGAAAGACGAGATCATGCTTTGATCAGGATCCAGAACTATCAAAGCGTAACAGCAAAGTACTACAACTCCAACGTTAGAAGACGAAGATTTTACGAAGGAGACTTAGTTTTGCGAAAAAAATTTCGAAACACAGTAGTAACAAATGTTAGAAAACTGGGAGCAAACTGGGAAGGACCTTACAGAATCACAGAGGTAGTCAAACCCATTGTTTTCAAACTATGGAACGCGATGCATCTCAAGAAATACTATCACTAAGATATTTCTCACAAACTACGAGGCAAATTGATCCCTGAAAAGGGTACGTAGACAGCCTATCTTCGGATGGGTTCAGTTGCCCCTTCCTTCAAAAGGGGGAGGGGGAATGGGTACTTATACTCGTATACTGCCATCTATATAACAGACTATGTATAATTAAATCAAAATTTTCGAAGCTAGGGTCTTCAAATAACATCCTTTACGGATTACTAAAGCCTTAACAAAACAGGCATCCCACTCACATCCTTTACGGATTAATCAAGGTCTTAACTAAACAAATATCTCATCTCACTCTCGTTGCTTCTGGCCACAGCAACGAACTACTACATCCTCGACGGAACTAAAATTATCACATCGTTCTCAGGATTAAAAGTACGCTATACAAATATTTGTCCATTCTCGGAGCGGATATGTTTACGGTAATGTATCCATAAACCGATATTTTCATCCTAAACTATACAAGCATATGTCCATTGTCGGAGTGGATACGTTTATGGTAACGTACCCGTAAACCAAAATGTTCAAACTAAACTATGCAAAAAGATGTTAATTGTCGGAGCAGATATGTTTGTGGTAACATATCTGTAAACCGAAATAGACATCCCAAACTACACAAGTACACACCCATCTGTCAAAACGTATGTGTTTATCAAGGCAATACAAGCAAAGTCCTTAGACTTATTGCCAAACAAAAGAAACACACTTAATGTTTTTTCGGACACAAACACATTTATCAAACACATAGCATCTTGAAATTATATGATCGATCGATTGTAAGACAAAAATAGTAGTTCTCAAAAAGACTACAAGTGGATAAAGCCGTCCAGGTGCTGTGGGGGTCAATATTCACCCACCTGAAACTAACAGTAAACGTATCGGGTGTCACGACCCATGGTGAAGAAACTGGGTTGTGTACTCCGATCCATGATACAACAAACGGATCGGGTGTCACGGCCCATGGGGAAGAAACTGGGTCGTGCACCCCGATCCATGGTACAGCAAATGGATCGGGTGTCACGACCCATGATGAAGAAGTTGGGTCGTGTACCCCGATCTATGGTACAACGAACGGATCGGGTGTCACGGCCCATGGGGAAGAAACTGGGTCGTGCACCCCGATCCATGGTACAGCAAACGGATCGTGTGTCACGAACAACGGTGAAGAAACTGGGTCGTGTACTCCGATCCATGTTGAAAGACGGCTTGCCAAAACTGTTCGGCGTCACGATGGGACCCGAGCCAAATTTAAACGGATCGGGTGCACCCTAATCTTGCGCTAATATTGGAGAAACGGCTCGGTGTCATGCTGAAAGAAGCATCACCCAAGCCAAATGACACCCGAATAGAGGATGACCGCCACCTGAGCCGAATGAGAAGTCACACGAGCCGAATCCTAGAAAACAGTTCGGGGTCACGGGGAGAAAACAGCTCGGGTGCCCCTTTGCGCCTTGGTCGATATCTTAGAAATGGCTCGGTGTTGTCTCCATTACCACCCGAGCTGTGAAGTCCAGTCACCCGAGCCGTGAAGCCACCTGAGCCGCGAAGGAGAAGAACCACCCGAGCTGAATATGGGTCATTGCCACCCGAGACAAACATGGGCCTTACCCGAATCAAACATGGGCCTGTACCCGAACCGAACATAGGCCATTGCCACCCGAAGCGATGATCACATGTGAAGGGCCCATGAAGATACGACCGACCAAAGAAGGGAAAACTTCCTTATATTTTAAGGAATCGCCCTAGCCGACTTAGACAGATATATATACTCATGTATTCCCTGAAAAGGGGATCCGCAATTTTTTTACCTAGCAAAACTCTGTACTTTAACTCTAAAAAAAAGAGTTTTCTAAGGAGCTTAATAAAACACCATCTTTGGATATCTGTTTGTCTTTTTGGTGGCTTTTACTCAGAAATTTCATCTCTCTTGACTTACCCTCGACAAATTTGATTGGCATGGATTTACACTCCCACAATTTGGCGCTAGAAGGAGGGGGTTTGAAGTTTTCTTATATCCGAAAGCCGCCGCACAACCGATCCGAAGACGATGGCCAACGACGGAGATGAGAATGCTGCTGATACCAGAAACACCGGCGTGGAGGATCAAACAAACCAACCCGACAACAACGGGGAGTCTTCAGCAACACTAACAGCGATGAAGACTATGCTGGAGACGCTGCTCAAGAAGATGGACTAGCAAGACAAGCTGAACAATGCGATGACGGGTGAGCTGAAAGCCCTGGCGATGGCAAACCGAACGCGTGGAACGGGCTCAGGTCTGGAGCTGGCAAGATGAATCAGAAGACACCTCAACCCAACGGCCCTAGATTTTACAACCCCGCTCAATCCACCGAGAACCCGTGGTAGGTTGCCACCACTCTATCAATGCTCAGCAAACCAATCTTCCGGAATGCACAGAGCAGACGACACACTGACGGGGGAAGAGCCGGCCCCAATCATTAATCTAGAAGAGGAGAATCGAGTGGAGCGTAACACGGAGAGCCGTGATGACCCCGAATCCCTAGCAGCTGGTCATACCCAAACCGCAAGACGTGAGGCCATCCCAGAAGATGATCAAGAGCTAACCGAGGAGGAAGAGAACATCCTCTGGGCCGAATAAGCACGGGTTAATGAAGAGCAAAGAGCCGGAGTCCAAGCCCAGAAAGAAGAGATGGCTATCATTCGAGCAGTTATGGACCGAGCAGCTGCCGACATAAAAGCCGTCCGATCCATGATGCACAAAGCGACTAGCAAGGTGCCAGAACACCCCGTTAACAGCATGGATTACCAACACAAGAATTCCAGATCCTGGAAAGATGAAAGTTCCGATCTACGAAGGGAAGACCGACCTAAAAGAGCATCTAACAGCTTTCGCTATAGCAATGGGACGCTCTAAATTCAAAGAAAATGAAAGAGAGGCCGGGCAATGCCTTCTCTTCGTAGAGCATCTCAAGGCCCCTCACTCCAATGGTTCTCCAGGCTCGAACGGAACTCCATCAACAGCTACAACCAACTGTCCGCGGCATTCTTGAAACACTATTCCATATTTATGGATCCTGGAACATCTGACGCCGATCTGTGGACCCTAACTTAGGAGCAGAACGAAACACTTTGGAGTTTCACCAGAAGATTCAAAACCGTTATATCCAAAGTGGAAGACCTGAGTGACAAAGCAGCCTTACTAGCCCTGAAGCGAGCACTTTGGTTCAACTCCGGCTTTCGTAAAGAAATCGCGCTGAACGCTCCCACGACGATACAGGATGCTATGCATCGAGCTGCAGACTTCGTCACCGAAGAAGAAGAGATGAAGATCCTTACTGAGAAGTACGGGAAAGCCAAGACAGTGAACCACTCTCCCCAAATCTTAACTCCCTCAAACGCTAAGAGGCATAGCCAAGGTTCCGGCTATGTGCAGCACGAGGGTGGTTTTCGAGGAGCTCATAACTATCAGATCGATGTCCCTGGGTACGGTCGAGGAAGAGGCCAAAGCCACGGAAGAAACTCATGGAGCACATGAACCAAAAGCGATAACTCTTACGACGAAACGGCTTACTATGAACACCACCACATTTATGGATATTCCACTGCAAATTGTCGTATCCTTGGCTTGAAACTCGCCAAAAAATTAGCAGCGGGCGAACTGGGAGGAAACATTAGCCTAAAGGATTTCGAGATGGACGTGAGCACAAACAAACCCGACCTGACAAAAGAAGATCACTCCAAGCGTGATAGAAGGGATGACGAAGCACCACACTCCGGATCAAGAAGAAGGATAAGCATGATAATGGGAGGATCTCACTATTGCTCGGATACCATCCGGTCAATCAAAGCATTCCAGCGAAGGGCAGATGTCAGCATCAACTGGCCTAAACCATCAAAGTTTCCTAACGACGTGAAATCATTCGAGGAAAGGGAGACGATCGGAATCGACAGACCACATGACAACCCTCTTGTGATCGATCTAATTATCAACGATTGCGACATAACACGCATATTGGTAGATACCGGGAGAAGAGTGGACGTAATCTTCCTCGAGACTCTCAGGAGAATGAATGTCGACCTGTCCGAAGTGATGTTTACCCCGAAACCATTGACTGGATTCTCCGTAGAAACCACCATGACAACAGGGACAATCAAACTCCCTGTCCAAGCCGGCGAGGTAAAAAAAATCGTTGAATTCTCCGTAGCCGATCATCCAGCGATCTACAACTTCATTATGGAGACTCCCTGGTTAAATTCCATGCGCGCCGCTGTTTCAGCCTACCATCTCTGCCTCAAGTTCCCCACACCAAACTGAGTAAAAACACTTCGTGGAAACCAAAAAGAGTCTCGTGTCTGTTTCCTTGCTGCACACAAGCTCAGAAATCCGATAACCGATCCAGTGGCAAATTCAAAGTGCCAGAAAATAAAGACTGACAGAGAACCGGTCAAAGGGCTTTCCAAACTCTTATAGCAATTACAGATTGCGGAGGATCGCAAAGAAGAAGTGTCTATGCCAACTTGCGGCCCCGTAGTATCATTTGGCATCGACAATGAACATCCAGAACGATGCGTGGAGGTTGGGGAAATGTTAGACGAAAAGATCAAAGAAGAACTCGTTGCGTTCCTAAAGAAAAATATCAACACTTTCGCATGGGAAGCATAGGACATGCCCGTCATCGATAAAAGCATAACTAGCCACGAGCTGAATGTAGACCCAATGTTCAAACAAGTCAAGCAGAAAAGGAGAAAACTTGGACCAGACAGAGCTAAAGCAGTCAACGATGAAGTAGAAATACTCCTGCGCGTCGGCTCAATAACTAAGGTGAAGTACCCGGACTGGTTAGCTAACCCAGTGGTTGTCAAGAAGAAGAATGGAAAATGGCGTATATGCGTGGACTTCACTGATCTGAATAAAGCTTGTCCAAAAGACAGCTTCCCCCTTCCACAAATCGGTCGCCTAGTCGAAGCAACGGCAAGGAACGCACTCCTATCTTTCATGGATGTCTTCTCAGGTTACAATCAGATCTTGATGAACCCCGATGATCGTGAGAAAACAGCTTTCCTAACGGACCGTGGAATATACTGCTACAAGGTGATGCCATTCGGCCTAAAAAATGCCGGAGCAACGTACCAGCGACTGGTGAACAAGATGTTTGCCGATTAACTCAGAAAGACGATGGAGGTTTATATAGACGATATGATGGTGAAATCATTAAGAGAGCAGGATCACGTCACTCATCTCAAGGAATGCTTCGCACAGCTGAACCTTCATAACATGAAGTTAAACCCAACCAAGTGCAGATTCGTGGTCACCTCGGGGGAATTCCTGGGGTACCTAGTGACCCACCGTGGCATTGAAGCAAACCCTAAGCAAATCGACGCGCTCATCCATATGACCTTGCCCAAGACAAAAAAGGGAAGTGCAAAGACTTACCGGGAGGGTAGCTGCATTAAACAGATTCATCTCACGATCCACCGACAAATATTTTCCTTTCTACGACACATTGCAGGGGAACAAGAAGTTCAAGTGGACTGAAAAATGCGAGGAGGCTTTTCAACAACTGAACATTTACCTGGCTACACCCCCAGTTCATGCGATGGTCCATGGATATCGACGGGCCGCTACATCCCTCTAAGCAAAATCGATTCCTTTTGGTTCTGACAGATTATTTCTCAAAGGGGGTTGAAGCCGACTCCTACGCTAACATTAAAGATACACATGTGGAGGCCTTGTATGGAAGAATATCATAATGTCAACATGGAGACTCATATCCAAGGTCCATCCTATTGAGATGGGATATGAACTGTACAGAAATAAGAGAGGAAGTCAGCAAACAGAACGGCAAATAAAATACGGCTCGGGTTAAGACGGTGAAAATAAAAAATATATAGAAAATGCACCTTGACGCCCCGAAGGGACACCTCCTTGTAGGCTTTATCCCTAAGCAAGGTGTCAGGAGGAGGAAGCTGATCACCTGGACAGGTGATCTTGGAAAAGATGGCAGCGGACGCCGCAACATCATTATAAGCCCCTTCAGCATTAAGGGGCATGGTAGACAATGGGATTGCCTCGGGGATATGTCGAGGAGCTTCAGCACGACGCCTCCACTTTGCCGTTTCGGCTAGCCCTTGGCCTCTGTCATCTGCCTGGCATTTTTGGCTCGGCCCTTTCTTTTCATTGGCTTTCCCTTTGCCTTTGTGCAGCACCAGCTGCGACTCTGCGGGACGAAGCCTTAATACAGCCCCTTCTGAGTTTAAACTGAGACTTGGTTCGGGGGGATTGCTAGGAGTTGGATCATGGACGACAGTGGCGGAGATCTGGGGGTTCGGGAGGCGAAGTTGACCTAATGCTTCAACCTGCTTCGCTCTCTCCTTCGCTTCGGCCTCCGCCTTTGCCTTGGCTGCGGCTTTGTCTCTGAAGGTGGGTCTTCCCATATTATCGTCTGAATCGTAAGAAGATGACGAACAAACAGATTGACCTTCAAACAAGGCTCGGGCTCTTTCTACTCTCTGGAGATTGAAATCCCTTGTCCAGTTGCACTTTCGAGCCGAGAGCGTTACGTGAATCTAAGACAGATCGGGAGGTAGCAGGAGTTGGAAGTGGCGTGCTGCAAAAAAATAAAAGAGGAAATAATATAAGTAAACCTAAGACGAGATCATAATAAAGGAAACCGAGCCGTAGCCCAAAAACAAGCCACGGGTCGGCTACCAAATTCTCCCCAGCTCGTCTTGACTAAGGCAAGGCATTTTAATCCCACTGACGCCTCAGTGATGGGAACAAAAAAGAAGTAATTCTCCCAGTTGTCGTCCTTTCTCGGGAATCCATTTATGATCTTCCTCTTGGCTTTTCCCAATATGTAATATTTCAGCTCTCTTTTGTTGCGACATCGGAACTCGAGAAGACTTCTCAAATGTTTGACCCCAACTTCTACGTCGCATTCATAACTCCTTACGGGAATGCCGATCAGATGTCTGATTCCCCTAGTATTGATCTGGGCAATTGCCAGATTATGTTTCCATAGGAACCGCAAAATCACTTCGAGGATCGGGAGCCACAGCAAGCAGCGATCGAAGAAGCTCTCGTAAAGGGTGAAGTGATCGGGGGAAGGTTTGTTGGCTCGTTCAGCCGGTGACGGAAGAAAAATTTTGATTTCTTCCGAGATGTTGAATCTCTGCCTAAGGGCTGCAATGAATCTGGAGTGGAAATGGTCGAACCCGGCGGATCGGGTCTCTTTTTTGCTTTCCTCTTCCTTGGGGCTCGTTGGATAGGTCCCATCAACCGCTCTAACTCTTGTCTTGCTACGACTGGATCGTAGAACCAATCCTCTGGTTCAATCTTTGCCGGCTCGTGATCTACGATGTCCGTAAAAGGGTTCGCCATCTCGTCGAATGGAGAATCATAAATACGGCGGATTTTGAATTCCACAAGAGCCCCGGCATTGCTGTCAGCCCTCGAAGAGTCGGAGAGTACCATTTTTCTACCAAGGAGAGAAGTTCCTACCCCCGAACCATTTGAATCATTCAAATCCTCTAGGGTGTTCGCGCCAGATGAATATGCTCGGCTGCAACTTTGAGCGAAGACTGGGTCGGGGGAAAATGAAGATTCGGGAAGTGATGATTGGTCTGGGCTGACAAACTATCTGGCGTATAGACCGGGTGATGCAGACGCAGATAGCTGAGACATCCTTTGTTTGAAAACGGTTTGGTCCTTTAGAAGGCAGACAAACAGATCGAGGTCTCCAGAAGCCCAGAAGGAAAGATCTAGATTTTGGAAAGTTCAAAAAACAGATCGGGTTTATCAACAGCCTATCAAAATTGATCAAAACTTTCTAGGAATCGAAGAACAGGATGAGATCTTCAAAATAAATTTGAAATTAGATCCAAATCTTCAGTCGAACTACCGGAAAACCCAAGGGTAGCGGCGGAGCTGATTGAAGACAGATCGGGAAACTCGAACGGCTCGGCGGCAAGGAAGAAGTAACGGAAGAGCAAGCAAAAATCAACTCAAACAAAAATTAGAGAGAGAAAGAAGAGAGAGGTTACATGTTTGAAGAAATTTCCGAAGAAATGAAGTAGTGAAAGAAAATGGGAAGCATCACGGGTTATATAGGCAAAAATGACGTCATAGCGGAAACGTTTGGACTCCCCGATAAAGGTGATAGCTTCTCAAAGTCCCCCGAGCTGAATTCAAACTCTTAACGACGGTTTAGGGCAATAGCTAAAAAATGGTTCGGGTAACAGTAAGAAACAGCTCAGAATCGCAAAGAAAGTTGGTTCGGGACATGTTAACTTCAGATTGCTTTTTACCTCGACACTTTCAATATTAAAGCTGACGAGCTGGGGGGCTAACTGTGGGGGTCAATATTCACCCACCTGAAGTTAACAGTAAACGTATCGGGTCTCACAACCCATGGTGAAGAAACTGGGTTGAATACCCCGATCCATGATACAACAAACGAATCGGGAGTCACGGCCCATGGGGAAGAAACTGGGTTGTGCACCCCGATCCATGGTACAACAAATGGATCGGGTGTCACGACCCATAATGAAGAAGCTGGGTCGTGTACCCTGATCTATGGTACAACGAACGGATCGGGTGTCACGGCCCATGGGGAAGAAACTGGGCCGTGCACCCCGATCCATGGTACAGCAAACGGATGACTCGGCAAAACTGTTTGGCATCACGATGGGACCCGAGCCACACTTAAACGGATCGGTTGCACCCTAATCTTGCGCCAATATTCGAGAAATGGCTCAGTGTCATGCTGAAAGAAGCATCACCCAAGCCAAATGGCACCCGAGCCGAGGATGACCGCCACTTGAGCCGAATGAGAAGTCACACAAGCCGAATCCTAGAAAATAGTTCGGGGTCACGGGGAGAAAATAGCTCGAGTGCCCCTTTGCGCCTTGGTCGATATCTTAGAAACGGCTCGGTGTTGTCTCCATTACCACCCGAGTCGTGAAGTCCAGTCACCCGAGCCACGAAGCCACCTGAGCCGCGAAGGAGAAGAACCACCCGAGCTGAATATGGGTCGTTGCCACCCGAGCCAAACATGGGCCTTACCCGAATCAAACATGGGCCTGTACCCGAACCGAACAAGGGCCGTTACCACCCGATGCGATGATCACAGGTGAAGGGCCCCATGAAGATACGACCGACGAAAGAAGGAAAACTTCCTTATATTTTAAGGAGTCGCCCTAGGCGACTTAGACAGATATGTATACTCATGTATCTCCCTTAAAAGGGGATCTGCAATTTTTTTACCTAGCAAAACTCTGTACTTTTGCTCTCAAACAAAGAGCAATCTAAGCAGCTTAATAAAACACCATCTTTGGATCTCTGTTTGTGTTTTTGGTGGCTTTTACTCAGAAATTTCATCTCTCTTGACTAACCCTCGACAAATTTGATTGGCGTGGATTTACACTCCCACAGGTGCTAACTAAAGTTTTAAACTATACAAATAAGTGAGGATCGTAGACTTATGTCTCTTCAGGGTTCACGGTCTTCCCCTGCTCCGGCTCAGCTGAGCGCTCGATTCTATCTTCATCTCCTCCGCACTCTTCAGGCACTTTCTTGGTAGACTCCTTCTCGATGTCAGGATCCACAACTTTCTCCGGCTCGGTGGTTTTCTGAGGAGATGGCTCGGGTTTCATCTTCGGAGAAGAATTTTCTTCGCCTGAATTAGAGGACGTTGGATCCTCCGAATTCTTCTTCGAACTTAGCTAAGCTAAGCCCCGCATTCCCCTATTAGAACCGGAGAAATCCTGAATACTGATGCTTGCAGCAGCCGTCTCGATGGGCTCAACATCATTGAACTCCTTCAGGATGTCAGAACGCACGGGAGACAGCCTCAGGGTCTCCCTCATATCAGCCACAAGCTTAGCAAATGCCTCATGGGCGCCTTCTAGATTCCCATTTTTGCTCGACCAGATTCTTCGCCTCGGAGTCAAGAGATGGTGGCTCGTCACTTTGGAGCAATCCTATGAACTGAAGATTGCCTTTGATCTGAGAAAGATCAAGCATATCCTCTTTCGGCTCGCCATCAATCTTGTCAAGATTTGTTTTGGCTCGGGAGACTTTGTTTTCGAACATCGTTATCATCTATTTCTTCGCCTCTAAAACTGCTTGCTCCATCTTGGCCTCGTGGAGCTTGTTCGCCGCTTCCAACTACCTTCTTAGATTGGCTATATGAGCATTACGCTTTGCTCTGCCTGACTCCAGCCGCATGATCCGTATGTCGGTTTCTTTGCGGTACTTCTCGTGCCCCTCTGTCTCAACTTTGAGATCTTTAACTCTTTTAAGAGCCTTCTCCCGTTCGGTCACAAGAATTGCCTCGGTCTCTTTGAGCTTCCCATCTAGCTCATTGGCTTTCTTCCTTGCATCATCAACTCTTTCCCTATTCTTGCGGGCATCAGATTCATACCCCAGAACCATCCTGTTGAGATGAGCTATGAACTGTGCAAAACTGAAAGTGTTACTCGACAAATAGCAACAAACAAGCAAAACACGAGTCGGCCAAAAGCATACCTTGACGACTCGGAGAGACATGTCATTGTAAGCCTTATCCCTTAACAGGTTTTCTACCGGAGGAAGACGGTCACCAGGGCAGGTGACTTTTGAGAAAAGGGAAGCAAATACAGACGCATTGTTGTATGTTCCCTCGACAGCAGCAGGAAGAGCAGGCTAGGTGGACGTAGGAGTCAGCTCGGGAATTTCCCAAGAATAGGTGATATGCCACCTCTTTGATGGTTCATCACCGACATTATGAACTTTTCCCTCGTCATTCGACGATGGCCTCTTCCGCTTCGGCGCCTTACCATCCTTGCTCTTATCCTTGCCTCTGTTTTTCTCTTTGTGTGACACCAAAGAAAACTCATGAGGACGCAAACCTAAAACAACCTCTTGTAGAGATGAGGCATCGAGAATTGGCTCGGGAAGATTATCGACGGGAGGAATCAGCTCGGTGGTGGGAGCATTATTGATACGAGGGTTTGGGGTCGAAGCAGACCCAATGCCTCGCCTTGTTTAGCCCGTTCGATGGCTTCTACCTCAGTTTTAGCTTTCACGGTGGCTCTATACCTGAACATAGGTCTTCCTATAGTATCGTCCGAAGAATGAGAAGAAGATAATTGATCAACAGACTGACCTTCGAAAAGGGTTCAGGCTCTCTCCACTCGTTGAAGATCAAAATATCTCTTCAAATTGCACTTCCGAGCCAAAAGTTCTTTGTGAATTGAAGACAGGTCGTTGGGTAACAAGAATTGGAGATGACGAGATGCAAAAGAAGAGTTCAAATAGAGTCAAAAACCTAAAAAATATCGCTATATAAAAAGAAAACCGAGCCATAGCCCAAAACAAGCTACGGGCCAGCTACCAAGTTCTCCCCAGCTCGTCTTAATCAAACGAAGGCATCTTGGGCCCACTAACGCCTCGGTAATGGGAATAAAAAAGAAATAATCCTCCCAATTATCATCTTTGCTCGGGAACCCTACTATGATCTTCCTATTGGATTTACTCGATACATAGTATTTCAACTCCTCCGCCTTGCCACGACGTCTGAATTCGAGTAGACTTCTCAAATGCTCAACCTCGACCCCTACTTCACATTTGTAGCTTCTAACTAGGATACCGATCAGATGTCAGATCCCCCGAGCATTGACTTGTGCCGGGATCAGGAACCAAAAGAAGCATCGGTTGAAGAAGCTCTCGTAAAGAGTGAAGTGATCAGGAGGAGGATGATTGGCTCGGTCTATCTTCGAGGGAAGGACAAATTCAACCTCCTATGAGATGTTAAATCTTTGTCTAAGAGCAGCCAATGAATCTGGAGTTGAAATAGTTGAACCTGGCGGGTCGGGTCACTTCTTAGCTTTCCTCTTTTTTGGGGATCGTTTTGAAGGGCCTACCAGACGTTCCAATTCTCGTCTCGTCACAGCAGGGTCGTAAAACCAATCCTCCGGCTCGGGTTTCGCATCCAAGGGATCTACTGGGTCAGCAAAAGGGATTCACCGTATCATCAAAAGGGGAGTCGTGAAGACAAGGAATTTCCAAGTCCAACTGGTTTTTGGTATTGCTTTCAGCTCTCAATGATTCATAAAATATGAATTTTCTACCAAGTGTAGAAGGACCTACCCCCGATCCATTTGATTCGTCCAAATCTTTGGAAATATCCGTAAACGAAGAATTGGCTCGGCTAAAACTTTGAGCACTCAACGGCTCATCGGAGAAGGACGGCTCAGGAAATGAAGATTCCCTAGGGCTCTCGAAAAACCTGGCATACGGGTCGAGTGACATGGATGCAGCGATTGAGACATATTTTCGATTTAAAAATGGGTCGTGATCTTGGAAATATAGAAAATAGCCATAATAGCTTGGAGGAATGGATATTAATATTCGAAGAACATATTGGAGTCTTCGATAATTTAGAAGAATGGATCGGAGTTTTCAAAGAAATGAAGAACATATCAAGATCTTTTGAATAAATTAACGAACATATCTGAATCCTAAGACGATCACCGGAAAACTCAAGATCAACGGCGGAATAATTTGAAGATGGATCGGGAAATTCAAAATGGTTCGGCAACCTCACTTTAACTGTTCGGCAACCTCACTTCAACTATTCGGCAATTCCACAAAAATGGCTCGGTATCATAACAAAAATTCGGCTAGGGATATTAACTTCAAAATACTCTTTACCTTGATACTTTCAGATTTGAAACTGACGAGTGGGGGGCTAACTATTGGTGTCAAATTCACCCCTCTGAAGTTAACGGATGAGAAAATGTCTAAGTGTCAAAAGGGGCACAACCCGATCACGTACCTGAGCCGAATGAGAGCGCCAGCCGAGCCGAATGAGAGCGCCAGCCGAGCCGAATGAGAGTGCTACCCGAGCCGATGTGAGCGCCACCTGTGCCGAATGAGAGTGCCACCCGAGCTGAATGAGAGTGCCACCCGAGCGGAATGAGAACGCCACCCAAGCTGAATGAGAGGTCCACCCGAGCTGAATGCCACCCGGGCCGCAGAAGAGGATCACCTGAGCCACATACAAGGGGCTCGACCCACTTTGCCGAAACAAAGAGTTTGGCCCATAAAATATAAGCACAAAGAAAAGGGGAGCGGCAAAAAAGGAAATTTCCCTGTTTGCTTAGGAGCAACCCTAGCCGAGTTAAACTTATATAAATACTCATGTACATCCTTTGAGAAAGGGATCGACAATTTGACCTAGCAGAAACTCTATACTTTCTGCTCTTGTACGAGCTTGGCCGAAGTCTCCTGGCCGAAGTGGAGCTCCCTGTGCCGATGTGGCTTGCCGATGTGGAGCTCCCTGTGCCGAAGTCTCCCCTTGCCTAAGTGGAGCTTCTTGCCGAAGTCTCCCCTTGCCTAAGTGGAGCTTCTTGTGCCAAAGTCTCCGCTTGCCTAAGTGGAGCTTCTTGCCGAAGTCTCCCCTTGCCTAAGTGGAGCTTCTTGTGCCGAAGTCTCCCCTTGCCTAAGTGGAGCTTCTTGTGCCGATGCGGCTTGCCGATGTGGAGCTCCATGTGTTGAAGTCTCCTGGCCGAAGTGGAACCGGAGCTTGGCCGAAGTCTCTTTGCGGATGTGGAGCTCCCTGTGCCGATGTGGCTTTCCGATGTGGAGCCGGAGCTTGGCCGAAGTCTCCTGGCCGAAGTGGAGCCGGAGCTTGGCCGAAGTGGAGCTCCATGTGCCGATGTGGAGCTCCTTTAGCCGAATTTTCCCCTTGCCTAAGTGGAGCTCCTTGCCGAAGTCTCCCCTTGCCTAAGTGGAGCTTCTTGTGCTGAAGTCTCCGCTTGCCTAAGTGGAGCTTCTTGCCGAAGTGGAGGTGTTGGCCGATGTGGTCCTACCGAAGTAGATTCGTATCATGGACAAAGCAAACTCGTACCATGCCTAAGTGGATTCATATGGAAACGGCTTAGGCCAAGATTTCGGCCTTGCGCGATTCCTCGTATTTCCATACTTCGGCATTTTCCCGTTGATCACAGCTGAGTGGGTTTTGACCCCAACAATCATTCAGATGACTTCGCCAAAAATAAAAAGAGAAGTGCAAATATTCAGCGGGAAGGTAGCCGCGCTCAATAGATTCATCTCACGATCCACCGACAAATATTTACCTTTCTATGATACTTTGCGGGGAAACAAGAAGTTTGAGTGGACCAAAAAATGCGAAGAAGCTTTTCAACAACTGAAAACTTATCTGGCTAGCCCTCCAGTTCTCGCAAAACCAGTAGAAGGAGAGCCGCTTTTTCTGTACACTTCGATTTCCGCCACAACAGTAAGCGGCGTGCTGATTCGAGATGAGAGCGGGGAGCAGAAGCCAATCTTTTACGTCAGCAAAACCTTTACAGACGCAAATGGAGAAATTGGGACTATCCATCGTAATGTTTGCAAGAAAACTAAGATCTTACTTCCAGTCACACTCAATCGTGGTCCTGAGTACCTTTCCGTTAAGATCTATTTTGCACAGCCCGAGTCAATCAAGAAGATTAGCAAAATGGGCAATAGAGCTAAGTTAGTATGACATCGCGTATCGCAGACGCACGTGCGCAAAGTCTCAAATCCTGGCCGATTTCCTGATCGAACTCCCTGAAGAGAGCATTGACACAGAAACACGGAACTTACTCTGGAAACTTCACGGCGACGGTTCGTCCTCCAAAAATGGCTCAGGAGTAGGGATACACCTAACCTCTCCAACCGGCTAACTACTAGAGTAGTCGTTTCACCTAGGCTTTCGCGCATCCAACAACTAAGCATAGTACGAAGCCCTGATCGCCGGCATGAAGCACGCTAGTGGCCTAAAGATCGAGCAACTTCACGCATTCTGCGATTCCGAGTTAGTCGCAAATCAATTCAGTGGCGAATATGCAGCAACTGACGATCGAATGGAAGCTTACCTAAAAATCGTTAGAAGATTAGCTGTGTAGTTCAAGGAATTCGTGCTGACACTCATTCCACAAGGAAAGAACACTTCAGCCGATGCACTCACAGCTTTTGCTTCAACTTCTGATCCAGACCTAAAAAGAATTATCCATGTAGAATTTCATTCGGCACCCAAGAATCAATCTTTCTAATACGGTGAACGTCGCAACTCGTTCCCAAGCAGCTAAGCATGCAAAAGAAATCACAAATGACCAAGAAGACAGACAGGAAAAGACGACTGAAATGCAAGAGGACCAGGTAAACGAACTCGCAATCGAATCAGACATTACTCTAATAGAAGAAGAAACTCTGGAAGAGTTCGGAATCGTCAAATGCAATAACGATCACGTCATCGAATCTCTCCTCAAAGAGGAAGCAAGTGAGATCGATGATGATTCACCAGAAGCAGAATATGGCTGCAACAAAAATTGGCTCAACGCAATCAGAGAACACGTATATGACGGAGACTTACCAACTAAAAAGTGGGCGGGTCGTAAGCTTCAAGTCTAGGCAGCTCGTTACGTCTTACTCGATGGAAATGTCTTTAGTGGAGTTTCTCAAACACATAATTATGGAAATTCCACCGCAAACTGTCGTATCCTTGGCTTGAAACTCGCCAAAAAATTAGCAGGGGGCGAACTGGGAGGAAACATCAGTCTAAAGGATTTCAAGATGGACGTGAGCAGAAACAAACCCGACCTGACAAAAGAAGATCACTCCAAGCATGATAGAAGGGATGACGAAGTGCCACCCTCCAGATCAAGAAGAAGGATAAGCATGATAATGGGAGGATCTCACTATTTCTCGGATACCGTCTCGTCAATCAAAGCATTCCAGCAAAGGGCAGACGTCAGCATCAATTGGTCTAAACCATCAAAGTTTCTTAACGACGTGATATCATTCGAGGAAAGGGAGACGATCATCCAGCGATCTATAACGTCATTATGGGGACTCCCTGGTTAAATTCCATGCGCGCCGCTGTTTCAACCTACCATCTCTGCCTCAAGTTCCCCACACCAAACGGAGTGAAAACACTTCGTGGAAACCAAAAATAGTCTCGTGTTTGTTTCCTTGTTGCACACAAGCTCAGAAATCCGGTAACCGATCCAGTGGCAAATTCAAAGCGCCAGAAAATAAAAACCGACAGAGAACCGGTCAAAGAGCTTTCCAAACTCTTATAGCAATTACAGATTGCGGAGGATCGCAAAGAAGAAGTGTCTAAGCCAACTTGCGACCCCGTAGTATCATTTTGCGTCGACAATGAACATCCAGAACGATGCGTGGAGGTTGGGGCAATGTTAGACGAAAAGATCAAAGAAGAAATCGTTGCGTTCCTAAAGAAAAATATCAACACTTTCGCATAGGAAGCAGAGGACATGCCCGGCATCGATATTAGCATAACTAGCCACGAGCTGAATATAGACCCAATGTTCAAACCAGTCAAGTAGAAAAGGAGAAAACTTGGACCATACAAAGCTAAAGCAGTCAACGATGAAGTAGAAAGACTCCTGCGCGTCGGCTCAATAACTGAGGTGAAGTACCCGGACTGGTTAGCTAACCTAGTGGTGGTCAAGAAGAAGAATGGAAAATGGCGTGCATGCGTGGACTTCACTGATATGAATAAAGATTTTCCAAAAGACAGCTTCCCCCTTCCACACATCGATCGCCTAGTCGAAACAACGGCAGGGAACGCACTCCTATCTTTCATAGATGCCTTCTCAGGTTACAACCAGATCTTGATGAATCCCGACGATCGTGAGAAAACCGCTTTCATAACGGACCGTGGAATATACTGCTACAAGGTGATGCCATTCGGCCTAAAAAATGCCGGAGCAACGTACCAGGGACTGGTGAACAAGATGTTCGCCGGTCAAATCGGAAAGACGATGGACGTTTATATAGACAATATGCTGGTGAAATCATTAAGAGAGTAGGACCACGTCGCTCATCTCAAGGAATGCTTCTCACAGCTGAACCTTCATAACATGAAGTTAAACCCAACCAAGTGCAGATTCGCGGTTACCTCGGGAGAATTCCTGGGGTACCTAGTGACCTACCGTGGCATTGAAGCAAACCCTAAGCAAATCGACGCGCTCATCCATATGACCTCGCCCAAGCCAAAAAGGGAAGTGCAAAGACTTACCGGGAGGGTAGCTGCATTAAACAGATTCATCTCACGATCCACTGACAAATGTTTGCCTTTCTACGACACGTTGCAGGGGAATAAGAAGTTCGAGTGGACTGAAAAATGCGAGGAGGCTTTTCAACAACTGAAGATCTGCCTGGCTACACCCCCCAGTCCTCGCCAAACCAGAAGCAGGAGAACCGTTTTTTCTATACACCACCATCTCCGCCACAGCAGTAAGCGGCATGTTGATTCGAGATGAGCGTGGGGAGCAGAAGCCAATCTTTTACGTCAGCAAATCCCTTACATATGGCGAAACAAGGTACTCGCAGATGGAAAAATTGGCGCTATCCATAGTCATATCAGCAAGAAAGCTAAGGTCGTACTTCCAATCTCACTCGATTGTCGTCCTGAGTACTTTCCCGATAAGATCTGTTCTGCACAGCCCAAGTCAGTCAGGAAGGTTAGCAAACTGGGCAATAGAACTGAGCGAATATGACATTGAGTATCACAGACGTACATGCACGAAATCCCAAGTCTTGGCCGATTTCCTTATCGAACTACTTGAAGAAGGCGTTGACGACGAAATACAAAGCCAGCCCTGGAAACTCCAAATTGATGGCTCATCTTCCAAAAATGGCTCGGGAGTTGGGATACGATTAACCTCTCCGACGGGCGAACTGTTGGAGCAGTCTTTTCGCCTAGGTTTCCATGCGTCCAACAATGAAGCGGAGTATGAAGCCCTGATTGCCGGGATGAAACTTGCTGATGGCCTGAAGATCGAGAAGCTTCACGCATTCTGCGATTCCCAACTAGTCACAAATCAGTTCAGCGGCGAATATGCAGCAAAGGATGATCGAATGGAAGCTTATCTGAGAATCGTCAAAGAATTAGCTGCGCAATTCAAAGAATTCATCCTAACACGCATCCCAGGAGGAGAGAACACATTGGCTGATGCACTTGCAACCATAGCCTCAACTTCCGATCCATATCTAAAGAGAATTATCCCGGTGGAACTTCCGACACAATAAACGCCGTAACTCATTCACAAGCTGCTAAACAAACAACTGAAGTCACAACCAGGCAAGATGAGAGAGATGAGATGCAGGAAGAACTGACAAACCAACCATCCGCTGAGCCTGATACGGCCACAATGGAAGAAGATATTCTCGAAGAATCACCAATCATCAGAAGTAGCGACGATCTTGTCCACGAACCACAACCTGACGAAGAAGCAAACGAGATCAATGACAAAGCAGAATATGGCTGCGACAAGGAGTGGCTCACCGCAATCAGAGAATACATATACAACGGCGTCTTACCAACCGAGAAGTGGGCAGCTCGTAAGCTTCGAGCCCAGGCAGCCCGTTATGTTTTACTCGATGGAAACATCTTTAAATGGAGATTCTCTGGACCATTGTTAAGCTGCGTAGAAGGAAAGGACGCGAGGAAAATCATGGAGGAAGTCCACAACGGTTCGTGTGGTAATCACTTTGGAGGGAGAGCACTAGCAATAAAAATCAAACGTCACAGTTATTATTGGCCAACAATGATAAAAGACTGCAAGGTGTTTTCAGCCAAATGCGAGAAATGTCAACGCCACGCGCCAATTATTCACCAACCAACAGAAGTACTCTCATCAATCTCATCACCATATCCATTCATACGATGGTCCATGGATATCGTCGGGCCGCTACATCCCTCAAAGCAAAAGCGATTCCTTTTGGTTCTGACAGATTATTTCTCAAAGTGGGTTGAAGCCGACTCCTACGCAACATTAAAGACACACAAGTGGAGGCCTTTGTCTGGAAGAATATCATATGTTGACATGGAGTGCCATACGAGATCGTAACTGATAATGGCTCGCAGTTCATCTCAAATCGTTTCGAAGCTTTCTGTAAGAAGTGGAAAATAAGACTCAGCAAGTCTACTCCAAGATACCCGCAAGGAAACAGACAGGCAGAAGCAATCAACAAAACAATCCTCGATGACCTGAAGAAGCATCTTGATGAGAAAAAGGACGTTGGGCTGAAGAACTGGAATGAGTACTCTGGTCTCACCGCACCACCCGAAGACGTGCAACGGGGGAAACCCCATTCGCCCTCGTATACGAAACAGAGTGTGTCATCCCACCAGAGATACATTTCCCAGGAATTCGTCGCAGACTACTACCAGAGCAAGAGGGGCTCAATCACTTATTGATGCTTGACGAGTTGGACCTGATCAACGAAAGTAGAGATCAAGCCTTGATTAGGATCAAGAACTATCAGTACGCGGCAGCAAAATACTATAATTCTAATGTTAGAGAACGACGATTCTACGAAGGAGATTTAGTTCTACGAAAGGTTTTCCAAAACACAGCAGAAACTTTGATCTTCATATCCTTCAAGGATCACTAAGTCTTAAGCAAAACAGACATGTTCAAATGAATCAAAAGCTACAACCGGCATCTCGCCACATCTCATTACTGCTGGCCACAGTAGTGAACTCTTGCATTTATATCAGATCTAAACTATCACATCCGTCTTAGGATTAAAAGCTCCCTATACAAATATTTTGTTCATTATCGGAGCGGATATGTTTACGGTAACGTATCCGTAGACCGAAATGTTCATCCTAAACTATACAACCATATGTCCATTGTCGGAGCGAATGCATTTATGGTAATGTATCTGTAAATCGAAATGTTCGAAACTAAACTATGCGAACTTATGATCAATTTCGGAGCAGAGAAGGTTACGTTAACACATCTATAAACCGAATTATTCATCTCAAACGTAACTACTATGCAAACCCATACTTAGATCCATTCATCTAAGGCAACTTTATCAAGACAGTGCAAGTAAAGCATTCAGACTTGTCACCAAACAGATGAAGCATATTTAATATTACTTGGCAAACATATTCATCAAAACCGATGTCCCGAAAAAGAGAGTGATAAAAGAACAAAAAAAAACAACACTACAGTTTGGATAAAGCCGTCCAGGCGCTAATAAAAAAGGGGAGAGTTAATACTAAACAAAGAAGAGAGGATCATAATCCTCCGTTATCTCAGGGGTCGTGACCACCCTCTGCTCTGGCTCCACCAGTTGCTCAGCTACGTTGCCTCCCGGTACTTTGTTTTTTACGGGCGCTGTCTCAACGAACTCTACGACGTTCTCCTCAAAAACGGCCTCGTCGACTTTTTTAGGAGATGGTTTGGGGGTTGGTTCCTCAGCGACCACCTTCGAACTAAATTCAGCTAAGCCTGGCGTTCCCTTGTTTGAGCCAGAAAAGTCCTGGAAGCCAACGCTTGCGGCAGCCGTCTCCATGGGTTAGTCTATATTAAGCTCCTTCAAAATGTCAGAGCGAGCGGGAGACAACTTTAAAATATCCCTCGCCTCGGCCACGAGCTTAGCAAATACCTCATGGGCTCCATCTAGGTCCCCCTTTTGCTCAGCCAGACTTTTCACCTCGGAGTTGAGTGATGGCGGCTGGTCACTTTGGAGCAACTCTATGAACTGAAGGTTGCCTTCGATCTGAGCTAGATCAAGCATATTTTCTTTCGGTTCACCGCTAATCTTGCCAAGAAGTTTGCTGGCTAGGGAGATTTTATCCTCAAACATTGTCTTCATCTCCTGTTTGGCCTCAAGCACAGCTTACTCGATCTTGCTCTCTTGTAGTTCGTTAGCCGCTTCCAACTGCCTCGTTAAGCTGGCGATGTGAGCATCCCACTTTGACCTACCAGACTCCAACCTCAGGATCCGTTCGTCAGCTTCTCTGATACGCCTCTTGTTCCCTTCTGCTTAGGCTTCAAAGGCCTTGATCTTATTAAAGGTTCTCTCTTGTTCAGAAGCGTCATTTGCCTCGACATCCTTGAGCTTCCCATCTAGCTTGATGGCTCGTTTCCTGGCTTCTTCAACTCTCTCCCTATCTTTTCGGGCATCAGACTCATATCCAAGGACCATCCTATTGAGATGGGATATGAACTGTACAGAAATAAGAGAGGAAGTCAGCAAACAGAACGGCAAACAAAATACGGCTCGGGTAAAGACGGTGAAAATAAAAAATATATAGAAAACGCACCTTCACACCCCGAAGGGACACCTCGTTGTAGGCTTTATCCCTAAGCAAGGTGTCAGGAGGAGGAAGCTGATCACTTGGACAGGTGATCTTGGAAAAGATGGCAGCGGACGCCGCCGCATCATTAGAAGCCCCTTCAGCATTAAGGGGCATGGCAGACAATGGGATTGCCTCGGGGATAAGTCGAGGAGCTTCAGCACGACGCCTCCGCTTTGCCGTTTCGGCCAGCCCTTCGCCTATGTCATCTGCCTGGCATTTTTGGTTCGGCCCTTTCTTTTCCTTGGCTTTCCCTTTGCCTTTGTGCAGCACCAGCTGCGACTCTGTAGGAAATAATATAAGTAAACCTAAGACGATATCATAATAAAGGAAACAGAGCCGTAGCCCAAAAACAAGCCACGGGTCGGCTACCAAATTCTCCCCAGTTCGTCTTGACTAGGCAAAGGCATTTTGATCCCACTAACGCCTTGGTGATGGGAACAAAAAAGAAGTAATTCTCCCAGTTGTTGTCCTTGCTCGGGAATCCAATTATGATCTTCGTCTTGGCATTTCCCGATATGTAATATTTCAGCTCTCTTTTGTTGCGACACCGGAACTCGAGAAGACTTCTCAAATGTTCGACCCCAACTTCTACGTTGCATTCATAACTCCTTATGAGAATGCCGATCAGATGTCTGATTCCCCTAGTATTGATCTGGGCAATTACCAGATTATGTTTTCATAGGAACCACAAAATTAGTTCGGGGATCGGGAGCCACAGCAAGCAGCGATAGAAGAAGCTCTCGTAAAGGGTGAAGTGATCGGGGGGAGGTTTGTTGGCTCGGTCAGCCGGTGATGGAAGAACAAATTCCATTTCTTCCGAGATGTTGAATCTCTGCCTAAGGGCTGACAATGGATCTGGAGTGGAAAGGGTCGAACCCGGCAGATCGGGTCTCTTTATTTCTTTCCTCTTCCTTGGGGCTCGTTGGATAGGTCCCATCAACTACTCTAACTCCTGTCTTGCTACGACTGGATCATAAAACCAATCCTCTGGTTTAATCTTTGCCAGCTCGTGATCTACGATGTCCGTAAAAGGGTTCGCCGTCTCGTCGAACGGAGAATCATGAAGACAGGGGATTTCGAATTCCACAAGAGCCTCGGCATTGTTGTCAGCCCTCGAAGAATCGGAGAGTACCATTTTTCTACCAAGGAGAGAAGGTCCTACCCCCGAACCATTTGAATCATCCAAATCCTTTAGGGTGTTCGCGCCAGATGAATATGCTCGGCTGCAACTTTGAGCGAAGACTGGATCGGGGGAAAATGAAGATTCGGGAAGTGATGATTGGTCTAGGCTGACAGTAAACGTATCGGGTGTCACGACCCATGGTGAAGAAACTGGATCGTGTACCCCGATCCATGGTACAGCAAATGGATCGGGTGTCACGACCCATGATGAAGAAGCTGGGTCGTGTACCCCGATCTATCGTACAACGAACGGATCGGGTGTTATGGCCCATGGGGAAGAAATTGGGTCGTGCACCCCGATCCATGGTACAGCAAATGGATCGGGTGTCATGACCCACAGTGAAAAAACTGGGTCGTGTTCCCCGATCCATGTTGGAAGACAGCTCGGCAAAACTGTTCGGCGTCACGATGGGACCCGAGCCTAACTAAAACAGATCGGGTGCACCCTAATCTTGCGCCAATATTGGAGAAACGGCTCGGTGTCATGCTGAAAGAAGCATCACCCAAGCCAAATAACACCCGAGCCGAGGATGACCGCCACCTGAGCCGAATGAGAAGTCACACAAGCCGAATCCTAGAAAACAGCTCGCGGTCACGGGGAGAAAACAGCTCGGGTGCCCCTTTGCGCCTTGGTCGATATCTTAGAAATGGCTCGGTGTTGTCTCCATTACCACCCAACCCGTGAAGTCCAGTCACCCGAGCCGTGAAGCCACCTAAGCCGCAAAGGAGAAGAACCACCAAAGTTGAATATGGGTTGTTGCCACCCGAGCCAAACATGGGCCTTACCCGAATCAAACATGGGCCTGTACCCGAACCGAACATGGGCCGTTGCCACCCGAAGCGATGATCACAGGTGAAGGGCCCATGAAGATACGACTGACCAAAGAAGGGAAAACGTATCGATTAATGTACCCTGCTTCGGCGTGTATGTCTTTTCCTACCTCGGCACAGATGGAGGTTTATTCGCCTTGGCCCAGATTCATCTGCCTCGGCCCGCAGGGAGACTAACGGTTGCTCCTAGCCGTTGATCTTTCGAAGGTGGAATTTTGACCCCCACACCGTCTTCGGATGGGTTCAGTTGCCCCCTCCTTAAAAAACGGGGGGGGAGGGAGTGGGTACGTATACTCATATACTCATATCTTTATAACAGACTCTATGTCTAATTAAAGCAAAATTTTCGAAGCTAAAGTCTTCAAATCACATCCATTACGGATTACTAACTACTAGGGTGCATCTCACTCACATCCTTTACGGATTAATTCAAATTCTTAACAAAATAGACATTTCATCTCACTCTCGTTGCTGCTCGCCACAGTAACGAACTACTACAACTTTTACGGGTAAACCATTACATCCTTCTTAGGATTAAAAGCGCACTATACAAATATTTATTTATTGTCAGAGTGGATACGTTTACGGTAACGTATCCGTAAACCGAAATGTTCATCCTAAACTATACAAGCATATGTCCATTGTCGGAGCGGATACGTTTATGGTAACGAATCCGTAAACCGAAATGTTCAACCTAAAACTATGCAAACATATGTTCATTGTCGGAGCATATATGTTTATGATAACGTATTTGTAAACCGAAATGTTCATCTCAAACTACAACTATGCAAACATATGTTCATTGTCGGAGCAGATGTGTTTACGTTAACATATCTGTAAACTAAAATGTTTATCTCATATCAATGCCATATGAGGACAAAACGGATAAAGCCATCCAGGCACAAAAGCTAAGTTAAAAAAGCTAAAGTCAAAAAAGAAAACAAACGGATAAAGCCATCCAGGCATCTGATCGAGTTCAAATACACAGCAAAATACAACTGACAAAGACAAAGATAATAGAGGAACTCAAGTGGTTTCCTCGGTCTTCTTAACAAGAGATTCGGGTTTCCTGTGCGGTAAATCAGCAAGCTTGGACGGAGAAGGTTCAACAACTCGAGTCGGAGATGGCTCGGGGATTTTCATGCCAGCAGGATCGGGAATGTCCTCTAAAGTTGGCTCGGGGACCCTTTTAGAAACAACTTTGGCATTCGGCTTTGAAGAGTTTTCCTCTTCAGATGACTCTGATTGGGCTTTCGAATCAAGAATCCTGTTGGGGTCAGATTCCACCTCTTGAGAATCAACGATTGAAAAATGGCTAAGTATGAAAAAGCACTAGCACCTGGATCCCAAGCCGTGGTTTAGGTGCCCCCTAACCGTGACAAGGAGTTGGATCGAGTCCCCCTAACCACAAAAGGAGGAATTGGTTCGGGTACCCTAACCATGACAAGAGGAGTTGGTTCGGGAACTCCTAGCCGTGAAAGAAGAGTTGGATCGGGTACCCCTAACCGTGAAGGAATAGTTGGATCGGGATCCCTAACCGTGAAGAAAGAGTTGGATCGGGATCCCTAACCGTGAAGGAGTTGGATCGGGATCCCTAACCGTGAAGGAAGAGTTGGATCGGGATCCCTAACCGTGAAGAAAGAATTGGATCGGGATCCCTAACCGTGAAGAAGTTGGATCGGGATCCCTAACTGTGAAGGAAGGGTTGGATCGGGATCCCTAACCGTGATGGGGAAGTTGGAATGAGTGCCACGACCCATAGTGGAACAAACAGATCGGGCTCATGATCAGGAGATGGATCGGGGTCAAGCCAAACGGATCGAGGTCAAGGAAAGAAGATCGAAGTTGTCGCCACCCGAATCATGACACGAAGCAACCCCGAGCCGTGAAACATGGTGTCACCCGAGCCGTGAACCATGGTGTCACCCGAGCCGTGAACCATGGTGTCACCTGAGCCGTGAACCATGGTGTCACCCGAGCCGTGAACCATGGTGTCACCCGAGCCGTAAACCATGGTGTCACCCGAGCCGTGAACCATGGTGTCACACGAGCCGTGAACCATGGCGTCACCCGAGCCGTGAACCATGGCGTCACCAGAGCCGTGAACCATTGTGACACCCGAGCTGTGAACCATGGCGTCACCCGAGCCGTGAACCATGGTGTCGCCCGAACCATGAACCATGGTATCACTCAAGCCAAGGTTCGACAACAGGAGATTGGGCCGAGACAACGAGCCCACGGATTCAAGCCCACAAAAGAGATATGACAAGGTTAAAGCCCATGAATCAAAGTCCATGGCGGTGGCAGGCATCGCTAAAAGGAAATCCCGAGGAATTAGGAAACCTTCCTTATCTCTTTAGACATTAACTTAGCCAACTAAGAACTTGTATATATACTCATGTAACCCCTCAGAAAAGGGGATCCGCAATTTGACCTAGCGAATCTCTGTACTTTTGCTCTCATACAAAAGTTTTCTAAGCGGCTTAATAAAATTCGACCTTTGGATCTCTGTTTATGTTTTGGTAGCTTTTACTCAGAAATTTCACCTCTTAACTAACCCTCGATAAATTCGGTTGGCGTGGATTTATACTCCCACAATTTGGCGCTATAAGGAGGGGGTCCTGAAATTTTCTTACACCAAAAAGCGGCCGCAAAACCGATCCAAAGACGATGACCAACGACGGAGACGATAACGCTGCCGAAACCAGAAACACCGGCGTGGAGGATCAGACGAACCAATCCAAGGACGCTGGGGAAACTTCGACGACACTCACAGATATGAAAATCATGCTGGAGACGCTACTCAACAACACAATGAGGGGTGAGCTGAAGGCTTTGGCGACGGTGAGTCGAACCCGTGGGATAGGATCAGGTCTGGATCCAACAAGACGAGTCGGGAGGCGCCTCAACCCAACGACCCTGGATTTCTCAACACCATTCAATCCACTAAGAACCCGTGGAAGATTGCCGCCACTCCATCAAGGCTCAGCAAACCTAGCCTCCGGAGTTCAAGGAGCAGGCGACACATCAATCGAAGAGGAGCCCGCACTGATCATCAATCTGGAAGAAGAGAACCGAACTGAGCTAAACACAGAGAGCTGCGACCACCCCAAACCCATAGCAGCTGGCCAGACCCGAACTTGGAGATGCGAGGCCATCCCAGAAGGAGATCAAGAGCTAACCGAGGAGGAGGAGAACATACTCTGGGTCGAGCAAGCACAGGTCAACGAAGAGCGTAGAGCAGCAGTCCGAGCCCAGAAAGAAGAGATGGCTATGATGCAAGCAGATATGGACCGAGCAGCTGCTGATGTACAAAGCGACTAGCAAGGTACCAGAGATAGATCGTGTACTGGAGGAAGCGCAGAACACCCCATTCACAGCACGGATTACCAGCACAAGAATTCCAGACCCTGGAAAGATGAAAGTCCTGATCTCCGAAGGAAAGACCGATCCATAAGAGCATCTAACGGCTTTCGCTATAGCCATGGGACGCTCTAATTTCAAGGAAAACGAAAGAGACGCCGGACAGTGTCTTCTCTTCGTAGAGCATCTCAAGGGACCGGCGCTCTAGTGATTTTCCAGGCTCGAGCGGAACTCCATCAACAACTACAACCAACTTTCCGCAGCATTCTTGAAGCATTACTCCATATTCATGGATCCCGGAACATCCGACGCTGATCTGTGGACCCTGGCTCAAGGGTAGAATGAAACACTCCGGAGTTTCATCGGAAGATTCAAAGCCATCATGTCCAAAGTGGAAGGCCTGAGCAACAAAGCAGCCTTATTGGCCCTGAAGCGAGCACTCTGGTTCAACTCCGATTTTTGCAAAGAAATCGCACTGAACGCCCCTACAACGATACATGATGCAATGCATCGAGCTGCAGACTTCATCACCGAAAAAGAAGAGATGAATATCCTAACCGAGAAGTATGGGAACGCAAAGGCAGTAAACCACTCCCCCCAAGTCTCAAACCCTTCGAATGCAAAAAGGAATAGTCAAAGTGCCGGCTATGTGCAGCACGAGGGCGGCTTTCGAGGAGCCCATAACTATCAAATTGATGCCCCCGGGTATGATCGAGGCAGAGGCCGAACCCGCGGAAGAAATTCGTGGAGCACTTGGACCAAAGGCGAAAGTTCTTATGATGAAACAGCATACTGCGAGCACCATCACATCTAAGGGCATTCCACCGCGAACTGCCGAATTCTAGGTTTGAAGCTTGCTAAAAAATTAGCAGCTGGCGAGCTTGGAGGAAACATCAGCCTCAAGGATTTCGAGATGGACGCGAACACATACAAGCCCGACCTGACAAAAGAAGATCACACCAAGCGCGATAGAAGGGATGACAAAGCGCCACCCTCCGGATCAAGAAGAAGGATAAGCATGATAATGGGAGGATCTCACTACTGCTCGGATGCCGTCTCATCAATCAAAGCATTCCAACAAAGGGCGGATGTCAGCATCAACTGGTCTAAACCATCAAAGTTCCCGAACGACGTGATATCATTCGAGGAAAGGGAGACGATCGAAATCGACAGACCACATGATGACCCTCTCGTAATCGAGTTAATTATCAGCGACTGTGACGTAGCACGCGTATTGGTAGACACCGGGAGCACTGTCGACGTAATCTTCCTCGAGATTCTCAGGAGAATGAATGTGGACCTGTCCGAAGTGATATCTACCCCCCAAACCATTAACTGGATACTCTGGAGAAACCACCATGACTACCGGGACAATCAAAGTGCCTGTCCAAGCTGGCGAAAGAAACAAAAATCGTCGAATTCTCTGTAGCTAATCACCTAGTTAAATTCCATGCGCGCAGCCGTTTCAACCTACCATCTCTGCCGCAATTTCCCTACACCAAACGGAGTGAAAACAATACGAGGAAACCAAAAAGAGTCTCGCGTCTGCTTCCTCGCCGCACACAAGCTCAGTAACCTCGTGACTGATCCAACGACAAGTTCAAAATGCAAGAAGATAAAAACCGACAGAGAACCAGTGAAAGAGCTTTCCAAACTGTTATAGCAATTACAGATCGCGGAGGATCGCGAAGAAGAAGTGTCTAAACCAACTTGCGACCCAGTCATATCATTCTGCATCGACAATAAGCATCCAGAGCGATGCGTGGAAATCGGAGCAATGTTAGATGAAAAGATAAGAGAAGAACTCGTTGCATTTTTGAGGAAAAATATCAACACTTTCGCATGGGAAGCATAAGACATGCCCGACATCCATATCAGCATAACAAGCCACGAACTCAATGTCGACCCAACTTTCAAACCAGTTAAGCAGAAAAGGAGAAAGCTCGGGCCAGATAGAGCTAAAGCAGTCAATGACGAGGTGGAAAGACTCTTGCGCGTCGGATCGATAACTGAGGTGAAGTATCCGGATTGGCTAGCTAACCCAGTGGTGGTCAAGAAGAAAAATGGAAAATGGCGTGTATGCGTGGACTTCACCGATCTGAATAAAGCTTGTCCAAAAGACAGCTTCCCCCTTCCGCATATCGATCGCCTAGTTGAAGCAACGGCAGGGAATGCACTATTGTCCTTCATGGATGCCTTCTCAGGGTACAAACAGATCTTGATGAACCCCGAAGATCGCGAGAAGACCGCTTCCATAACGGATTTTGGAATATATTGCTACAAGGTGATGCCATTCGGTCTGAAAAATGCCGGAGCAACGTACCAGCGACTGGTGAACAAGATGTTCACCTATCAACTCGGAAAGACAATGGAGGTTTACATCGATGATATGCTGGTAAAATCATTAAAGAAGGAGGATCACATAGCTCACTTAGAGGAATGCTTCTCACGGCTAAATTTTCAAAACATGAAGTTGAATTCAGCGAAATGCAGATTCGCAGTCACCTCAGGGGAATTCCTCGGATACCTGGTAACTCACAGCGAAATTGAAGCAAACCCTAAGCAAATCGACGCACTAATACATATGACTTCGCCAAAAACAAAAAGGGAAGCATACTCGTATACGTACCCACTCCCCCCTTTGAAAGGAGGGGGGCAACTGAACCCATCCGAAGATGAGCTGCCTACGTACCCTTTGCAGGGATCAAGTCGCCCGTAGTTCATGTAAAGTAGCTTAGTGTTAGTACATTTTGAGAATCATTGCGTTCCATGATCTGGGGACTGGAACATCTGTCATGTTGGCAAGTTTGTAAACTCCAGGGTTGACTACCTTGGTGATGTTGTAAGGTCATTTCCAATTTGCTCCCAGTTTTCTAGCATTTGTTTCCGCGGTGTTCTGAAAAACCTTCCGCAAGACTAAATCGCCTTCGTAGAATCTTCGTTCTCGAACATTAAAATTATAGTATTTTGCTGCCGCGTTCTGATAGTTCTGATCCTGATCAAGGCTTGGTCCCTTCTTTCGTTGATCAAGTCCAATTCGTCAAGCATCAATAGGTGATTGAGCCCTTCTTGTTCTGGTAGTAGTCTGCACCAAATTCCTGGGAAATGCACCTCCGGTGGGATGACACACTCTGTTCCGTACACGAGGGCGAATGGGGTTTCCCCCATTGCTCGTCTTGGGGTGGTGCGGTGAGACCAAAGTACTCCTTCCAATTCTTCAGCCCAATGACCTTTTTCTCGTCAAGACGCTTCTTCAGGCCATCTAGGATTGTTTTGTTGATTGCTTCGGCCTATCCGTTCCCTTGTGGATATCTTGGAGTAGACTTGCTGAGTCTGATTTTCCATTTCGCGCAGAAAGTGTTGAAGCGATTTGAGATGAACTGCGAGCCATTATCCGTCACGATCTCGTATGGTACTCCATGTCGGCATATGATATTTTTCCAGATGAAGGCTTCCACCTGCGCATCCTTAATGTTAGCATATGAGTCGGCTTCGACCCATTTCGAAAAATAATCCGTCAAAACCAGCAGGAAACGTTTCTATTTTGAGGAATGCAACGGCCCGACGATGTCCATAGACCATCGTATGAATGGATACGGTGAAGAGATCGATGAAACTACTTCCGTTGGTTCCTTAGCCACCTCTTTTGAACTGAAATCGGCTAAACCTGGCGTTCCCTTGTTTGAGCCAGAAAAGTCTTGGATCCCGACGCTTGCGGCAGCAGTCTCCATAGGCTCACCGTTGTTGAGCTCTTTCAGAATATCGAAACGGATAGGAGATAGTTTTAGTGTCCCTTTCATCTCGGCCACAAGTTGGGCAAATGCTTCATGAGCTCCTTGTAAATTATCTCTCTGTTCAGCTAAGCTGGTCGCGTCGGCGTCAAGAAAAGGTAGCTCATCACTCTGAAACAGCCCGATAAATTGAAGTTTGCCTTCAATCTGTGCGAGGTCGAGCATGTTTTCTTTTGGTTCGCCGTCAATATGACCAAGAAGCATCATGGTTCGGGAGATTTTTCCTTCAAACAACGAGAGCATCTCGCGCTTGGCCTCTAGGACGGCTTACTCCAGCTTGCTTTCATGCAATTCGTTCGCTGCTTCCAACTGCCTTGTCAAGCTGGCTATATGAGCGTCCCGTCTCGCTTTGCCAGTCTCCAGCCGCATGATCCGTTTGTCGGCCTCCTTGATGTGTTTCCTGTGCTTTTCTGAGTCAGCCTCGAAATCCTTGATCTTCTTAGCTGCTCTCTCTCGCTCAGCGGCGTAATCCGCCTCGACCTCTTTGAGCTTCCTATCCAGCTCAATGGTTTTGCGCCTGGCATCTTCAACTCTTTCATGATCCTTGCGAGCATCGGACTCATACCCTATCACCATCCTGTTGAGATGGGATGTGAACTGCAAGGAAACCACATGAACTGTTATTAAAACTGTTTAAACCAGTTCGGGTTGCAAAAGCAAAATAAACGGAAGTATACCTTAACGCCTCGGAGCGACACCTCGCTATAGGCTTTATCTCTGAGTAGGGTATCGGCAGGAGGGAAACGATCACCTCGGCAAGTTATCTTCGAAAAAATAGTCGCAGATGCAGAAGCATCGTTATAAGCCCCTTCAGCATTAAGGGGCACCACGGAAAGAGGGATCGCCCCGAGAATCGTCTTAGGCACATCAGCGCGCCATTGTCGCTTTGGCGCTTCGATCAACTCATCGCCCTTGTCAGCTGCTGATAATTGTCGTTTCTTGCTCGGTCTTTTTCTTGCCTTGGGTTTTCCTTTGCCCTTATCTTTGTGTGGCAATATTTGCAAAGCAGCTGGACGAAGTCCTAGGACGACTCCTGGAGGAGCCAGGGAAGAATTCGGTTCGGGATGATCATCAGCGGAGGTTGGTTCGGGGACGAGAGCAGTGGCAAGCTGGGGGTTCGGGGGACGAGATTGGCTCAACGCCTCTGCCTGTTTCGCTCTCTCTTTTGCCTCTGCCTCTGCTTTGGCTTTCGCAGCAGCCCGATCCCTGAAAGTAGGCTTTCCCATGGTGTCTTTTGAAGAATGAGAAGAGGATGATTGATCAACGGATTGTCCTTCCGAAAGGGCTCGGGCTCTGTCCACTCGTCGAAGATTGAAATCCCTGGACCAATTACACCTTCGAGCTGAAAGCACTTCGTTAACCTCAGACAGATCGGGAGGCAATAAAAGGTGGAGATGACGTACTACAAAAATATATATATATATACAAGGTCAGAAAACCTAAAAAAGAAAATAACCAAATATTAGAAACCCGAGCTGTGGCTCAAGTCGAACGACGGATCGCCTACCAATTTCTCCCCAGCTTGACTTGACGAAGCAAAGACAGTTCGGATCCACAGACGCTTCAGTGACAGAGACAAAAAAGAAGTAGTTTTCCCAATTATCATCTTTGGTCAGGAAACCCTTTATGATGTTCCTCCTGGCTTTTCCCGACATGTAATACTTTAACTCTCTCTTGTTGCGGCGTCTGAATTCAAGTAGGTTCCTAAAATGTTCAACCCCAACATCCACGTCGCATTCGTAACTTCTAACTAGGATACCAACCATATGCCTGATTCCCGGGCATTGATTTGGGCAATGGCCAAGTTATGCTTCCATAGAAACCGTGAAATAACTTCAGGGATCGGGAACCACAACAAACAGCGGTAGAAGAAACTTTCGTAGAGAGTAAAGTAATGCGGAGGAGGATTGTTGGCTCGGTCTGATGGTGAGGGAAGAACAAGATCGACTTCCTCCGAAATGCCAAACCTATGCCTAAGAGCCATTAATGAATCCAAGGTGGAGAGAGTTGAACCAGGTGGATTGGGTCGCCTCTTGATTTTCTTCTTCCATGAATTTTGACAGTTAGGACCCATCAAATGTTTCAATTCCTGTCTAGCCACGACTGGATCAAAGAACCAATCTTCTGGTTCAATTTTTGGCAGATCGGGATCCATTACATCAGTAAAAGAGTTCGCCGCCTCGTCGAAAGGAGAATCGTGAAGTCGAGGCACTTCAAATTTCGAAGGGTCCCCAGAATTACTTCCAGCTCTCGAGGATTCGGAGCGCACCATTTTTCTGCCAAGGATGGAAGGTCCTACCCCCGAACCACTCGAATCATCCAGATCTTCTGAAATGTGTGCGCCAGAAGAATCTTCCCGACTACAGCTTTGGGCGGGAAACGGATCTGAAGAGAATGATGGTTCGGGAAATGAAGACTGCTCTCAAATGCCAAACAAGCGGGTATACAGATCGGGGGACGCAGAAACGGATGACCGGGACATCCTTTTGAATTGGAAAACGGATCGGGATCTTTGAAAGATATAACAGATCGGGATCCCTAACAGCTCGCGAAAGAAAATCTTGGTTTACTAAGATTCAGAGGATGGATCGAGGATCTCAGCAGCCTATCAAAACAGATCAAAGCCTTTAAAAATCGAAGAACAAGTTGAGATCCTTCAAAAAGATCGAGGGTCAGATCCAAATCGGCGGCAAAGGAAGAACAACGGAGCCTCGAGCTAAAAATTGAAACTTAAAGCAAAAGAGACTAGAGAGAGAAAGAAGAGAGAAGTTACCTATTTGGAGAGGTATTCAGAGAAATGAAGTAGTGAGGAAATGGGGAGTATCGAAAGATATATAGGCAAATAATGATGTCATTCGCCTCGGGAATAAGCGAAAATGCTTACACTCCCCGATAAATGTAATGGCGTGTCAGAATAACGAAAACCCCAAACCAAGTTCGTGTGACATAGCAAACCCAAACTAGATCTCTCCAAACTGATAAAACCACAAGTAAGGCGATACCACCTAGCGACAATCCGGGGTCATCTACAAACAACGGTTCGGGGTCATTACCAAAGACATGGTTCGGGATCATCATAAAAAAAAGACAGTTCGGGGCAACCAGGAGAATCGTTGATCTCAGACTCGACAACTTACAGCTCGGCAATAACATCACTGATACTGCCAAACTGGGGGGCTAACTGTTGGGGTCAGATTCCACCTCTTGAGAATCAACGATTGAAAAATGGCTAAGTATGAAAAAGCACTAGCACCTGGATCCCTAGCCGTGGTTTGGGTGCCCCCTAACCGTGAGAAGGAGTTGGATCGGGTCCCCCTAACCATGAAAGGAGGAATTGGTTAGGGTACCTTAACCGTGACAAGAGGAGTTGGTTCGGGAACCCCTAGCCGTGAAGGAAGAGTTGGATCGGGTACCCCTAACCGTGAAGGAAGAGTTGGATCGGGATCCCTAACCGTGAAGAAAGAGTTGGATCGGGATCCCTAACCATGAAGGAGTTGGATCGGGATCTCTAACCGTGAAGGAAGAGTTGGATCGGGATCCTAACCGTGAAGAAAGAGTTGTATCGGGATCCCTAACCGTGAAGGAGTTGGATCGGGATCCCTAACTGTGAAGGAAGGGTTGGATCGGGATCCCTAACCGTGATGGGGAAGTTGGATCGAGTGCCACGACCCATAGTGGAACAAACGGATCGGGGTCATTATCAGGAGATGGATCGGGGTCAAGCCAAACGGATCGAGGTCAAGGCAAGAAGATCGAAGTTGTTGCCACCCGAACCATGACACGAAGCAACCCCGAGCCGTGAACCATGGTGTCACCCGAGCCGTGAACCATGGTGTCATCCGAGCCATGAACCATGGAATCACCCGAGCCGTGAACCATGGTGTCACCCGAGCCGTGAACCATGGTCTCACCCGAGCCGTGAACCATGGTGTCACCCAAGCCGTGAACCATGGTGTCACCTGAGCCATGAACCATGGCGTCACCCGAGCCGTGAACCATGGCATCACCGGAGCCGTGAACCATGGTGACACCCGAGGTGTGAACCATGGCGTCACCCGAGCCGTGAACCATGGTGTCGTCCGAACCATGAACCATGGTGTCACTCAAGCCAAGGTTTGACAATAGGAGATTGGGCCGAGACAACGAGCCCACGGATTCAAGCCCACAAAAGAGATATGACAAGGTTAAACCCTATGAATCAAAGTCCATGGCGGTGGCATGCATCGCTAAAAGGAAATCCCGAGGAATTAGGAAATCTTCCTTATCTCTTTAGACATTAACTTAGCCGACTAAGAACTTGTATATATACTCATGTAAACCCTCAGAAAAGGGGATCCGCAATTTGACCTAGCGAAACTCTGTACTTTTGCTCTCACAAATGCTTTCTAAACGGCTTAATAAAATTAGACCTTTGGATCTTTGTTTATGTTTTGGTAGCTTTTACTCAGAAATTTCACCTCTTAACTAATCCTCGACAAATTCGGTTGGCGTGGATTTATACTCCCACAAATACCTTTCGAGCCAATATCAGATATGCCGGGGTACCTCTGTTCGAGCCAGAAAGGTCACGAATTCCAACTTTTGCTACGAGTAGATCCATTGGCTCATCAGTGTTAAGTTCAACTAAAATGTCAGATTTAACGGGGGATACATGAACTCCCGCCAGCAAATCGGCCGCAGACCCATCGAATCTCTCGTAAGCACCTGCAAACTTAGTCATCCACTCGGTGAGCTGCTTCATCTCAGTATCAAGGGCTGGCGGCTCCTCGCCTTGGAGCAATTCGATAAGCTGAAAATTGCCTTCAATTTGAAAAAGATCGAGCATGTCTTCTTTTGACTGGCCAGTCAGCTTATCGACTATCTTATGGGCTCACGAGACCTTGCCTTGGAACTTCTCCACCGTCTCATGCTTTGCATCTACCATAGCTCGAGTTACTTTCGATTCGAGGAGCTCGTCTGCTGCCTCCAACACCCTTGTCAGCTCATCTATCTTTGCATCACACTTAGCTTTAGCCGATTCAAGCACCATGTTACGTTAATCTTGCTCCTCACGCTTCTTCTCAAGAAGTTCCTTCTCCGACCTCAAACCTTTAATCATCTTGGCAGCTTGTTCCCGCTCAGCAAGATGTTTATCTTCCACCTCTTTTAGCCGTAACTCGAGCTCAACGGCTTTGTCTTCTAGCATCCTCAACTCGGAGTGTATCCCTTTGGGCATCCGATTCATAACCAAGTGCTAACTTATTCAGATATGCCACAAACTGCACAAATACGATGGAAAGATTAAAATTGAACTGTGGAGCAAACTACAAAAGAGAGCTCGGGAACTACCTTAACTCCACGGAGGGCCATATCCATGTAGGATTCTCTCATATTCAGAGTATCTGGGGGAGGAAGACGGTCATTAGGATGAGTAATCCTCTAAAATAGAGCAACTGCAGACGCATCATCATTATAGAGAGCCCCAGGTGCCATAGACACGGTCGGCTCGGTGGAAGAAGGAACCGCCTCTGGGATAGATCGGCGCTGCTTCTTGTAGACATCATCTTCAGCCTTGCCTTTTCCATTTTTCGATGCGGTACATTTACGTCTCGGTGCATTCTTATCTATTTCTTTGTCTTTTCCCTTGCCTTTGCTTTTCTTGTTATCGTGATGAGCGGCAAGGGTAGAATCCAAGGGTCTTTTCTCCAAAGAAAGACCTGTTATGATCTCCCGGAAAGTAGTAGAAACCAGCCCGGTCGGGTTAACAGTTGGCTCGGGGACATTGCCCGCTACGATATGGCTCGGGTACCGAACCTGAGAAGAAGCAGCTCGTTTTAATTTTTCAAGAGCCTCCATTCGTTTTGCTGTCTCCATAGCTTCAGCTTCTACCTTGGCTTTAGTGGCTTCTCTATCACGAAACATTGGTCTCTTCATTGAGTTCATCGAGGAGTTTGAAGAGGAAGAAGGATCAACAGAGTAATCATCCGAGAGGACTCGGGCTCTTTCGATACGCTGAAGATGAAAGTCTCTCTTCCAATTACACTTGCGAGCCACAAGTTCTTGATGGATAACAGACAGGTCAGGGGGTATTGAAAGCTGAAGATGGCGAACTGCACAAAAGGAAAACGAAGATCAAAATATGAGAAAAGTACTAAGTAGCACATTAAGCCGAGCTATAGCTATTAATCAGCTAGCGATTGCTCCCCAACTCGTCTTGACCAAGCACAGACAGCTCGAATCTATTGAAGCTTTAGAAATCGGGACATAAAAGAAACGATCCTCTGGGAACTCATCTTTATTCGAGAAACCATGTATAATCTTCCTTTTAGTCTTATTTGAAATATAATACTTCAACTGTTCCTTCGGACCACGACGTCTGAACTCCAGGAGACAATTCAGGTGATCAACCCCGATCTCTACATCACACTCGTAACAACGAGTCAGTATCCGAACTAAGTGATGAACGCCTCGGGTATTGATCTGAGCAAGAGCAAGATTGTGCTCCCATAGAAATCGGAGAATGACTTCAGGGATCGGGAACCAGAGAAGAGAGAGGTAGAAGAAGCTTTCATAAAGGGTAAAACGGTCCGGGGGAGGTTTGTCAGCACGGTCTTAAGTCGAAGGATGTACAAACTCAATACTCTCCGAAATCCCGAACCGTTGTCTAAGATCTTCTAAGGACTCGGCGGTGGATAGGCTCTACCCAGGAGGGTCGGGTCGTATCATCTTTTTCTTTTTCTTATGAGGAGCTCGTCTCAATGGACCGACAAGATGCTCCAACTCTTGCCTCGCAACGCCAGGGTCATAAAACCAATCTTTCGACTCGGGTTTTACAGAATCCGCTACTTTGTTGAAAGGATTCACTGTTTCGTCAAAAGGGGAATCGTGAAGCGAAGGCACCACGACTTCGAGACGGCTCGGGGCATTGCTCCCGGTTTCTTCTGACGAAGACCATACGATTTTTCTACCAAGGCCCGACTATTGATCCCGCTGAATCATCTAGAGTTTCAGTAGCGATTGTACATTCCGGTTCAGCTCGGGTTGAATTTCGAGAAGAAGACGGCTCGTAGTACAGAGATCTACTGGGGCTCTCGAACAACATAGCTTATACAGGTCGGGTACCTCGAGAACAGATTATGGAATCCTTCGAAAACAGATCGAGGGTTTTCCTTCAAAAACGGATCAAACGGATCGGGTTTGTCTTCAAAAGATGGCTCGATTTCTCTTTGAAGATGGGTCATTTTCTCTTTGAAGATGGATCGGAATCTCTTTGAAGATAGATCAGAATTCCTTTGAAGATTGATCGGAATCTTCAAGTGGTTCACCGGAAAACCCAAAGGCGACGACGGCGCAATTGAAGATCGACCGGAAAACTCAAGAGGGACGGTGGCGAGAAGTAACCCAAACCAAAACTAAAATAATAAAGGAGGAGAGAGAAGAAAAGAAAGAAGAATACTTATTTTAATGGATTTTTAGAGAATGAAGATTGTGAGGAGAAACCTCCTACACTTCGGACTTATATAGACACTTAAGATATTGATGACATCATTTACCTCGGGAATCAGCAAAAAATGCTTACACTTCCAGAGAGAAACAAAAAAATCACCAAGTCAAATAATTTCCGAGCCATGTCTCCGCGACGAGAAACCCGAGCCAACGACACGATAAACCCGAGCCGTAGGATAAGTTACAAAAGTAAAATAGCTCGGGGGTACTTCGAAGACAAAAGGCTCGGGTATCTTCACCAAAGAGAAAACGGCTCGGGGCGTATCAAAGATACTCATGATACCGCTCTATAAACGGCTCGGGGTATCTTTAAATGAGGAAAATGGCTCGGTGCCTCCATCAAAAGGGGCTCGGGTATCTTCGCCGAAAATAGCTTGGGATTTTTGACAGTTTGAATCGTCAATCTCAGATTACCACTTACACTTTGGCACCAACATCACTGATACTGCCAAACTTGGGGGCTACCTGTTGGGGTCAAATCCCTCCTGCTGAGGATCGACGATTTCAGAGTGATCAAGTATAGGAGAAAATTAGCATGGGTACCCCGACCCGTAACCATATACGTGGGTCGGGTACCCCGACCCGTAGCCATATACTTGGGTCAGGTACCCTGACCCTTAGCTATACACGTGGATCGGATACCGTGACCCGTAACAATACACGTGGGTCGGGTACCCCGATCCGTAACAATACACGTGGGTCGGGTACAGTAGGGGTCCATTTTCACACCTCTGAAGTTAACTGATGAGAAATTGCCTAAGTATCAGAGGAGCATAACCCGATGCATGAAACGTAGTGAACCCGAGCCAAAACTTAAAAATGGCTCGGGGTCATCAAGAAGGAAACGGCTTGGGGTCGTCGAAGGAAACGGCCCAGGGTCGTCGGAAAAAATGGCTCGAGGTCGTCGAAGGAAATGGCTCGGGGTCGTCGAAAGAAATGGCTCGGGGTCGTCGGGAGAAATGGTTTGAGGTCGTCGAAGGAAACGGCTCGGGGTCGTTGTTGGGGTCCAATCTGACCTGCTGAGGATCGACAATTCCGAGTGATCAAGTATGGGAGAAAATCAGTCGGGGTACCCCGACCCGTAACCATACACGTGGATCGGGTACCCCAACCCATAACCACACACGTGGGTCGGGTACCCCGACCCGTAGCTATACATGTGAGTCGGGTACCCAGACTCGTAACCATACACGTGGGTCGGGTACTCCGACCCGTAGATATATACGTGGGTCGGATATCCTGACCCGTAGCTATACACGTGGGTCGGGTACCCCGTCCCGTAGCTACACATATGGGTCGAATACCCCGACCCGCAGCTACGCACATGGGTCGGATACCCCGACCCGTAGCTACCCACGTGGGTCGGGTACCCCGTCCCGTAATGGAACAGATGGATCGAGTAACACAAGGCAAACCCACGATATTTAGTTAAGGTAATCCCAATCCAAACCAAAGTCAAGCCCAGTGGACCCGAGCTGAAGATGGTGGTTTCGACGAAACCAAGCCAGGCCCAAGACAACAACGAATTCACAACAAGCCCACAAACAAAAGTGGACCGAACATGGACAAGAAGCCCAATAGGTAAAGCTGATTTAAGAAAGACCCGAAGAAACAGAAAATCTTCATTATCTCTTAGAAATAGGTTTGGCCGACTCTGGCTTGTATATATACTCATGTACATCCTCAGAAAAGGGGATCCGCAATTTTACCTAGCAAAACTCTGTACTTTTGCTCTCATACATAAAGCTTTCTAAACAGTTTAATAAAAACCATCTTTGGATCTTCGTGTTTGTGGTTTTAATCTCAGAAGTTTCAGATCCCTCTTAAAGTCTTGACAAATCTAATTGTTCGAGTTTTGACTCCCACAATTTGGCGCCGTCTGAGGGGAGAGGAAACTTTCTTACACTAAGGAACCACCGTACGAACGATCCGAAGAAAATGACCAACGACAGAGAAAGGCGAGCTGACGACCCGTAGGATACTGAAGGCGATGGATCCGGAGCTAAAGATGCACCAGCGCTTGTAGTTTTGGAGACGAGCCCGGAGGCCCTGACGCAGATAAAGACGATGGTGGAGACGCTGCTAAAAAAGATGGAGGAACAGGATAAGTTGAACACGACGATGACCAACAAGCTGGAAGTCCTTGTCACTGCGAGCCAAGCCCGAGTTAGGGGCTCAGGAGTTTACCTAATAAGGCGCCCCGTTCAACATCTCAACCCGACAGCCCTGGATCTCTCAACACCTCTTGATGCACTGAGAACCCGAGGCGGATTACCTCCACCGAACCGACCAACCTCAACCACCAAACTAAATGCGGGAGCGCAAGAAAAAAATATGCAGACTGCGGACGAAATGAATCCGGTGATCGACTTGGAGGAAAACCCGGAGGGCGAGCACGACGTGGAAGCTGAACTCGCAGGTGCAAGCGGAGCTCGAGTCGAAAGAAGTGGTGCTGATCTAGTCCGTGATCAAGACTTTACCGAGGAAGAGGAGAACATCCTCTGGGTCCAGTGAGCCCAGATCGAAGAAGAGCGAAAAGAAGTAATCCGAGCTCAGAAGGAGGAGATAGCTGAAATTCGAGCCGATATGGAGCGAGCTGCCGCAGAGATAAGATATCTCCGATCTCATATGCATAGGGCTACCAGCAAGGCCATAACAAACAAGTCAATGATCCAGGATGAGACCTGCAAGGCAGATGGAGGACCAGAATCTCAATTGTAGATAGATACAGTCAACAAGGATGAAAAATCCTGCAGATATTAAAGAGGAAGCAATGGCCATGGACGAGGATTCAATTCCCCTCTCTCCCGACGTCAACCCACTTCACGAAACGAAAAGTGTCGAGATGGACGAAGCGTCACGGGAAATGAAATACGGCTGCGACAAAGGGTGGCTCGATGACATCCGATGATACATCTGCGATGGTATCTTACCTTCCGATAAGTGGGCAGCTCGCAAGCTCCGGGCGCAAGCGGCTCGTTACATTTTGCTCGATGGAAATTTTTTCAAATGGAGAGTCTCGGGACCATTACTCACCTGCGTTGAAAAAAAGGAGGCAAGAACAATCATGGAGGAAGTCAATAGTGGTTCATGTGGTAACCATTCAGGAGGAAGAACTTCGGTAATAAAAATCAAACGACACGGTTATTATTGGCCGACTATGATACAGGATTGCGAGAAGTTCTCCGCTAGATGTAGGAAGTGTCAGCGCCATGCACCAATGATTCATCACCCAACCGAGATGATATCATCACCGTATCCGTTCATGCGATGGTCCATGGACATTGTCGGACCTTTACATCCTTCGAAGCAGAAAAGATTCTTACTGGTCTTGACGGACTATTTTTCAAAGTGGGTGGAGGCAGATTCTTATGCCAGTATCAAGGACGCACAAGTCGAAAGTTTCGTATTGAAAAATATCGTGTGCCGACATGGAGTCCCATATGAGATCGTCACCGATAATGGTTCGCAATTTATCTCCACAAGGTTCGAAACTTTTTGCGAGAAGTGGAAGATCCGACTAAGCAAATCCACCCCAAGGTATCCACAAGGAAATGGCCAAGCAGAAGCAGTTAACAAAACAATTCTGGACGGTCTAAAAAAATGTCTCGACGAAAACAAAGGACGGTGGGCTGACGAACTGGAAGGAGTATTGTGGTCTCATAGGACAACACCGGGACGAGCAACCAACAAAACTCCATTCGCCCTTGTCTACGGGACAGAATGCATCATTCCACCAGAGATACATTTTCCAGGAGTCCGCCGAAGACTTCTCCCAGAACAAGAAGGGCTCACTCACTTATTGATGCTTGATGAGTTGGACTTGATCAACGAAAGGCGGGATCAAGCTTTGATCCGAATTCAGAATTACCAGAACGCAGCAGCAAAGTACTACAACTCTCATGTACGAAATCGATAGTTCTACGAAGGAGACTTAGTCCTATGGAAGGTTTTACAGAATACAGCAGAACGGGACGCCGGCAAACTTGGAGCCAATTGGGAAGGACCTTACAAAATCACAAAAGTAATCCGACCCGGAGTATATGAACTCGTCAACATGTCTGACGTTCCAATACCAAGATCGTGGAAGTACTATCCTTAAGGTACTTTACCTGAACTACGGGGCGGCTTGATCCCTGTAAGGGTACGTAGGCAACTCGTCTTTGGATGGGTTCAGCTGCCCCCTCTATTAAAAAGGGGGAGAGAGTGGGTATGTATACTCGTATACTCCCACCTTTATAATAGGCTCTACGTCTACTTAATGCAAGCTTTTCAAAGCTAAGATCATCATATCATGCCCTTTTCGGAAAACAAAAGCCTTAACAAAACAGGCATCCCATTCGCATCCTTTACGGATTACTCCGAGTCTTAACTAAACAGACAACTCATCTCACTCTCATTGCTGCTGGCCACAGCAACGAACTAGTACATCCTTTACGGATCTAACTATTACATCCTAGCGGATTAAAAGCGCGCGATATATAAATGTCTATGATCATTGTCGAAGCGGATATACTTACGGTAGCGTATCCGTAAACCGAAATGTTCATCTTAAACAAAAACAGCTGAATGTGACCATTGTCGGAGCGGATGTTTATGGTAACATATCCGTAAACCAAAATATTCATCTAAAAACCCGACAAACGAATCGTTGGTCGCGACATCTTACAAACGAAATACTAGACAAACTACTGTCTAAGGTATGAGATACATAAATACGTTTTACGGAAACCCAGTAACGTATCACTGGTCTAAACAAAATCTTACACATCCACAAAAGCCAAAGCTCTTCATTATATCCCAAGTTCAAAACTACTTGGCGATAAGATCTATACGCAAAAGGGAACATTTAGATCAAAAGCCTAGTTCATTAAAACGTCTAACATCAGATTAAAATCATCTTTGATACATGCAACAAAACAAGAACCAAGTCAAGAGTGGATAAAGCCATCCAGGCACAAAAGCTAAAGTTAAAAAAATAAGGAAGACAAACGGATAAAACCATCCAGGCGTCTGATCAAGTACACAGCAAAATACAACTAGCAAAGATAAAAGAAGAACTCAAGTGGCTTGCTCAGTCTCCTCGACCACAAGAGCTGCCTCAACAATCTTGTCAGCTCTCTCTTCAACAACCCTTTCAGTTGAAACCTCTGTTGTCTTCTCAAGAGGAGATTCGGGTTTCTTGTGCGATAAATCAGCAAGCTTGGACAGAGAAGGTTCAGCAACTCGAGTTGGAGACTGCTCGGGGATCTTCACGTCAGCAGGATCGGGATTGTCCTCTAAAGTTGGCTCGGGGACCCTTTCAGAAGCAACTTCGGCATCCGGCTTTGAAGAGTTTTCTTCTTCGGATGACCCTGATTGGGCTTTCGAATCAGGAATTCCTTTCGAGCCAATATCAGATATGTCGGTTACCTCTGTTCGAGCCAGATAGATCACGAACTCCAACTTGTGCTGCGAGTAGCTCCATTGGCGCATCAGTGTTAAGTTCAACGAGAATGTCAGACTTAACCGGGGATACGCGAAGTCCCACCAGCAGATCGGCCACAGATCCGTCGAATCTCTCGTAAGCACCTGCCAACTTACTCATCCTCTCGGTGAGCTGCTTCATCTCAACGTCAAGAGCTGGCGGCTCCTCACCCTAGAGTAATTCGATAAGCTGGACATTGCCTTCAATTTGAGCAAGATCGAGCATGTCTTCTTTACACTGACCAGTCAGCTTCTCGACCATCTTATGGGCTCGGGAGACCTTGCCTTGGAATTTCTCCACCATCTCGCGCTTCACATCTACCATAGCTCGAGTTACTTTCGATTCGAGGAGCTCGTCTGCTGCCTCAAGCGTTCTTGTCAGCTCGCCTATCTTTGCATCATTAGCTTTAGCCGATTCGAGTACCATGTTACATTTCTCCGCGTCATCGCGCTTCTTCTCAAGAAACTCCTTCTCCGGCCTTAAACCTTTAATCACCTTGGTGGCTTATTCCCGCTCGGCTAGATGTTTATCTTCCACTTCTTTCAGTCGCGACTCAAGCTCAACGACTTCTTTTCTAGCATCCTCAACTTGGAGTGTATCCCTTCGGGCATCCGATTCATAAGCAAGTGCTAACTTATTCACATATGCCACAAACTGCACAAACACGATCGAAAGATTAAAATAGAACTGTGGAGCAAACTACAAAAAGAGAGAGAGCTCGGGAACTACCTTAACTCCACGGAGTGCCATGTCCGCGTAGGATTTGCTCCTATTTAGAGTATCTGGGGGAGGAAGGCGATCATTAGGGTGAGCAATCCTCAAAAACAAAGCAGCTGTAGCCGCTGCATCATTATAGAGAGCCCCAGGTGCCATAGACACAGTCGGGTCAGTGGAAGAAGAAACCGCCTCGGGGACAGATCGGCGCTGCTTCTTGGAGACATTATCTTCAGCCTTGCCTTTTCCTTTATCCGACGCAGTATGTTTACGGCTCGTCGCATTCTTCTCCGTCTCTTTGTATTTTCCCTTGCCCTTGCTTTTCTTGTTACCTTGATGAATGGCAAGGGTAGAATCCAAGGGTCTTTTCTCCGAAGGTAGACCTGCTACGATCTGTCGGGAAGCAGTAGAAACTGGCCCGGTTGGGTTAGCAGTTGGCTCGGGGACATTGCCAGCTATGGTATGGCTTGAGCCCCGAGTCTGAGAAGGAGCAGCTCGTTTCGACTTTTTAAGAGCCTCCATTCGTTTTGCTGTCTCCGCAGCTTCAGCTTCTGCCTTGGCTTTGGCGGCTTCTCTATCACAAAATGTTGGTCTCTTTATTGAGTTCGTCGAAGAGTTCGAAGAGGAAGAACGATCAACAGAGTAACCGTCTGAAATGGCTCGGTCTCTTTCGATACGCCGAAGGTGAAAGTCTCTCTTCCAGTTACATTTGCGAGCCGCGAGTTCTTGATGGACAGCAGATATGTCGGGGGTATTGAAAGCCAAAGATGACGAGCTGCACAAAAGGAAAACGAATATCAGAATACGAGACAAGTACTAAGTAGCACATTAAGTCGAGCTGTAGCTATGAATCAGCAACCGATTGCTCCCCAACTCGTCTTGACCAAACACAGACAGCTCGAGTCTATTGAAGCTTCAGAAATCCGGACATAAAAGAAACGATCCTCTCGGAATTCATCTTTGTTCGGGAAACAATGGATAATCTTCCTCTTGGTCTTATTCGAAATATAATACTTCAACTGTTCTTTCGGACCACGTCGCCTGAATTCCAGGAGATAATTCAGGTGATCAACCCCCGATCTCTATATCACACTTGTAACAACGAGTCAGTATCCCAACTAAGTGACGAAAGCCTCAGGTATTGATATGAGCAAGAGCAAGATTGTGCTCCCACAGAAATCGGAGAACGACTTCAGGGATCGGGAACCAAAGAAGACAAAGGTAGAAGAAGCTTTCGTAAAGAGTAAAATGGTTCGGGGGAGGCTTGTCAGCACGATCTGAAGTCAAAGGAAGCACAAACTCAACACTCTCTGAAATCCCGAATCGTTGTCTAAGATCTTACAAGGACTCGGAGGTGGATAGACTCGACCCAGGAGGATTGGGTCGTATCACCTTTTTCTTCTTCTTCTTACGAGCTCATTTCAATTGACCGAAAAGATGCTCCAACTCTTGCCTCGCAACTTCAGGGTCATAAAACCAATCTTTCTGCTCGAGCTTTACAGAATCCGCTTCTTCATCGAAGGGATTCACTATTTCGTCAAAAGGGGAATCGTGAAGCGAAGGCACCACGACTTCGAAACGGCTCGGGGCGTTGCACCCGTTTTCTTCTGACGAAGAACATACGATTTTTTTACCAAGACCCGAAGGCCTGACAATTGATCCTGCTGAATCATCTAGGGTTTTGGTGGCAATTCTATATGCCGGTTCAACTCGAGTTGAATTTCGAGAAGGAGACAGCTCGCAATACGAAGATCTGCTGGGACTCTCGAACAATATAGCTTTTACGGGTCGGGTACTTCAGAAACAGATCGGGGACTCCTTCAAAGGACGGATTGGGATTTTTTGTTTCCTCAAAAATATATCAAACAGATCGGGTTGTCTCCAAAAAAGACGGCTCGGGTTCTCTTTGAAGATGGGTCGTTTTCTATTTTGAAGATGGATCGGGATTCTGTTGAAGATGGATCGGAATTCTTTTGAAGATAGAACGGAATCTTCAAACAGTTCACCGGAAAACCCAAAGGCAAGGGTGGCACAGTTAAAAATCGGTCGGAGAACTCAAGAGGGATGGCGGCAAGAAGTAACCCGAACCAAAACTAAAATAATAAAGGAAGAGAGAGAAGAGAGGAAAGAAGAATACATGTTTTGGAGGATTTTTGGAAAATGAAGATTGTGAGGAGGAGCCTCCTACGCTTCGCACTTATATAGACAGTTGAGGCTTTGATGACATCATTTACCTCGGGAATCAGCAAAAAAATGCTTGCACTTCCAGAAAAAAGCATAAAAAATCACTAAGTTAATAAATTCCCGAGCCGTGTATCCGTGACAAGGAACCTGAGCCAACGACATACCCGAGCTGTAGGATAAGCTACAAGAGTAAGACAGCTTGGGGTACTTCAAAGGCAAAGAACAGCTCGGGTATCGTCACTAAGGAGAAAATAGCTCGGGGCTTTTTTGAAAATGCCCATGATACCTCTCTATAAAGAGAATGGCTCGGGGTCTCCATCAAAAGGGGCTCGGGTATCCTCTCCAAAAATGGCTCGGGCATCCTCTCCGAAAACGGCTCGGGTATCCTCTCTGAAAATGGCTCGGGTATCCTCTCCAAAAACGGCTCTGATACCCTCTTCAAAAATAGTTCGGGTATCCTCTCCAAAAAAAGCTTGGGATTTTCGACAGTTTGAATCGTCGATCTCAGACTACCACTTACACCTCGGCACCAACATCACTGATACTGCCAAGCTGGGGGGCTACCTGTTGGGGTCAAATCCCACCTGCTGACGATCGACGATTCAGAGTGATCAAATATGGGAGAAAATCAGTCGGGGTACCCCGACCCGTAACCATACACGTGGATCGGGTACCCCGACCCACAGCAATACCCATGGGTCGGGTACCCCGACCCGTAACCAAACACGTGGATCCGGTACCGACCCATAACCACACACGTGGGTCGGATACCCGACCTGTAACCAGACACGTGGGTCGGGTACCCCGACCCGTAGCAACACACGTGGGTCGGGTACCCCGACCCGTAGCAACACACGTGGGTCGGGGACCCCGACCCGCAGCTACACACGTGGGTCGGGTTCCCCTACCCGCAGCTACACACGTGGGTCATGTACCCCGACCCGCAGCTACACACGTGGGTCGGGTACCCGACACGCAGCTACGCACGTGGGTCGGGTACCCCGACCCGCAGCTACGCACGTGGGTCGGGTAACCTGACCCGTAACAATACACGTGGGTCGGGTACCCCGACCCGTAACAATACACGTGGGTCGGGTACCCCGGCCCGTATTGGAACAGATGGATCGAGTAACCCAAGGCAAATCCGCGATATTTAGTTAAGGGAATCCCAATCCAAACCAGAGTCAAGCCCAGTGGACCCGAGCTGAAAATCGTGGTTTCGACGAAACCAAGCCAGGCCCAAGACAACAAGGAATTCACAACAAGCCCACAAACAAAAGTGGACCGAACATGGACAAGAAACCCAAAAGGTCAAGCCGACTTAAGAAAGACCCGAAGAATGAGGAAATCTTCCTTATCTCTTAGGAATAGGTTTGACCGACTCTGGCTTGTATATACACTTATGTACATCCTTAGAAAAGGGGATCCGCAATTTTATCTAGCAAAACTCTGTACTTTTGCTCTCATACATAAAGCTTTCTAAACTCTGTATTTTTGCTCTCATACATAAATCTTCCTCGGAAAAGGGGATTCGTGTTTGTAGTTTTAATCTCATAAGTTTCAGATCCCTCTAAAGTCTTGACAAATCTTATTGTTCGAGTTTCAACTCCCGCAGTCGTCGAAGGAAATGGCTCGGGTCGTCGAAAAGAAACATCTCGGGGTCAAGAGGAAATGGTTCGGGGGGATATCCCTTGCAACTAGGAGAGACGGCTCGGTGTCACTGGCACTGTCACCCGAGCCATGAAGCGACGCCATCCGAATCGTGAAGCGACGCCACCCGAACCGTGAAACGACGCCACCCGAACCGTGAAGTGATGCCACCCAAACCATGTAGCGACATCACCCGAACCATGAAGCGATGCCACCCGAACCGTGAAGTGATGCCACCCGAACTGTAAAGCAACACCACCGGAACCATGAAACGATGCCACTCGAGCCGTAATGCCTGATGCCACCCGAGCCGAAGGTGATTGTTTCGACGAAACCAAGCCAGGCCCAAAACAACAAGGAATTCACAACAAGCCCACGAGCGGAAGTGGACAAAACCTGGACAAGAAGCCCAGCAGGCCGAGCCGACTTGAGAAAGGAAAACACCCGAAGAAACAGCAAATCTTCCTTATCTCTTAGGAATAGGTTTGGCCGACTCTACCTTGTATATATACTCATGAAAATCCTCAGAATAAGGGATCGGCAATTAACTGAGCAAAACCCTAGTCTTTTTTGCTCTGCAAATACTTGTACGAAAAACTTTACTTTACAGCAATAAAAACCAACTTTGGGTCTTCGTTTGTGTGGTTTTAATCTCAGAAGTTTCAGATCCCTCTAAAAGTCTTGACAAATCTAATTGTGCTAGTTTCGACTCCCACAATTTGGCGCCGTCTGTGGGGAGAGGAATTTTCTTACACCAAAAAGCCACTGCAACACCGATCCAAAGATGATGGCCAACGACGGAGACGAGAACGCTGCCGATATCAGAAACACCGGCGTGGAGGATAAGACGAACCGACTCGAAAATGCCAAGGAGGCTTCGGCAACACTGGCGGAGATGAAGGCTATACTGGAGACGCTGCTCAAGAAGGCTGAGGAATAAGACAAGCTGAATAGCACGATGACGGGCGAGCTGAAGGCCTTAGCAGCGACGAGTCAAACCCGAGGGGTGGGATCAGATCTGGACCCAGCGAGACGAATCAGAAGACGCCTCCACCCAACGGCCCTAGATTTCTCATCCTCGCTTAACCCGCCGAGAACCCGTGGAAGATTGCCACTACTCCATCAAAGCTCAGCAAACCTAGCTTCCGGAACGCAACAAACAGGCGACACACAGACGGAGGAGGAGCCGGAGGAGTCGGCTCCTATCATCAATCTAGAGGAGGAGAATCAAATGGAGCGCAACACGGAGAGCCGCGAGGACCCCAAACTCCCAGCAGCTGGCCAAATTTGAACCAAAAGGTGTGAAGCCATCCCAGAAGGAGATCAAAAACTAACCGAGGAGGAAGATAGCATCCTCTAGGCCGAGCAAGCACGGATCGATGGGGAGCGAAGAGCAGGGATCCGAGCCCAGAAGGAGGAGATGGCTGCAATGCGCATGGATATGGACAGAGCAGCCGCTGACATAAAGGCGGTCTGATCCATGATGCACAAGGCAACTAGCAAGGTACCCGAAATAGATCGCATTTTGGAGGAAGCAGAGAACACTCTGTTCATGGTGCGGATCACCAATTTACGAAGGAAAAACCGATCCAAAGGAGCATCTAACAGCTTTCGCCATAACCATGGGTCGCTCCAACTTCAAAGAAAGTGAGAAGCATGCCGGACAGTGCCTCCTTTTCGTGGAAAACCTCAAAGGTCCGGCACTACAATGGTTTTCCAGGCTCGAAAGGAACTCCATCGACAACTACAATCAGTTATCCGGAGCATTCCTGAAGCATTACTCCATATTAATGGATCCTAGAACTTCTGACGCCGACTTGTGGACCCTGCTTCAAGGGCAGAACGAAACACTTCGAAGTTTCGTCGGAAGATTCAAAGCATTCATGTCCAAAGTAGAAGGTTAGAGCGACAAGGTGGTCCTGCTAACCTTAAAACGAGCACGCTGGTTTAATTCTGATTTCTGAAAGGAGATCGCACTGAACGCCCCCACAACGATACAAGACGTGATGCACCGAGCTGCAGATTTCATAACCGAAGAAGAGGAGATGAAGATCCTCACCGAGAAGTACGGAAAGGCAAAACCACCAAGCCATCCTCCCCAGGCTTTAAATTCTTCGAACGGTAAGAGAAACAATTAAAGTCGAGGCTATGTTCAGCACGAGGGAGGCTTTCGAGGAGCTCATAATTATCAAATGGACACCCCTGGATACGGTCGAGGAAGAGGCCGAGGTCGCGGAAGAGGTTCGTGGAGCACATGGACCAAAAGCGGCATTTCTTATGATAAAATGGCTTACTGCGAGCACCATCACATCTATGGACAATCCACCGCAAACTGTCGCATCCTTGGCCTGAAACACGCCAACAAGTTAGTAGCTGGCGAACTTGGAGGAAACATCAGCCTTAAGAATTTCGAGATGGACGTGAACACTTTCAAACTCGAACAGACAAAGGAAGATCATTCCAAGCGTAATAGACGGGATGACGAGGCACGACCCTCCAGATCGAGAAGGAGAATAAGTATGATAATGGGAGGTTCTCATTATTGCTCGGATACTGTCTCATCGATCATAGCATTCCAACGACGGGCGGACGTCAGCATCAACTAGTCCAAACCCTCAAAGTTTCCAAATGACGTGATCTCATTCGAAGAAATGGAGACAATCGGAATAGACAAGCCGCACGACAACCCTCTCGTCATCGAATTGATTGTGAACGATTGCGACGTAGCCCGCGTATTGGTAGACACTGGAAGCACTGTGGATGTAATCTTCCTCGAGACACTTAGAAGAATGAATGTCGATCGATCCAAAATAGTATCAACCCCGAAGCCATTGACTGGATTTTCCGGGGAAACTATAATGACTACAGGGACGATCAAGCTTACTGTCCAAGCTGGTGAGGTGACAAAAATCGTCGAATTCTCTGTAGCTGATCACCCAGCAATCTACAACGTCATTAGGGGAACCCCCTGGTTGAATTCTATGTGCGCTGCGGTTTCGACATATCACCTCTGCTTGAAGTTCCCTACCCCAAACGGAGTAAAACCAATTCGTGGGAACCAAAAGGAGTCTCACGTCTGCTTTTTAATCGCACACAAGCTTAGAAATCCGGTGGCAAACTCAAAGCGTAACAAAATGAAGATAGACCGAGAGCCGGTCAAAGAGCTTTCCAAACTCAGAGCGCGGAGGATTGCAAAGAAGAAGTAACTAAGCCAACATGCAATCCCGTAGTATCATTTTGCATCGACAATGAACATCCGGAGGGATGCGTAGAAATTGGAGCAATGCTTGATGGAAAAATCAAGGAAGAGCTCGTTTTATTCTTGAAAAAGAATGTGAACACTTTTGCGTGGGCGGCGGAGGACATGCTCGACATTGATATCGGCATAACAAGCCACGAGCTGAATGTTGACCCAACGTTCAAACCAGTGAAGCAGAAAAGTAGAAACCTTGGGCCAACATACAACCAAATCCTGATGAACCCTGACGATCGGGAGAAAACAGCTTTTATAATAGGTCGTGCAATATACTGCTATAAGGTGATGCCGTTCGGCTTGAAAAATGTCGGAGCAACATATCAGCGGGTGGTGAACAAGATGTTCACTGATCACCTCGGAAAAATAATGGAGGTTTATATAGATGATATGCTAGTGATATCACTAATAGAGCAGGATCACATGGCTCATCTCGAGGAATGCTTCTCACAGCTGAACTTTCACAACATGAAGTTAAATCCAACCAAATGCAGATTCGCGGTCACATCAGGATTATTCCTCGGATACTTAGTCACTCACCGTGGCATTGAAGCAAACCCTAAGAAAATCGATGCGCTCATCCATATGACTTCCCCGAAGATGAAAAGGGAAGTGCAAAGACTTACCGGGAGGGTAGCTACACTTAACAGATTCATCTCATGATCCACCGACAAATGTCTGCCTTTCTACGATACGTTGCGGGGGACCAAGAAGTTTGAGTGGACTGAAAAATACGAAGAGGCTTTTCAACAGCTGAAGACTTACCTGGCTACCCCTCCAGTTCTCGCAAAACCAGTAGCAGGAGAGCCGCTTTTTCTGTACACCGCGATCTCCACCACAGCAGTAAGTGGCGTGTTGATTCGAGATGAGCGCGGGGAACAAAAGCCAATCTTCTACGTTAGCAAAACCCTTACAGATGCTGAGACGAGGTACCCGCAAATGGAAAAATTGGCACTATCTGTTATAATGTCCGCAAGAAAACTGAGGCCTTACTTCCAGTCGCACACAATCGTGGTCCTGATTACCTCACCGTTGAGATCTATTTTGCACAGCCCGAGTCAATCGGGAAGGTTAGCAAAATGGGTAACTGAGCTGAGTGAATATGACATCGAATATCGCGGATGCACGTGTGCAAAATCTCAAGTGCTGGCTGATTTCCTGATCGAACTCCTTGAAGAAAGCATCGACAATGAAACACAGAACCTGCCTTGGAAGCTTCACGTCGATGGCGCATCCTCCAAAAATGGCTCTGGAGTAGGGGTGCGCCTAACCTCCCCAACCGGTGAAATTTTGGAACAATCGTTCCCCTTGGGATTTCGCGCATCCAACAATGAAGCAGAGTATGAAGCCCTCATTGCCGGAATAAAACTCACTGGTGGCCAGAAGATCAAGCAGCTTCACGCATTCTACGACTCCTAGTTGGTCGCAAATCAATTCAGTGGAGAGTACGCAGCAAAGGATGATCGAATGGAAGCATACCTAAAAATCGTCAAGGAATTGGCTGCGTGATTCAAAGAATTCATGCTAACACGCATCCCGCGAGGAGAGAATACTTCGGCCGACACACTTGCAGCCCTTGCATCAACTTCCAATCTGGATCTAAAGAGAATTATCCGGGTAGAATTCATCTAGTATACAAACATCAATCTTTCCAACACAGTGAACGCCATAACTCATTCACCAGCAGCTAAGCCAGCTACATTAGTCACAATCAAGCAAGAGGAGACAGCTGAAATGTAGGAAGGACCGGTAAACCCACCGTCCACCGAACCCGATATTGCTCCAATGGAAGAGGACATTCTCGAAGAGTCAGCAATCAACGAAAGCAATGACGACCCTGTCGTCGAATCACAACCCGATGAAGAAGCAAGCGAGATCAACGATGAAGCAGAATATGGCTGCGACAAGCAGTGGCTCGACGTAATCAGAAAATATTTATACGACGGGGTTTTACCGATCGAAAATTGGGTGGCTCGTAAGCTTCGGACCCAGGCTGCACGTTACGTTCTACTCGATGGAAATGTCTTTAAGTGGAGATTCTTAGGACCATTGTTAAGTTGCGTAGAAGGAAAGGACGCAAGGAAGATCATGGAAGAAGTTCACAACGGTTCATACGGTAATCATTCAAGAGGAAGAGCACTAGCAATAAAAGTCAAACATCGCGGTTATTATTGGCCAACGATGATCAAAGACTGCAAGGAGTTTTCAGCCAAATGCGAGAAATGTCAACGCCACGCACCAATGATTAACCAACCAACCGAATTGCTCTCCTCAATTTCGTCTCCATACTCGTTCATGCGGTGGTCCATGGATATCGTCGGGCCATTAGATCCCTCGAAGCAGAAGCAATTCCTGCTGGTTTTGACAAAATGGGTCGAACCCGACTCCTACGCTAGCATTAAAGATGCACAAGTGGAGGCCTTTGTCTGGAAGAATATCATATGTCGGCATGGAGTACCATACGAGATGGTGACGGACAATCGCTCACAGTTCATTTCTAATCATTTTGAAGCTTTCTGGAAAAAACAGAAGATCAGACCTAGCAAGTCCACTCCAAGGTATCCACAAGGGAACGGTCAAGCAGGAACAATCAACAAAACAATCCTTGATGGTTTGAAAAAGTGTCTCGACGAAAAGAAAGGACGTTGGGCAGACAAATTAGAGGGAGTGTTGTGGTCTCGTCGCACAACTCCAAGATGAGCAACTAGTGAAACCCCATTCGCCCTTGACTATGGGACGGAATGTGTCATTCCAACAGAAATACACTTTCCTGGCGTTCGCCGCAGACTTCTTCCGGCGCAAGAAGGACTTAATCACCTGTTGCTGCTTGACGAATTGGATTTAATCAACAAAAAACGACATCAAGCCTTAATCCGGATCCAGAACTATTAGAACGCAGTAGCAAAATACTCAACTCCAACATTCGAAGACGAAAATTTTACGAAGGAGACTTAGTTTTGCAGAAATTTTTCCAAAGCATAGCAAAAACGAATGCCGGAAAACTAGGAGCAAACTGGGAAGGACCTTACAAAATCATGGAGGTAGTCAAACCCGGTGTTTACAAACTCGCCAGCATGACCAATGTTCCAGTACCAAGATCATGGAACGCAATGCATCTCAAGAAGTACTATCACTAAGCCATTTTACATGAACTACGGGGTGACTTGATCCCTGCAAAAGGTACGTAGGTAGCCCGTTTTCGGATGGGTTCAGTTGCCCCCTCCTTAAAAAAAAGAAGGGGAGTGGGTACGTATACTCGTATACTCCCATCTTTACAATAGACTATATGTCTAACTAAAGCAAAATTTTCGAAGCTAAATTCTTCAAATCACTTCCTTTACGGATTACTAAAGCCTTAACAAAACATGCATCCTACCCACATCCTTTACGGATTATTCAAAATCTTAACTAAACAGACATCTCATCTCACTCTCGTTGCTGCTGGGCACATCAACTAACTACTACACCCTTGATGGATAAACCATTACATCCTTCTTAGGATCAAAAATGCGTTATATAAATATTTGTTCATTGTCGGAGTGGATATGTTTATGGTAGCATATCCGTAAACCGAAATGTTCATCCTATACTACATAAGCATATGTCCATTGTTGGAGCGGATGCATTTACGGTAACGTATCCGTAAACTAAAATGTTCAAACTAAACTATGCAAACGTATGATCAATTTCAGAGCAGGGAAGTTTATAGTAACATATCTGTAAGCCGAATTGTTCATCTCAAACACAACTATGCAAACCTATACTTAGATCCATTCATCGGAACAGTTATATTTCATCAAGGCAATACCAACAAAGCATTTATACTTGTTGAACAAACAAAGGAAACAAATTACTTTGTTCTTATCGAAACACTGAGATGCCGTCTTAATATCAATATCCTGAAATAACACGATCAGGGATGATAAAACAAAAAATTGTTCTTAATAAAACAACAAACACGGATAAAGCCATCCATGCACCAACTAAAACTGTTTAACTATACAAAGAAGAGAGGATCGTAAATCTTTGTCTCTTCGGGGTTATGGTTTTCTCTTGCTCATCTCCTCCGCATTCTTCGGGCACAGTCTTGGAACACTCCTCTGGCTTCTTTTTAATGACGAGGTCGACGACTTTCTCTGGCTCGGTGCTCTTTTCGGGAGAGGGTTCGGGATTCATCTCCGGAGAAGAAATGCCTTTGCCCGAATCAGAGGACATTGGATCTTCCGAAGTTTTCTTCAGGCTTAAGACAGCTAAGCGCGGAGTTTCTCTGTTCAAACCAGAGAAATCTTGACCACCGACGCTCGCAGCAGCTGTCTCCATGGGCTCACCTACGTTAAGCTCCTTGAGAATGTCAGAATGTATGGGAGACAACCTCAAAATCTCCCTCGTCTCGGCCACGAGTTTGGAGAATACTTCGTGAGCTCCATCGAGATCCCCCTTTTGTTCAGCCAAATCCTTTGCCTCGGAGTTAAGGGATGGCGGCTCGCCGCTTTGAAGTAGCCCTATGAACTGAAGGTTGCCTTCGATCTGAGCAAGATCAAGCATATTTTCTTTTGGCTCGCCATCGATCCTGCCGAGAAGCATTTTGGCTCGGGAGACTCTATCCTCAAACATCGACATCATCTCATGTTTCGCCTCAAGAATGGTCTGCTCCCTCTTGACCTCGTGGAGCTCGTTCACCGCTTCAAGTTGCCTCGTCAAGCTGGCTATGTGAGAATCGCGCTTTGCCCTGCCCGATTCCAGCCGCATGATTCGGTTATCGGCTTCTTTTCGTTGCTTCTCGTTCCCCTCCATTTCAGCCTCGAGACTCTTAATTCTCTTAAGGGTCTTTTCTCGTTCAGAGGCGTGACTTGCTTCGGCTTCCTTAAGCTTCCCATCCAGCTCAATGGCTTTCTTCCTGGCATCCTCAACTCTTTCCCGGTCTTTATGAGCATCGGATTCGTACCCTAGTACCATCTTATTGAGATGGGATATGAACTGCGCAGAAATTAGAAAGGCTATTCAGCATAAGACAAATGAAAATGGCTCGGGCCGCGGCGACAAAAAATTCAAATAAAAAAGAAGGAGAAAGGCAGAAAACACACCTTGACACCCCGAAGAGACACCTCATTGCAGGCCTTGTCCCTAAGCAGAGTGTCGAATGGCGGGAAACGATCACCTAGGCAGGTGATCTTAAAGAAGATAGCCGCGGACGCCGTAGCATCGTTATAAGCCCATTCAGCATTAATGGGCGCGATGGATAGAGGAATCGCCTCGGGGATGAGTCGAGGATTTTCAGCGCGTCGCTGTCGCTACGACGTCTCAGTCAATCCCTCACATGTGTCATTTGTCGATGACTAGCATTTTCGGCTCGCCCCCTTTTTCTCCTTGGCTTTTCCCTTGACTTTATCCTTGTACGGCAACAGCCAGGAATCTGCGGGATGGAGCCCTAACACAACTCCTTCGGAAACTAAGTTGGTAGTCGGTTCGGGAGGATTGCTAGAAGAGATCGACTCGGGGACAAGAGCGGCATAAGTCAGGGTGTTCCGGGGTCGAAGCTGACCCAACACCTCAGCCTGCTTTGCCATCTCCCTAGCTTCAGCTTCTACTTTTGCTTTGGTTGTGGCTCTATCCCTGAATGTGGGTCTTCCCATGGTGTCTTCTGAAGAGTTGGAAGAAGAATATTGACCAACTGATTGACCTTCAAAAAGGGCTCGGACTCTCTCCACTCGCTAGTGATTGAAATCTCTTTTCCAACTACACTTTCGAGCTGAGAGCACTTCGTGAATCGTAGACAGATCGGGAGGCAATGGGAGTTGGAGATGGCGTGCTGCAAAAAAAGCAACCAATGTAAGAGACCTAAAACAAAATCACTATATAAAAGAAAACTGAGCTGTAGCCCAAAAATAAGCCACGGGTCGGCTACCAAGTTCTCCCTAGCTCGTCTTGATTAAGCCAAGAAATCTTTATCCCACTGACGCCTCGGTGATGGGAACGAAGAAGAAGTAATCCTTCCAGTTGTCATCCTTGCTCGGGAATCCTTTTATGATCTTCCTCTTGGCTTTACCCGATACATAGTATTTCAACTCTCTTTTGTTACGACGTCTGAATTCGAGAAGACTTCTCAAATGTTCGACCCTAACCTCAACATCGTATCCGTAACTTCTGACAAGAATGCCGACCAAATGTCTGATTCCCCTAGCATTGATTTGGGGCAATAGCCAGATTATGCTTCCATAAAAACCGCAGGATCACTTCGGGGATCGTGAGCCATAGTAAGCAGCGATAAAAGAAACTCTCGTAGAGCGTAAAGTGATCGGGGGGGGAGGTTTATTGGCTCGGTCCGTCGTTGAGGGAAGAATGAATTTAATTTCTTCTGAGATATTAAATTTCTGCATAAGGGCTATCAACGAATCTAAGGTAGAGAGAGTTGAGCCATGTGGATCGGGTCGCTTATTAGCTTTCCTCTTCTGTGGGGCTCATTGGATAGATCCAATTAGACGTTCTAACTCTTGTCTAGCCACAACGGGATCGTAGAACCAATCCTTTGGTTAAAATTTCGGTTGCTCGGGATCCATTGTGCCAGCAAAAGGGTTTGCCGTCTCGTCAAACAGAGAATCGTGAAGGTGGGGGGCTTCAAATTCCAAAAGAGTCCCGGCATTACTGTCGGCTCTCGAGGATTCGGAGAACACCATTTTGCTACCAAGAACGGAAGGTCCTACCCCCAAACCGTTTGAATCGTCCAAATCCTCCGAAACATTCGCACCGGAAGAATCTGCTTGGCTACAACTTTGAGCGTGAAACGGATCGGTGGAGAGTGACAGCTCGGGAAATGAAGACTGGTCTGGACTATCAAACAACCTGGCGTATATATCGGGTGACATAGATACAGATAACTGATACATCCTTTGTGTTTGGAAACGGATCGGGGTCTTTGGAAGATAGACAAACAGATCGGGATCCCTAATAGCTCAGGAGAAAGGATCTAAGTCTTCGAAGAGTCAGAAAACAGATCGGGGCTATCAAAAGCTTATTAGAACATATTGAAGCCTTCTAAGGATTGAAGAACATGTCGAGATCCTCTAAATAAATTAAAAGCCATATCCAAATCTTCAAACAAACTACCGTAAAACTCAGGAACAGCGGCGGAGCTAATTGAAGGTGGATCGGGAAACTCGAACGGGTCGGCGGCGAAGAAGGAATAACGGAGGCCCTAGTTAAAAATAACTTAAGCAAAAAATAGAGAGAGAAAAGAGAGAGAGGATACCTGTTTTGGAGAAATTTTTCGGAGAAACGAAGTTGTGAAAAATTGAGAGGTATCACAGTTTATATAGGCAAGTAGTGACGTCATACGCCTCGGGAATCAATAGAAATATTTAGACTCCCCGAGAAAGGAGATAATTTGCCAAAGTCATAGAGATCCCCGAGCAGAGTTTGAGTGATACAGCAACCCCGAGCCAAATCTCTTCGATAAGACAACGCCACAGATAGGGTTACATCACAAACAGATCGGGAAATATCTGCATATTCTATAATCCCGAGCCAAAATCTTGTGAAAGATCACCCCGAACTAACAAAGCAGCATAATTGCTTAGTAGTACATCTTGAAAGAAAACACCTCGGGGACCTTATCAATTCCATCAAAAACGGTTTGGCGTCATCACAATTCGGCTAGGGGTGTTAACTTCAGAATACTCTTTATCTCGACACTTTCAGCTTGGAAACTGACGAGCTGGGAAGCTAACTATAGGGGTCCATTTTCACACCTCTGAAGTTAACAGATGAGAAAATGCCTAAGTATCAGAGGAGCGTAACCCAATCCATAAAACGTAGTGGACCCGAGCCAAAACCTAAAAATGGCTCAGGGTCATCAAGAAGGAAACGGCTCGAGGTCATCGAAGGAAACGGCTCGGGGTGGTCGAGAGAAAATGGCTCGGGGTCGTCGAAGGAAATGGCTCGGGTCGTCGAAGGAAACGGCTCGGGGTCATCGAAAAGATACGGCTCGGGGTCAAGAGGAAATGGTTCGGGGGGAGATCCCTTGCAACTAGGAGAGACGACTCGGGTAGCAGTGTCAGTGACCGTGAAGTGACGCCACCCGAACCGTGAAGTGACGCCACCCAAACCGTAAAGCGACATTACCCGAACCATGAATTGATGCCACCCAAACCGTGAAGCGACATCACCCAAACCATGAATCGATGCCACCCGAACGGTGAAGTGACGCCACCCGAAACGATCCCACTCGAGTCGTAATGCCTGATGCCACCCGAGCCGAAGGTGATGGTTTCGATGAAATTAAGCCAGGCCCAAAACAACAAGCAATTCACAACAAGCCCACGAGCATAAGTGGACCAAACCTGGACAAGAAGCCCAGCAGGCCGAGCCAACTTGAGAAAGGAAAATACCCGAAGAAACAGCAAATCTTCCTTATCTCTTAGGAATAGGTTTGGCCGACTCTACCTTGTATATATACTCATGAACATCCTCAGAATAAGGGATCGGCAATTAACTAAGCAAAACCCTAGTTTTTTTGCTCTGCAAACACTTGTACGAAAAACTTTACAGAACACCAATAAAAACCATCTTTGGATCTTCGTTTGTGTGGTTTTAATCTCAAAAGTTTCAGATCCCTCTAAAAGTCTTGATAAATCTAATTGTGCTAGTTTCGACTCCCACAGGTACCCCGATCCGTAACAATACACGTGGGTCGGGTACCCTGACCCGTAGCTATACACGTGGATCGGGCACCCCGACCCGTAGCTATACACGTGGATCGGGTACCCCGACCCGTAGCTATACACGTGGTTCGGGTACCCCCACCCGTAACAATATACGTGGTCGAGTACCCCGACCCGTAACAATAAACGTGGGTCGGGAACCCTGACCCGTAGCTATACACGTGGATCGGGTACCTGACCCGTAATAATACACGTGGATCGGGTACCCTAACCCGTAGCTATACACGTGGATCGGCTACCCCGATCTGTAGCTATACACGTGGGTCGGGTATCCCGACCCGTAGCTATACACATGGGTCGGGTACCCCGACCCGTAGCTATACACGTGGATCGGGTATCCTGACCCGTAGCTATACACGTGGGTCGGGTACCCCGACCCGTAGCTCTACATGTGGGTTGGGTACTCTGACCCGTAGCTATACCTGTAATGATACACGTAGGTCGGGTACCACGATCCATAACTACACATGAGGGGGCACCCCGACCCGTAACAGAACAGATGGATCGAGTAACCCAAGGCAGACCCACGATATTTAGTTAAGGGAATCCCAAACCAAATCAGAGTCAAGCCCAGTGGACCCGAAACCAAGCCAGACCCAAGACAACAAGGAATTCACGACCAACCCACAAGAAGAAGTGGACCGAACCTGGACAAGAAACCCAGTGGGCCGAACCGACTTAATAAAGGAAAACACTGACTTTGGCTTGTATATATACTGTATACCCTCTGAAAAGGGGATCCGTAATTTTACCTAGCAAAAACTCTGTACTTTTGCTCTCATACGAAAAGTTTTCTAAATAGCTTAATAAAACACCATCTTTGGATCTCTGTTTGTGGTCTCGTGGTTTTTAATCAGAAGTTTCAGATCCCTCTAAAAGTCTTGAGAAATTCAATTGGTGTGGATTTACACTCCCACATCCATGAACATGATTGTTAATCATTTCAGCAACCTCTTCCCATAGTACAACGGAGAGACGAATGTCACTAATATCAAAGTAACATGAAAATAATAAGAAAATAGGTAATATAGTTAATAACAAATATAATCAAACTGTTATGTCTTACTCGAAATCCCGTAATTCAATAATTAGCTTTTTCGTGTCTTTTCCATTGATATCTAACACTTCGACATGGCTACAATTGACAACTTGTCCAATGAAATCTAAAAAGTCATGAATTAGTAAACACATTAATATACGGTATAAAAATAGTATATTCATTTGTTATAAGCTTACTACTTAGGAAATCAGGATTCAAAGAACCAGCAAGAACGTCGGAGAATTTAACCGGTTGAATACCGATAAATTAGTTTAACATCAAAATTTTCACAGCCCCCAACACGCGTTGTAGGGAGAGAAAAAATCTTATAGGAATGACTTGTTGTTCGGTACTACTAACAGAAGTTTACAGAAAATGCGTGAACCTCCTTGTGCGAGAAAAGGTTCAAATTGCTTGACCAAATCCTTTTGAACACTCGCATGTATTTTGAAACCTTATTAGCCTTTTGAAACCTTATTAGCCTTTGGAACGTTCCCCCCCCCCCCCCCCCCCCCCCGCATTCTTGAACTTGAAGGGCATCACTTTATCGCAATACGTACCACAAACGATAGAAGCTGGTTTCTAGCAATTGCGTTCACAAGCTGATCTATATGTGGTAATGTGAAACTGTCTTTGGAAGAGGTTTTATTGAGATTGGTGAAATGTACTTAGACTCTCCACTTTTCATTTTTCTCTGTAGGACGACTGGATTTGCGAGCCATTCCGGATATTTTACTTTGGTGATGGTTCCTCCTCCTTATAATCGTTCGATCTCGTCGTTGACTACTATTGCTCGCTCTAGACCGAGCTTTCGTCGCTATTGCTTGATCGGTTTGTACACTGGATCTACGTGCATCTAGTGACATATATCGGATATATTCCCTTCATATCCTCAATTGTCCAAGCGAATGTTGATACGTTTTGTCGGAGAATTTCAACGAGTTCGCCTTTGATATCCTCTTTCAGTTTGGTGCCCACTCTGACGCACTGTTCTTGTTTTTCACTGTCGAGGATCACTTGAGTGATGAGATCGTGTTTCGGTATGGTTAGACCGAGCTCGCTCGGTTCGCCGATATGTAAGGTCGAAGCATTATTTAGTTTGCATTCAGTGACGAAGCATGGTCAGGACATCCTCTAATTTCCTTTGATGGTAAAGATTCTATCCGGGGTGAGAAATTTGACGCACTGATGGTAGGTTGACGGGACTGCTTTAATCGAGTAAATCCACGACGTTGCCATTATCATGTTGTAGATGGCTGGTTTCTCAATTACTACGAACTTGACGAGCTTAGTAATTCCACCGACGCACATTAGTAGTTTTATGGTTCCGATCGTCGTTGTTCTCTCACTGGTGAACCCGGTAAATTGTCTGTTACCTGATTTGATCTAGAAAAAGGTAGAAAGACGATAGTTGTTAGTAATGAAAACAATGTATTCTGTTCAAACCGTTTGACAAACAAAAAATTGGAAAATTAGAAATTTTATATTTTCTACATTGTGTATATATATATATGCATCTAACTATCTATCGTTTTCTTGACATATATTCATGGAATAAGACCTTTTAACGATAATAAAAACCTAAGAAAGTTATAGTAACATGTAGACCACATATTCAAAATTGCCGATATTTAATTTAAATTTAATAACTACTATAAAATTCAAATGAGGCATACAAAAACAAAAATGTAAGTGAGGTTTTGTTAAGCACGTCTTCTTTTTTTTCTTGTCAATGTCGAATACTTTCCTTAGCGGATACAATTTGTTTACGGGGTAATTAACGATCCAAAGGCGTTGCATGTAAAATTGGGAAAGAGTGATTAATGAGAGCAGTGGGTAAGTTGTAACTTCGTTAGACGAGCTTTGGGTTTATTTGGCTTTCCCTGAATTAATGGTAACACACCTATTTGGCCTAATGTCTCTGCTCATGTATAAATACTTGTAATTCTTCTCTAAAGTTGATACAATTTATTCTATTGTCTATACAATATCCTTATGGATATCACAAAATTCTTAAAATTCGTTATCATTCTCTTTTTCTCATTGTTCCTTAACATTTATGTTAAGAGAGGAAAGGCGGAAATATTCCGTAAAAAAATTTCTTATGAAAATTTCAAAGGAATTAAATCAAAAATTAAGCTTACCGGAGCATCGCAAATAGACGATGAAGGAGTGCTTGTCTTAACGGATAGTAGGCCGAACGTCGTCGGAACACATTTTACTATCATCCTATGAGACTGCGCAGTTCGGTTGGTGTTAATTCATTTTCCACATCGTTCTTATTTTCGATACAATCTTCTAGTTCAGACAGAGGCGGATATGGTTTTGCGTTCACGCTTTCTCCGACGCCCAACCGTCCTGGCTCCGAATCTGGTTATTATTTGGGCCTACTGAATAAAAGCAACAATGGGAACATGTCAAACCACGTATTTGGCGTCGGGTTTGACATTATTGGCAACCAAGTAGGTATCATCCGGAATAATGTATCCTACGAGGCTGAGGAAGCAGTGGTTTACTATGATGAAGATAACAAGAAACACCATTTCGTCCTTGATAGTGGCAAGAAAATCCAAGTTACTGTGCGATACAAAGGTACAAGCAAAGTCCTCAAAGTTTTTGTTTATCCAGCCGAGCTGCGTGGGAAACTCAGTAAGCCTCTGATCTCACAACGGATTCCACGGTTGTCTGAAATTGTGAAAAATAGTATATATGTCGGATTCACCGCATCTACGGGGGGTAACTATTTCTCCAACCAGAAAGTATATGGTTGGACTTTTGTCGACCAAGGTGATATCGATGCGAGATTCAAAACGTTTCCACAGCCGGACGACAAAGAAAACACCAAGAGGGTTTTGCCAAGAAAGAGAGATTATAAGATCATTGCACTGGTAGGGATTGTGACGTCGATTATGTTGGTTGTAGCGCTTGGAACGGTCGCATTATACAAGCTTAAACAGAAAAAATTTGTTGCTGAGGAGTGGGAGACGAACCAGCCTCATAGATTCAGCTATAACGATCTGTATGCGGCAACACAGGGGTTCAGAGAGAGCCTTATCATAGGCGTCGGAGGATTCGGAGCGGTTTACCTAGGAACCCTACCATCTTCCTCAGACGAAATTGCCGTCAAGAAAGTTACTCCCAAGAGTAAGCAAGGCATTCGGGAGTTCGTCGCAGAAATTGAGAGTTTACAGAGGCTGAGACACAAGAATATTGTGAATTTTCGGGGATGGTGCAAACAGAAAAAAGAACTATTGTTAGTTTACGATTACATCCCCAATGGAAGCCTCAGTTCTTTGTTGTACACGAGACCTACAACAGACGGCTTCCTTTTGTCATGGGAAATGCGTTTCCAGATTGCCAAAGGAATTGCCTCGGGACTGTTATATTTGCATGAAGAAGGGGAGCAGATCGTGATTCACAGAGACATTAAATCGAGCAATGTCCTTCTGGACAGGGATATGAACGCTAGATTATCCGGTTTTGGACTCTCGAGACTCCACAAGCGTGGGACGACTTTTCATAGTTCAAAAAAATATGTGGGCACAACGGGTTACATGGCACCAGAGCTTGGGTGCGGCAACGGCTCAACGGCCTCTGACGTTTACGCTTTAGGAATTGTTTTGCTGGAGCTCGTCACAGGCACTAGACCCACCGACCCCAGAGGCTTCTTACCAGATTGGGTAATGGATCTACACTCTAACGGTGATAGTCTCAATGCCGTGGATGAGAAGCTATGTAGTTATGACAACGAAGAGGCAAGGATAACTCTCACTACGGGTCTGCTTTGCTGCTACAGCGATCCGGCATTTCGCCCATCCATAAGAACTATTCTCAGGTACTTGAACCGCGAGGAGAACGTTCCTGAGATTGATAACAACGTTCATTTTCCCGAGCCTGACTTCAACTTGACATTTTCAGAATCTGAGACCGGCAGTCTCATATTGAATGTAGCTCCGGGGTCAAGCATCGTTAGTGATTAAATAAGTCACTAGGCGTGGGACATAATATTTTTAGGAGCTGATATACCTCTAGTTTGAGGAATATTATGTTGCAGATTTGTCTTTCTAAAACCTTTCATTTCTGTACTTGTTGCTTATGATAACATTAAGCTTGAATGATACGAATGGTATATTCTTCAGCTACGTTTTGTTCATTCTTCTTGCTTTTCTAGGCCTTAACAGTCTGATTTCTTGTTCCATGTCAATCCATTCATGGCTTAAAGAATGTCTCAAATTTGTACAGGCAAGGCAAGGGTATGCAACATTTGTGATTCAAGATTTCTGTTTTAACGAAATGGTGGGTTTGATTCCCAACTTATGGTTTCTCGCTTTGTCCAATTTCGAATTTAATCGATCTGACCGAATTGAATGTCTCACAAGTGCTACACGAGGATGGATCATCTCTTCCAGAACTTAAAAACAAAAAAAGAGAAATTGTAACTAATTTGTAACTTACTAACACTATTGGGAATTGTTGAATCAAGATATCAACTATCAGATCGGTGGAAAAGATTTGGGGATTCAGAGAATTTTGTTAAAATAAAATTCAAAGCTCAACGACTATATAAAACAGTCATGTCGTTGGAGGGACGAGCTGGCAGATCAATGGAAACTAAGCGACAAGAGAGTTCGAAATCTTTATTATTGGTCTCTTGAATTAATGATCGGATCCCTTTCTTAGTGAGGGTACCTGTGATGACCCAGCCTGAGATTTCCACCCGCAGTTAAGTCTCACTACGAACCAGACACTTAGTCCAATTTTTCAGTCCGTTTTACTTAGTCATTTTTCGTGTTTTTAATAGTTAGACAAGTCAATTTCCATGCATACACTTTAACTTAGATTAAATCATGACGTTTCAAATACAATGATCAGTTTGCTAATAAACTATTACATTGAAATGAACATATCTACCCGATCCAACCATCCATTCCTTCCTGCATTTGTCTCGCGACCAACCACTTTCACGGCCAGACTCATTACCTACATCCATAAAGGAGGCATAAACAACATAATTGTTTAGTGATGCGGTCATCTCGTCTCACTAGACCACAGAACAGAATCGCAATCATACTTATCTATTTCAAACAGTCAATATTACTTATCATGAACGAAATTATCATCAAGCATGTCTGGTCCGAATATCGAGCAGTCCCTACATGATATGGGTAAGCCTTGGGGAGAACACTCGACTCCCAAGCGTGTTAACCCGATCAGACTCTCGAACAAACGATCGGCACATCAAGCCAGAAATGCAGATTATATGAACATGACAGGCAAAATAGTCGGAATAACCCAAGCAATCAATGACAGTAAGAAATCTAGCATTCAAACGATCCTAGAACAGTAACCACAGTCACACACTCACCTTAGTTAATCGGATTCGATAGGCTTGATCCGATCCAGATTCTGTCACATCTTAATGCAACGATCCTTCCCAACGATCTGCCCATATTTGATCCCACGACGATCGCGATGCCAAGCAACTATCACGCTCCAATCCGCTGTAACTTTCAACTTTGCCTTAGAAAATCTCACTCAAATTATGTCTGAGTTTTTCTGTTTTCTCTTGAAGAAATGTGCAAAATGGGACGAAAATGGGAAGAAATCCGAGTTTTAACTCAATAACTGCCCCAAAACCGCACCCAACTGCCCACTGTCCGTTTTCTTAAGCAGATAAATTGTTTCTGAGCGTTTTTACTCTTTTAGCACGTGCTTTGCCCATAAAACTGTTCCCGCTTATTTTTCTAAAGTTTACTGCAAAAACTTTTATGTTTGCTTCTCTCTTCTGGAAAATTATCACCGCAAGGTAACCATTCTAGTGGGAAAAGAGAGCAAATATTAATGAGCATTGAACACATAGTCGTTCATGTTTAAATTTTCAAAACTACAATGATTTCGGAAGAAGTCTATATGTTTCTATAATAGCAACACAAGCTTTCTATCTCAAGCAAATTGGTAAAGTAGTATAGCGCAGAGAACATTGTGATTGAGTTATAATGGTTGAGAATCAATGAGAATGTCAATTTAACAACCCCGAAAATGACAATCCGATCCTTGTACGTATTTGGGAAAGGAAAAAAGAACAGAATGACACATGCTCCAAATTTTTTTACAAGAATGTTCAAGCTCTGCAATAGAAATACCGAAAACAAGACGACGTTAGGGGTGGATAGTATAATGAAAAAAAGAGGTGACAGGATTGTAGATGTTAATTAATTTGAAAAAATAATACACAGTTATTCAAAATGAAAATATCTACCTAAAACACTTAACACAATCATATCTAGCAAACAAATGCATAACAACGCTCTCCGATTTTAGAAGACAGCTATATTTATGATTCATGTCGAAAAATAGTATCGGATTTGGTAATCGATATGAAATATCCATACAAACAAAAGTGGGCATAGAGCACATCGAATTTCACTGACTCTGATAGAACATGCCATGAATCAAAACAAGGTTAGAGAACATCGAGAAGATATCAATAATGGATACTCACTCAATGTTCGTGGGTTGAAGTGCGAAAGCCCTGACACCTTATTCCCATGTAAATAAGTGAGCACAAAGAGAAAGAAGGCCCCCGAAATATAACTGAAATTAGTCTGAGAAAAGTGAGAGATATGCTTGAAGTCGATATATCTAGAAAGAGAAACAAAGACAACAAACTGAAATTTTGATTTGTAATGGTTTTACAAAATGGCTTGCAGCTGAATTGCGTATATATAAAAATTAGATGATTTAAAAAAGAAACTCCCTAATTTATTAGTGTCCTTCACTTACCGTTTACCAATTCACCAAGTAATATGGGATGAACAACATAACCATAACCAAGGGACTTGACCACTCAATTCAGCTGTCTTTTGCGGGTCCAGAATCGCCCAGACCGTGAAGCCAAAAGATGAAGAATTAAGCCATGGTGTCTGGGTTCCGGAAAAAAAGAGAGTGGTGATTTGGAATCCATAAATATCCAGATTCTCTCAATTTAAAGCAAATAAAGTAGGCATTTGGAATTCATCGGATGAGCTATAATAACCTTGTTTAAATGCTTGATTGCATAGTGTATGAGTTGATTATCGAAAGAAGAAAGTATATCTCTTGCCTCTGAAAAGAAACAGCACTGATCATAATTTCATAAACTGATCATATATAAACTTAATCAATGAATTTAACAAAAAAAACCTCGATCAAAGAAGCGAATGTCGTCATTGACATGAGCATATCTTTGACGAATATGTTTCATGGTGAAATTACTCAATACACCACTAAAGTCGACAGCAGTCAGCCCACCTCCAATCACAACGCAATGCAACAACCTCTTCTTATCATCCTCAGCTATGCCTAGTATTGAATTTAACTTTGCGCGTAATTGAATTTAGTTTTCATTCAAAGGTAATAAAGTGACTAAAGAATGTGTTTTTGTTACCTGGAACACCAGAGAGAATGAGGTTAAGAAGAACCTTCCTATGGATTTCTTGAGCGTGATGGACCTCACGGAGAAAGATCGCATTTTCTAAGATGCCATTAATACCAAATGTGGATGCTTCTACACCACAAGCTAGTAGCAGTTTTTCATAAGTGATCTTGAACTTCCATGGCTTCAGTGTGCTTAATCCATCAGTTACAGTCTCACAATGCACCTGTTTATAACCAAGAGCATGATCCACACATTTGTTATACCAGAAAGACAAAACCACATACATTGCTTTCACAAACACACATACAAGTTTTCACATTACTTCTACTAAAGCTAATGAGGCCTGAGAAAAATACATTGGTCTGAATAAGAAATGCCATCACAATTGATAGATATATGGAAACAAAACCCAGAGCTGCAATTAGTTTCTCATAAAAACATGTGCTTACTTCTAAAACGTGAAAATCATTTAAAAAAACTATATATATAAATAAAACTAACAAAAAATCTTCACTATGATCCATGTCTTGGTAATAGGAACTGCCTGATTGAATCAAGTCACATATGCATTTCACAAGGAAAAATCAATTGCATATATAAGTCACTTTCACATTGCAATATCAAATCATTTGTTTAAGATTTTACCCTTGCATAGATCCGGTGTGGCTCCACCAGTGGCCAGTGCTGAAGATGAGAAGATCAGGATCGTGCCATCGTTCACATTGCCATAGATCTCGTACAGTTTCAACACTCACTTGCCTTGAATAGCGTATATATCGACCAGGAAGGGAGCTTTGTAAATCGGCATCGTTATCCCACAATCCTACGTCAATAATAACGATTTTTTATAGAACCTGATAAGGAAATGTGAGACATAGAAGAAAAAGAAAACAAAGAAGGGATAGCAAGAATCTTAAGGTGGAGAGAAGGAAACATCAGGTCATCTGAGTCCGATATGACGGTGCAGATGAAACGAGGAGGCAAATCATTGACTCCCATCGATTCTTCCCTAATGAATCACCAGCAAGAATTATGGTTTTGCCACTCATTTTCAAAAGGAACTCAGCACCATTGAACCTAATCATCATTTCATTAACAATTTTCCAACACATAAGCCCAAATCTACATTTTGAAAAGCAAGAATCAAACATTTTCAACAATAGAATCTGATTTTCACATGACCTCCCAAGCAACGAAAAGAAAGGGAGAATCCTTTTAGATGGTAAAAAGCTCGTTTTGATAGCTTAACTCAATAAAAAATTTCAGATTTCATATGAAACTAAAGCTCATTACGAAAACGGACACAAGAAATCTAGAAAAAATTGTTACGAAAATGAACAGTTTTGAGTAAACCCAGAAAGAAGAGGAGTATACGTACGTGGGTAAGTTGCAATTCTAGGGTTGCCATCGATACTTGAGATAGTCGAAGTCAAGACTGCTTGTGTTGTAACAGATGCGAGAAGATAAACAGAAACATATATATAACTTGGTTCACCAACAATGTGTTGGCTACCTCCACGGGCAAAGGAGACTGGTTTTATTAATGGAGGCAGAAGTTTTAGAATTTCAGAATACATAATCAGAATACTTCAGAGATTAGGGATAATAAAAGTAGTTATAGAGAAACTCTAATTAACCATAATCGGTTTTGGGCCAGTCTTGTTCAGGCCCAAACAAATAACTCAAGCCCAACCAGATTCAAGGCATATTTAACAAATCTCCACCTTGACTCCAAACAGATGTACCAGATGCACATTTATAGTGCCAGATGTACCAGATGTCTCCTTTGCCTCAGATGTCCTCTCAGACCAGATGCCCTCACTAGGCCAGATTAACAGTTTGTGATATTTAGCAAGACCAGACAATGTTGGAACTTGCTATGAGGAACCGGCTTGGTGAACATATCAGCAGGGTAATCAGCAGTCCCTACCTTTTTCACTTTAATCCTCTTCTCGCCTCACAGCAAATGATATATGACATCAATATGCTTAGTTCTTTCATGATGAACCTGATCCGTGGCTAAACAGATCGCACTTAAGCTGTCACAGTACATTGTAGCTTGATCTTGATACAGACCCAAATCACTAACTAGCCCTTTTAACCAGATACCTTCTTTAGCTGTTTCTGTTAAAGCCATATACTTTGCTTCAGTAGTAGACATGGTCACTGTTGGCTACAGAGTTGCTTTCCAACTAACAACAGAATTTCCCAAGGTAAACACATAGCCAGTCATTGATCTCCTAGTGTCCACATCTCCTGCATAATCAGAATTAGAATAGCATGTCAACAGGCATGGAGTCTCACCCCATACATGAGACCAACATCAGACGTACCTTTAAGTTACCGGAAAATCCTCTTCACAGCCTGCCAGTGCTCTTTTCCTGGTTGTCCCATGAACCTGCTGACAACACTAACTGTATGTGCTAGATCTGGTCTTGTACAGACCATAGCATACATCAGACTTCCTACAGTGCTATCATAAGGAACTCGAGACATGTACTCTTTTTCCTCTTCAGACTGAGGAGCAAACATGGTGAGATGAACATTAGCAGCACTCGGAGTGTCGATAGGCTTAGCCAAAGACATGCCAAACCTTGCTAACACCTTCTGAATGTAGCTTTTCTGTGATAGGAAAAGCTTCTTCTGTGATCTGTCTCTAAGAATCTCATTTCCTAGAATCTTCTCTACTGCTCCTAAATCTTTCATCTCAAACTCAGCACTAAGCAGAGATTTCAGCTTTTGAATGTGACACATATTCTTTGCAGCTATTAGCATGTCGTCTACATAAAGCATCAGATAAATATATGACTCATCTTTCAGCTTGTTGTGATAGAAACAGCAATCATATGGACTACTGGTGTAACCCAGCTTGATCATATAGCTGTCAAACCTCTTATTCCACTGTCTAGGAGACTGTTCAAATCCATATAAAGACTTCTTCAGCTTGCAAACATAGTCTTCCTTTCCAGGAACTTGGAAACCATCTGGTTGAGTCGTGTATATCTCTTCCTCTAACTCTCCATGAAGGAAAGTTGTCTTGATATCAAGTTGTTCAAGCTCCAGATCCTAATGTGCCACTACTGCTAGCAGCACTCTGATAGAAGTGTGTCTAACCACTAGTGAAAAAATATTGTTGTAGTCCACCCCTTCCTTTTGACTGAAACCTCTAGCAACAACCCGAGCTTTATACTTGACTCCCTCTGCTGGTGATATTCCTTCCTTTATCTTGAAGATCCACCTGCAAGTGACGATCATTCTCCCTGGCGGCTTTGTGACCAAATCGCATGTCTGATTCTTATCATGAGATTCCATCTCATCTCCCATTGCAGCATGCCATTTCTCAGCTTCAGTACATGAAACAACTTCTTTGTAAGTGGATTGCTCATAAGAATCCACCTCTTCTGCAACATTCAGTGCATAACCCACCATATCCTCAAAACCATATCTCTCTGGTGGTCGAACTCCAATCCTCCTAGGTTGATCCTGAGGAATACTACGGTGTGTAGTTTTAGATGGTTGAATTTATGGTGGTGTAGGTTATGGCAAATCAGTTTTTCCATGTTGCTCCTGACCTTCTTTGTGTTTCTGCAGATCACTCTCTTTGTGATCAGTCTGCAGCTCCACCCGCTTCTCAGAGTTACCATCTTCTGCTACAGATGTGGGTTCTGCTAAGCATCTAAGCATAGAACTTTCATCAAAGACTACGTTCCTGCATAGAATAACTCTCTTCTCTGATGGAAACTGAAGCGGATAATTTTACCCTCACTATGTAGCGAAGATCCAACTAGGCGCTTAAGCTTTACATTTACAAAGCCTTAAACAAAACCACAAGTGCATGGTACACCGAGGTAGTATTTAAGGGTCGATCCCAAGAGACTAAATATTGCACACTAGAGATGCGAGAAACAAACTAGTCTATATCAAATATTTTTGGTGTTTTTGTTTGGTTTAAAAGATAAGAAATACAAGAAACTAAAAATGCAAGAAGTAAAATAAAGAAAAGACATTGGACCTTGGGTTTAACTATCAAAAGAATGAACTAACAATCAAAAAATGATGCTAAAAATTGAATTAAGAACCATCCCAGAACATGAAATTCACAATTATGACTAATCCACTTCCATGGCACTAATCACTTCACTAATTAAGTAATTAACAAAAACTTCCGTTCGTAATCACATAATCAATGAGCATTAAGAAGCAATTCCACTTAGTTCACTAAACACCCTAATCATCAATTTCGATTGGCTAGGATATGTAAAGCTCATAAAAAGTTTTGTTCAAGCATTTTCACAAACACCTTCCGGACATGAAATGCCTAAGTTCTAGATTTTGAGTGATCAAGTCAAAACTAGCATTAAAAACAACCTAAATGAAGGATCTAATAAGATGCAATCTAAATCATCACCATCTAACCATCAATTCATCAAAATCTAGCATAATCCATGATCCAACTAAAAGCTAAGTCCTAAGCAAAGAGAAAGACAAATTAAAAGACATAACCATGAAATACAAGATATAGGTGAAGAATCCTTCACTAGAGTGGCATAATAAGATGAAGATTAATCCAAAACATCAATAAAAGATTTTGGATCCAAAACCAACTCTAGAGAGAAGAAAACTTAGGTTATTACAAGCTACAAATTGTATTTATGGAGGTCTAAAACGGAACCGGGTCGATCCGGGATAAACCGGGTCGGGTCTCAAAAACTTCACTTGAGATGAGGCCATATCTAGGTCATGAGTCCGGTATAGAGCCACGGTATGGCCTCTACCATTTTGCTCCAAAACCTTTGATTCTTCATCACTCCATACCGAGGTCATGAGTCCGGTATGGAGCCACGGTATGGGGGATGTCATTTCTTCATTTTCTTCGATTCTTCAACACTCCATACCGAGGTCATGAGTCTGGTATGGAGCCACGGTATGGCCTCTGAAAAATCAATATTTTCTTTACTTCTTTGCCTTCATCTTGACTCCTTGCATCCATTTGATCCACTCTTGTTTCCTCTTCAATCACCATCATTTCGCATGTCAAACGTTCTCCAAATCGCCTCAAAGTTGAAACACCATCTCCAAATCTATAAAACACAAAAGAGAATGCAAATGCACCTAGAAATATCTAAATGATATGCAAATGCGGAATGAAAATATGATTACCACTATATCAAAATGGTGTAAAATATGAGAATATCAACTCCCCCGAACTTGCCTTTTGCTTGTCCGCAAGCAAACAAGAAAAATCAAGCTGAGAGAGAGGTTTGAAGGGCATGAGCTCAAATCCAAAAGAATCGCCTAATGAAGTCAGACTAAGGTCCTAGAAATCATTTAAACAATGCACAAACAAACTTGCGAAAAAAACTTTGCTAGATTTTGCATATCCCTTCTACTCTAAATCCCGGGACCAAAAGGAATACTCACAATCTTGTCGACTCAACTCATTTACATTCATTTAGTGTTTGGTGCGGTCTCGCGATAAGGCAATTTATCTAGTCTAATCGGCTTGGTGGAAAAAGGATCAAAACGTGAAGTAAAGGCGGTTCATGTGTTTTGTGGCTACTCTCAAAGAATAAGGCGCAAGCATTACCGAAAATCAATGGAGAAGGGAAAACAACTCATGCATACAAGAATTCTCTTCTATTTTTCTGCCCAACCCAAAGAAGTTCATATAAAATCCACCATTGACAAGCACTCTTTCACTCTTTTTCACTCGTTGCCACAAACTTCTTAAGATAACTTTGATTCAACCTTCTTCCTTCAACCTTTTCTAGGGGTTTCTTTTGCTTATACTATTGTTTTCTTTACATTCTTAACTCCTTTTTCTTTTCCTATCTTTCTTTTTCTTTTCTTAGGAGCCTTGTTTCTTTTTCTTTTTCTTTGATCCACAAGAGTTTTTACTTTTCTTCTTCAAATCCCCTTTCATTTTCTTTCCACTTTCTAAACCATTTTGGTTCATTTTTCTTTTTCTCTCCACTCCCCCCTCCCCCTTCCTTTTTCTCTTTCTTCTCACTCACATATTCTCACAATACCCACCCCAAAATTAATCTTAAACCATCCTAAACTAGCCAATGAGACTAGTTATAATGGAAGAGAAGACTTGTCGTTTCCGTCTCAAGAGATTTTAAGCATGAAATGCAAAATGGAAAAAGGCCTCACTCATAGAAATAACACAAAGGTTTGAAAGAAAGGCTTGGGTTTGGGTTGCGGAACCATCTTAAAGGGGAAGATGGTCGTTCGAGTCATCAAAGAGTGGCACATAGGACAAGATGACTCGAACGTCTATATAGAACCATGGTTAAGATCAAAAGCCTTAAAACGAGATAATTTAGTCAAGATTAAGTTCAAATTGATTTGAGTTGAATCGAAAATCATGCATGCTTCAATAAGGTAGGGACTTTCGAAGTTCAATCTAGCAAGGATCCTAAAGCAGGAATGTTTACATGCATTTGAATAATCACTAAGCAAAGACAATGAATCCAAACTCAAAAGATGACATTTTACAAAGAAATTTCATCATTGCTCCCTATGCATATGCAATGCAACCTATGAATGCACTAGACTCAATCCTAACATGCAAGAATGTCATGAGAAACTACATGCATTTTTTTTGTTTTTTCGGTTTTAAAAGTATGTACAATGCAAAGACTCAAGACGAAAGGAAAACAAAACAACTAAAGGCATCATTAGCAATGTGTTCCTTCCCCCGAACTTATCTCTCACCGTCTTAGTGAGAAATAAAAAAGAAGAAGGGAACAAAACACAAAACATGCGAAAAACACACAAAAAGCACACAAAAACGAAAATTATGTACAAAAGAGAAGATGGTGTACCTTGGAGCTTTAGGAAGAACTCGGGAGGCTCATGTTGAGGAAGAGGCTTTGTCCTCATTATTCATGCTTATTTTGTGTCAGTAGCTTGACAATGATAGACTTGGGAGAGTTCCCAAGGGCGCGTTTAACGTCACTAGCTTGACAGTTGATTCCTCTTATTCACTCTTTCCTTGCTTGTTTCTTTTACTCATAGTTGTACACCGAAGAGATCAAGATCACAAGAAAGAGGGAAAAGATTAGCAACAAAAGAAAGTAAAAATGTATAGTCTCAATTTGAATCCTAACTCTAATGGCAATCGTTTAGTCCCCGGCAACGGCGCCAAAAACTTGATGCGGATAATTTTACCCTCACTATGTAGCGAAGATCCAAGTAGGTGCTTAAGCTTTACATTTATAAAGCCATAAACAAAACCACAAGTGCATGGTACACCGAGGTAGTATTTAAGGGTCGATCCCAAGAGACTAAAGATTGCACACTAGAGATGCGAGAAACAAACTAATCTATAGCAAATATTTTTGGTGTTTTTGTTTGGTTTAAAAGATAAGAAATACAAGAAACTAAAAATGCAAGAAGTAAAATAAAGAAAAGACATTGGACCTTGGGTTTAACTATCAAAAGAATGAACTAACAATCAAACAATGATGCTAAAGATTGAATTAAGAACCATCCCAGAACATTAAATTCACAATTATGACTAATCCACTTCCATGGCACTAATCACTTCACTAATTAAGTAATTAACAAAAACTTCACTACAAGAAAACAGGCCCATTTGTGAGGAGAATTTGCGACCACATTATGAGGTTGCAAATTTGCGAGGCGTTTGCTACGAATTTGCGATTGGGGTCGCAAATTAGTCGCAAATTTGCGTGGAAAAATTGCGTCGCAATTTAGTCGCACATATTCGCAAATGAGCGACTAATTTGCGACGAAAAGAAAGGTCGTAGCAAAGCCGTTGCAAATTTGCGAGGCATTTGCGGGGAAAGATATTTTCTAAGATTTGCGACTGATTTGCGAGGATATTTAGAAATTAGGTACACACGTTTTCAATGATTTCGAACTGCTTTCTGCTACTAAATTTTTGGTCGCAAATGGGTAGCAAATTACTAGCAAAGGCCTTGCAAATATTTTGTCCTAGCAAATTAGTAACAAATATTGGTCGCAAATGAGTAGCAAAAATGGCTGATCCTCTATAAATAGCAAGCTATGGGGGAGACGAAAAGCATATCACAAACATCCCAAATCTACTCACAAAAGGATTTTATTCCGCAAAAACACTATAAATCCAATAATTTTTGTGGAGAGGTCGATAATCGATCATGTCTTGGCATCATGAGATATACACGGTTCGGGCATGGATGTACAACTGGCGAGATCCAGATACCGGTGAAGTGACGAGAGAATTTAGAGATGGTCTTGATCAATTTTTGACCCACGCGACACATCAGTCATTCGCGGGAGACAACGGTAACAAAATTTTCTATCCTTGTGTTAAGTGCGAGAACATTGATCATCATGATGCAAACACTGTTTGGAAGCATTTATATACGAGGGGGTTTTTACCTAACTATTATATCTGGTTTGCACACGGGGAATATTTTGTAGTTAATGTTCCGGGTAGTTCAAGTACGAGTTATCATGACAATCAAGATGGCGCTAGTAGTTTTGATAATAACTATGATCAGCATGCTCATCAGCAAGATTATAATGAATATGGATATGGTAATAGTGATGGGAATATGTTTTATGACATGGTTACTGATGCATTTCATGAAAGTACTGCCTCGTTTAATGATAATACTTTTGAAGAACCAAACCCGAGTGATAAAAAGTTTTACGACATGTTATCCGCTGGTAATGAACCCATCTACGAAGGATGTAGAGAAGGTCTTTCAAAATTGTCACTAGCATCTAGGATGATGACAATTAAAAGCGAAGATGGCCTTAGTGAAAATTGCATGGATAAATGGACTGCATTGTTTAACGAGTATTTGCCGGAGGGTAATAACTCGGCAGAGAGTTACTATGAAATACAGAGACTTGTCGCGTGTCTTGGTTTACCGTCTGAGATGATTGACGTCTGCATTGATAACTGTATGATTTTCTGGAAAGATGATGTTAAGTTGCAGGAATGTCGTTTTTGCGGAAAACCGAGATATAAAGAGACAGGTGGCCACACGAGGGTGTCATTCCAGCGTATGTAGTATCTTCCGATAACAGATAGATTGAAGCGATTATACCAATCAGAGCAGACTGCTGGGGCAATGAGGTGGCACGCAGAACACCTTAGTGAGGAAGGGGTGATCTCTCATCCATCAAATGCGAAGGCGTGGAAACACTTTAACACGGTACATTCAGACTTTGCTGAAGAACACATAATGTTTATTTGGGTCTTTGCACTGATGGGTTTAGTCCGTTTGGTATGTCTGATCGGCAATACTCGTTGTGGCCAGTCATAGTAACGCCTTATAATTTACCTCCGGATATGTGCATGCATCGAGAATTTTTGTTCATGAGCATTCTTGTTCCGGGACCTAAGCATCCAAAAAGATCTCTTGACGTCTTTTTGCAGCCTCTGATCCACGAATTACAAGAGTTGTGGCATGTTGGTGTACGAACGTTCAATTCATCAAATCGTCGGAACTTCACCATAAAGGTTGTGCTTATGTGGACCATAAGCAACTTCCCCGCCTATGGGATATTATCTGGATGGACAACTCACGGGAAATTATCATGTCCTTACTATCTGGATCAGACTGATGCGTTTCAATTGATGAATGGACACAAAATGTGCTGGTTCGATTGTCATCGTCGATTTCTGCCATTGGGTCATCCGTATAGAAATAACAAGAAGTTGTTCAAGAAAAATAAAACCGTCAAAGTCCCCCCCCCCTCGATTTATCTTTCAGGGGAATAGTTGGAAGCGCAAATAGATTATTGCGATGCTCAACAAACTGCAGAAGTTGGGGGTAACTGGTACAGTGTCCCCGCTAATATGCCGGGTGGAGATGGGCAGTATCATAACTGGCATAAGAAGAGTATATTCTGGGAACTGCCATACTGGAAGAATCATCTCTTGAGGCACAATTTGGATGTAATGCACGTCGAGAAGAACTTTTTTGAAAATATCATCCGCACGTTGTTGAATGTTCCGGGTAAAACGAAAGACAGTTTGAAATCACGTTTGGATCTCCCTGGTATATGCGCAAGGCCTGAGTTGCACATTACAAGCGATGGTAGGGCACCGATTCCTATTTTTTGGCTGTCATTGGACTCAAAAAATAGTTTGTTTAAGTGGGTTAAGGATGATGTCAAGTTCCCAGATGGGTATGTGTCAACGTTCTCAAGGTGTGTCGAGCAAGGGCAAAAATTTTCTGGAATGAAAAGCCATGATTATCATGTATTCATGCAACGACTACTGCCATTTGCATTGCAGGAGCTTCTACCAAATCACGTCCACGAGGCACTAGAAGGTATTATTCTTGTATTTATATATATATATATATATATATATATATATATTTGTAGTTTATTAACTCGTACGTGGTACATAATTTTAGGTATCAGGGCATTTTTCAGAGACTTATGTGCTCGAACATTAAATGCGGACGATATCTTGACGTTGAAATCAGACATTGCAGTTATTCTTTGCAACTTGGAGAAGATATTTCCTCCCTCATTTTTCGACGTGATGGAACATCTGCATTTAATGGATCTTGGTGGACCAGTCCAATTTCGATGGATGTACCCATTCGAAAGGTTCTTCAAACATTTGAAGATGAAAGCAAAAAATCTCGCAAAGGTTGAGGGATCGATCGTGGCAGGAAGTTTGACAGAAAAATTTTACATCCCCGTCGATTCAAATAATGATTTGACCAGAATTGACCCGCTTTATAGGGGACTTGAAGTCATATACGAGGAATCTGATAGTCAAGCGGAGTCAGACGAGTTTGATGAAGGGGACGAAGTTGAGGATGATGACGAAGAAGATGAAAATGGACAAACTTACGTTTCCGATCCTGATGAGTAATTTTATGTATCGTGTGTTTTAGTCATCGTTGGTAAGAATTATGTACCGTGTGTTTTTTTTTAAATAATCCTAGAAACCCTAAATAAACCTTTAAGCCCTAAACCCTAAATATCCTAGAAACCCTGAACAATAAATGTACCGTGTGTTTTTTTTTTTAAATAAACCAAGTACCAATTGCTACTAGCTTGCGTCGCTTCGTCGCAATCTAGTAGCAAAATATACAATTTGCGACTAGATTGCGACTGAAGGTCGCAACTTAGTCACAATTTTGTACTTGATTTATCCTACACCCTAAATATCCTAGAACCCCTAAATAAACCCTTAAGCCCAAAATCCTAAATATCCTAGAAACCCCTTAAATAAACCCTTAAGCCCTAAACCCTAAAATCCTAGAAACCCCCTAAATAAACCTTTAAGCCCTAAACCCTAAAATCCTAGAAACCCTAAACCCTAAATAAACCCTAAAGCCCTAAACCCTAAATTATGTACTGTGTTTTTTTTTAAATAAACCAAGTACAAATTGCGACTAGATTGCATCGCTTAGTCACAAACTAGTAGCAAAATATATAAATTACAACTAGATTGCGGCTAGAGGTCGTAAATTAGTCCATATTTGTACTTAGTTTACCCTAATTACCCTAAACCCTAAAAAATCCTATAAACCTTAAATCCTAAATAAAACCTATAAGCCCTTAACCCTAATGCATATAGGCTAATTGAATAAACCCTATTAATTTCTCGAACAACATCTAGATTTTAAAAAATCTACAGAGATTAAGTATGTAACTATATAGTTAATGCATGATGATTCGATCAATTTTAGTAGGATTGTCGAATTGCTTATATAATTGTCCGAAATCCTAAACACATAACTCTAATGTATAATTATAGGATATATATATGTATGAACTTTGTGATAACCCTAAACCCTAAACCCTAAACCCTTTTTCTTCTTGTTTGATTCGGGCAGTCGCAAATTAGTAGCAAATTTTTGGCTCATTTTGTGACTAATTTGCGACGCCACGTGGCAACGGCGTCGCAAATTTTGGCGGTTTAATTTACCGCGTGTTGAATATTTGACGAGATTTGCGACGTCATTGCCACGTGGTGTCGCAAATAAGTCGCAAAACATGGCGGTAATAAAAAAATTAACTTTTTTATTTTGGCGCGTGTTGAAAATTTTACCAGATTTGCGACTAGATTGCCACGTGGCGTCGCAAAATTGGTATCAAATCTGGGCGGTAAATCTGATTGGGTGAAAAAGTGCATTTTTGCGACCCAATTGCGGCTAAATTGCGACCCAATATATGTTTATATAAGCCTGCCGAATTTGCCTAGCTCTTTGTTCATTTCCATCTCACCCAACATCTCTTTACTCGCAACTCTCTCTCTACAAGGTATGTAATCCAAATTTTTTAAAAAATTTATAGTTTTTGCTTTAGGATGGTTAGGAATAGATTTAGGTATGGAATAAATTTATAGTTTTTGTTTTAGAATGGTTAGGAATAGATTTAGATTGAATTTAATTTTTATTAAATATTTGTCAACAATGTGAAAGCCTGAAACTTGAGAACAACAGAACAGATAAACATTGGTTTGAGATGGAGTTGAGAATCTAAAGTTACCTGAGGAGTGGACAGAAGCAAGACATCATGTTTACTGAGCTTAGGATGTACAACATAAATCCTCCAGAAGGTATCCTCACTCATATATTGTGGGCAAAGTTTAATCCCCAAAGAAGCTAGTTTCGGTATAAGCCTTTCCACGGGCAGAGCATGCTCATATTGAGCATTCGGCATTTCAAAATCTGAATATAGAATTGGAAAAAGACTTGATTATGAAATCCATTTGAAGGCAGGAAGAAATAGAAAAGAAAAAGCACAACTAAGAGAAATGATCAGGAACACAATTGAGACAAATGAAACAATAAATACCAATCATGAAATCATATAATCATTTAAGAAGTTGAAGGATATGAATATATAAAACCCAAGAGCTTTACCTTTAATGGTTAACATAATGTAACCAGACAATGTAGGCAAGAGCGACCTTCTTCACCTTAGGCATTTCGAGTTTGCCTAAAAGTATTCTATGATTTGTGCATGCACTTGTGGAAGAACATGAATTGAACAAACCACTTGTTAAAGCCATTGATAAATCTCAGAGCCACACTTGAAATTTAAACCTAAACATTAAAAATATGTCGTTTCAGCTTAATTAATCAAACCACCCATGAGCTCTATAATTGAGAACGGCTGTTAGGACACACACCATTGAAGAAGAATCATAGATGAAACCAAACATGATTACCCTATGTGATTACAACAGATGGTTCACTACGTTTGGTATCGATTTCGCGAGAGTAAGCCCTTTTCACATGAATCCCAAGCCGTTTAGCTTTTTTTAAAATGTTTTTCCAAAAACAAAAAGAGGGCTTATAGTTTATAGATGTCCAATACCAATAATTTGGTGATTCTTGGCTGGTGATGAAAAACGTTCGTGACGGCGCACAGCCCATGTATCTTACTTCTCCAGAATAAAATGTTTATGCCTTGAACCATATCATTTTTGTAAAGAAGAACACCTCAAAACTAAACAGATGATAAATGAGTCAAGTTTATCCTGTTATAAGGAGCCTTCCAAAAACTATCGTGATTAGCAGCTTTCCTCACCAAAAACTCCATCATGGACACTCCGGTCTTATTATCAGCAAATAGCGCCACGGCGAGAACCACAACAATCTGCATTTCCGTTCACAGTACGTTCGCAAGCGGCTTCGACGGCAGAGGTTTATCCAGATTTATGTTGGATCGGGAGACGAAGAGAGCGAAGAATAAGGAGAAACCAAATGCGATTGATATTTCATCGATTACAGATTGTAGTGGGAGTTGCCAAAAGGCAAGATCAATTTATTCTCGAGAAGCCTGAGCGGCATAAATGAGAACGGAAGATTAATCAAAATGAGTGAATATGAAAAGGTAGACGATGAGTTGATTTTTAATTTTGTAAAATTAAAAAATGTGTACACATGGCAGTATAAGAGATGATGACGTGGCGGCTCTGGAGAGAGTCCTTCTTTTATATAGTAGACTAGGTGAAAAATCCATATTGTACTATCCCATCAATCCATCGAAACAACTTTAGCACCACGGTTAAGCAGAAGCTGAACAACATCGGTTCATCCCTGACAATCGGCGATAGAAGAGCAGTACGACCATCAATGTCACCTTCGTTAGCTAGATACATTAGACGAAAAATATGTAGGTTCATGACATAAAAGTTTACTTGGTGATGCAATTTAAGTATTTAAGCTAGTACAATATTAATTTATCTGCTTGCAAACTCTGGCAACAAACCTGGATAACCAATCCGTGGTAAAATATTTCATTTTTCTGATGAAAAAAAAAAAAAACCCGGGCAACATCCCTAGTGCCCAATATACACCCTTTTGACAGCTCATCCTCAATATACATCTTTCAGATCCATGTGTGTTAGTTTATTTGTAAACAATAATCATTCACTTCAGTAAGTGGTTAACATGACATTTGGAAAAAAAAATGGTATAGTGGGACAATACAGAAGTAGTGTTCCGAACAATGGAGTAACAACGCAACCAACATATATGTCCTATATCCACATATTAAAAAACCTAAAAAAAATTCAATATAAAACACATGCGTAATGTGGTAAGCAGGGAAGTCTCGAGAATCTAACATTAATATAGAAGAGAGGATCACAAATCATACATTTATATAGAAGTCAAAGCAAGAGTCTTTAGCAAAGAGTCCAGAGAATCATAGATGAAAAGAAGTATACTACCTCCACAGTACGTTTGTTGATTTTATTAATGTCCCCTTTCTTTCTTGCTTGTCAGGATATAATTATGCTAATTGATCTAGCCTTACGAATCTGAAGTCCATGACCAAAATACCAACAATGCAAAGTCAAATGATCATCATTACTTGGATGTAACTTTCCTGCAAATTCGGCCCATTTTTCCTAGTATTAGATTAAGAGGAGAAAATAAGGGATAAAAATCAGGTTTGGTTTTCCTTCCATTGAATCCATGACGTTCAAATGCTTAAATGAACAGCTCTGAAATTTTATCAAAAGTTCGAATTTGATTCACGAGATACTAACCTTGGTGGTGGTGCTTCCTTTGGTTCGTGAAGTATTATTGATCGTGTTGCTGCCGCTGCCTGAAAATGGAACCATAATCCAAGGTTAATCTTAGTATTTTAGAGCTGTAATCTGTTTTTGAAGATGCTCAAAAAATAAACTGGAAACCACAAAGTTGTTTCTCATCTTCATCTGAAAATTGCCGTTCATATTACCTCTTTGACAAAAAAAAGAAAGGTGCAAATGAAGCTATTAAGATGACATAGAAAATATATAACCCAAGGATCAAGTCATAAAGCGATGTTTCTTCTTCTTACATCAACTCATTTAGCTTTACATAAAAATGTTGCTCGCCATTTCCAGTTTATTTGGAAACTCGGTCACATCTTCATCCCGAGCTTTCGGTGGTCTTGGCAATCCTCTTTGTCAATGTTCAAAGGAAAAAAACTTGTGATTGCATAAAGGAGAAATTAACCAAAGATGCAGCGAAGGTCTTGACATCAGAACCGATCACATCTTGAAACCACAAAATCGATACTACTACAGAATGCAAAAGTAGTGACTGGCTATGCTTTGGTAGTTCATTAGAATCAGTATCCTTCTTGTCCTTGTTCTCTTTAAGAACCTACAATTGATAGGTACACGTGAAAAAGAATAAAAGGAAGCACTTTGTTCTTGGTCTTCCGAGTGAAATTTTGCAAACCCCGCGAAACTTCAACAATAGTATTAACATTTGAAAGTATGGAGTAACAAATATGCATGTGAGAGAGAAAAGCATTGCAACTGGATTACAGGAGGAAACATACTGAAATTTTTCGGATAAACAAAAGGAACGACTTGGAGGATGGAGAAAAACCTCGTGCAGAGCTCTGGTTCTTTGGAATGTATCAGCTTCAACTCTTCTGCGTCTTTTTTTCTTCGGAACATCAGCTCACGGATTCAATTGCCCAGTGAAGAAAAAGTCGAAATTTACAGAGCCAGGGTTTGGTTAGAGAAACGACAAAGACGAACTTGTTCCTCGGAGACGGAATCGAGTAAATAAATAGGCTCCATTGTCACATAAGAGTAATAAATTGAGTAATATTCGTCCTCTACACAATAACAATCAGACTGTTCGTAGACTCTCAATCCATAAAATTATACGAACAAATAGAGAGTTCTTACTCGTTAGGTCTCCCCAAATTGCTGGATTCTTGTTTGTTCGCCTGAGCTTCAGGACCTGCGATATCTTCTCCGTAAAGATTCTATCTATATCCGCTTCATCAACAATACTAATTCCGCCCAAACCTGTAATTGGTGCACTCGCGAAGATTACGAATAATCATTTTTCCCGTCTCCATCAATCTCCTCTCCATCACCGCATTTCCATATAAGCTCGGTTATATTTAGGAAGAGATGAAAAGGTTGGATTTATTGATCGTTTTTACAATTTAATATGCTGCAGAAAGGCTTAACGTTTCAGAAGCGGCCGTTGATTTTTCTAACATGCCACGTCTCACGTTTTTAATGCTGACTTGGCAGAAGCAGGAGAGAACGCTTTCACATAGTAGATTTGGTTTTTGATCCGTGCTACGCGTCTATATATGTTGATCGATTGGTTTAATATATTTTTGGGTTAGTAATTTTTTAATTAGCTTAATGTTACATATGAATGCAAAAATACAATAGTAAAAAAGTTATACAAAGTTTGATTTTTGTTTCTTTTGAACAAAAATAATTTATTTTTTATTTGTAGGAAAAATGCAAAAAAACTCCAAAAAATCTTTATTTCACGTAAAAAAATCCAACAAAAAGTGGTGATAATTAAAATCTAATATTTTAATTTAACGCAAATTAAACTCCAACGTTTTAATTTAACGCAAATTAAATTTTGAAGACAAACGCTGTTAAATCATTAACAAATATAGAGGCTATCTGGCGATTTAGTGGTCTGATTTAGAGGTTTACGTTCATTAAACAACCATTATCAACAAATCCATTCATATTCAAACTGAAAATTTTTAAAATCCACACAAAATCAAAAGTTAAGAAACTACAAACCTAAATATTCTAAATGAAAAAATTGATCACGAAATCGCATCATCTACTCGAATCTATGATAAATCCTTAAACGTACTTTGTTGTTGAACTGAATTATAAGTTGATAGTCCTCTTCTTCTTCTAAATCGCCAGATAGCCTCTAATGATTTAACAACGTTTGTCTTTAGGGTTTAATTTGCGTTAAATTAAAAAGTTGGGGTTTAATTTGCGTTAAATTAAAAAATTGGGGTTTAATTTGCGTTAAATTAAAATATTGGGATTTAATTATCACCATTTTTTTATTGGATTCTTTTACGTAAAACAAAGATTTTTTGGAGTTTTTTTTTGCATTTTTCCCTTTATTTGTTAATAGCATTTAAATTGTCAAATAATTTGTAAAATAATTACTCTATCATTTTACTAAATAAGGAAAATTTCCATTATAGTCTTAGCGTTATTACCCTGTATTTGTATTTATTTTAAACAAAACTTTATTTTTAAATCAATAATTTCTTTCATTTACTAACAATGAAATCCAATAATTATTATATTTTTATTTGTAAATAAAAACAATTATTTCTTTGGCAAAGTTCTTAAGGGAAATATTTTTAAATTACTGTTTTTGTTATAAAATTAGTCAACTATGGGTTTTAGCGTGGATTAAAAAATTAAAGAAATAGATCGTAGGCATTAGGGTAAAAATATGTGGAATTACAAGCAAAATTGGACATTACTTATTAAGTTCAAATTTCATAAGCGATAAAAAGGTTCGAGAACAAACAATCAATGTTAAAAATATTAAAATGTTTAAACTATCAAAGTATTTATAAAACTAACTAAATTGGAAAGAAATTGTAATTTGATGAATGCTTTGATGTGATATCCAAGTCATTCGTAGCAGACACATTTTTCTTTGTAGTTGATGCCAACCGTGTCACCATCTTCACACACTGCACCATCATCATGAGAAACTCCGCATGTTTATGCTTTGTTGTTGTCCATTTGATTACTTCTGATATCGTGTCACCGTCTTCACCATCTTCACACACTGCATCCCCATAAGCAGCTCCACATGCTTTGTTGTTGTCCATTTAATTAGTTCCGATTGTTTATTCATGGAAAGTTTCGTCGACATCGATTTCCTCAAAGACACGTGTAATTGTGATAGCCTGACGGGCAGCAGTGAAGACCTTCTTCTTCTTCTTCAGACATACAGTGTAGGGAACGTATCATGTTTGGTGACATGTTTTGAACTTTGAAGATAATACACGTTTTAGCAATTTACAGCACAAACAAACTACATATATTTCTTATGGAACATAAGTAAAATCATTAATTTGAACTCAGTATGACCAGCTTGTATGTTCTTTTCTTTGATTGAGAGGAAGACATAGACAACATATACGAACAAAATAAAATACCGGAGAGTTGCAAAGTCGTATTTTAATTGATAATACTAACCAATACCACCAGTTCGTGTCATTCATTTCTTTGATTGATTCATTACCGTGGCTTAAATCCTATCACCAAAAACCAAAATTTTAATTAGTCAAAAAAAATTTACGGTTCTTGTCATTCCTTTCTTTGATTGAATTCACTACCATGGCTTAAACACTGTCACCAAAAACCGAGACTTCAATGAGTCAAAAAAAAAAATTATATTCACACCAATAACAAAAAATATTAAAAACCAAATAATATATATAGGTTTCTTATACATTATTTTTGTAAGTATTGAGTAAACTATATAATAACTCAAACACCATATATTGTAAATCTGAAAGAAAAAAGCAGAGTTCATGTCAATGATCCAACATAATAATTATTAACAAAACATGTCTTACACGTTATATATATACACATGAATATTCTTCTTACATACAAATATGTACATAATTTTTCTGAAATATCAATTAACACATGTTTCATTCACATATATATATAACGCTAAAATATAGTTCGCGCTAGTGATTTTTTAAACGATTAAGTAAAATTCAATGTTTCTAGTTATCTCTTATTTTTAATTATCCATATACTACATTTAACTTTTTCCAAAATACATAAATTTTCTTAAATGGAAAAGTTTGTAAAAAACTAGAAAAAACCGATTTTAAGAAAATGGAAGTTAGAAAAAAATAAATAAATAAATATTTCATACATTTTATAGTTATTTTACAATTATATATTAAAAAGTCGATTTACCGTCATTAAGGAAAATTTGATTATGTGTATCGTGATGTGACAATTTTTAATTGGATGTTTTAAATCCTATGTGGACAGTTTTAAAAGAAGTTAATATATAAATCCGTAAGTTTTTAATTGCAATAGTATTCTGTTTCTAATTAACCACTATGAGTTTTTAGATAAGACATTACCGAAATTAGAAAAAGACAACCATTGTAAAATTATTTTATTATATAATCTTATTTCAAACGTCAAATAACAATTTATCTGCGAATAATTGACAACAAACAAAAATTTCACAAATAACCATGATTGTGTCTCGAACGTCTCTAAATTTATATTTGTTCCGGGTCGGTTAAAAAAAACTTAAAATTTAAATCGAATAATAAATCATCTTGATTTGATGTTCTTGTGAGTAATAAATATCGAGTGACTTTTGTTCACTTACAAAATCATAAAATGCATAAAATTATTAAGGTATTGGTGAAGATTACTCATTTCATTACTCTGTTAAGGCTTAAGAGTTTACTAAAAGAAACAAATTCATATTTCTATAATATATATATATATATATATATATATATATATATATATATATATATATATATATATATTGTTGACACAAGAAAAAATGAGTAAAAATTACATAAAACATATAAACCAGAGTACATCAGCGACAAAATCAAATACGACTATATTTTTCATTTAATATTATTAGTTGCATTGATAAATTATCACTTAATTTACCTAGGAACATATCATCTTCTTAGCAAATTTTCAGAGTTTTATCAATAGAAGTCGCTAGAGGATCCAACAATACTGGTGTTTTTGAATATTTTGTTTTGTTGTTTGAAACTTTTTGTAAGCGAACATGTTCAATTATAGTTTTCTAATTGGAAAACGGTTATGAACTCTTGTTAGAATCTATCATTCTTCCATAATTAACTAATTTTTTTAAGAAACATTTCAAACATATTTACCAATCGATCTAAACCTTAAAGAATTATAGAAGAACCCAATTTAATCACTTCAAACTTGTGGAGTTTCGATCCAAACATGTACTACTTGAATTTTACTTTTCCACAGAGGATTAGCTTCGTAGAAATTTATGCACCTTCCAAAACATTCAACTTTGAAATGTTGTTGATAATTATTAGTGGTTCATATACACTTTGGCGATCCAATCACACACAAAGTCTCTCTAGCACGTGGTCCAATTGCTTTTTATATCACTCGAGCTCCTAATGAACTCTATTGGCCCTCGTTTTTTTTTCTGACAACAATCATTTGAGTTTCTTATTTAAATACTAAAAGTATCTAAGACTAAGTACATTGGATTTTTGGTTAAGTCTAAAGTGTAAAAGAGATACTTTTAAAAATATATATTCAAACCCTACAAAGATCGTTTATCTCACTTGAAACTAAACATAAGAAGCACCACACATGCATTAATCGATCAATCAATGTACAAATTTTATGTTTATTTTACCTCTCTTGCGATAACGAAACTATAACATTTATATTTTATAGTTTGACATGTTTGCTCCTCCACCTACTGTTTTGCCATATCAATATTCTCTCAACTCGTATCTTTCATTGTTCCCCTTCAAGTTCAAATCATTAGATAAGTCATCTTATAAGTTGGTAATAACATGAAAAATATAATATTACAATAATGTAAACAAATATTTTTTTATAAATAAATAAAAAACTATTTCCACATATTTGACTTCCTTGTTTAAATAAAAAAAATAAGAATAACAAAAGTTTTGGTAATTGGTAAGTTATAAATATTTTTTTTATAATTAAGACTACTAATACCTTAAAAATAAGAAAATTTCCTTATCTATAGTATATAAAATTAAAGATAAATATCAAAATTAGAAGAGTCCACAAAAATAGAAATTATTTGAAATTATGAGTTTATGAAATAAAGAAATCAAGGAAATTATTTCTTAATTTCCTATTAAGAGCAAATAGAAAATTAACTTAATACACAATGCTGATTGGCATGTAACTATTGGATGTTTTAAATCCCAGGTGGACAGCCTTAGAGGCTAATAGGTTCAACTTTTATATAATATATAGTTTGACATGTTTTCTCCTTCACCTACTGTTATCTTTTGCCATATCAATATTCTGATGTAACATGTAACTATTGGATGTTTTAAATCCCACGTAGACAGCGTTAGAGGTTAATAGCTTCAACATATCAATATTCTCTCAATTCGTATCTTTCATTGTTCCCTTTCAAGTTCAAACCATTAGATAAGTCATCTTATAGGTTGGCAATAACATGAAAAAATATAATATTACGACCATGTAAACAAATATTTTTCATAAATAAATAAAAAACTATTTCTACATATTTGACATCCTTTTTTAATAAAAATAATAATAACAATTTTTTTGGTGATTGGTAAGTTATAACTGATTTTTTTATAAGTAAGACTACTACTACCTTAAAATTAAACAAGTTTCCTATCTATAGTATATAAAATTAAAACTAAAAATCAAAATTAGAAGATTCCACAAAAATAGAAATTATTTGAAGTTATGATTTTATGAAATAAGGAAATTATATATTAATTTCCTATTAAGAGCAAAAAGAAAATTAACTTAATACAAAATGCTGATGTGGCATGTAACTATTGGATGTTTTAAATTCCATGTGGACAACTTTAAAAGTTAATAGCTTCAACTTTTATATAGTATAGATTAATAGGTGGATGGCTCGCACCATGTGCGGGCATGAGAATTTTTAGAAGAATAAGTTAACTTTAGTATTTAATAACTCGATTTTATCATTTATAAAAATTTAATATGCATGATTGTTATTTTTTAAAGTTATATGCATGTAGAAAATGAATATGGGTTAGATAATATTTTTAATATTTTGAGTGTCATTTTGAAAATTAGGAGTTTTCCGTTTTGTAACTTTAATATTTGTGTTGAAATAAAACATAAACGATAGATAACATTATGTAAAATTTCGTAATTAGTGAAAGAATATTTTAACATATTAAAAAATTAGATATTTCAATGAAAAAACACGAAAGCAAACAAAATAATTCTTTCTTTTTTTTCTTACTTCTTAGGTAATTCAACCGCGCTATGCTCATGCATGAAGAATTTTTAAACTCTGTTAATGATAGTAATTATCTACATTTTGTTATCATCTGTTAATATTTTATTTTTTACTTTTGATATTTATATAAACTCTGTTAATAGTAGTTACGATCTATGTTTATTTTGTTTCTCATTCTTGATCTCTGTTTCTTTTTCTTCTTCATCTTCTTCTTCTTCTTCCGCTTTTCTCCTTCCTCTTCTTTTCATCGTCTTCATCTTTTTTTGTCTTATCCGACTTATTTTTGTTCTTCTTCTGGTTTTTCTTTGTCTTCTTCTTCGTCTTTGTGGTCCTCTTCGATTTCTTCTTTGTTCTTTTTCGTTAACCAACCAAGCTGTTGACCATGCCGTTAACCAAGCCATTGACCAAGCCGTTGACCGCGATCGAGCCGTTGACCAAGCTGTTGACCGAGCCGTTGACCACGGCCGAGCCATTGACTTTTACCGAACCGTTGAACGTCGCCTAAAAACTGCCACCGCCGCCGGAAAGTTACTCTGTCGCGTCGTCTTCTGAAATCTGTCGCTGTTCGTCGCCTTAGCCTCCGTAATCTGCACCGTAAGGACGCGTAGTGACTAAGGTGAGGACTGGTCGTGATCTACTTTCTCCTATATTCATATCTATTTCATACTGAGTAGTCTTCGGTTAATACGCGTATACCTACGCTATATCTATATGAATGCACGTATTTGATTGTTGGTTGAATATGGATAAATATGTGCACTTATGACTACTTATATATCATAAACTCATTGTACGGTTGTTGGTGTTTCACGAACTTAGAAACATAGAATTGTTAACTGGAAAACGTTGAATGATTTATGAATAGTATTTTTGGATACTTGTATTGTGTGCGGGAAATCATTTGTGCGGGTTGGGTTAAGTTGTAGGCTTGAGGCGGTTTGCCTGTATGGTGACATCAGTAAGGAAGGAGGATTCCCTTACGTTATGTGTTTGTGCTAGGATATGGAAGGCGTGTGGCGCACCATAGTTCCCTCGTCGGTGGCTTGACGAGCCTGTAAGCATCATGTTGACAGACGCTATATACCACAGGGTGTGCATCGGTTTAGGGCATGGATGCACCAGTTAGGCCTATGAAGTCATTTCTTGATCTGTGAGTGTCTTTGGACGTGTTTGCTGCGTGTATTACCTTAGGACTTTCGTTTGTTGTGGGTGTAAATATCTGAGAAGGTATATCGTGGGTTCCTAGGGCCTACACTCACTGAGTAATCCCCAATTGCTCACTCCTCTTTTTCCAGGTGAGCTAGAGGACGTGCAGGAATAGTCTTTCAGCTTGGTGATGGTTTTGGGAAAATACTGGTTTTTATTTTATTTAAAAGGCGATGTCATTTCATTTCGAATTTTATGTTAAACATTTTAAGTTTGTATTTTGTAAAACAATGTGGATACGATCCTTGGAATTAAGTGGTATTGAACTAACAAGTGGTTTTTTATGGTTAAAGTTAATGCTTTTGGACATGCCGTCTCGGTTATGCGAGAGAGACGGGCATCACACAAAAGGCAATAAAGTAGAATATAAGGGGATCTTGATACCCTTCCATAACACCAAAAAAAAAAAGAATAAATCATACGAAGCAATAAACAAAAAACAACTAATTCCCAAACTCTCATTTTCAACTTTTAAAAAAAAAAGTGATAAAAGAGAGAAGAAGAAGAACAAAAAAAAAACCGCTGCGTATTCATCTCAGAAAATAGGAAGACAACACGAAGTTTCGAACTAGTAATACCACTTGTTGGGACAGCTTCACCTTCTTCTTTCCCATTAGGTCCATTACCATAAAACACAGACCAAGATCCCCTCTTAGAACCAGAGACTCTTCTATGATTCTCAGGCAACCACTTAGCTTGCATGTATATCTCGAAGACCTCCATGGTGGTCTATACATCCCTTCTTCGCTCATCTCACCACAAACCAAAGAAACAACTCTTTTGAGTCTCTCTTCTGTCGCAACGAACACTTTAGGTAGCATCTGAGTCATGTCTTCGTAACCTTTTGTCTGTTTCGCTAGCTCAAACTGAGATTTAAAATCAAGATCAATATCACACGTTTAAGCTTGCTTATGTAACCACATCACTCGTCACCATGACGTCAATGTACTCGTACTTCCTTGTGCACCTAAACATTATACACCCTAAAACATTTTCACAAAACCCACAAAATTAAAATCTTGACTTTGCCGATAGTTTTTTATAGGAAAAGTCTCTCAACTTTACGAAGATTAGTCACATGAATATGCAAAGAAGAAGAGAGATACATTATATGAGATATGGAGATCAGATATGATATTTATGATTGATTCTATATCAGAATCAACGAAAAAAATAAAAAACGCATCAAAGATTAAAATACATCATGGTATAAACCCTAGATTTGGTATGGTATATATAAGAAATAACGGAGGTGGCCGACGAAAAAACTAACAACTCAAAAAAAAAAACAATATGGTCTAAATCTAGACTTGCTATATATAATAAATTATGGAGATAGCAGTTAGGGTTTCTCAACTGACTACTAAACATAGGCTACGAAAAAATTTGGGCTCAAATATAATAACCGATTCATTAATGATTCGTTAAGGACAAAACGGTAATTCCATGTCCCAACTTTCATTATGAGCCATATTCACGATAAATATCTATTTTCTATACCCACATTACTTTTTCCCTAAATATGATAATTATGTATCTGATTACAAAACTCAATCATTTGATAGATCCGATTACAAAAATTTGGAACTTGAATTTTCTTAAGGCAATAATAGTTCCCGAGGATGTCGCAATCATTCAGCATATTTTTTTGAGTACCAATTATTGTCCGGATACATTAGGATGCCACTTCACAAAAGCAGAAAAATACACGTTTAAATCAGGTTATTGTTGGTGTCAGGTTTTACCTCACCAAGTTCAACGGTTAAAAATGGCTACGTAAAGTTTTTGGGCCTAGCCAAACCCAACAAAAGTTTTAGTGGGCCAAGCCCAATCAACCAGACAGGCGACAAACCAGACAGGCAACGAGCAGGAGAGGCGACGAGCCGGAGAGGCGACGAGCTAGACATGCGACGAGCCAGACACGCAACAAGCTGGAGAGGCGATGAGCCAGACACGGGACAAGCCAGACAGGCGACGAGCCAGACAGGCGACGAGCAAGACAGGCGACGAACTGGAAAGCCCAATCCTTCGGTGGGCAGAGATGACGAGCCAAGACTAAAAGATGGGTCAAAGCATTAGCGATAAGGCCCATGGGCCGAGCCAAATGATCAAAACCAAGAAATGGTTCATCTAGGTATTCGGCGTGTTAGCGGCAGAGAATAACGGATAAGGACGAATAAGAAAAAAAGATATACGGGAATATACGAGGAGATGTTAGAGTAGGCGTCAAGCAAAACTTCTATATAAATAGAAGGAAGTCACTTAGAAACGGGATCCGGAAGTTTACCTAGCAAAACACTTGTCATCTACTTTACACTTTTCTTTTATCAAAAACTTTCCGAAACACCTTAGTAAAAACACTATCTTTGGATCTCTGTTCTTGTGATTCACACTTAGAAGTTTTGGTTCCCTAAATTTTCCTTACTAAATTTAGTTGTGAGTTTCAATTTTCACAATTTGGCGCATCTGTGGGGAGTCTCGAGAAACTTTCTGACTCTAAAAACCGCCGAACACGAGATCTGAAGAAATGACTAACGACGAAGACAAGAACGGCGAGTATACTAGCAACACTGGCGCCGATCTTTCTAGAGCAAGAACAAATCCAACGCCAGCAAACACGGAACCCGCTTCGGAGAGGCTGACAGAGTTGAAGGACATGCTGACCACGCTGCTGAAGAAGGCGGAGGAGCAAGACAAGCTAAATATCTCGTTGACGGAGAAAATTGAGATGCTGACGATGGAGAGCCGAGCCCGAAACCCACCAACCGGAAGCATGGGCTCGACGATGAATCCACCTGTTAGAGAGATTACAAGACAACTTGGCTTGAACCCAACAGCGCTGGATTTTTCAACACCATGCGATGCACCGAGGACTTTGGGAGGATAGCCGAAACACCCCGACCCGGATTTCTTTACCGCAGTAAAGTCCAAGCTCGGTCTGTTCAGCCATACTGGCCGTTTTTAGGGTTTTCTTACTTAACAGTGTTCCGCGTGTAGTTTCGATCTAGACAGACCATTTTTAAGCACAAATTGAACTTAGATTAAAACCGAGGTTCCAACCCAGATCCACCATTCTCCCTTTCCTTGCCTGATCTAGATGCTCAATAAACAAAATCAATCATCAGGATAAGCAAGCAGATAACAGATTATCGATAAACCAACAGTCGGAATCACCCAAACAATCAAGACTAAGTGAATCTATGCAAGAAAACGAGCTAAACATGTAGCCCACGGTCCCGCACTCATCTTAGCCAAACGGATTTGTTTTACCTTGATCCGGTTCAGTTCTGACACCTCTTGTCGCTGATCACCCAGACTCGATCGCCGCTACCCACAGTCTCGATTGGATCACCACAGGTTCGAGTTTTCTCCCTTTCCCAGTCTCTAAAATCCGAAATAAGGGGTAAGTTCATTTTTCCTTAGTGCAAACTGCCCAAATCTCTGCCCAGAATATGCTCAGAATATACCCAGCATATTCTACCGAATATGCTCTAAAGGAATATTTTTCCGAATATTCTAAAAGTCAAGTCAACACTAAGTCAACGAAAGTCAACACGAAGTCAACAAGTCAACCCGCGTTTTTGGCCCAACACTTATAATATTTCCCATTCGATCCAGTTCGGATATGTCAGTCGATCCAGTTTGGATCAGTCAGTCCCACCACATACTGTCCTATCCGGAATAGACTGCGTGTTCGAATGATCCGCCCAGCTTGGTATAAACTGCCCCAACCTAGTTTATCACTTCTCTCAGCCAAAACTGCCTAGATTGTTTGGATCCATCTTAACCCCTTTGACCCTTAAACATTCAGATTCAACGCTAGACTTAACCGAACCAACTAGTCCGCAGAACACAGGTGTTACAACTCTCCCCCACTTAGCTTAAGATTCGTCCTCGAATCTTCTTTCTTTTTTCCAGCAACCTTCTTTAGTTTTTCGAACTACTTAGCTCGAATCTTCTTTCCTTTTCCAGCAACCTCCTTTAGTTTTTCGAAAAATTTAGGAAATTCGGACTTCATCCTTTGCTTCTGATTCCCAAGTTGTTTCTTCTTCCCCATCGCAATCCCAAACAACTTGTATCATTTTAACCTTCTTCCTTTGGTCCGCCTTCACTTTTCTTCCTACAACCTGGACTGGTCTGCCTTCAATGGTCAAATTTTCTCGCAAATCCGGAGGTGATTCAATCATAACATTATCTCGGTCATTTATGCACTTCCTTAGCATAGAATCGTGGAATACCTTATGGAATGCATCCATTGACGAAGGCAATTCCAGTTTGTAAGCAACCGGACCGATTCGCTCCAGAATCTTATAAGGTCCCATGTATCTCGGGCTTAATTTGCTATTCTTTGATGCCCGATCCTTTCCCTTGTATGTGACTATTTTGAGATAAACCATATCTCCTACTTCAAATTCCAAGTGTTTCCGACGTTTATCCGCATAACTTTTCTGTCTATCTTGAGATTCTTTCATCTTAAGCTTCAAAACCCTTATCCTTTATGTCGTTTCTTCCACAAAGTCACGACCAAAGATGCTTCGCTCCCCCACTTAGGTCCAACATAACGGAGTTCGACATGGCCGCCCATATAAAGCTTCATAAGGCGACATTCCGATACTAGTTTGGTAGCTATTATTATAAGAAAATTTGGCCAAGTGTAAATATTGTTCCCATTTTCCACCCCAATCCAAAACACAAGCTCGCAACAAGTCTTCAAGTATTCAGATTGTCCTTTCCGATTGTCCATCAGTTTGCGGGTGGTAAGACGTACTCATATGAACCCTTGTTCCCATTGACTTCTGCAACGCCTTCCAAAAGGCTGAAGTAAATCTCGAGTCCTTGTCTGAAACTATGCTTGTCGGTAACCCATGTAACTTAATGATTTCCTCAACGTAAAGCTTGGCCAGAACTGCTACATTATCTGACTTATTGATCGCAAGGAAATGTGCAAACTTTGTCAATCTGTCCACGATCACCCATATCGAATCTTTCTTGTCGCAAGATGGCAATCCAGTCACGAAGTCTATCGTGATCATGTCCCACTTCCACTCAGGAATTGGTAGACTGTGCAGCAATCCGCTTGGAACCTGAAGTTCCGCCTTAACCATTTGACAGATAGAACACCCAGCTATCCACTTAGCCACATCTCGCTTCATCCCAACCCAATGGTAGTATCGCTTCAAGTCTCGATACATCTTAGTTGATCCGGGGTGAATCGAGAATCTGGACTGATGTGCTTCCTTAAGAATTTCTTCCCGCAATTTTCCATCATTCGGAACACACACTCGCCCATTCACCACAATTGTTCCATTGTTTGAAGTCTGATATTCGGCCTTATCACTCTGAGATGCCTTGATCAGATTCTCATCCAACTCTTGGGCTAATCGAACCCTAGTAAGCAAGTCAGCCTAATCCGCTGCTCCGAGACCCAACGGTTCCACTCCGTCACTCAAAGCAGTTAGTCGCAAGGTCCCAACCATATGAACCAGCCCTTCCATATCTTTCTCATAATTTACTGTCACTCTTTTTGGGCTTAAGGCATTTGCCACTAAGTTAGCCTTACCCGGATGATAAGCTATTTCCAGGTCAAAGTCGGCCACTGTTTCCATCCATCTCCTTTGTCTCAAATTCAGTTCCAGTTGAGTGAAGATGTACTTTAAACTCTTATGGACCGTGAAGATCTGGACCTTTGCTCCGTAAAGATAAGATCTCCAAATCTTAAGTGCAAAAACCACCGCAGCCATCTCCAAGTCGTGGGTAGGATAATTTCCTCCATGCTTCCTTAGCTGCCTTGAAGCATAAGCGATTACCTTGCCTTCTTGCATCAGGACACACCCAAGTCCCACTCGCGATGCATCTGTATGAACCACATAGGCTCATCGGCCTTTGGTAGAATCAACACTGGAGTACTCGTAAGCATTTCCTTTAGCTTAGAGAAACTCTTCTCACAGTCCGCTCACCAAACGAACTGAATATCTTTCCCAGTTAACCGTGTCATTGGTTACGCCATGCTCACAAATCCCTTTACAAATCTCCAATAATACCCAGCCAATCCCAGAAAACTTCTTATCTCTGACGCGTTTTGGGGTCTAGGCCAATCCGCGATTGCCTTAATCTTTTCCGGGTCAACAGATACTCCCTTATCCGAGACCACATGACCCAAAAAGCCAATTTCCCTTTGCCAAAAGCTACACTTGCTAAGCTTGGCAAATAGTTTATGTTCCCTTAATCTGTTCATCACCATTCGTAAGTGAACTCTGTGTTCTTCCTGATCTTTCAAGTAGACCAAGATATCATCTATGAAGATGATCACGAATTCATCCAAGTAATCTCTGAACACATTGTTCATCAACTTCATGAATGCAGCTGGTGCATTTGTTAACCCGAAAGGCATGACCACAAACTCATAATGCCCGTACCTTGTCCGAAATGCATTCTTCCGAATATCTGGCTCATTTATCGGAATCTGATGATAACCTAGAGCCAAATCTATCTTAGAGAACCAAGTAGCATTTCTGAGTTGATCCAGCAACTCATCTATCCTTGGGAGAGGTTACTTATTCTTTACCGTCACTCTGTTCAACCCACGGTAGTCGATACACAATCGAAAGCTACCATCCTTTTTCTTGACAAACAAAACCGGTGCGCCCCATGGTGAATTGCTTGGCCTAACAAAACCTTTTTCCATTAGTTCACTTAGTTGTTTCTTCAACTCGGCCATCTCTGTCGGGGCCATTCGGTAAGGAGCCTTAGATATCGGAGCCGTTCCAGGCTCAAGCTCAATCGGGAATGGATCAGAATGACCTGATGGTAATCCAGTCAATGCTTGGAACACGTCCTCAAACTCATTTACCACCGAAATATCTTTAAGGTCCTCAACTAGCCCAACTTCCACAGTTGTGATCGCGGCCAGATATGCTTCAAAGCCCATTTTCAACATTCGTTCTGCTTGAATGGCCGATACAATCAAGCTACCCATTGTGGATCTAACTTCCTGAAATTCCAGTTTCCCCTCGTCTGTCTCGAAGCAAACTCGTCCCCGATGACAGTCTAAATGCGCCTTGTACTTCCCGAGCCAATCCATGCCCATGATCACATTATAGGACTTCACTCGACAAATCATCAAGTCAGCTGGCATGTTCACCTCACCGATCATCACGGAGATGTTTCAGACCAATCCAAAGGTAGACATGACTTGGCCTCCTGCTGCCTGAACTACCCCATAATCATTCCATGGTTCCCTTAGGAATCCTCCAATCCCAATCATATATGGGTGCACAAAGCAATGCGATGCACCGGAATCGAACAGAACATGGGTTGCCATACCACACATAATTAAAGTTCCTACACATTCATCTTGAATGCTAAGAACCCTAAGCTACCACACAGCAAGCAATTTCACAAAGAAATTAAACTCTAAGGTAAGTGACAGGACCTACCAGTGATCGGATAAGACGTGCTTACAACCATGCTCTCCTCACCGATGGTGTACACACGGGGCATCATGGCTTGCCTCTTTGCAAGTGGATACAGTTCATCACTTGCTCGTTTCCTAGCCTGCTGCACCAGCTTGGGACACTGCATCTTGAAGTGCCCAGCTTCACCGCAGTTGTAACACAACCTTTCCAAAACATCATTTCCCAGATTCTTTGCTCTTACATCTTCCTCAGGGCAATCACGAACCATGTGATTCATGCTATCACAGCGGTGACACGCCCCAGAAGGAGTTCGACAGGCACCAACATGTATCTTTCCGCAAGTTGGGCACACACTACGTGTAACATCCCCGATCATTTCTGACCAGGAATGCCACAATAGATACCCATTGACAGACCGATGAAGGTTACTAGAACGAATCTAGTTTCCCCAATCAATCCACCCAAGGTATCTTTGCCTCTTGACCACGGCCTAAGGCTTTGCAATCCGTTCCATGATCTCGAGTTGTGTTAGTCCGGACAAGACTAATATCAAATCAACACCCACAATTTCATAAAACATACTTTTATTTATTTGCAACAAGTTTACATGGTTTAAGTTTGGCCAAGGCCTAAAGCCCAAAAGAGTCGTAAAAACATAACACAAACATAGCTTTACAAAAGACATCAAAAACCTACTTCCAGTGGTCCTATCGTTCCGTACACCCGCTAGTGGTTCCCTCTATAGGCTTACCTGCAAAACAAATTGGAGTCATGAGTACTAAATACCCAGTGAGCCCTAGCTCCCACTAACATACAATAATCAATTCCCAACCCAAACCCAAAAATAACAATCATCGAGTAATCACACAATAATCAGAGAATGCACATGCGGAAAAGATAACTCAAACATAACACATCCAGAGGCCTTCTTACTGCAATCCCCTTTTCTGCAATCTGTTAAACCACGAAAAAATAGACCCTAAACCGCGAATTGACAACTTCCTTATATTGTCCTTTTTACCTTACCCGGCCCTAACCACAAAGGCTATAAGGTCAGCAATCCGACATGTAATACCACGGCCATAAGCTGCAATCCTGTCCCTCCGTGGATTACAATCGGTAGAGTCACGGCCAAAGGCTGCAATCCCGTCTCTCCGTGACCCCCGATCTAGGAAGTGTCAACCGCTCTCTAGTATTGTTAGGATGTTACATGATCCTCTTGATCACCGTAAAACCTAACAATACTCACAAAACAAAAGTTTACCTTAGACCCGCATGTATCTCTACAGATCACATGCGAATCAAGCTTCCTCTTGAAACCCTGCATCAACAAATGTTAGTGGCAAGTGCATACACAATCATCCCATGACTCATGTAGCACTCAATCACACAACCAAACATCATGCACAAACAATCAAAGAAAACACTTAACCAAATTCCTAGAATTCTACCATGAACCTCAACTGCTATAAATCATAACAATAAACAAACAACGTGTGTTCAACTCATCAACACACGACAAGCATCACCAAGACTCACCTTTGATTTTTGAACAGTTACGGCTTGGATTCAAACTTAGGGTTTAACCCAAACCTAGGTTCCTTGACTGGTCCACGAATTATTGAAGCTTCCTTCCCTTTAAACGGAAAGAGTTTAGGCTTAATTCTCGACCATTCCAACCATCAAAACCAGAAAAGAAGGTTGGATTCAAGATCAGGAGATGAAACTAAGTTCAACTGGTAAGTTTGGATCAAAACACCTTACCCAAAAATTTTCCCGACCCGATGGTTTACAACAACGGTCTGCGGACTGGATCACGATCAAGGACTATGGTTCGAATTTTCTAGGATAATTTTATCAGAGGTTTGGTATGATTTCTATACGAAAATATAAGCTGCTGGATCGTATTTATAAACCTAAGCAAGCAGGTAGGCATGCAGCTGGGTCAGCAGGGCGTGTGTCACGTGGTGGCAGCGGACTGTCCAGGCGCCGAAACATGTCCCTCACCAAGCAGAAGCTGCTGAAGCAGACAGGCAGGCAGGCAGCTGGGACACCAAGCAGCTGCATCACCACAGCAGGCTAGCTAGCACCCTGCTTAGTCACCGAGCAGCTTGCACTGATTTGTCGTGCTTCTGGCCACCTCGTGCTTCCGGACCATCATGCTTGATTTTTGCCCGATTAATTCCTCGATTATTCAGATCACGCGACAGGGTCATTACATTATCCCCCCTTAAAAGAATTCGTCTCGAATTCTCAAGGTTGCATGCTTTCACTACTTATCTCCCTTGTGCCTTCGGAAAGATTGGTTTAGGAATGTTTTTCCTAAGTAACTACGACACCGATCCATTAACTCTCGGTTCTTTGGATTGGGTCTCAAGCTCTAGCTAGACTCAATCAACTTCAAATACCAATTACCCCGCAATTCCACAAATGCATAATAACACAATAATGCATGCACATGCAATCACACAAACACTCAATCACAGATAAAAGTTAGAACCCATACTTATCTGTGATGGGATCTTTTGAGGATCCTGATGATTTAGCCAACGACGACCCTAACTGATATACTCTTCCTGTTATATATGGCCTCTTTGCTGGAGGTTCTTCCTTTTCTTGGGTCGGTGGGGGATGAACAACAGTCATTGCAGCTTGCATCGGGTGGGTGGTTGGACACATATTCGTATAATGACCTTTTTCTCCATAGGTAAAGCATACCACATTTGCAGGAGCATAAGGTAGATTTTGTCCAACCTTAGGACAGTCTCGAAAACGATGACCTGTCTCACCACAGGAGTAACATATAGAACCAGAGTATGAGGTTGCTCCAGTGCGACCTCCACGATTTCCTCGACCTCTCCCTCGTCCACTTGACTGTCCCTGACTTGTCGAGTTATTCTGTTTCTGACCTTTATTAGCTCGTGAATCATTGATCCCACTACCTTGTCCTCGGGATACAACTTTCTTTTCCGTAGATAAACTCTCCTCTATATTCACCGTCCTTTCAATCAACTCCGTCAAGCTTGTATGTCCAACAGCCTGAAGTATACTACGAATCTCTGGACGTAGTCCTCGGAGAAAGTTTCTAACCATGGTAGGTTCATCATCGTGTCCATAGAAAACATATCTCCGAAGCCTGGTAAATTCTGTCTCATAATCCCGCACACTTCTTCCTCCTTGTTTCAACTCCAGAAACTCAAGTTATAACCTATCTCGAGCTTCAGGTGGAAAGTACTTCTTTTCAAATTCTCTCCGAAACTCTGACCACGTTGTCACTTGATAGTGATGTTGTCTCTCCACTCCAATCCACCAATTTGCTGCTTCTTCCTCTAAGTAATACACATCAATATCCCTCTTGTATCCCTTTAAACATCTGATTGCTGCAAAGTTCTTCTCCAAGTTTTGCAACCATGCGTCTGCCTAACGTATCTGCTTCTCCCTTGAAACTGTAGGTTTTGAGAGATTGCATCATCAAAACACCTTTAAGAAACTCAAGTGGAGTTGATGCACCATGATGTGCCCTTGATGTTGCTTGGTTCTGTTGTTGCTGCATATGGGATAACATGTCTCGGAGCATAGACAAAGTTGGATCGGCTCTATGATTCTCTGGTTGTCTGGCTTGCTCCAGTCCTTGAATAACATTATGCGGTGGATACGACTCACGATAACTATGTACTGAATTGCTCGGCCTCTGAGAAGAAGATCTTGGATGGTTTGGACCAGTAATGTGTCCTCTTCTCGGTAATGGGTTCCTATCCATACATGGCACTTCTATAGAATACGACAAACTCTCATCCGACACTTCCTGAACAAAATTCTCATTATCTCGAGTTGTGTTAGTCCGGACAAGACTAATATCAAATCAACACCCACAATTTCATAAAACATACTTTTATTTATTTGCAACAACTTTACATGGTTTAAGTTTGGCCAAGGCCTAAAGCCCAAAAGAGTCGTAAAAACATAACACAAACATAGCTTTACAAAAAACATCAAAAACATACTTCCGGTGGTCCTATTGTTCCGTACACCCGCTAGTGGTTCCCTCTATATGCTTACCTGCAAAACAAATTGGAGTCATGAGTACTAAGTACCCAGTGAGCCCTAGCTCCCACTAACATACAATAATCAATTCCCAACCCAAACCCAAAAATAACAATCATCGAGTAATCACACAATAATCAGAGAATGCACATGCCGAAAAGATAACTCAAACATAAAATATCCAGAGGCCTTCTTACTACAGTCCCCTTTTCTGCAATCTGTTAAACCACGAGAAAAAAAAAATACCCTAAACCGCGAATTGACAACTTCCTTATATTGTCCCTTTTACCTTACCCGGCCCTAACCACAAAGGCTATAAGGTCAGCAATCCGACATGTAATACCACGGCCATAGGCTGCAATCCCGTCCCTCCGTGGATTACAATCAACAGAGTCACGGCCAAAGGCTGCAATCCCGTCTCTCCGTGACCCCCGATCTAGGAAGTGTCAACCGCTCTCTAGTATTGTTAGGATGTTACATGATCCTCTTGATCACCGTAAAACCAAACAATACTAACAACACAAAAGTTTACCTTAGACCCGCATGTATCTCTACAGATCACATGCGAATCAAGCTTCCTCTTGAAACCCTGCATCAACAAAGGTTAGTGGCAAGTGCATACACAATCATCCCATGACTCATGTAGCACTCAATCACACAACCAAACATCATGCACAAACAATCAAAGAAAACACTTAACCAAATTCCTAGAATTCTACCATGAACCTCAACTGCTATAAATCATAACAATAAACAAATAACGTGTGTTCAACTCATCAACACATGACAAGTATCACCAAGACTCACCTTTGCTTTCTGAACAGTTACGGCTTGGATTCAAACTTAGGGTTTAACCCAGACCTAAGTTCCTTGACTGGTCCACGAACTATTGAAACTTCCTTCCCTTAAAACGGACAGAGTTTAGGCTTAATTCTCGACCATTCCAACCATCAAAACCAGAAAAGAAGGTTGGATTCAAGATCAGGAGACGAAACTAAGTTCAACTGGTAAGTTTGGATCAAAACACCTTACCCAAAAAATTTCCCGACCCGATGGTTCACGACAACGGTCTGCGGACTGGATCACGATCACGGAATATGGTTCGAATTTTCAAGAATAATTTTATCAGAGGTTTGGTATGATTTCTATACGAAAATATAAGCTGCTGGGTCATATTTATAAACCTAAGCAAGCAGGTAGGCAGGCAGCTGGGTCAGCAGGGCGTGTGTCATGTGGTGGCAGCGGACTGTCCAGGCGCCGACACGTGTCCCTTACCAAGCAGAAGCTGCTGAAGCAGACAGGCAGGCAGGCAGCTGGGTCACCAAGCAGCTGCATCACCACAGTAGGCTAGCTAGCACCCTGTTTAGCAACCGAGCAGCTTGCACTGATTTGTCGTGCTTCCGGCCACCTCGTGCTTCCGGACCATCATGCTTGATTTTTACCCGATTAATTCCACCGAGCAGCTTGCACTGATTTGTCGTGCTGCTTTCTCAACCAACTCTGAAAAAGAAGCATAGTTACGGATTTGACACCGATTCCGAAGTTCAACTCGTAGTCCATGCATGAACCTGCGAACTTGGACTTTTTCTTCATCCATCTCACGCCCAGCATATTTCTTGAGGCTAATAAATTCGGCCTCATACTCCCTCACAGTCATGGTTCCTTGACGCAAGTCCATGAAAGCACTTTCCAACTTGTCTAAGGCTTCCTGTGGAAAGTACTTGGACCTGAACTCATCACAGAACAGACCCCAAGTACGATCCCGATCTCCAAATCGTCCCGAAACACCCTGCCACCATGTATGTGCATCCCCTTCCAGGTAGTGCACCGCAAGGTCTTTCCTGTAGGAATCACGGCAACGGATTGAGTCAAAGTTCTGTTCCAGCCTTGATATCCACTGATCCGCCTCAGTAGGCTTTGTTCCACCAGTGAAGAACTTAGTCCCCAACTTATGCATGTAATCCATCATCTTTAGGTAAGATGGAATCCTAGGCTCATGCATCACTTCTGCATCCCCTACCACCTCTTCTTCATTCACCACCGGCGGTGGTACCACTAGAGCAGGCATAACAGCCGGCAGTCTCGCCAAGACCTGAGCCAGCAAGCCTAACACTTCTTCGAATCCAACAGGAACTACAGCCGCAGTAACAGTGACGTTCGCAGTAGCAGCAGCAGCCACAGTCGCATTCGCAGCAATAGCAGCGTTCACATTCCCAGCATTCTGGACTTCTTCTTGGTCCACGGCCACATTCCTTGCCACAGTATTTCCGGAGTTCTCACCGGTTTCCCCAGCAGTTCCTTTCTTAGTTCGGTCTCTTTTTGCCATCTACAGTGACCAGACCTGGGTTAGTTAGCCAGCCCATCACTAACTTAAAGTTTCACACAGAAACAGACTTACCGCGAGACATCAGGCATTGGAAGGATGGATTAATCCACTAACCCGTTTATGCTTAGACTGTCCTAGAACCGTTAAGGCTCTGATACCAAATTGAAACACCCCGACCCAGATTTCCTTACCGCGGTAATGTTCTGGTTCAGATAGTTCGGCCAGACTTAGCCATTTTTAGAGTTTTTCTTACTTAACCGTTTTTCCGCATTTTAATTCGATTTAGACAAGCCTTTTTTTTTTTTTAACATAAACTGAATTTAAATAGAAACGAGGTTCAAGTACAACGGTAAGTTCGCTATAAGCTATTACATATTGACTCTAAGTTCTACCCGAAACTACCATCCTTCCTTTCCTTGCCTTAGACTCGCGGCATCAGACACTCGGATTACTTTCACGGGTAATTTTTTTTCCTGCATCCAAAAAGGAGGCATAAGCAACATAATTGCTTAGTGAGAACGGTCATCCCGTCCCACTTAGCCACATAATATATATCGCAATCAGACAATCCATTCAATCAGTCAGTCATGTTTATCAGTTCAGACACTCGTCAACCATGATTATTCCGAGTTACCGAGTAGTCTTTCCACAGACAAGCCTTAGTGAGCATCACTGCCCCTAAGTGTGTTGCTTGATCTAGACTCTCAATAAACGAAATCAATCATCAATACGAGCAAGCAGATAACAGATTATCAATAAAAAAATAGTTGAAATCACCCAAACAATTAAGACTAAGTGAATCTATGCAAGAAAACGAGCTAAACATGTAGCCCATGGTCACACACTCACCTTAGCCAAATGGATTTGTTTTGCCTTGATCCGGTTCAGTTCTGACACCTCTTATCGCTGATCACCCAGATTCGATTGCCACTACCCACAGTCTCGATCGGATCACCACAGGTTCGAGTTTTCTCCCTTTCTCTCAAGATTTTCTCTCTAAAATCTCTCTAAGTCTTTTTCTCCTCTTTCCACGTCTCTAAAATCCGAAATAAGGGGTAAGTTCATTTTTCCTTAGTGCAAACTGCCCAAATCTCTGCCCAGAATATGCTCAGAATATACCCAGAATATTCTACCGAATATGCTCTAAAGGAATATTCTTCCGAATATTTCAAAAGTCAAGGCAACACTAAGTCAACGAAAGTCAACACGAAGTCAACAAGTCAACCCGCATTTTTGGCCCAACACTTAGAATATTTCCCATTCGATTTAGTTCGGATAAGTCAGTCGATCCAGTTTGGATCAGTCAGTCCCACCACATACTGTCCCATCCGGAACAGATTGCATGTTCGAATGATCCGTCCAGCTTGGTATAAACTGCCCTAGCCCAGTTTATCACTTCTCTCGGCCAAAACTGCCTAGATTGTTCGGATCCATCTTGAACCCTTTGACCCTTAAACATTCGGATTCAACGCCAGACTTAACCGAACCAACTAGTCCGCCGAACACGGGTGTTACAATAATCCTTGACTTCAAAGAATTCGCATAGCACAAACCTAAGGTATATTAAACCTTAGACCCAATACTCACTTAAAACGCTTCTATGAAACTAGGCGGTGGAAACATCAGAAAGTAGAATTAAGTTTTACCTCTGATTTCATGGCTCGAAGTGGATTTCATGGTTCGAATTTTGACGTGTATTTCCCCTCCTCTTGAGCTGCTGCTCAACCAAAATAGCCTTATGCAACATATCATCTAACTCCACATATTGTTCCATTTCTACTCTTTCTTGAATTTCCCCATTCAAGCCATTTCGAAATCTTGCCATGGTAGCTTCTCTAACTTCTTCAATATTTTCTCTCATCATGAGGATCTCCATCTCTTGGAAATAATCCTCCACACTATGATTGCCTTGAACCAACCTACAAAGCCATTGGTGTAGCTTCCGATGATAATGAATTGGCACAAAATGTCTCCTCATTACAGCCTTCTTCTCAGCCCATGTCTCAATGTGATACTCGCCAGTTTGTCTCCTGCTTGTCACCAATTGATCCCACCAATTAATATCATATATTGTTGGGGTCGATTTCCACCCCATCGAGATTGACCGCTGAAAATGGCTAAGTAAAGATTTTGGGTGTAGCCAAACCCAGCAAGAGCGTATATGTGTCGAACCAGCTTCAATGGTAGACGACGAGCCAACATTTCGACGACGAGCCAACATTTCGGCGACGAGCCGAAATGTTGGCGACGAGTCAAAACGCCGGGGACAAGCCAAAATGACGGTAACAAGCCAAATGTGGGCGACGAGATAACATTTCAGCGAAGAGCCAAAATGTTGGCGACGAACCAAAATGTTTACGACGAGCAAAAATGTTGGCGACGAGCCAAAGCGTTGGCGACGAGCCAAAGCGTTGGCGACGAGCCAAAGCGTTGGCGACGAGCCAAAGCATTGGCGACGAGCCAAAGCGTTGGCGACGAGCCAAAGCGTTGGCGACGAGCCAAAGCGTTGGCGACGAGCCAAAGGGCTGGCGACGAGCCAAAACACCGGTGACGAGCCAAAACACCGGTGACGAGCCAAAATAACGGTGACAAGCCAAAATGTGGGCGACGAGCAAACATTTTGGCGACGAGCCAACATTTTGGCGATGAGCCAAAACACCGGCGACAATCTAAATAGGCAATGATCCAGACAAGACGAAGAGCCGACGAACCGGACCTCTGATGATCCAGCGAAGCAGCAAGCCCAACATCTTGTTGGGCCGAGGCAACGAGCCACAAGAGCTTGGTGGGCCGAGTCAGCAGGTCAAAGTAAGAAGCCCACATCCGAACCGACTTAGGCAAACCAGAGAAGAAAGGAAATCCCGAAGAATAAGGAAGTTTTCCTTTACCGTTTAGGAATAGGCCCAACCAACTTATTTTTGTATAAATAGACATGTACCCCTTTGAAAAAGGGATCCGCAACTTTACCTAGCAAAACACTTGTTATTCTCTCTGCAAGTAGCTTCCTAAACAGCTTTAATAAAAACACCATCTTTGGATCTTTGTTCTTGTGTTTCTTTTCATAAAAGTTTTCGAATCCCTTATTTTTCCTAACCAAGTTTAGTTGTGCGAGTTTCGACTCCCACATATATAATCACAAAATTCAGTGGTTGCGACTCTTACCTTCTTCATTTCAGAGTAGTTTTGGCAATCAAAAACCAACTCAACCTTTTTTCCCCACTCTAGATAAGCATCAGGATCATTCTTTCTGTGGAATGATGAAATCTTCAACTTAATACTACCCATGTTATCATTAGTTCGATCCCTTGCTTTTCTAGCACGTCTTGGTCTCCTAAGGCTCTCCATTGATGAATGATCATCATTGTGGGAGTCGAAACTCGCACAACTAAATTTTGTAAAGTAATTTAGGGATTCGACAAACTTCTATGTAAAGAAACCAAGAACAGAGATCCAAAGATGGTGATTTTATTCAAGCTGCTTCGAAAGCTTTTGTAAAGAAAGTAACAAGTGTTTTGCTAGGTCAAGTTTCGGATCCTTTTTCTAAGAGGTACATCGTCTATTTATACACAAATAGGTCGGCTAGGTTTTTCCTAAACGAATTATGGAAAACTTCCTTATTCCTCGGGATTTCCTCTCTGGTTTTCGTGGGCTTCTTTCTTTGCCTCGTCGCCTCGGCCCATCAATGTCTTGTGACTCGTTGCCTCATTCTATCTAAGATGTTGGGCTTGTTGCTTTGTTGGGTCATCGATAGGTCGGCTCGTCGCCCATTTCTCCTTGATGCCAAACCAAGTGTTGGCTCGTCCCTTCTCTCTGCTGCCGAGGCGAGGGTTTCGGTTTGCCAACGTGTTGGCTCATCACCTTTTTGCTGGTTTGCCAACAGGTTGGCTTGTCACCAAATGTTTGGCTCGTCATTACCTCTTATTGACGCCGAGCCAGAGGAATGCTACTTCCCCCTGACGCCTAGATAAGTTTTGGCTCGTCACTCGCTTCTTCATGCCTAGCCAAACGTCGGCTCGTCACCTAGCCAAACGTTGGCTCATCACTATTTCTTCCTACTGCCTAGCCAAACGTTGGCTTGTCTTCATTTCTCCCTGCTGCCGAGCCAAACGTTGGCTCGTCACCTAGCCAAACGTTGGCTCGTCACCTAGCCAAACGTTGGCTCGTCACCTAGCCAAACGTTGGCTCGTCACCTAGCCAAACGTTGGCTCGTCACCTAGCCAAACGTTGGCTCGTCACTGCTTCCTCCTGCTGCCTAGCCAAACATTGGCTCGTCTTCATTTCTCTCTGCTGCCGAGCCAACAGGGGTGTTGGCTCATCTCCTGTTTCTTCCACTGCTTAGCCAAGATGTTGGCTCGTCGCCATTCTCCCTTGTCGCCGAGCCAAGTTTGGCTTCTTCTCCTTCCCTTGTTTTCCGAGCCAAGTTTGGCTCGTCTTCTAATATTTGGCTCGTCGCCTAGGCTTTTTCTCCATACTTAGTATTCTTTCAGCAGTTGATCTTGATGGGGTGAAAAATGACCCCAACAGTTAGTCCCCCAGCTCGGCAGTATTATTGGTAATAGTGACGAGGTGAAGAGTCAGGATCGAGATCAACGTTCTTTGGGTTGCCGAGCCAAATCTGTAGCGAAGTTGTCATCCGGGCATTGATACATGTTGAGCCAAACTGATAGTGTTACCGAGGTGCTTTTATTCTGAGCCGTCACTGGAGTATCATGTCACCGAGCCAAATCCTTCACGTGCTGCCGGCTCGACTTGTCGCTTGCGTCGCCGAGCCACTTTGGCTCGTTTTATTAATTTGAGTTGTCATTTTGCCGAACCAACACCTTTGTCACGCTGCCGAGCCAGCTTATCACTCGTATGACCGAGCTATTTGGCTCGTCGTCTTGCTGTATTGCTTAGACTGCCATTCCGCCGAGCCATCTTTTCCTGATATGCTGCCGAACCATCCCAATAAGTTTGATTCATCTTTGGCTCGGTGATAATGTTGGCTTGGAGTATCTCTCATCATGATTATAACTTTATTGGGAACTGCAAATGTTTTTCGCATGTTCCCGAGGCCGCGTGGCGTCACGCGCTGTGCTTTTAAACATCTATAAATTCAGGTTTTCATTTCACTTCTCATAACTCATTTCTCTCATTTCCGAAAAACAGGTAGCTCTCTTCTCTCTCTTCTTTTCTCTCTTTTTTGTTTAAGTTGTTGGCTAGGTTTCTTCTCCTCCGCTGCCAACTCTGAGTTTTCCGACCCATCTTCAAACGTGGCTCGGCGGCTCTATAAATTTCCCGATCCATCTTCAAAACCTTTCGGCGACTCCTTGTGTTTTCCGATCCAAACTCATCTATCTGCGGCGAGCGTTTGAGTTTTCCGATCCATCATCATCCGGATTGTGCTGCTGCCTTAATCTTCCTTTTCACCGAGCCAAAATTCTTCGTATCAAGTGTGTCTCCGAGCCAAGATCTCTCTGATTTCTTCTAAGTGTCAGTTTGATTCCGAGCCAGAAATCCAAGATGTCTCATACAGCCGAGCTAGAAGATTCTATAGGTTCGGCCAATTCTGCTTCACTACTAGGCCGCAAGATGGTTTTATCTCCTCAGGTCTCCGAGCCGGTCGAACCTAGTTCTCCATTGGGTCGGTTACAAATCGTTGTTCCATCTCTAGTTGACAAAACTCTTGATGCCGAGGTGGACGCCGAGGCAGTGTTGATTCAGAGAGCTCTTGAAGAAATTAAAGCCGAGCCAGAAGAATTTGTTCTTGACGAGGCAGAAAGAGTGCGATTGGAGAGATTATTTGCGAGCCATCAAGCTAGCACATCGACGAGGCGAAAGCCTAGGAGGAAAACTCAGAAGAGACGACCTGATCCACCTGGTTCATCTCTGTGCACGGCTGAGTCCTTGGAGGCACTGAGGCATCGATTTCATATTTCAGAAGATGTCGAACTGGTTGTTCCTGCTCCAACAGACCGAGCCGACTCTCCGCCGCCTGGACATTTCACTCTCTATGAGAGTTTCTTTTATCAGTGTTTCCTTTGGTTTCCCATCCCCGGGTTGATCATCCATTTTCTGTCCAAGCATGGGTTGGCGCCGAGCCAAATTACGCCTCGTGGTATGCGCCACTTAGTTGGGATCCTGGTTCGGAGCTACGAATGTGATGTAATTGTTCGCATCTCCCATCTTCGGCAGTTTCTTGAGTTTCGAAAGATTAAAAACTCCCGAGCCTATTATGTTTCCAATAAGAAGCAAAGGAAGATTATCGGAGGCTTCCAAAGCAAGGACAACGACTGGGGGAACTATTTTTTCTATGTTCCCATCAATGATGCTACGGTCGAAGCCGAAAGCATCCATTATGTCAAAGCAGAGTGGGGAACCATTGGTGGGCGAGCCGTAGACCTTTAGGAGATTTGCTAAGGTTTTGTTTTCTGGCGAGCTAACCAACTTTCTTTGTTTTTGCAGTTCGGCAGGTTCTCCCACGTTACCCAGAAGATACGCTCTCGCTTCGGACAACACTTGCATCAAGAAAGTGCCATTGGGAAGATCACTTTTCCCTAAGAAGAGTCAAAAAAGCCCGAGCCATCTTCGCCGGTGTTGAAGTGTCTGACAGCTCGGAATCTGAATTTCCATCACAAAGTCCTCCAAGAAAAAATTGACGATCCGTGACAAGCAGGCCTTGAAAGAGAGGGAAGAAAAAGAGGCAGCTAGCCGAGCTGAGGAGGCAACGGATGTGATGGAACAAAATACTGAGCCAATTACGGAGTTAGTTGTTCAGACTGTCACCGAGGTGAAGCAACAGCTTCTGTCCGAGCCTCCCGCTCTTGACGCAAAAACCGGGGAAGTAGTTTCTCCTATTGTTCCTGCTGCTAGGCCTTCTAGCTCGGCGTTTGTCCAACACAAAGATGATAGGGAGAAATGTTCTGCTCCTGAGGCAGACAGAGAGGGAACCAAAGGAAAACAGGGGAGAAGGAAGCGCCATAAGCCTGTCGACCCAACTTCCACCGAGCCAGAGCCTACGTCGTTTAGGCATGAAGGATCCGAGCCAATATGTAATGACGAGGCAGCTTTAGCGACCCTCTTCTCCCAGGTTCGTTGCTCGGGGGACAGACTGCCACCTCTCGATGTTCTATCTCACAGCGATCTTTACGCTGACATGTCGCTCCGAGGCACTAAGGTAATTTCAGGGCGTTTTTTTTTTGCTGTAGAAAGACTAAGTACTAACCAAATTTTTTTTTTTTTTTTGATCAGTTTGTTGCGTCTATCAACAAGATGGTTGCCGCATTTGAGAAGGATGTGAGGAAGGACAGACATCGGATCGAAGATGCCCAAAAAGACGCATCTTTCCACAAAGGTTGGATAGCCGAGCTGGAGAACAAGCACGCTGACGAGCTGGCAATCTCTTTAGCTCAGACTGAAGCTCTCGAGAAAGAGAGAACTTTCTTGAAAGGCGAGCTGAGCAAGGCTAGTGACTTAGCCACAAGATTGGATCGCTCCAAACAGAAGAAAGCTGCCGAAGTTGAATCCCTGAAAAGTCAGCTCTCTGCTGCTCAAGCGTTGCACGAGGCAAACGTTAAGAAAGCGCACAAGGCAGCGAGGTGAGAGACGTCAGAAAAGTTTTAGATGCAGCTTGCCAAGATCGAGAAAAGCATCGAGGAGCTGAAGGCCGCAAAGGAGAATGAGCTTGACTTAGCTCAAGTTGATAGTAACTTGCAGCTACTTGAGATTCTGCAGAAAGAGGACGCGCCAGCTATTGATTCCGAGGCAACAAACTTGGCGGGATGGAGAATCGAACTGGCTGATGCTAATGATGAATTTGAGAAGATTGAAGCCGACTGAAGAAAGATCTGACTCTTTCGCCTGTCTCCGCAGATTCTGTGGACTCTCTTCTTGGCACCGAGCCAATGGAAAACGCGGCGGCAGCGGCAGGAGTTGCCGACTTCTCAGGCTCGAACATTGGCACGCCTGGAATCGCTAATCTTGCCGAAGAGAGAAATGCCGAGCCGGATCCTCTCAACTAACCAATGCTTCTTAAATTCGAATCTTTTCTTTTGTATTTCGAACATAAGTGCCTGGATGGCTTTATCCACTCTGTTTGTGTAATGACCGCCGTTTTGTTGGTGTAACTCTTCTTTTATCTTGGTTTTATGTTATGTTCTGCGTATTGCTTTTTTGATGTGTTATGACGTGAACCGTCTTTGTGTTGAGTGATTTGCTTGTCAGTTAGGGCTTGCGGTGTTCCGACTTATATTCCCGTCTTTGACGACGAAACATATTTAAAATCTCATACCAACTGGTAGGTTTAGTATTATGGTTCAGAGATGTTTGCGACCAGTGTACCAAGAGGTGTTTACTGGGTTTAAGAGTTTACTTTGTGTTTTAAGACCTGCGAGTTTTCGACTTACGAGTCCCTCTCGAAGATAAACTTGTAAGAATATCATCCAGGATATACCTTTCAGATATTAGACTAGGATATACCAAATCTGAAGTTTGTATAGCGCGCTTTCTTACCTGTAAGAGGGTGTTGAGAACCCTGTCCCGTATAGAGATAGTGGTTAAAATCCGTAAAGGATGTGGTTGTCCGTATGTCGTGGCCAGCAACAAACGAGGTGATAGAATATCCGTGAAGGAGGTAAAGTTGTGATTCGTGTAGACTAAGTGACACGGGTTTTGTGTTTGAGCATGTTTGAAGTTATTCTCTTTGAAGAGTGTGATGCGAGTTATGGGAGTATACATGTATACGTACCCACTCTCCCCCTTTTTAAGGAGGGGGACAACTGAACCCGTTTGAAAACAAGCTGCCTACGTACCTTTCTCAGGGATCAAGTCATCCCGTAGTTCATGCGAAGTGATTTAGTGGTAATACCTCTTTAGGTGCATTGCGTTCCAAGATCTTAGTATCGGAACGTTAGACATGTTTGCGAGCTCGTACACTCCTGGTCGGACTGTTTTGGTGATTTTGTAGGGTCCTTTCCAGTTTGCTCCTAGTTTGCCAGCGTTTGTTTCGGCTGTGTTCTGAAAAACTTTGCGGAGGACCAGATCACCTTCTTTGAATTTGTGACTTTTGATGTTGGTGTTGTAGTACTTAGCCGTTGCTTGCTGGTAGTTTTGAATCCGAACCAATGCTTGGTCTCGTCGTTCGTTGATCAAGTCTAATTCGTCGAGTAACATGAGGTGATTCAATCCCTCCTGCCCTGAAAGTAGTCTGCGGCGGACTCTAGGAAACTAGACTTCAGCTGGGATGACACATTCTGCACCGTAGACAAGGGCGAAAGGTGTTTCACCGGTGGCTCTCCGCGGAGTGGTTCGGTGTGACCATAATACTCCTTTGAGTATGTCCGCCCAGCGTCCCTTCTTCGCATCAAGGCGTTTTTTCAGGCCGTCTAGGATAGTCTTGTTCACTGCTTCTGCTTGGCCATTCCTTTGTGGATAGCGCGGCGTAGACTTGCTTAGTCTTATCTTCCATTTCTCACAGAAAGCTTCAAACCTTGTAGAGATAAACTGTGAACCGTTGTCGGTGACAATTTCGTATGGAACTCCATGTCGGCACAAGATATTCTTCCAGACGAAGTTTTCGACTTGGGCATCCTTTACGTTGGCGTAAGAATCTGCCTCGACCCATTTGGAGAAGTAATCTGTCAAAACTAGCAGAAACCTCTTCTGCTTGGACCTATGCAGAGGCCCGACAATATCCATTAACCAGCGCATGAAGGGGTAGGGCGTCGAGATGGATGATAGCAACTTAGTTGGCTGGTGAATCATTGGGGCGTGACGCTGGCACTTTTCGCACTTGGCTGAAAATTTTTCACAGTCCTTTACCATAGTTGGCCAATAATAACCGTGGTGCTTAATCTTGATTGCTAGAGCTCTCCCACCAAAATGGTTGCCGCACGAACCGCTGTGGACTTCTTCCATGATTTTTCTAGCTTCGATGCCTTCGACACAGGCCATCAAAGGCCCTGAGAACCTCCACTTAAACACGTTTCCATCTACCAGAACGTATCGAGCGGCTTGAGCCCAGAGTTTCCGAGTAGCCCATTTATCAGATGGTAATTCGCCGTCCATGATGTACACGCGGATTGCTCCCATCCATTCTTTGTCACATCCATAATCCGTTGCCACTAGTCGTGGATCTTCCTCCATCTCGACTGCTTCATCTGGAGGATCTTCCTTTGGCTCTTCCTCTATCTCAATTGCCTCATCTTCCGCCAATGGTGTCATGTTCTGGTCCTCCAGGGCGGTGGTGTCAATGCTGCCTTTGTCTGCGAGATCTTCCCCAGATATATCTTCGGCATGGGTGGCTGTTTGGGAGCGGGTGACTGCGCTAACGGTATCAGAAAGGTTGATACTCGGGTTTTTGATGAATTCTACTGGGATTATCCTTTTCAGGTCTGGATCGGAGGTGGACGCGAGTGCTGCTAGTGCATCCGCCGAAGTGTTTCTCCTCGTGGTATTCGTGTTAATGTAAACTCTTCGAACTGTGCAGCCATATCCTTGACGATCTTCAGATAAGCTTCCATTCGGTCGTCTCTGGCCGTGTACTCGCGGCTGACTTGGTTGACCACCAGTTGTGAATCACAATAGGCCTGGAGATGTGAAATCTTGAGTCCGAAAGCGAGTCTCATTCCTGCGATCAAAGCTTCGTACTCTGCTTCGTTGTTGGATGCGCGAAAACCCAAGCAAATGACTGCTCGAGGATTTCGCCTGTTGGTGAAGTCAACCGTATTCCTACTCCGGATCCTTGTTTTGATGATGATCCATCTGCGTGGAGCTTCCATATTAGGCTCGGAGCTGGCTCTTCTATCACTTCTTCTGGGAGTTCTATCAGAAAATCTGCAAGGACTTGAGACTTTGCGCAGGTTCTGCTTCTATACTCAATGTCGTATTCGCTCAGCTTTATCGCCCACTTTGCCAACCTCCCAGACTGGCTAGGGCTGTGCAGGATGGATCGTAGGGGGAAGGTAGTCAAGACCACAATTGAATGAGACTGGAAGTATGGTCTCACTTTTCGAGTGGACATTATTACAGATACCGCCAGTTTCTCCATCTGTGGATACCGGGTTTCAGCGTCGGTGAGAGTTTGGCTGACGTAAAAAATAGGCTTCTGCTCGCTGCGCTCTTCTCTGATGAGTACTCCACTCACTGCTGTTGCCGAAACGGCCGTGTAAAGGAATAATGGTTCGCCCTCCACTGGTTTCGTAAGTATTGGAGGGCTGGCTAGGTATTCTTTCAGCTGTTGAAATGCCTGCTCGCATTTTTCTGTCCATTCAAACTTCTTGTTCCCACACAGTGTGTCGTAGAAAGGCAAACACTTATCGGTTGACCGAGAGATGAAGCGATTCAGCGCGGCGACCCGTCCTGTTAGCCTCTGGACTTCACATTTTGTCCTTGGTGACACCATTTGTATGAGCGCATCAATCTGCTTCGGGTTGGCTTCAATTCCACGGTGGGTGCCCAGATACCCAAGGAACTCCCCGGATGTGACCGCAAATCTGCATTTGGTCGGGTTCTGTTTCATGTTATGCAGATTCAGTTGCTTGAAACATTCTTCTAAGTGAGCCATGTGATCCTTCTCCTCCAAAGACTTCACCAGCATGTCGTCAATGTAAACCTCCATCGTCTTCCCTAGTTGGTCAGCTAAAATTCGGTTCACCAGTCGCTGGTAAGTTGCTCCGGCATTTTTGAGGCCGAACGGCATTACTTTGTAGCAATATATCCCACGGTCTGTGATGAATGCTGTCTTCTCTTGATCGTCTGGATTCATTAGGATCTGGTTGTATCCGGAGAAAGCATCCATAAATGAAAGGAGTTTGTTGCCTGCTGTCGCTTCTACCAGTCGATCAATATGCGGAAGCGGGAAGCTATCTTTTGGGCAAGCCTTGTTCAGGTCGGTGAAATCCACGCATACACGCCACTTTCCATTCTTCTTCTTGACCACTACTGGGTTAGCGAGCCAGTCAGGGTATTTTGCTTCGACTATCGATCCCACGCGTAGTAATCTTTCCACCTCGTCATTCACTGCTTGTGCTCTTTCAGGTCCGAGCTTTCGTCTTTTCTGTTTGACTGGTTTGAAGGTCGGGTCTACGTTTAGCTCATGGCACGTAACATCGATGCTGATACCAGGCATGTCTTCTACTTCCCACGCGAAGGTGTTTACGTTCTTCTCAAGGAAAGAAATTAGCTCTCCCCTTATTGGATCTTTCAGCGCGGCCCCTATCTCGACGCAGCGCTCTGGGTGATTAGCATCAATGTTGACTAAAACAACGGGGTCGTAGCTGGGTTTGCACTTCCTCTCGCGATCCTCCATGATCTGTAATTGCTATAAGAGTTTCGCCAACTCTCTCTCTGGCTCCCTATCAGTCTTCATCTTCTTTCGCTTGGTTTTGGTGTCAGTGACGGGGTTCCTGAGTTTGTGCTCGGCTAGGAAACAAACGCGGGACTCTTTTTGGTTTCCCCAAATTGTTTTGACTCCTCCTGGGGTCGGAAATTTGATGCAGAGATGATAGGTCGATGGTACGGCTCGCATGGAGTTTATCCAGGGGGTACCCATAATTACATTGTAGATCACATGATGATCTGCAACCGAAAACTCTACGATCTTGGTCACTTCTTCAGCTCGGACAGGAAGCTTTATTGTTCCAAGGGTCATGGTTGTTTCTCCTGAGAATCCGGTTAAAGGCTTCGGCGCGGCCGTGATCTTGGATAGGTCTATGTTCATTCTTCTGAGAGTTTCCCGGAAGATCACATCTACAGAGCTTGCCGTGTCTATCAGAACTCGGGTGACGTCGCAATCATCTACGATCAATTCTATCACGAGGAGAGCATTATGTGGTCGGTCGATGCTGATGGTTTCCCTTTCTTCGAACGAGATCACGTCGTTGGGAAGTTTGGAAGGTGTTGACCAGTTGATACTGGCGTCGGCTCGCCTCTGGAAAGCTTTGATTGAAGACACCGTGTCTGAACAATATTGTGACCCTCCCATTATCATATTTATTCTTCTTCGTGAGCCTGACTGCGTCGCCTCGTCATCTCGCCTTCCTCGCTTGGGAGGATCATTATTTTGATTTGTCTGGTTCGGCTGAATCTTCTCCTCCTCTTGCTCGAAGTCCTTCAGGCTGACAGCATTACCAAGTTCTCCGGCTACTAGTTTCGCCGCGAGCTTTATCCCAAGGGTTTGGCAGTTTGCAGTTGAGTAACCGTGCATGTGATGATACTCGCAGTAAGCTTTTTTGTCGTACGAACTCTGATTTCGTGTCCAGGTGTTCCATGGTGTTTTGCCTCGGCCTGCTCCCACTTGGTAGTTGTGGGCTCCTCTGAAATTAGGTTTCTCGTGGTGTACATATCCGTTTCCTTGGATATTCTTTTTATGAGGTGGTTGGTTCAGAGTTTGGAGGGGACGGCTCGTCGTTTTGGCTGCTCCATATTTTTGAGATAAGACCTTCATTTCCTCTTCGTTGACTATGAAGTCAGAGGCTCGGTGTAGAGTGTCTTGGATTGATAGTGGTGTGTTTAGAGCGATCTCTTTTCGGAACTCCGATTCGTACCACAACGATCTTTTTAATGCGAGCACGGCAGCCTTGTCGCTTACGCCCTCGACCTTTGACATGACTGCTTTGAATCCTCCCATGAAGCTTCGTAGTGTCTCCGTAGGGCCTTGAGTTAATGTCCAGAGATCGGCATCGGAGGCTCCTCGGTCCATAAACATGGAGTAATCTTTCAGGAAGGCGGCGGATAACCGCTGGAAATCATCAATGGAGTTCCGTTCCAATCTAGAAAACCATTGTAGGGCTGCGCCTTTTAGATACTCCACAAATAGAAGGCAGAAACCAGCGTCTCTTTCCTTCTCTCTAAAATTGGCTCGGCCCATCGCTATGATGAACGCCGTTATGTGCTCCTTTGGGTCGATAGTCCCTTCATAGACCAGAACTCTGATCTTCCCTGGATCGGACACCCTTGTCTTGGTAATCCGAGCTGTGAATGGCGTGTTGTGTACTTCTTCCAGTACACGATCAATCTCGGGGACTTTACTGGTTGCCTTGTGAACCTGGGATCAGACAGCTTTCATCTCGGCAGCGGCATGATCCAAGGAGGCTCGGATGTCATCCAGGTCTTCTCTCTGAGCTCGGCTCATTGTTCTCGGTTCGTCAGCATATTGTGCTTGTTGGACCCATAGAAGATTTTCTTATTCCTTTGCTAAGCTTCTTGCTCGGTTCAGGTTGATATCCCCTCTGCAGGTTCGGGCTCCCGTCAGTGTTGGTTCGGGTCCCTCGCCGGCGAGATTCTCCGCGTTTTGGTCTTCTTCGTCGAGAATGATTGCTGCAGCCGATCCTCTGCCGGTGCATAAGTTACATCAATCGCTGGTCTCTCCTCCCCCATGAATCAGTCGAGGAGGCTCGGTGATGTTTGACCTGGTCACCGGGGGTGTTTGTTCATTGGTTGGATATGGCGGCGGCAGTCCTCCCAAAGTTCTCGGTGTATCACGTGGTGTTGAAAAATCCAGGGATGTTGGGTTTAAGCCGAGGCGTCTGGTTATTCCGCTAACAGGTGGGTTCATAGTTGAACCAATTCCTCCGGATCGTAAGTTTCTGGCTCGGCTCTCCGTTGCCAGTGTCTCGATTTTCTCCGTTAGTGAGTTATTCAGCTTATCTTGCTCCTCGGCCTTCTTCAGCAATGTGGTCATCATGTTCTTCAATTCTGTCAGCGCTTCTGAGGTGCCTTCCGTGTTCGCCGGAGGCAGATTGGTTCCTGTTCCAGGAAGATCAACGCCAGTGTTGCTTGCATCGTCACCGCTTCGATCTCCGTCGGCAGTCATTACTTCAGATCTTGTATTCAGTGGTTCTTAGGTGTCAGAAAGTTTGAGACTCCCCACAGACGGCGCCAAATTATGGGAGTCGAAACTCGCACAACTAAATTTTGTAAAGTAATTTAGGGATTCGACAAACTTCTATGTAAAGAAACCAAGAACAGAGATCCAAAGATGGTGATTTTATTCAAGCTGCTTCGAAAGCTTTTCTAAAGAAAGTAACAAGTGTTTTGCTAGGTCAAGTTTCAGATCCTTTTTCCAAGAGGTACATCGTCTATTTATACACAAATAGGTCGGCTAGGTTTTTCCTAAACGAATTAAGGAAAACTTCCTTATTCCTCGGGATTTCCTCTCTGGTTTTCGTGGGCTTCTTTCTTTGCCTCGTCGCCTCGGCCCATCAATGTCTTGTGACTCGTTGCCTCATTCTATCTAAGATGTTGGGCTTGTTGCTTTGTTGGGTCATCGATAGGTCGGCTCGTCGCCCATTTCTCTTTGATGCCAAACCAAGTGTTGGCTCGTCCCTTCTCTCTGCTGCCGAGGCGAGGGTTTTGGTTTGCCAACGTGTTGGCTCGTCACCGTTTTGCTGATTTGCCAACAGGTTGGCTTGTCACCAAATGTTTGGCTCGTCATTACCTCTTATCGACGCCGAGCCAGAGGAATGCTACTTCCTCCTGACGCCTAGCCAAGTTTTGGCTCGTCACTCGCTTCTTCATGCCTAGCCAAACTTCGGCTCATCACCTAGCCAAACGTTGGCTCGTCACTGCTTCTTCCTGCTGCCTAGCCAAACGTTGGCTCGTCTTCATTTCTCCCTGCTGCCGAGCCAAACGTTGGCTCGTCACCTAGCCAAACGTTAGCTCATCACCTAGCCAAACATTGGCTCGTCACTGCTTCTTCTTGCTGCCTAGCCAAACGTTGGCTCGTCTTCATTTCTCCCTGCTGCCGAGCCAACAGGGGTGTTGGCTCGTCTCCTGCTTCTTCCACTGCCTAGCCAAGATGTTGGCTCATCGCCATTCTCCCTTGCCGCCGAGCCAAGTTTGGCTTCTTCTGCTTCCCTTGTTGCCGAGCCAAGTTTGGCTCGTCTTCTAATATTTGGCTCGTCGCCTAGGCTTTTTCTCCATACTAAGTATTCTTTCAGCAGTTGATCTTGATGTGGTGAAAATTGACCCCAACAATCATGGTTGTAATATTCAGCCTCTGCTTCGTTAAAATCAGTACTTGCTTGTCTAGGTTGAAATCTTTCTCTTCTAGGCAGATGAGGAAAATTTTGTGGCTGTCTTCGTGATGCGTAGAATTTAAGTCTTATGCAAACTTAAGATGCTACTAAGTTTTAATCTCTAAGTGATAAACCACCAGTGCATGACAATGCCATTGTAGTACTTAGAGGCCATTCTTCCACAAGGAGATTAAGTAAGACAATAAGAATGCAAAGAACTTAAAAAGCTAAGTCAATAAGTGTTTTTGAGGTTTTCTCCTAAAAATTCCTAAATGTCATGAGCTAAACAAACGAGACAAATTAAACTCAATGCAATAAGCAAATGCAACCAAATAAACGAACAAACAAGTAAACAAGATTGAAAGAAAGCAGTAAAATGCAATATGAAAAAGTCAAGCACTTAAGCTTAAACGAGTTTGATCAAATAAATGGAAATATGAATATGGGATAAGAAAATTGATCAAGGTAGATAATCTATTAGGTAATGGTTCTTAGGCTCTAATCAATTCAATTCCTAGGGCAAGGATCACTAAATTAGAACTAATCAACTTCCGTGGTACTAATTTCCTTTCTAAACTCCTTAATTATCATAAATTGCCGCTTTGAAATTAGTGAATCTAGAAGCAATACTTTTAAGTCCCTAAACCCACAAATCACCTTAAACATCAAGGACTAATTGGCTAAGATATGATTTGCTCATATGAAATTCTCCTAGACATTTCTACGAACACCTTTTGGGCGTAAGAAGACCATGCTCTAGAGATTGATTAGCTAGTTCAATCATAGCCTTAATTACATCTCAAATAAAGGATTCTTTATAGTCTAAGCCTAATACACCATAACCCAACTTCTAATCACCCTAATCTACCTAACCCATGATCCATAAGATTACTACTCACTCATGGAAATAAATAAAATCAAAACAAAAGATGATAAGTAAATAAACATGATTAGAGGAATGAGATAAACTTAAGAAAACTTCAAATAATCATAAAAGATCCAAAAAAAATCAAAGGACTAAACATTAGAGAGAAAATCCTAAAACATGTCCAACTTAAGGTTCTTCAAGTGCTAAAACATATATATATAGTGAAATGGGAAGGTATCGGGTCAAACCCGGATATGTGTTGAATGTGCATGACATCGACCACCTGCATCGAACAGTTGAGTCAGAGATGTCGATACAGTGTGCATCAGTTCCTCTGAATTTTGCCTAGTGTTTCTCCCATCGACATGCTGCATCGACCTGTCAAGCTGGAGTGGTCGATGCAGCCTACATCAGTTGGTATTTGGATCCTCTTGATTCCCCTTGGTTCTCCTTGATTCTCCAATTGATTCTCCTTGATCCTAGGCCTCCATAGTACCTGAAATATACCCAAAATGCAATGCATGCAACATAACGGACCTAGGACTCTAAGACTAAACCTAAACTAAATGGAACCTAATATGAAGAGAAAGATGCATTATGTAATCTAATTAATGCAAAAACTAAGGAAAATGCATGCTAAGAAGTGATAAAATATGAACACATCACTTTGCTTTGCCTCTTCTTGAACACGATCCAACCTCTGATGAACGGCTTCCGACTCAGCCCTCATCAGCCGCCGCATATCTCCCATCAAGGCTTGAATTTAAAGATTTAGAATGGCTTCCTATTGGATCTCCTTATCGTTGTTGTTGTTGTTTTCTCCATCGTTAGACATGATTTAAAAATGCAAAACAGTGTTAGAAAACAAAATCTTCACCACACTCAAGTGTTTCACTCAGCAAGAGTTTCACTCAATTATATTGGCTTTTATCATCTGATGTTATAACACACTCTTGCCTTTTTCTCTCTTGTGATCCTCAAAGAGTTCTTATAGAACTAACCTAAACACTCCGCAATGTTTTCCCCGTAATAGATCAAAAGACCAAACTAAAGAGATCATAGACAACAGTGAATATAGGTAGAACTTGAAAGAACAAATTGAACACACAACTTTTACAACACAAATGATAGAATAAGAAAATTTAGAATGCAAAAACAATCCATAACTTCTGATCCTTTTTTTTCTTTTCTTTTCTTTTTTTCTGATATATTTTTTTAATACTTTTTTTTTTTTATATGGATCTCTTTTTTTTTTTGCTGGATTTTCAGAAATGAAAACAAAATAGAAAGTGGAAGGAAAGAAGATGAACATGAAAATAAAAAGATAAACCTTTTTTAGAGATATGCTCTGATACCAGATGATGCGGAAATGACCCGAGGAGTTAGTCTCTAAGATGGTGAAGGGATAATCCTTGACTTCAAAGAATTCGCGTAGCACAAACCTAATGTATATTAAACCTTAGACCCAATACTCACTTAAAACGCTTCTATGAAACTATGTGATGGAAAGCCGTTTGATAAGCCGATTGATCACTATATATATGACACACCGAAGGATCAAAAAGTTCACAAGGATTTGAATGAGAATCACTCTCAAAAACGAAAATATGTTTAATTAAAAAGTTGGATAGTTTCTCCATTGGAGATTAAATGTATTTAAAGGAAAATGAAACTTGAAAAGAAAGCTAGATAATAAATTCTATTGAAAACAGAATATAAATAAATCAGACTTCAAAGTGACTTTTGATAATCCAACTCTTGGTGTTCTCTTTGACTTCAAAGTGACTTTTGATAATCATTTTCGTCACTCCTTTGGGCCAGAAAAATAAGTCATTTATTCTCGGCCTTTTTGACTTGATAATAAGTTTATAATGGGTTGGACTTGATAGATAACACCAATGGATTTCTGAATACTCTCCTTGTCCAGAACATCATAAATCAGCATGTTAAGTGAATCTTTAAACTTCTTAGCTTGCGCTCTTATAACTGGTCCAGCAGGTACAAGCAATGGACCCTCTTCTCCAGCCTTGTTACTCAAGATGTCTTCATCATAAGGGTTCAGAAAACTTCTCCAATTGAGTAAAAGGAGGTGAGCTCTTCTTCTTTATCGAACAAATAGAAGAAAACTAGAAGATTTTGGTGTGAAAAGAACAAAGATCATTCTCTAAAAGAATGACGAAAACTTGGTATTTTCGTGGCTGATGGATGCTTTTTATAGGGTAAGGGTCGAACTAGGGCATTTTCCTTTGGGTTTAGGAGATAAACTAAAAGAAAAAGGAAATTTTCCTTTTTTTTAGGGGGGCGATCGATCGATCGGTTAGGGGGATCCATCGATCGCCTCTCAAAACTTCAACTTCAGCCAAAACGCCGGATGAGTGATCGATCGATCGCAGGGGGCTGATTGATCGATCATGCCTCACATTCTGGGCTTGCTTGTCCTTCAAATCTCTGTTGATCAATTTTCAGTACATCGAGCATATCTTGATATCGCACCGTTGGATTTCCACGTTCTGATATTCGAAATGAAGCCAGCATCCCCATCTATCCCTTGATAAAATATGGGCTTGATCCAATGGTGAAAAGATCCCCATATGATGCAAAACATTCGATTCTCATGATCTGTCCTATCAACATTCAGAATACAAGTTTTTGTTGGGGTAAAAACTGACCCCAACAAATCGATGCTCAATATTTTGTCAGTTTTCACCATTGGCAAAATCAACATGAAAATGCGCCGAGGCAGCTAACAACACGCGCCGAAGCGAGCATGACCAAACGCCGAGGCAACTAAGCAAGCACCGAGGCAAACTACAGCATGCGTCGATGCAGCTAACAGCACGCGCTGAGGCGAGCATGAGCAAACGCCGAGGCAACTAAACACACGTCTGGGAAAATGCCACCAAACGCTGATGCAACTAAGCATGCGCCGCGACAAACTTCATCCTGACGGGTTAAAGGCAACTACCTCATCTCTGGGCCGAAGCAAAGTCATAATGGGCCAAGGCAAGTTTTGGAAAACATCGTTTTTCCTAAAGTCAGTCCAAAGAAAAAGGAAATTACAAACCGAGGAGGAAAAAGAAATACAAGTCTCCGAAGGAAAATGAAATGTTTCCGGTATTCTCGTTAAGACGGTCTAATCTGAGGTCTATAAAAGAAGAGTGCATTAGAAGATTGAGGATGTGACAGAGCAATAGATTTTACAGAAAGAAAAACTTGTATTCTGAAAACTTTTCATACAAGCAATAAAAAACAATCTTTGGATATTTTTCCGGGCAATCAACACCTAGAAGTTTCTGTTCCCTAAAAAGTCTCGACAAGATTTAATTGTGAGGATTCCGCCTCCACAATTTGGCACCGTCTGAGGGAAGTCTGAAACTTTCTGACTCTTTAGATTGCCACAACCAAGACATAAAAAGATGGCTAACGGAAGTCAGAATACCCACGACACAACTGACCCTCCTAGGGAAACCACAAATCTTCCAAAAGACGCTATCGCCGTCCCAGAATCCATCACCGAGATGAAAAACATGATGTCTACCCTGCTGAAAAAGGTTGACGTGCAGGAAAAGGCAAACAATTTATTGAAAGAGAAAGTCCAAGCACTGACTTCTGAACAACGAAGCCTCAGTGCCAGAAGCTTAGTATCGGGAACCAGACCAACTAAAAGATTCCGTAGGCAGCTGTTCGATGCAACCCCGACGCCTCTTATTCCTGTCGCCTCCCAAAATACAGTAAGCAACGCGCCGAGGACACCAGGAGATCTGCCACCTCTGCCTCGGCCTGATGAGTATACACAAGTAACCGTTAGGTCCACTGTCATTAATGAACCACCCGAGCTAATCAGGGCCCCCAGAACCTTTGATAGGCATGTCCAGTTCGCTAGCGACGCTGATAACGGATAACTAAATGGCTTGGCTGGAGTTGAAGAAAATCGAGCCGTTGAACGACCAACCAACGTAGACTTCACCTCGACATCCTTAAGCAGAAGAGAGAACGCGAGCCAACTTGACCTAACGGATGAAGAAGAAGACGCTTACTAGGCACATCAAGCACACTTCAAAGACGGATTATGAAAAACCACAACCAGAATAGGGAACTAAATGAGATTCGCGAGGCGATGACACGAGCCCCGCCGAGGTAAAGGCATTTAAGTCACAAGTACATAAGGCAATTAGCTCGGCACCCGAAATAGGCCGTGTATTGGAAGAAACTCAGAAGATACCGTTCACAAGTCGGATAACTAGAACGAGAATTTCCAACCCTGGAAAGTTTGAGACCCGTTCTATGAAGGAACTACCGACCCAAAAGCTCATATAATGGCATTCCGCATCGCAATGGGGCGAGCAAATCAAGTGAAAATGAGAGAGACGCCGGGTTTGCCTCTTGTTCGTGGAATATCTCAAAGGAGCAGCCCTGGAATGGTTCTCTCGCCTTGACCGTAATTCAATCGATAACTTCGATCAACTATCCGCTGCATTTCTAAAACATTAGTCAATGTTCATGGATTGCGGTACTTCCGATGCCGACCAGTGGACGCTTTCTCAGGGTCCGATCGAGTCATTGCGAAGTTTTATGGAGCACTTCAAGAAGATTATCTCTAAAATCGACGGCGTAAGCGATAAAGCTGCCCTAACGGCCCTAAGGAAATCACTATGGTATGAGTCACGTTTCAGGGAGAAAATTGCTTTGAACCAGCTGCTGACTATCAAGGATGCATTACACCGAGCCACGGATTTTATAGTCAAAGAAAAAGAAATGAAAGTTCTATCACAGAGATACGGATCAGCAAAAATGACGAGCCAAAGCAACATTCAAAACACCGTCGTAGCACCATCAAATCTTACAAAAAACTCGCAGAACGGTGGTTTCATCCATCGCGAAGGTCCGATTTCGGCGACGCCCACAACTACTGTGGGAGTCGTAATCAACACAATTAAATTTGTAACGTAACTTTTAAGGGATCGGAAACTTCTGCGTATGAACCACGAAAACGAAGATCCAAAGATGGTTTTATTAAGCTGTTTCGAAAAGCTTTTTCGTACAAGAATTTGAGAGCAAAAAGTCTAGGGTTTTACTAAATCAATTGCGGATCCCCTTTTCAAGAGATGTACATTGATATATATACTAGTTTGAGTCGGCCAGGTCAATCCCAAAGGGATAAAGAAAACTTTCTAATCCTTCGGGATTTCCGTTTAGCTGAGTCGGCTTGGCTTCATGGGCCTTTGAATTGTTATCGGCCGAAGATGGGCTTGTTGACGTCGTATAGAAATGACTTCGGCCTCATCTTCTTCGGCCATTACTTCGTATGGAATTGGCTTCGGCCGCGCCTTTGTCTGGAATTGACTTCGGCCGCAGCTTCGTATAGAACTGGCTTCGTATATAATTGACTTTGGCCGCGGCTTCGTATAAAACTGACTTCGGCCAGGATTGTCTTCGGCAGCGTCGACTTCGACCAGACAGCTTCGTATGGAAATGACTTCGGCCAGGATTGTCTTCGGCAGCGCCGACTTCGGCCAGACAGCTTCGTATGGAAATGTCTTCGGCCAGGATTGTCTTTGGCAGTGACGACTTTGGCCAGACAGCTTCGTATGGAAATGACTTCGGCCAGACAGCTTCGTATGGAAATGACTTCGGTCAGACAGCTTTGTATGGAAATGTCTTCGGCCAGGTTTTGCCGAAGTGGAGCTTCTCGGCTGAAGTGAGCTCGTATCGTGCCTAAGTGGATTCGTATCATGGCCGAAGTGAGCTCATATCGTGCCGAAGTGGACTCGTATCACGGCCGAAGTGAGCTCGTATCGTGCCTAAGTGGATTCGTATCACGGCTGAAGCGAGCTCGTATCATGCCTAAGAGGATTTGTATCACGGCTGAAGTGAGCTCGTATCGTGCCGAAGTGGACTCGTATCATGGCCAAAGTGAGCTCATATCATGCCTAAGTGGATTCGTATCACGGCCGAAGTAAGCCCATATCGTGCCAAAGTGGATTCGTATCACGGCCGAAGTGAGCTCGTATCGTGCCGAAGTGGACTCGTATAACGGCCGAAGTGAGCTCGTATCGTGCCTAAGTGGATTCATATCACGGCCGAAGTGAGCTCGTATCGTACCTATGTGGATTCGTATCACGGCCGTAGTGAGCTTGTATCATGGCCATGACTTTGGCCGCGACTTCGGCCATCATTTCGGCCTTGTCTGATTCCTCGTATTTCCATACTTAGTCATTTTTCTATTGATCATAGCTGGATAGATTCTGACCCCAACAGTTAGCCCCCAACTCGGTAGTTTCAGTTATGATAGTGCCGAGGTAAAGGAAGTCAAAGCTGGGATCAATGCGCCGTGTCAATCGGTACGAGCCGAACCAACGTGATGCCGAGTCCGTTGTTCTTGATGTTCTGCTAGGTTCTCTGTCTTCAGATCAGTAATCTCATTTCCAGTAGAAATTTCTTCATTCAACTGTGTTTTGGCACGGTTTCCAAGGCATGATGACATCACCTTTTGCTTTTAAGGGGCTATATATATCTTCACCTCTCTTCGTTTCTTCCTCACTTCTTCACTTCTCAAAAATCTCCAAGAAGACAAGGTAACTTCCTTCCTTCCTTCTCTCTCCTTCCCTTGATGATTTTTTTTTAGGTTGCTGTTTTTGTTTCCCTTGCCATTGACCGCCGAAGTGAAGGCTGTGCCGAAGTCTCGCCGCGCCGAAGTCTCATCGTGCCAAAGTCTCACCGTGCGGAAGTTGTGCTCTTCCTAGCCGAAGTCGTCCTTTGCCGAAGTGGTCCCCTGCCGAAGTGAAAATCTACCGAAGTTATTCTCTCTTCGCCGAAGTCTCCGTATTCTCACCGAAGTAAATTTTTTTGCCTTGGCCGAAGTGGTTCTCTCTTCGCCGAAGTCTCCGTACTCTCGCCGAAGTGAATTTTTTGCCTTGGTCAAAGTGGAGCCTTTGCCGAAGTGGCCTTCTTCCCTGCCGAAGTCGTCCTTTGCCGAAGTGGTGAAGTGGAGCTCCCTCTTTGCAGAAGTTTCCGCTTGCTGAAATCTCCTCCGGCCGAAGTGATCTCCCCCGTTGTTGCCGAAGTGATTTCCTTTGATTGACGAAATGGAGAATCTTTTCAACGTGAAAATCAAAACGGAGAATTGGAGTTTCGACTTTGCTAGGATAAAACAAGACGCGAGTCTCCAAGCGTGTTCTTCAAAGCGATGAGCTTCTAAGGGTGGCTCCAAGCGTGAGGTACCCGATCCACCAGGGTCTACTCTTTCCAGTGCATAATCTTTGGAGAGTCTTAGGCATCGGTTCAATATCTCCGAAGAGATTGAGCTTATCCTTCCGTCACCATTAGATCGAGCCAATGAGCCTCCAAAGGGGTGTTTTACTTTGTACGAGAGCTGCTTCTACATGTGCTTTCTCTTGTTTCCAATACCAAGGGTCATTCTCGAATATCTATGGAAGCATAGGCTACCTCTGGCACAAATAGCTCCTCGGGGTATTCGGCACTTGGTTGGAATCATGGTTCGTAGTTTCGAGTGCGGCGAGGAGGTTTCCGTGAATCACTTGTTGAACTTGCTTTTCTTTCGGAAAATTTGTTCTAAGGATTCGCTTCTCTATTCTATCTCGGACAAGGTCCACCGTAAAATTATCGGAGGTTTTCCAAGTAAAGATAGATATTGGGAAGATTATTTTTTCTTCGTGCCCATTTCCAAAGCTTCAGTTGGTGCTGATTGGGTTAAGAAAATTAGGACCACATGGAGAGAAATTGGTAGCCGATCTGTAGCTTTACGAATTTTTCTGCTCTGTTGAATATATCGTGATATTCTGCTTTATTTGTTGGTTTTGCAGTTCCTAACCCGATCCCAACATTTCCTCCAGACGTAATTACACTTTGCGAGATTCTAGCTTCCGGCGAGTGTGAATTGCAAAGAGATTTTACTCTTCAAAGAGTAGAGAGAGCACGAGCTCGATACTTTGGTTATTATTCTCCAAGCTCAACTTCTTCGTCTTCTCCTAGCAGTACGAGGAGAGCCATGTGAAAGCGATCATTGGTTCGTGAAAGGATGGTTGCCGAAGCCTACGCCATGATGGAGCAAGCGGAGGTTGGCCGAACTGAAGTTTCCGCTGAGCAGCTAAGTGTTGCCCTTGCCTTTCCCTCGGGTGACTCATCCGTAGAACCGTCCATGTTGGCTCCGTCCATCTCCAATGCGAGAGAGATTGTGTTGAGTCTTAAGCGATTAGATTCGCCTCCGGTTCATCGCAGAAATGGTAAGGCTGTTGCCACGAGTGAGGACGACGACCAGGTGAAGCCAGTCCGGAGGCGTGCCGCAACAAAGGCTGACAAAGGAAAAGATCTGCATAAGGATGATGCTCCTAGATGCAAAAGGCGTAATGCTCCAGTTCGCGATGCCGCCAAGCACGAACCACCTTCGGAGCCCGTATCTCTGCCGTTTGCTTTTGAAATGGTTTGCGATGATGCATCAGCATCGGCTACTCTTTTCTCCAAAATTCTTTCTATGGGGCATTGCTTCCCTCCCCCCGATACTCTGTCTCGGAGAAAACCGTATGCCGACATGTCCCTTCGTGGTACTAAGGTACTTCATGTCAACCTCAACCTTCCTTTCTCCTACTTTGATGAAAATGCGATATCTAATCTTTTCTTTCTGTTCAATTTCTGGCTTCCATTAACAAAATGGCGTGTGGCTACGCGGCTGATGCCCGAAAGAACGTGTGGAGAGTCGAGCGTGCACGGAAAGCGGCCAAAGAGCTCCAAACCAAGCTTGATGAAGCTGAGCGCGATGCCGCGACGGAGAGAGCGTTGAAAGAGAAAGAACACTTGGAGGCTGAGGTGGAACTTCACAAGGAGAGGCGTGGCCGAGCCGACGACATGATTCTTTACTTAGAGTCTTCTCGGGTCGGCAGGAGGCTCAGGTCGCCGAGCTTCAACGGATGCTTAGCTCGGAGAAGGCTTTGACCGACAAGAAGGTGGAACGAGCTAAGAACGTGGCGATGCGCAAAATGGCCAAGAAATTTCAAGCCAAAGTTGATCAAGCCAAGGAGAAGGTTAAGAGCTTGGGCGGGTCGTCGAAAAATAAGTCAACCTCAACCTTCCTTTCTCCTACTTTGATGAAAATGCGATATCTAATCTTTTCTTTCTGTTCAATTTCTGGCTTCCATTAACAAAATGGCGTTTGGCTACGCGGCTGATGCCCGAAAGAACGTGTGGAGAGTCGAGCGTGCACGGAAAGCGGCCAAAGAGCTCCAAACCAAGCTTGATGAAGCTGAGCGCGAGCGCGATGCCGCGACGGAGAGAGCGTTGAAAGAGAAAGAACACTTGGAGGCTGAGGTGGAACTTCACAAGGAGAGGCGTGGCCGAGCCGACGACATGATTCTTTACTTAGAGTCTTCTCGGGTCGGCAGGAGGCTCAGGTCGCCGAGCTTCAATGGATGCTTAGCTCGGAGAAGGCTTTGATCGACAAGAAGGTGGAACGAGCTAAGAACGTGGCGATGCGCAAAATGGCCAAGAAATTTCAAGCCAAAGTTGATCGAGCCAAGGAGAAGGTTAAGAGCTTGGGCGGGTCGTCGAAAAATAAAGTGGTCGACCTTGCCCAAGTCGATGGTAACCTTGAACTCCTTGCACTGCTTCGTGGTGACGAACCACCTTCGTTGGATGCCGAAATCAAGAAGCTCCAGGGATGGAAAGTTAGGTACGCTGGCGCTGATGATGAGTTTGACAGGTTTGTTACCGCATTGGGCAACGACTTAGTGGTTTTGCCGATTTCTGAAGATTCGGCTGATGTTATGCTTGGTAACGAGTCTGTTGAAGCGTTAGCGATGGATGTCGGGGTTCGCATTTTCTCTGGATCCAATAGGGGCACTCCTGGTTTGTCTTTGCTTGGTTTGAAGAAGGCATCCGAATCCAGGATGACGACCGAATCCTCGGACGATGATGACGATGCATCTTTCAAGGGTAAGGTTGGCGATGACGGGGCTTGCTGAACCTGTTACTGAGGACGTAGCAAAGACTAAGGCTTGGCTTATCTTGTTTTATGTCGTTGTGCTTGACTTTATTTGGACATGGTGCCTGGATGGCTTTATCCGTATCAACTTGTTATCTTTGCCTTGTGGCTTTTGCTTTTGTTGTATTTTTTCCTTATTTCCGAACCTCATTGCTGAATGCTTTTTATCCAGGACCGATTTGTTTCGCTATATCTTGCTTTAGTGTTAATACCAATGATTTGTTTGTTGGGTTTAAGATGAATATTTCGGTTTACGGATACGATATCGTAAGCATATCCGCTCCGATAATGAGCATATATCTTTCGACCAACGATATGTTTGTTGGGTTTAAGATGATCATTTCGGTTTACGGATATGGTACCGTAAACATATCCGCTCCGACAATGAACATGTAGTACTGCTGCGACCAACGATTCGTTTATTGGGTTTAGGATGAACATTTCGGTTTACGGATACGCTACTGTAAGCTTATCCGCTCCGACAATGGACATATAGTACTATTATGACCGACGATTTGTTTTTCGGGTTTAAGATGAACATTTTGGTTTACGGATACGCTACCGTAAGCATATCCGCTCCGACAATGAGCATAGACATTTATATAGCGCGCGCTTTTAATCCACTAGGATGTAATAGTTAGATCCGTAAGGATGTAATAGTTCGTTGTTGTGGCCAGCAGCAACGAGAGTGAGGTGAGGTGCCTGTTTAGTTAGGACTTCGAGTAATCCGCAACGGATACGAATGCGATGCCTGTTTTTGTTAAGGTGTTGAAAAATTTGTATTAAGTAAATGTAAAGCCTATTATAAAGGTGAGAGTATATGAGTATACGTACCCACTCCCCCTCTTTTTTTGAAAGAGGAGGGCAGCTGAACCCATCCGAAGACGAGCTGCCTACGTACCCTTTGCAGGGATCAAGCCGCCCCATAGTTCATGTAAAGTGACTCAGTGATCCGTAAAACTTTGCTTTGATAGCACGTTCTTAGGTTGCTGGTTCAGCTTGGCTCTCTTTTCCTTCGTCTTCGTGTTAAGTTCTGCTACGGAATTTCTGAGCTTATGCTCGGCCATAACACAAATTCAGGACTCCTTTTGATTCCCACGAATGGTTTGGATTCCATTAGGCGTCGAGAACTTTATGCACATGTGGTATGTTGAGGCCACGGCGCGCATCGTATTTAACCAAGGGGTTCCCATAATAACGTTGTAGATTGCTGGGTGATCGGCCAACGAAAATTCAATGATTTTGGTTATCTCTCCAGCCTGAACAGGTACCTTGATTGTTCCAATTGCCATTGTTGTTTCTCCGGAGAATCCAGTCAATGGTTTTGGAGTTGCCGTTACTTCGGATAGGTCGACGTTCATTCTTCTGAGAGTCTCTTTAAAGATTATGTCCACCATGCTTTCCGTGACTACCAACATCGCAATCATTGATGATTAGCTCGATTACGAGAGGGTCATCGTGAGGTTTGTCGATTCCGGTACTTCAAATGTGATTATGCCATTTGGGAACTTAGAAGGCTCGGACCAATTAACGCTGACATCGGCTCACCGTTGAAAAGCTTTAATCGATGAGACGGTATCTGAGCAATAGTGAGATCCGCCCATTATCATGTTGATCCGTCAAGATTGTGGGGCTTCGTCATTTTGCCTCCTTCGCTTAGGAAGATTTTCGTTCACTTGCTCGGGACGGTTTGTGTTGGTTTCCATGGCGAAGTCCTTGCGGCTAATATCACCTTTGAGTTTGCCAGGTGCCAACTTTGCAGCGAGTTTTAAGCCCAGAATACGAAAATTTGTAGTCGAATGTCCGAAGATATGGTGATGTTCGCAATATGCTGTTTCGTCGTCAGTCCCTTGGCCCCTGGTCCATGTGCTGTTCCAGGCACCTCTTCCTCGGCCTTGGCCTCGTCCTTGCGCGTATCCTGATGGGTCAAATTGATAACTATGTGCTCCTTTGAAACCTCCTTTCGGAAGTCTGAGTCGAACCAAAGGGTTTTCTTCAATGCTTGTAATGCGGCCTCGTCACTTATCCCTTCTACTTTCGACAGTATTGATTTGAACCGCTCGATGAAAGCTCGTAACGTCTCATTTTGTCCTTGCCCCATGGTCCATAGATCTACATCGGATGTTCGGCGTTCCATGAATATAGCATAATGCTTGAGGAATGCTGATAATAGCTGGTTGAAGTTGTCGATCGAATTTCTTCCGAGCCTAGAGAACCATTGGAGAGCTGGTCCTTTAAGGTGCTCAACGAATAAAAGGCATTGACCAGCGTCCTCTTCTCCTTCTTTGAAGTTTGCTCGTCCCATTGCTATTGCGAAGGCTGTCAAGTGTTCCTTTGGATCGGCCTTTCCTTCGTACACTGGTATCTTCATCTTCCCTGGATCAGAAACCTTTGTCTTCGTAATCCCAGTTGTGAACGGGGTGTTCTGTGTTTCTTCAAGCACTCGGTCGAGTTCGGCAGCCTTGCTGGTAGCCTTATGCATCTGAGATCGAACGGATCTCATCTCAGCGGCAGCTCGCTCCATACCGCTCAAATTTCAGCCATCTCCTCTTCTGAGCCCGGATTACTACTTTGCGCTCTTCTTCGATCTGGACTCGTCGTACCCAGAGGACGTTCTCCTCTTCTTCGGTAAAGTCTTGATCATGGCCGAGGTTGGTAGTGACTCGTTCGACTCGAGTTTGGCTGGCACCCGCGAGTTCGGCTGGCACCCGCGAGTTCGGCTTCGCGGTGGTTTTCCAAGTCGTGTTCGCCTTCTGGGTTCTCCTCAAGGTCGATCACCGGATTCGTTCCATAAACAATCTGTGTGTTTATTTTTTGCGCTCCCATGTTCAGTTCGGCGGTCGCGGTTGGCTGGTTCGGCGGAGGTAACCCGCCTTGGGTTCTCAGCACATCGAGGGGCGTTGAGAAATCAAGGGCTGTTGGATTGAGATGTCGAAGGGGGCGCCTCGTTAGGTCAACTCCTGAGCCTCTACCTCGGGCTTGGCTCACCATCGCAAGAACTTCTAGCTTGTCGGTCATCGTTGTGTTCAGCTTATCCTACTCCTCTGCCATTTTGATCAGCGTTTCTAGCATCGTCTTTATCTGAGTTAGGGCCTCCGTACTTGTCTCCAAAGCTGCAAGGACTGGTGCATCTTTCTCTCTGGATCCATCACCTTCGGTATCCTGTATGTCGTCAGCTCGCCTTTCTCCGTCGTTGGTCATCTTCTTCAAATCGTTCGTACGGTGGTTCCTTGGTGTAAGAAAGTTTAAATGTCCCCACAGACGGCGCCAAATTGTGGGAGTCGAAATGAACACAATTAAATTTGTAACGTAACTTTTAAGGGATCAGAAACTTCTGCGTATGAACCACGAAAATGAAGATCCAAAGATGGTTTTATTAAGCTGTTTCGAAAAAATTTTTCGTACAAGAATTTGAGAGCAAAAAGTCTAGGGTTTTTCTAAGTCAATTGCGGATCCCCTTTTCAAGAGATGTACATTGATATATATACTAGTTTGAGTCGGCCAGGTCAATCCCAAAGGGATAAGGAAAACTTCCTAATCCTTCGAGATTTCCGTTTAGCTGAGTCGGCTTGGCTTCATGGTCCTTTGTATTGTTATCGGCCGAAGATGGGCTTGTTGACGTCGTATAGAAATGACTTCGGCCTCATCGTCTTCGGCCATAACTTCGTATGGAATTGGCTTCGGCCGCGCCTTTGTCTAGAATTGACTTCGGCCGCAGCTTCGTATAGAACTGGCTTCGTATATAATTGACTTCGGCCGCAGCTTCGTATAAAACTGACTTTGGCCAGGATTGTCTTCGACAGCATCGACTTCGACCAGACAGCTTCGTATGGAAATGACTTCGGCCAGGATTGTCTTCGGCAGCGCCGACTTCGGCCAGACAGCTTTGTATGGAAATGTCTTCGGCCAGGATTGTCTTCGGCAACGCAAACTTCGGCCACACAGCTTCGCATGGAAATGTCTTCGGCCAGGATTGTCTTCGGCCAGGTTTTGCCGAAGTGGAGCTTCTCGGCCAAAGTGCGCTCGTATCGTGCCTAAGTGGATTCGTATCACGGCCGAAGTGAGCTTGTATAGTGCCTAAGTGGATTCGTATCATGGCCGAAGTGAGCTTGTATCGTGCCGAAGTGGACTCGTATCACGGCCGAAGTGAGTTCGTATCGTGCCTAAGTGGATTCGTATCACGGCCGAAATGAGCTCATATAGTGGCCATGACTTTGGCCGCGACTTCGGCCATCACTTCGGCCTTGTTTGATTCCTCGTATTTCCATACTTAATCATTTTTCCATTGATCACAGCTGGGTGGATTCTGACCCCAACAACTACCAGGTAGGAACCGGTCACCGGAAGTTACCCTGGAACACCTGGAAAAGAAGTACTAGCACATACGACGAAAAGACTTACTGGGAACATCATCATCAGTACGGACACCTAATTGCAAACTATCGAAGCCTCGGTTTATTACTTGCGGCAAAACTTGCCGAAGGGAAATTAGGTGAAGCAGTCAGCCTAAAGGATTTCGAACGGAAAGACGAGATGAAACAACCGCACCATGAAGACCGAGTCGACGAGCCGGCCAAAAGAGAGAGACAAAACGACGAAGCAAATCAGCAAGGACCCCGGAGGAGAATCAACATGATAATGGGAGGATCCCAATTCTGCATGGACACCGTCTCTGCGATTAAAGCTTTTCAACGTCGAGCAGTTTCCAGAACCACCTGGATCGAGCAAACCAATGTTCTAAACGACGTAATCTCCTTCGAGCAGAAGGAAGCAGCCGACATTGAACAACCACACAATGATCCGCTAGTCATCGAACTGGTTGTAGTAGACCATGATGTTGCGAGAGTGCTGGTGGATACGGGAAGTTCTGTGGATGTCATTTTTTGCGAAACTTTGAGACGTATGGAAATCGGTATCTCCAAGGTGGCAGCAACTCCAAAGCCACTGACGGGATTTTTATGAGAAATGACAATGACCCTTGGGACAATCAAGTTGCCCGTACTCGCTGGTGGAGTAACAAAAATAGTCGAGTTTTCAGTAGCTGACCACCCCGCAATATACAACGTCATGATGGGAACTCCTTGGATAAATTCCATGCGGGCGGTCCCATCAACATACCATCTCTGCATAAAATTTTCGACGCCGAGCGGAATCAAAACCATCCACGGAAACCCGAAAGAATCCCGAATTTGCTTTCTGGCCGAGCATAGGCTTCGAAACTCGGTGACCGAGCCAAGCACAAAAGCCAAACAAAGGAAGTTGAAAAAGAATCGGGAAGAAGCGAACGATATGGCTAAGCTTTTATAGCAATTACAGATCGCGGAGGCGCATGAGGAAGAACGAGAACCAACGTGCGATCCCGTGGTGTCAGTCTGCATCGATGACAAACATCTGGAGTGGCGTGTCGAGATAGGAGCCGAGCTGGAGAAAAATCTTAAAATAGAACTAATCTCTTTCTTAAAGACAAACGTGCACACATTCGCTTGGGCAGCCGAAGACATGCCTGTTATTAGCATCGACGTGGTGTCCCACGAACTGAACACGGATCCAACTTTCAAACCGGTGAAGCAGAAAATGAAAAAACTAGGACCCGAAAGAGCGAAGGCGATAAATGAAGAAGTAGAGCGATTGCTGAAACTCGGGTCGATCCTCGAGGTAAAGTATCCGAACTGGCTTCCAAATCCTGTAGTGGTTAAAAAGAAAAATGGAAAGTGGAGAGTATGTGTCGATTTCACCGACCTAAACAAAGCATGTCCGAAGGATAGTTTCCCATTGCCACACATAGACCGATTGGTCGAGACAACGGCTGGAAACAAATTACTATCACTCATGGATGCCTTCTCATGATACAACCAAATCTTGATGAATCCCGAGGACAGGGAAAAGACGGCGTTCATAATAGATCGCAGAACATACTGCTACAAAGTGATGCCATTGGGCCTCAAGAACGCTGGAGCAACTTACCAACGATTGGTAAACAAGATGTTCTCACGACAGCTCAGAAGAACGATGGAGGTATACATAGACTACATGTTGGTAAAATCTCTCGAGGTGAAGGATCACGTTACCCACCTAAGGGAATGTTTCGAACAGCTAACGAAGTGCCGGTTCGCGGTGAAATATGGTGAATTCCTTGGATACCTAGTCGCCCACCGAGGCATCGAAGCAAATCCGAAGCAAATCGATGCCCTTATACAAATGACTCCACCAAAAACAAAGCGAAAAGTTCAACGACTAACGGGACGCATCGCAGCGCTGAATCGTTTTATTTCTCGATCCACTGAAAAATGCCTGCCATTTTATGACACCCTAAGGGAGAATAAAAAATTCGAATGGACTGACAGATGTGAAGAAGCTTTCAAACAATTAAAAAATTACCTGGCAAGTCCCCCGGTTCTCGCAAAACTCGTGGAAGGAGAACCCCTGTTACTGTATAACGCGATCTATGCTACTGCAGTCAGTGGAGTGCTTGTCAGAGACGAACGAGGCGAGCAAAAACCAATCTTCTACGTCAGCCAAACCTTGACGGATGCTAAAACCCGATACCCTCAAATCGAAAAGTTAGCCCTCGCCGTGATTATGTCTGCTCAAAAACTAAGGCCATACTTTCGGTCGCATATTATCGTGGTGCTAATGATGTTCCCCCTTCGAACCATCTTGCATAGCCCAAGTCAATCTAGAAGGCTCGCGAAGTGGGCGATTGAGTTAAGTGAATATGATATCGAGTACCAGAGCAGAAGTTGCGCAAAGTCCCAAGTTTTGGCGGATTTTTTAGTCGAACTCCCTTCCGAAGAAACAGACGCCACAACATCAGATTCTGTTTGGACACTACACGTCGATGGCTCGTCCTCAAAACAAGTGTCCGGTGTAGGTATTCGCTTAACATCCCCGACTGGTGAAATTTTGGAACAGTCATTTCGCTTAGGTTTTCGCACATCTAATAACGAAGCAGAATATGAAGCCCTGATCGCCGGACTAAAACTCGCTCACGGAATCAAAATTCAGAGTATCCACGTGTATTGCAACTTCCAGCTGGTCGCAAATCAGTTCAATGGGAAGTACATTGCGAGGGATAAATGGATGGAGGCTTATCTAAAAGTAGTGCAAGGTCATGTGACAAAGCTCAAACAGTTTAAGCTAACGAGAATAACTCGCGGCAAAAACACCTCGGCAGACGCATTGACAGCCCTGGCGTCAACATCCGACCCGGATTTGCAAAGAATCATTCCAGTCGAATTCATCAAGTATCCAAGTATCGATCTCTCCAATAACATCAACACAATTACTCGTTCTCAGGCTGGCACACAAGCAAAAGATGCACCAGAGGAGACCATCCCAATAAACGAAGGAATTGACTCCGTAATGGAAGAGAATCTACAGACGGAACCTCAACCTGAAAGCAAAGTAGTAGATTCAAAAGACGATCAGCAATCATGAACAATGGAGTACGCGTGCGACAAAGAGTGGATGGGAGCAATTCGCGTGTACATCATGGATGGCGAAGTGCCATCCGACAGATGGGCTGCCAGAAAAGTCAAAACTCAAGCTGCTCGGTATATCCTGGTGGATGGAAATGTCTTCAAATGGAGGTTTTCGGGGCTATTAATGGCCTGTGTTGAAGGAAATGAAGCTAAAAGAATCATGGATGAAGTCCACAGCGGAAGAGCATTAGCAATCAAAATCAAGCGTCACGGTTATTACTGGCCAACCATGGTAAAAGACTGTGAAAAGTTTTCTGCCAAGTGCGAAAAGTGTCAACGTCACCCCCCAACCATTCACCAGCCAACTGAGATGCTATCATCAATTTCATCACCAAGTCCCTTTATACGATGGTCTATGGACATTGTCGGGCCTTTACATCAGTCGCAAAAGCAGCAAACAAAACAATCCTAGACGGTTTGAAGAAACGGCTTGACGAAAAAAGGGCCGATGGGCCGATGAATTTGAAGGGGTCCTTTGGTCTGATCGAACATCTCCTCGATGAGCTATCGGAGAAATGCCATTCGCGGTTGTCTACGGGTTTGAATGCGTAATACCATCAAAAGTTGAATTTCCCGGAATTCAACGTCGTCTCCTCCCGGGACAAGAGGAATTTAATCACTTGATGTTTCTTGACGAGTTAGATTTGGTGAATGAGTGATGAGACCAAGCACTCATCCATATTCAGAATTATCAGCAAGCCGCAGCTAAATACTACAATTCCAATGTTCGCAGTCGAAAATTCAGCAAAGGTGATCTTGTTCTCCGAAAGGTTTTTTAGAACACGGCCGAACGAAACGCGGGCAAGCTAGGTGCGAACTGGGAGGGACCTTACAAAGTTACTACAGTGGTTCGACCAGGAGTATATTAGCTCGCTAACATGGCCGACGTTCCAGTACCAAGATCTTGGAACGAAATGCACTTGGAAAAGTACTATCACTAAATCATGCGATTCATGAACTACGAGGGGTGTGATCCCTGGATGGGTTCAGCTGCCCCTCCCTTAAAAAAAAGGGGAGGGGGGAGTTGATCCGTATACAGTTCCATATACTACATTCGGTGTACTCATCACCTTGCAGAAAACACTATGGCATGTCTGCTGATCGTCTTATCAACCATCAGGAAACAGATCGACTACTAATCGCCTAACTTCGTTTAAATTATCGACTCAAACACCTCGGTATGCAAAATGCCTCGCATAAAACAACCAAGTGCTTTTGCCTTCTCGTCTGTTGCTGGCCACAACAACGAACTTTTTCATATCCTTTATAGATTCGGTACTATAAACTCTACAGCGCGCTATATAAATTTTTGTCTGCTACCGGAACGTGCATATATGAGAACGTATGTTCGTAAACCGAGGCAAACATTTAGAAACACAGTCATCATTAACACTGGTCAACAACATTGCAAAAAAAAAAAAACAAACAAACGATCGGCTCAAAGATAAAACATACAAAGGTGAGCCAAAAGATAAAGAAAGCTGATACTATGGATAAAGCCGTCCAGGCACTTTGTTCTTACAATGGTGCAGAAGTAAGAAAAGTAATCTAGACAAGGTTCAGAGAAAGATTCGGATCTACGGTCTCCTCAGCGGTACGATCAGCAGCAGGAGTACCATCATTCGACCAAAAAAAGTTCTCTACTCCAATAGCAGCCGCAGAAGTCTCCACCGGTTCACCAGGAAGTGTCATACTGACCGAATCAGATGACACAAGAGATATTACTAGCTCATCTCGGACCTCCTTCTCGAGCTTCTCAAAATCATCATGGGCTCCAGCAAGATCAGTTCTCCATTATTTTAACTGAGCCACCTCGGCATCTAAAGTCGGCGCGTCCTCCTTCATAAGAATGCTAATAAGCCGGAGATTGCTGTCTACCTGTGCAACATCATTGTAAACAGGCTCGCTCCCATCATGTTTGAATAAAATCGCCGTGGGATTAGAAGCGTCACCTCGTCTTTTCTTCTTCTCGGCATTCTCTTCAGCAATGCCTTTCCCTTTATTGGCACATGGAGCATGACGCTTCCGAGATGGCGACTCAGCTTCCTTAGGTTGGCTGGGAGCAGTAGTGGAGTCGGTACCATCTTGCACTAACGTAGGACCACCCTGAGATGCCTCGGTGTTGGCAGCATCTTGAGCTACCTCGTTATTAACAACGTCGGCAACTTGGTCCTCATTGGGAACCAGAGTGTCAGTATCCGGTTGGACATATCCAGAAGTTACCTCGATGTCCTTGGGAACATTGACTCCCTCGGCATTTTGTTCCCGAAGCAACTCGAGTTCCTTTTTCTTCTGCGCCTGCTTATCGCGAATTGTCATCCGCTTGCCCATAATTTCAACAATGTGCAGATGAGGCGCGGGAGGAGATTATGAGCTTGTGGATACGTCAACACCGACAAAGCGAACCCTTGCTTTCTCCACACGTGCCAAGGAAAAGTACTTTTCCCAGTCAGTCCTTCCACCAGCGAGAGTGTCTCTAAGAATGTAAGTGTCCTCGGGAAAAGTAGGGAGCAAGTGATTAACTGCAAAAAATAGAGCATAATTAAAAACTTGAGGAAATGAAATAAACCCCGACAATCTAAAGACAGCTACCAATGGGTCCCCAGCCTGTCTTGATTTATTTGAGGCAATCCCCAACAATCGCTGCGTCAGTTATTGGAACGTAGAAGAAATGGCTCGCCCAGTCATGGGCTTTGCTCTTGAACCCTTCAATTATCTTAGATCGCTTCTTAGGCAAGATGTAGTACGATCGGGAATTAGGGACCTTCCGAAACGCGAGAAAATGCTGCAGATGCCGAACCTTCACTTCGGCATCACATTCGAAGCTCAACACCAAAATGCCGACCATATGACACATTCCCCTCGGCGTAATTTGGTTAATGGCTAACCCGTGTTTTTTCAGGAATTACACTATTAAGCTCGGGATTGGAAACGACAAAAGTCTTTCGTAGAAGAAGCTTTCGTACAAACAGAAATGGTTAGGCGGAGGGTTGTCCTGACAACCCGACGAAGGAGGCACAATCAGGTCAACCTCCTCTGAAATCCCGAAGAGTTGCCTAAGCAGTGCTAGGGACTCCTCGGTCGACAGAGTGGATCCAGGAGGATCGGCCTTCTTCTTTTTAGCTCTCCTTTTGCAAGATGCGCCCGGCTTCATAACTGGCAAAGAGCCTCTCTAAATGTGTCACCTCGGCCTCATCTAGAACGGGTTCAATTTCCTCTTTTACATTAAGAGGAAACGCCATTTCTGCCTTGGGTTCATCAACAAGATGAGGAACTTCGATGGCAAGCTTGTTTTCACCAACAAAATTTGCTTCGGTTGTCGCCTTCTCTTCGGCGGCAAAGTTTACTTCGCCGCTTGTTCCCTCGCCTAAATTCTCGACAGAACTTACCTCGTCGTGAATCGATGCTTCATCTGTCTTGCTTGCCTCCAGGGATTTGATCATTTTTCTATCAAGTTCCCAAGGAGAATCAGGCGAAGCAAAAGAATCTCGCAATTCATCAAATGAAGACATGACAGGTTTGAAGAAACTCTGGAAAACTCGAAAGGACAACGGTAAATCGATGAAGATAGATCGGCAAACTCGAAGAAACCACCGTGGGATGATGAAGATAGATTGGAAAATGCAAAGTGATGGCGGCGAGCCATCAGAAAACTCAAAAAAGTAAGAAAGAGAGAGAGAGAGAAAAGAGAGAGGAGAGAGCTCTACCTTTGGAAAATTTGAGGATGCGAAGTGGTGAAAATGAGAAAATGCTTCATAATTTATAGAAAAATCTAGGGTTTTGGCGCGTGGGTGTACGCACCTTGGAAACCAGCGAAGACGTTTCCAATTTCCAAGAGAAATAATTACCTGACAACACGAGTACCCGATTCCCAAAAAAAACTCAATCATTAAGTTTGGAGCCGAGAAGGTTAAAACAGTCTCGCTTCGACTCGGCCCAAACTTCAGCCTGTCCTAAACTCCAGCGCGGTACCAACATCAGCTCGGCAAGTGTATTTTGAATCCAGCATGTTGATTTCTGGCTCGGCAACTTAACCTCGTCATAATCACTTTGAATCTGACAAGCTGGGGGGGGGGCTAACTGTTGGGGTCAGTTTTCACCATTGGCAAAATCAACATGAAAATGCACTGAGGCAGCTAACAGCACGCGCCGAGGCGAGCATTACCAAACGTCAAGGCATCTAAGCAAGCACCAAGGCAAACTACAGCATGGGTCGAGGCAGCTAACAACACGCGCCGAGGCGAGCATGACCAAATGCCGAGGCAACTAAGCAAGCGCAGAGGCAAAGCCCACCAAACGTCGAGGCAACTACACACGCGCCGGGGCAAATGCCACCGAACGCCGATGCAACTAAGCATGCACGCGACAAACTTCATCCTGACGGGCTGAAGGCAACTACCTCATCTTTGGGCCGAGGCAAGTTTAGGAAAACATCGTTTTTGCTAAAGTCGGTCGAAAGGAAAGGGAAATTACAAATTCGAGGAGGAAAAGGAAATACAAGTCTCCAAAGGAAAAGGAATATTTCCGGTATTCTCGTTAAGACTGTCTAATCTGAAGTCTATAAAAAAAGAGTGCATTCGAAGATTGAGGATGAGACAGAGCAATAGATTTTACACAAAGAAAAACTTGTATTCTGAAAGCTTTTCATAAAAGCAATAAAAAACCATCTTTGGATCTTTTTCCGGGCAATCAACAGCTAGAAGTTTATGTTCCCTAAAAACTCTCGACAAGATTTAATTGTGAGGATTCCGCCTCCACAACGCTATGATCCCCAAAAGCAACCATAAAATGCCAAAGCCAAGTAGTATCTTCTTTAAAAACCTATTAATACATAATAAACAACGGTAAAATCTAAGGTATATCAATCCTTAAGGTTTTTCTTTTCTTTTTCGAGAGCGTCGATCCGAGTCGAGGAAGATGCCAACTCGGCAAAATGTTTACTCTCAAGAACGTCCAGCTTAGTCTTCAGCAGCAAGGCATTTTTCCTCGCTTCCGCAACCCGGCGCTGATCCTTCCGAGCTCCCTGGTCGTAAGTAGCGACCATCTTATTGATAGACGCTACGAACTACAATTTAAAGAAGAGGAATTTACATGCGAGCCATCACTTTGAAAAATCTAGAGGATTAATGATTGAGTAGTTACCTTAATGCCACATAGAGACATGTCGGCATATAACCCATCATCGGCAAGGGTGTCGGCAAGCGGAAGGCGATCGCCGGGATACTTGTTCTTAGAGAATAGTGAAGTCGTAGAGTTTGCATCGTTGTAAACCGGTTCAGCTCCATCATGTCTGAACGACATAGACGAGGGATTAGAAGGAGCAACACGTTTATGCTTTTTCTAGGCATTTTCCCTCGTGGTAGCCTTGCCTTTCTCGACTTCCGAAGCAGGATGCTTTCGAGTTGGCGACCTCAAGTCCTTAGATTTACACGGTGCCAAGGGAGGATTGGAGAGAGAGGGGAGAGCCAAAATGACATGCCTCGTCACATCATCGAGAACTATCGGCTCGGCAATTGACAGAAGCCTCGGCATCTCTCCGAGCCGCCTCAGATGTCCCTTCGGTATAATCGCAAGGCGTATCCATCGCCCCCTTGGTGTTTTTCCGAGCCAACTCCTTCGCCTCTTTCTTTTTATGCGCTTGTTTATCTCGGAATGACATCCTTTTGGCCCATTACTGCTGAGATTTGCAATCGAGGTGAATTTGATGATTTTAAACTAGTGGACACCTCGGCGCCGGCAAAACGGGCTCGTGCTTTCTCTACTCGTGCTAGGGAAAAATGCTTTTCCCAATGAGTCTTTCTCTACTCGGTGCCGGAAGTATGTGCCGAACTGCAAAAAGAGAAGTATGAGGTTAGAAGACAAGAAAAAATATGCAAAGTACATAAGCAAACTACGGGCCCGCTACCAATGGGTCCCCAGCTCATCTTGACGAGGCCGAGGTAGTCTCCATCAACTGTTGCATCATTAATAGGGACAAAGAAGAAATGACTTCCCCAGTCATTGTCTTTACTCCCGAATCCCTCGATTATTTTTTGACGCTTCATGTTGGAAATATAGTATGTGCCAGAATTCAGAACCTTCCAAAATTCGAGGAGATTCTGAAGATGGTGAACCCCGACCTTGGCATCACACTTATAACTTATGACCAAAATACCGACCATATGGCACTTCCCCCGAGGTGTGATATGACTAAGAGCGGCTCCCTGGCTCGGAAACAATCTTTCCAATCATCTCGCCTCGGCTTCATCAACAACGAACTCATCGGGTTTGATTTTGATTCCGTCTAAGGGTAATCCCTGCTCGGTATTTTCCTTGAGAATATCCTCGAGGGATTCGTCGAGAAGATTCAGGATCTCGATGTCGAGCCGACCCAGAGGAGAAGAACGTACAGCCACTTCGCTCGCCTCGATCGCTTCAGGCGACAAAATTGTTTTGCGTCCAAGCTCCCAAAGAGAATCGACCGAGGCAAAAGAGTCTTGAAGCTCGTCTTATGATGCCATGTAAATTTAAAGGCAAGATGAAATTTTTTGAAGATGGTTTAGAAAAATCAAGGCACCGCCGAGACTTGTTTGAAGATGGATCGGAAACTTCAAAAGGCCGCCGCGACACGTTTGAAGATAGATCAGAAACTTCAAAAGGCTCGCCGCAAATATTTTAAGATGGATCTGAAGGCCGCGGCGGAAGGATGAGAAATAAAGGGAATCCTAACTAGAACTTATAAATAAACGAGAGGAAATAAGAGAGAAAAGGGATGCATCGATTTATATAGACATTTGTGGAGAGGAGCGTAGACATAATGCACCTCGGGAATCGACAAAAAGGGTTTGAATTCTCAAAATAATCATTGCCTGACGTCATGTTATTCGATTCCCGAGAAATAACATTAATTTGAAATCATCCCGAGGCGTTAAAACGGATTGGATATATTGTGTACCACAGATTTCGGCTTTGCATGTTAGTCTTGTTCTTGGTTCGGCATGTTAATCTTGTTTACGGCTCGTCATTTCATATTTTTACCACGTCACAATCACTCCCTGAATCTGACGAGTTGGGGGCTAACTGTTATGGTCAGTTTTCACCTAGTCAAAGATTATAATGCAAAGTGGTAAGTAATGGCTAGGCACGCAGTGGAATTCCGAAGATTTGGGCTCGGCGAAGGCCTAGCCGCAGAAGATGATGGGCATAGCCAAAGAAGACAGAGATATGGGCCGAGCCGAAAGAAGATACTTAGTCGAATGAAAAGATGGGCCGAACCGACAATGTTCTGGGCCGAGCAAAAAAAAGCTATTTTGTGTAAAGTCAGCGGAAGTGATGTACTCGTATTTTAGCATTTCTTAGCATACATTTTCTTTATTTTTAGAGTAATTTGAAATACATTTTGTGTCTTTCCATTCATTTTGTGTTCCATTCAAATTAGGTTGAGTCTTAGAGATATAGGCTTCATTCCATGCATTTGCATTTGCATTTTAAGTCCATTTCAGGTACTTTGGAGACTAGGAAAAAAGGGAACCAAGGATAAGGGCATGAAGGAGAGTGAAGAAAACACTAAAATGAGGAGAATGTGTGCTGGATCGACCAGCCTATAGGTCGATGCCATAAGTCGATGCGACCAACACCAGAAGCAGAAAAATGCAGACGAAGCAACTTGAAGACCATGTCCAATGAAAGCCTTCATGTGGCCAGTTTAATCTTAAATTTGGTGGGGAAATAGGAAATTGAGTTAGTTTAACGAGGGCGTTGGATTAACTCATTCCGAGTTATGGTTCACAAATTACGACCAATTTAGAGAGGACATGTTAGGCTGAGGACCACTGCATTGACCACCCATGCTCAATTGGTTGATGTGAGTGGTCGATGTGAGCAGCACCAGGGGAAATCAAGAGACACTGAAGGAGTATTGCATCGACCACTCCAACTCAACTGGTCGATGTGGGTGTTCGATATCAGGCTCTTTTTCTGCACAAATTCGGGTTTGACCCGGTTTGTCCCGGGTTGACCCGGTTCCTTCCCATTTCTCTATATATGTTTAGAACCATAAGCTTGACATGTTTTAGGATTTTCTCTCTAATGTTTAGTACTTTGATTTTGCTTGAATCTTTGATGGTTTATTGAAGTTTTCTTAATCTTTTCTCATTTTCTCTAATCATGTTTACTGTTTTATTAGTATTTGTTTTGTTTCTTACTTTTTCCATGTGTGAGTAGAAATCTTATGGATTGTGGATTAGGTAGATTAGGGTGATTAGAAGTAAGTTTATGGTGTATTAGGCTTAGACTATTACGAATCCTTCATTTGAGATGCATCTAAGGCTAGAATTGAAGTAGCTAATCAATTTCTAGAACATGGTCTTTTCACGTCCGGAAGATGTTTGTGAAAATGTCTAGGAGATTTTCATATGAGCAATTCACATCTTAGCCAATTAACACTTGATGTCTAAGGTGATTTGTGGGTTTATGGACTTATAAGTATTTCTTCTGAATTCATTAATTGCAAAGCCAAAGTTTATGATAATTAAAGAATTTAGAAAAGGGAGAAGTACCACGAAAGTAGATTAGTGCTAAATTAGTGATCCTTGTCCTAGGAATAGACTTGATTAGAGCCTAGCACCAATGGCCAATAGATAATTCACCCGAATCAATTGCCTTATCCCATAATCTATATCTCTCTTAGTTGAATTCATCGTTTAGTTGTTCACTTTTATTGACTTTTCTTGCTTTCTTTTAAGTTTATTTTGCTTATGCATTCTTTCTCTTGTGTTTCTTATTCTTGTTTAGTTGCCTTACTTTCTTATTGCATCATTTTCTTAGGTTGTAGATTGGTTACTAAAACAAAAATCATTTGAATCGACTTAGCTTTATTAGTACTTTGGATTCTTATTGTCCTAATCAATTTTCTTGTGGATTCGATCCCTAAGTAGTACACCGATTTGCCATGCACGTGGTTATTTAAGGTTAAAACTTAGTAGTAGTTTTTCTCCTATCAAGTTTTTGGCGCCGTTGCCGAGGAAATTTACATTTGGCACTAGGATTTGAGTTCTCTTGAAAACTAGGTCCCTTTATTTTATTGGTGTTCAGATAAGAGTGACCGTGAGTTAATCAAGAGAAGTTTTTAGTAACGGTGAGTGAGTTACAAAAGAGAATGGATTGGGTAGAAAAATGGAAGAAAGCATCTTGTATGCTTCCATTGTTTCCCGTCTCAATTGCTTTTATGTAATGACTTGTGTCTTATGTTTGAGAGAAGTCACCAAATGTTTGAACCTCCTTTCACTTCACTTTGAACATATTCTATTACCAAACCGGTAGGACTAGGTCGATTCCCCATTTGTGAGACTACACTTTTAGAATAACCAAATGAATGTAGGGAGTTGGTGGATATAAGGCTTTTAATCACTTAGCATTGGTTATAGAGGCAAATGATTGGAGTTACGATAAGTGTAGAAAACTTGATTGAGTAGATGGTTCATTAGTAGCATTGAGTTGTATTATCTTGAACTAACGACGGATGCTTTGGAAAAGAACTTTTTGGCTGAGTCTTAGAGACCTAGGCTTCATTTTATGCATTCGTATTGCAGACAAGTCCAGGGAAGTTGATGTACTCGTATGTATGCTGGATCGACCAGCCTATCTTCACACGTCGATGCCACAAGTCGATGGACTAACACCAAAAGCAAAAAAAATGCAGACAAAGTGACTTGAATATCATATCCAATGAAGGCCTTTCCGTATCCACTTTAATCTGAAATTTTATGGGGATATAGGAAATTGAGTTAGCGTCACGAGGGCATTAGATTCAACTCATTCAGAGTTATGATTCAAAAGTTATGGCCAATTTAATGAGGACATGTCAGGCTGTCGACCACTGCATCGACCACCCATGCTCAACTGATCGATGTGAGCAACACCAGGGGCAATCAGGAGACACTGAAGGAGTGCTGCATCGACCACTCCAAATCAACTGGTCGATGTGGATGGTCGATATCAGGCTCTTTTTCTGCACAAATCCGGGTTTGACCCGGTTTGTCCCGGGTTGACCCGGTTCCTTCCCCTTTCACTATATATATGTTTTAGCACATTTAGAACCCTAAGCTAGACATATTTTAGGATTTCTCTCTAATATCTAGTACTTTGATTTTTCTTGAATCTTTGATGGTTTATTGAAGTTTTCTTAATCTTTTCTCATTTTCTCTAATCATGTTTACTTCTTTATTAGTATTTGTTTTGTTTTATACTTTTGCCATGTGTGAGTAGAAATCTTATGGATTGTGGTTTAGGTAGATTAGGGTGATTAGGAGTTGGGTTATGATGGATTAGGCTTAGAATATAGAGAATCATTCATTTGAGATGCATCTAAGGTGTTTGTGAAAATGTCTAGGAAAATTTCATATGAGCAATTCATATCTTAGCCAATTAAAACTTGATGTCTAAGGTGATTTGTGGTGTTATGGACTTATAAGTATTGCTTCTAGATTCATTAATTGCAAAGCGAAAGTTTATGATAATTAAGGAATTTAGAAAGGGGATTAGTACCACGAAAGTGGATTAGTGCTAAATTAGAGATTAGAGCGTAGCACCAATGGCCAATAGATAATTCACTTGAATCAATTGCTTTATCCCATGATCCATATCTCTCTTAGCTGAATTCATCATTTAGTAGTTTGCTTTTGTTAACTTTTTGTTGATTTTTCATATTGCATTTTTATTGCTTTTTTTAAGTTTGTCTTGCTTATGTATGTTTTCTCTTGTGTTTCTTGTCCTTCTTTAGTTTCCTTACTTGCTTATTGCATCATTTGCTTAGGTTGTAGATTGGTTACTAAAACAAAATTCATTTGAATTGACTTAGCTTTATTAGTAATTTGCATTCTTATTGGCCTAATCAATTTCTTTGTGGATTCGATCCCTAAGTAGTACACCGATTTGCAATGCACTTGTGGTTATTTAGGGTTAAAACTTAGTAGTAGTTTTTCTCCTATCAGCAAGCATGAAGATAAGGATGAATCTACCTCGATATTCTCGGCTAGGGTTTGGAAGATCATCTCTACAAAAGCAGGAGAAGGGACACGAAAAAGGGATCCGAAACTTTACCAAGCATGACACTTACACTTTTTCTTTATCAACTCTTGTATTTAAAAGCTTATCAAAACATCAATAAAAAATCATCTTTGGATCTCTGTTACTGCGATTCGTTCTTAAAAGTTTATGTTCCCTTAAAAGTCCTAACGAAATTTAGTTGTGAGGGTTTTGGCTCCCACAGTGTTTATATAGGTAAGAGGTTGGATCTAGGGTAATTCCTATGAGGAATATGAGATCAACTTGAAAAAGGAAAATTTCCTTTTTTCCGGAAAGGCGATCGATCGATCGCTGTGTGGTGATCGATCGATCAGCTTGAAAACTTGGATTGGTGCAAAAACACCATTTGCTCAATCGATCGATTGCTGGGGCTCTGATCAATCGATCGGCGTTAATGCTCCAGGCTGTTTTCTCCTCAAACCTTCATCGAACAATCTTCAATAAATTGGGCATAACTTGAGATTGCACCCTTGGATTTTTACGATCTGATATAAAAATTGAAGTTAACAATCCCATCTATCTTTTGGTAAAATTGAGCTTCATATAACGGTAGGAAAGTCTCCATCTGATTCAAAACATTCGACGCTCTGGATATGCCATGTCTTTAAAGTGCTTGTTTTCCATCTTTTTGGTCCAAAATGCTACAATTTCCTGTAAAGACTGTAAAATATACAAAAACACTAAAAACAACAATAAAATGCCAAAACCAAGTAGATTCTTTGTTAAAAAAATATTAAAAACATAATAAATGCTGTAAAATATGATGTATATCAGGTGGCACCATTCGTCATTGGGAAGAACTGTACTCTCCTCATCTCAGTCTCATGATGGCATTCCTCTACAATATTTGCTGTCACAACTGGATGCCTATTGTGAACACAAGGATTGTGCTACATTGGTGTACATGGCGACCAACAACAAGCCATTCAACTTCAACAAGTTGGTGTATGATCAAATCAATGCGACTGCCAATGTGAATCCCTCTTATCGGCTTGTCTTGCCCAATATGATTGATAAGCTTCATCGCCACCAGTGCATTGTACCTTCCTACCGTGATGATCATTCAACAGCTGCCTCTATTACCTTCCAGCTGGATCGGAAGAGTGCTTCTCTTTATGGTATTCCACCTGCACCTACGAACCCGTCCTTGTCAAAGGATCTCTAGTATTTGGCCTGCTTAATTCAAAGAATACATCTTAAGCTCTCAGGTATGTTCTATATTATACTCTATCTGGTTATGGTTGGTGTTTTTGTTAACGCTTTTACCTAAGTATGCATCCAAGCAGGGGGAGAATATGGGACGACCAACAAAGATCGAGGAGGAAAAGGAGAAGGAGTCGAGGCTCAAGACGAGAATGGTGACTTTAAGTTGGAGTGAATGATGTGTTTGGATCCTTGCTACCATGTTTTCTGAATGACCTTTGAGTATTGACATTCTGTATAACTTATTTTATTTTATTTTGGGAACACATTTGAGTATTGAACTTATTTATGGGTTTGTATAACGGCTATCTAAACCTATTGCCCTGATGTTATGCTTTTGATCTGATATTTGAGTATGACTATCTCCTTGGTGTATGTATGTGCGTGTCTTCTTGCTTCTATTTTTAGTGTGTCCATGTACTAGGTGCTTGGATTGACATCTCAAGTAAAAAGGGGGAGATTGAAGAAATGCTGCAACATGGATTGTCTGAGTCACACAGCTGTGGCAGGAAAACTTAAAGCATAAACAAAAGTCAACTCTGACGTGGAGCCTCGAGCAGAACAAGGAAAAGGAAGTGTCCGTGTGCAGAAGAGTTGGTCCGAAAAAGAGGAGCAGATGGGACTCCTTGCTTAAACCAAGGGCAAGTAGGCTTGACATCATGACCTGGTAAGGTGGCGTGTCCTTTGGTTAAAGCGGAGTCACCTGCCACACTGTTGCAGTTTCAAGATGTTACTTAGGCAAGAAGAATGACTGAGTAAGAGGTATTTCTTCAAATTACGACAAGTGAATGAACTTAAAAGATAGAGAATTGATCTTATCTTGGTGAGTGAAGACAGAGACGCCAGCTGTTGCTGTGTTACGAGATTGGGTAGATTAGGGATAAATTCAAGAGAAAATCACAAGTGAGTGATTTTGCATAACTGTGATTAGAATTGGTTGTAAGAATCTATTCTAAGATTATCCTCAATAAGATAAGTCTATCTTGTGTTTAAGTCACGACTTATAGCTTTTTTGGAGGTTTTGGTTATTTTAATCGAGTCTGCCAAGGATGTTGTTGGGGTCAATATTCAGCCACCTGAAGTTAACAGATGAGAAAATAACTATAAACGGCTTGGTGTCAACAAAGTGTCGCGAATGCCCGAGCCAAAATCAAATGGCTCGGGTGACATGCCAAGAAATGGATTGTTTGTCATGATGAAACAAAAGGGACCGAGTGTCACGACCCACGGTGAAGAAGTTTGGGTCGTGTACCCCGATCCGTGATGAAGCAAAAAGGATCGGGTGTCACGACCCACGGTGAAGAAGATTGGGTTGTGTACTATTGGGGTTAGATTGCACCTCTTGAGAATCAACGATTGAAAAATACATAAGTATAAAAGAACATTAACTTAAGCCTTACAACGGGTACCCCGATCCGTGTCAAAGCAGAATGGATCGGGTACCACAACCTGCGACGAAGCAAAATGGATCGGGTACCCCGAACCATAAACAGGCAAATGTGTACGGGTATCCCGATCCATGACTAGGCAAAATGGATCGGGTACCCCGAACCAAAAAGAGATAAAATGGTTCGGTACCCCGAACCGTGTCACGACAAAACAGATCCAAATCTTCAAACAAGCTACTGAAAAACTCAAAGACAGCGGCAGAGCTAATTGAAGATGGATCGGGAAACTCGAACGGATCGGCGGCGAAGAGGGAATAACGGAGGCCCAAGCTTAAGTTAACTAAAGCTAAAAATTAGAGAGAGAAAGAAGAGAGAGGTTACCCATTTTGGATAATTTTTCGGAGAAATGAAGATGTGAGGGATCAAGAGGCACAACGGTTTATATAAGCAAATGGCAACGTCATATGCCTCGGGAATCAGCAAAAATGATTACACTCCCCGATAAAGGTGATGACTAGCCTAAGCTCACAGGGACCCGAACCAAATTTCTTCGATTAAGAAACAGTTCGGGGTCATCAAGAGAAAATGGCTCGGGGTCATTGAGGAAAAACGGTTCGGGGATCCTCACTAAAAGTGGCTCGGAGTCTTAGTACTGCGACAGCTGGAATCATTGATCTCAGACTCAACCACTTGCACCTTGGCAATAACATCACTGATATTGCCGAGCTGGGAGGCTAACTGTTGGGGTTAGATTCTACCTCTTGAGAATTAACGATTGAAAAATGGCTAAGTATAAAAGAACATTAACTTAAGCCTTGCAACGGGTACCCCGATCCGTGTTAAAGCAGAATGGATCGGGTACCACAACCTGCAAGAAAGCAAAATGGATCGATACCCCGAATCGTAAACAGCAAATGGGTTCGGGTACCCCGATCCATGACGAGGCAAAATGGATCGGGTACCCAGAACCAAGAAGAGATAAAATGGTTCGGTACACTGATCCGTGTCGCGGCAAGATGGATCGGGGTGGAAGACAAGATGGATCAGGGTCGAAGACGAGACGGATCGGGGTCAGAGTAAGAACAGATCGGAGACATCACTGTTGATACCCATACCATTTGGACAGCTGACCTGAACCAAACTAATTGGATAACCAACGCCAGAACAATTCAGGATAACACCTGAATCCTGAGGCGACGCCACCCGAACCAAGAAACGATGCCACCCGAGCGGTGATGCCTAATGCCACCCGAGCTGAAGGTGATGGTTTCGACGAAACCAAGCTAGGCCCAAGACAACAAGGAATTCACAACAAGCCCACAAACAGAAGTGGACCGAACCTGGATAAGAAGCCCCGCAGGCCGAGCCGACTTAAGAAAGGAAACGCATGAAGAAATAGGAAATCTTCCTTATCTTTTTGGAATAGGTTTGGCCAAATTTGGCTTGTATATATATTCATGTACACCCTCAGAAAAAGGGATCCGAAATTTGACCTAGCAAAAACTCTGTACTTTTGCTCTCATACGAAAAGCTTTATAAACAGCTCAATAAAACACCATCTTTGGATCTTTGTGTTTGTGGTTTTAATCCCAGAAGTTTCAGATCCTATAAAAGTCTTGAAAAATTCAATTGGTGTGGATTTAGACACCCACAATTTGGCGCCGTCTGATGGGAGTTGGAATTATCTAACACCAAAAAACCACCGCAAAACCGATCCGAAGGACGACGGCCAACAACGGAGAGCAGGACGCAACTGATGTTAGGAACACCGGCATGGAGGATCAGACGAACCAATCTGAGAATGCCGGGGAGACTGCGACAACAGTGACGAAGTTGAAGGCCATGCTGGAGACACTGCTCAAGAAGGCGGAGGAACAAGATAAGCTGAACAGCACGGTGACAGGTGAGCTTAAGGCCTTGGCGACGGCGAGTTGAACCCGTGGGATAGGCTCAGGTATGGATCTAGCAAGGCGAATCGGAAGACTCCTCAACCCAACGGCCCTAGATTTCTCAACCCCGCCCAACCCACCGAGAATTCGTGGTAGATTGCCACCACTCCATCAAAGCCCAGCAAACCTGGCTTCCGGAATGCAAGGAGCAAGGCGACACACTGACGGAGGAGGAGCCGGTCCCAATCACCAATCTAGAGGAGGATAATCAAGTGGAGCGGATCATGGAGAGATGCGATGACCCCGAACTCCCAGCAGCTGGCCAAACTCAAACCGAAAGGTGCGAAGCCATCCCAAAAGGAGATCAAGAGCTAACCGAGGAAGAGGAGAACATCCTCTGGGCCGAGCAAGCACAGATCTATGGAGATCGAATAGCGGGGATCTGAGCCCAGAAGCAGGAGATGGCTGCAATGCGCGTTGATATGGATCGAGCAGCCGCTGACATAAAGGCGGTCCGATCCATGATGCACAAGGCAACAAGTAAGGTGCCCAAAATAGATCACATTTTGGAGGAAACACAGAACATTCCGTTCACTGCACCGATCACTAGCGCAAGAATTCCCGATCCAGGGAAGAAGAAGGTTCCGATCTATGAAGGAAAAACCGATCCAAAAGAGCATCTAATGGCTTTTGCCATAGCCATGGGTCGCTCTAACTTCAAAGAAAGTGACAGAGATGCCGGACAATGCCTCCTCTTTGTGGAACACCTTAAAGGCCCAGCACTCCAGTGGTTCTCCAGACTCGAGAGGAATTCCATAGACAACTACAATCAACTATCAGCAGCATTCTTGAAATATTACTCCATATTCATGGAACTTGGAACGTCAGATGCCGATCTGTGGACCCTTGCTCAAGGGTAGAACAAAACCCTCTGAAGCTTCGTTAGAAGCTTCAAAGCCGTCATGTCCAAAGTAGAGGGCTTGAGCGACAAGGTGGCCATGTTGGCTTTAAAACGAGCATTTTGGTTCTATTCTGATTTCCGCAAAGAGGTTGCACTGAACGCCCCCACAACAATACAAAACTCGATGCACCGGGCTACAGATTTCATAACCGCAGAAGAGGAGATGAAGATCCTCACTAAAAAATATGGAAAAGCAAAACCACTAAGCCATCCTCCCCAGGCTTCGGATTCTTCAAATTGATGCCCATGGATACGGACGAGGAAGAGGCCGAGGCCGCGGAAGGAATTCGTAGAGCACATAGACCAAAAGCGACAATTCTTATGACAAAACGGCTTACTGCGAACATCACCACATCTATAGATATTCCACCGTAAACTGTCGCATCCTTGGCCTGAACCTCGCCAAAAAGTTAGCAGCGGCGAACTTGGAGGAAACATTAGCCTTAAGGATTTCGAGATGGACGTGAACACATACAAACCCGACCAGATAAAGGAAGATCATTCTAAGCGTGATAGACGGGATGATGAGGCGCCACCCTCCGGATCGAGAAGAAGAATAAGCATGATAATGGGAGGATCTCACTATTGCTCGGACACCGTCTCATCAATCAAAACATTCCAGCAATGGGCAGTCAGCATCAACTGGTCCAAACCCTTAAAAGTTTCCGAATGATGTAATCTTATTCGAAGAAAGGGAGACGATCGAAATCGACAGACCGCATGATGACCCTCTTGTAATCGAATTGATCATCAACGATTGCAATGTAGCTCGCGTGTTGGTAGACACCGACAGCACGGTGGATGTAATCTTCCTCGAGACGCTCAGAAGAATGATTGTAGACCTATCCAAAGTGGTATCAACCCCAAAACCATTGACTAGGTTTTTCGGGGAAACTACGATGACTACAGGGACGATCAAGCTTCCTGTCCGAGTTGGTGAGGTAACGAAAATTGTCGATCTACAACGTCAGTATCGGGACCCCCTGGTTGAATTCTATGCACGTCGCGGTTTCAACATATCACCTCTGCCTGAAGTTCCCTACCCCAAATGGAAACAATTTATCGAAACCAAAAGGAGTCTCGCGTCTGTTTCCTCGCCGCACACAAGATCAGAAATCCGGTTACCGATCCGATGGCAAGTTCAAAGCGCAAGAAAATGAAGACTGACAGAGAGCCGGTCAAAAAGTTGTCCAAACTTTTATAGCAATTACAGATTGCGGAGGATCGCGAAAAAGAAGTAACTAAGCCAACATGTGATCCCGTAACATCAGTCTGTATCGACAGTGAACATCCGGAGCGATGTGTAGAGATTGGAGCAATGCTTGACGGAAAAATCAAGGAAGAGCTTGTTTCGTTCTTGAAAAAAAATGTGAACACTTTTGCGTAGGCGGCAGAGGACATGCCCGGCATCGACATCAGCATAGCTAGCCACGAACTGAATGTCGACCCAACGTTTAAACTTGTGAAGCGTAAACGAAGAAAGCTTGGGCTAGACAGAGCCAAAGCAGTCAATGATAAAGTAGAGAGACTAATGCGCGTCAGTTCGATAACTGAGGTAAAGTACCCGGACTGGCTGGCTATCCCGGTGGTGGTCAAGAAGAAAAATGGAAAATGGCGCGTATGCGTGGATTTCAATGATCTAAACAAAGCTTGTCCAAAAGGCAGCTTTCCCCTTCCACACATTGATCACCTAGTCGAAACAACGGCAGGGAACGCCCTCTTATCTTTCATGGATGCCTTCTCAGGTTACAACCAGATCTTAATGAACCCCGACGATCGGGAGAAGACCGCCTTCATAACGGATCGTGGAATATAATGCTACAAGGTGATGCCGTTCGGCCTGAAAAATGTCGGAGTAATGTATCAGCGGTTGGTGAACAAGATGTTTGCCGATCAACTAGGAAAAACGATGCAGGTTTATATAGACGATATGCTGGTGAAATTGCTAAGAGAGTAGGATCATGTAGCTCGTCTGGAGGGATGCTTCTCACAGCTGAACTTTCATGACATGAAGTTAAATCAAACCAAGTGCAGATTCACGCTCGCGTCAGGAGAATTCCTCGGATACTTAGTCACTCACCGTGGCATCGAGGCAAACCCAAAGCAAATCAACGCTCTCATCCATATGACTTCTCCAAAGACGAAAAGAGAAGTACAAAGACTTACCGGGAGAGTAACTGCACTTAACAGATTCATCTCACGATCCACCGACCAATATCTGCCTTTCTACGATACCTTGCGAGGGAATAAGAAGTTTGAGTGGACTGATAAATGCGAAGAGGCTTTTCAATAGCTGAAAACTTACCTCGTTACCCCTCAAGTTCTCGCAAAACTAGTGGCAGGAGGGCCACTTTTTTTGTACACTGCGGTCTCCGCCACGGTAGTAAGTGGCATTTTAATTCGAGATGAGCATGGAGGACATAAGCCAATCTTTTACGTTAGCAAAACCCTTATAGATGACGAGACGAGGTACCCGCAAATGGAAAAGTTGGCATTATCTGTCATAATGTCTGCAAGGAAACTCAGGCCTTACTTCCAGTCACACTCGATTGTAGTCCTAAGTACATTCCCGATAAGGTCCGTTTTGCACAGCCCAAGTCAATCAGGCAGGCTAGCAAAATGGGCGATCAAGCTGAGCGAATATGACATCGAGTATCGTGGGCGCACATGTGCAAAATCTCAAGTCCTAGCCGACTTCCTTATCGAACTCCCTGAAGAGAGCACCGACTATGCAACACCAAATTTGCCCTGGCAGCTTCACTTTGATGGCGCATCCTCCAAAACTGGGTCGGGAGTGGGAATACGTCTAACCTTTCCAACCGGTGAAGTTCTGGAGCAATCATTTGGCCTGGGTTTTCGCGCATCAAATAACGAAGCCCTCATCGTCGGGATGAAACTCGCTGGTGGCTTGAAGATCGAATGGCTTCACGCATTCTGTGATTCCCAGTTGGTCGCAAATCAATTTAGCGGCGAATATGCAGCAAAGGATGATCGAATGGAAGCTTACCTGAAGATCGTCAAAGAATTAGCCGCATGATTCGATGAATTCTTACTAATATGAATCCCACAAGGAGAGAACACTTCGGCCAACGCACTTGCAGCCCTTGCATCGACTTCCGATTCGGACCTAAAGAGAATTATCCTAGTGGAGTTCATTCAGCACTCAAACATCAATCTTTCCAACACAGTGAATGCCATAACTCATTCAAAAGCAGCTAAGCAGACAAGAGCAGTCACAATTAGGCAGGAGGAGACAGTTGAAATACAGGAAAAATTGGCAAACCAACCATCCACCGAGCTCGATAGTGCTCCAATGGAAGAGGACATTCTCGAAGGGTCGCTAATCATCGAAAGCAACGACGACCCTGCCATTGAACCACGACCCAGACTCCTCTACCGTGAGATCGACGATGAAGCAGAATATGGCTAGGACAAGAAGTGGCTCGACGCAATCAGAGGATACATATACGACGGGGTCTTACCAACAGAAAAGGGGACTGCTCGTAAGCTTCGAGTCCAGGCGGCTCGCTATGTTTTACTAGATGGAAATGTCTTTAAATGGAGATTCTCAGGACCATTGTTAAATTGCGTAGAAGGAAAGGACGCAAGGAAGATCATGGAAGAAGTTCACAACGGTTCGTGTGGCAATCACTTAGGAGGAAGAGCACTAGTGATAAAAGTTAAACGTCACGGTTATTATTGGCCAATGATGATCAAAGATTGCAAGGAGTTTTCAGCCAAATGCGAGATATATCAGCGCCATGCACCAATGATTCACCAACCAACTGAAGTGCTATGCTCAATTTCGTCTCCATACCCGTTCATGCGGTGGTCCATGGATATCGTTGGGCCATTACATCCCTCGAAGCAGAAGCGATTCATGTTGGTGTTAACAAATTATTTTTCGAAATAGGTCGAAGCCGATTCCTATGCCAGCATTAAAGACGCACAGGTCGAAGCCTTTATTTTGAAGAATATCATATGTCGGCATGGAGTGCCATACGAGATCATGACGGACAAGGGCTCGCAGTTCATTTCTAATCATTTCGAAGCTTTCTGCAAAAAATGGAAGATCAGACTCAACAAGTCCACTCCAAGGTATCCACAAGGGAACGGTCAAGCAGACGCAATCAACAAAACGATCCTTGATGGTTTAAAAAAGCGTCTCGACGAAAAGAAAGGACGTTGGGCCAACGAATTAGAGGGAGTGCTGTAGTCTCACTGCACAACTCTAAGACGAGCAACTGGTGAAACCCCATTTACCCTTGTCTACGGGACGAAATGTGTCATTCCACCAGAGATACACTTTCCTGGCGTTCGCCGCACACTTCTTCCGGAGCAAGAAGGACTCAATCACCTATTACTGCTCGACGAGTTGGATTTAATCAACAAAAGATGGAATCAGGCCTTAATCAGAATCCAAAACTATCAGAATGCAGCAGCAAAATACTACAACTTCAACGTTCAAAGACGGAGATTCTACGTAGGGGACTTAGTCTTGCGAAAGTTTTCCAAAACACAACAGAAACAAATGCCAGAAAATTGGGAGCAAACTGGGAATGACCTTACAGGATCACAAAGGTAGTCGCGTTTATAAACTCGCCAGCATGACCAATGTTCCAGTACCAAGATCATGGAACGCAATGCATCTCAAGAAATACTATCACTAAGCTATTTCACATGAACTATGGGGCGAGTTGATCCCTGCAAAGGATACATAGGCAACTCATCTTTGGATGGATTCAGTTGCCCCCCTCCTTCAAAAAAGGGGAGGGGGAGTGGGTACGTATACTCGTATACTCCCATCTTTGTAATAGATTCTACGATCTATCAAAGCAAAGCTTTCGAAGACAAGTTTTACCTAAACATCCTTCAAGGATCACTAAGTCTTAACAAAACATATATTTGAACGAATTAAGCTACAACGGGCATCTCGCCACATCTTCATTACTGCTGGCCATAGTAGTGAACTCTTGTATCCATCTCGGATCTAAACTATCACATCTATCTCAGGATTAAAAGCACGCTATACAAATATCTGTTCATTGTCGGAGCGGATATGTTTACGGTAACGTATCCGTAAACCGAAATGTTCATCCTAAACTATACAAAGCATATGTCCATTGTCAGAGCGGATACGTTTATGGTAATGTATCCATAAACCGAAATGTCCAAACTAAACTATGCAAACAAATGTTCATTGTCGGAGCAGATAAGTTTATGGTAACCTATCTGTAAACCGAAATGATCATCTCAAAACTGATCATCTCATAACTACGCAAACATGAGCTCATATCCGTTCGTCAGAACAGCTGCTTCTCAACAAAGACAATGCAAGCAAAGCATTTATAGATTTATCGCATGAAAGAAATACACTTAAAAGTTTGCCGAACAAAAAGATATATATTCATCAACCGCAAAGATTAGCCAATCAACAGCTAAACAATAATAATAGTTCTTATAAAGACTACAACTTGGATAAAGCCGTCCATGCGTTAACCAAAACAAAAGAGGGGGAAGTTTTAGATTAAACAAAGAAAAGAGGATCATAATTTTCTGTCATATCAGGGTTCGTGACCACCCTCTGCTCTAGCTCCACTGATCGCTCAACTACCTCTCCTCCCGGCGCTTCGCCTACTTCGAGTACCGTCTCAACAGACTCTACGATGGTTTCCTCAAGAACGGCCTCGTTGCCTTTCTCAGGAGATGGTTTGGGGGGTTGGGTCCTCTGCGACCCTCTTTGAACTAAACTCAGATAAGTCTGGCGTTCCCTTGTTCGAGCCAGAAAAGTCCTGGACACCAACGCTTGCAGCAGCAGTCTCCATGGGCTCGCCATCATTGAGCTCCTTTAGTACAGGAAACAGTCTCAGGATCCCCCACATTTCTCTCACAAGCTGAGCAAACACCTCATGAGCCCCTCTTAAATCCTCCTTCTGCTCGGCTAGACTCTTCACCTCGGCATCGAGGATGGCGGCTCATCACTTTGAAGCAACCCAATGAATTGAAGATTGCCTTCAATCTGATCGAGACCAAGCATGTTTTCCTTCGGCTCACCGTCAATTTAGCAAAGAGCTTTTCGGCTTGGGAAATTTTTCCTTCAAGCATCAGCATCGTCTCATGCTTGGCCTTCAGAACAGCTTGCTCTAGTTTGCTCTCATGAAGCTCATTCGCTGCTTCCAACAGGCTGGCTATGTGAGAGTCCCGCTTTTGCCCTGCCGGCTTCCAACCGCATGATCCGCTCATCGGCTTCTTTAATATGTTTCTTGTTCCCTTCTACTTCTGCCTCAAAGGCCTTGATTTTCCTTAGGGTCTTCTCCCGCTCAGAAACATGACTTGCCTCAACATCCTTGAGCTTCCCGTCTAGCTCAATGGCTCTTTTTCGGGCATCCTCAACTCTCTCCCTATCCTTGCGGGCATCAGATTCGTATCCCAGGACCATTGAAACGGCTCGGGTCTCAACATCAAAAAAAATTTGAAAGTTAACAAGAAGGCATACCTTAACACCATAGAGAGAAACCTCGTTGTAGGATTTGTCCCTTAGCAAGGTGTCGGACGGTGGGAGGCGATCGCCTGGGCTGGTGATCTTCGAGAAGATAGCTGCAGATGCCGCAGCGTCATTGGAAGCCCCGTCCATATTAATAGGCATAGCAGAAAGGGGGATTGCTTCGGGGATGGTTCGAGGTACTTTGGAGCATCGTTGCCGTTTTGACGCTGTGGCCAATCCCTCGACCTTGTCATCCGCTGGCGATTGACGTTTTCTACTCGGGCCCTTCTTTTTTTACCCTTCCCTTTGCCATTGCCTTGATGCATCAACATCTGGGAATCCGCAGGGCGAGGACCTAAAATTACCCCTTGAGAAGCCGCCGGATGGGAAATCTGCTCGGGGTGGTACTGGAGGGGATCGGCTAGGGGAGGAGCGAAGTTGAGGTAAGGGGGTTCGGGGGTCGAATTTGACCCCTCGCCTCGGCTTACTTCGCCCGCTGTCTAGCTCCTGCTTCTGCCTTGGCTTTGGCTGCAGCTCGGTCTCTAAACATAGGCCTTCCCATGGTGTCTCTTGAAGAATGAGAAGAGGATGATTGATCAACTGAGTAACCTTCATAAAGGGCTCGGGCTCTCTCCACACGTTGAAGATTGAAGTCCCTCATCCAATTACACTTTCGAACCAGAAGCGCTTCGTAAACCTTAGACAGATCGGGGGGCAACGAAAGATGGAGATGACACACTGCAAAAAGGATACACAAAGTCAGAAAACCTAAAAAGGAAAATCACCAAATAAAAGAATCCCGAGCCGTGGCCCAAGTCAAACTACGGATCGGCTACCGATTTCTCCGCAGCTTCACTTAACAAAGCGAAGACACCTCGGACCCACCGACGCTTCGGTGATAGGGACAAAGAAGAAGTTATCTTCCCAATTATCATCTTTGGTTGGGAAACCTCTTATGATATTTCTCTTGGCTTTACCCGATACATAGTACTTCAACTTTCTCTTGTTACGATGCTTGAATTCGAGTAAGCTTCTCAAATGTTCGACTCCAACCACAACGTCGCATTCATAACTCCTGATTAGAATGCCGACCAGATGCCTGATCCCCCGAGCATTGATTTGGGCAATGGCCAAATTATGCTTCTATAGAAACCGCGAAATCACTTCAGGGATCGGGAACCACAACAGGCAGCGGTAGAAGAAGCTTTCGTAGAGAGTAAAGTGATGAGGGGGAGGATTGCTGGCTCGGTCTGTCGGTGAGAGAAGAACAAGTTCAATTTCCTCCGAAATGCTGAATCTGTGCCTAAAGGCTGTTAACGAACCCATGGTTGAAAGGGTCGAACCAGGCGGATCGGGTCGCCTCTTAGTTTTCTTCTTCCTTGGAGCTGGCCGGATAGGACCTGTCAAACACTTTAGTTCCTGTCTAGCAACGACAGGATCGAAGAACCAATCTTCTAATTCAATTTTTGGCAGATCATGATCCATTACATCGGTGAAAGGGTTCACCGCCTCGTCGGAAGGAGAGTCGCGAAGGTGAGGCACTTCAAATTCCAAAGGATCTCCGGAATTGCCGTCGACTCTCGAGGATTCAGAGAGCACCATTTTCCTACCAAGAACGGAAGGTCCTACCCCCGAACCATTTGAATCGTTTAAATCCTCTGAAACATTCGCACCAAAAGAATCTGCCCGGCTACAGCTTTAAGCGAGTAACAGATCGGTGGAGAAAGACGGTTCAGGAATGAAGACTGGTCTGGACTATCGAACAACCTGGTATACGGATCGAGGGACATAGACGCATATAATTGAGACATCCTTTGTGTTTGGAAACGGATCGGGGTCTTTGGAAGACAGACAAACAGATCGGGATCCCTAATAGCTCAGAAGGATCTAAGTTTTTGAAGATTTAGAAAACAGATCAGGGTTGTGAACAGCTTATCAAAACAGATCGAAGCCTTCTAAAAATTGAAGAACAGGTCGAGATCCTCTAAATAAATTGAAAGTCAGATCCAAATCTTCAAACAAGCTACCAGAAAACTCAAAGACAGCGGCAGAGCTAATTGAAGATGGATCGGGAAACTCGAACGGGTCGGCGACGAAGAGGAATAACGGAGGCCCAAGCTTAAGTTAACTAAAGCTAAAAATTAAAGAGAGAAAGAAGAGAGAGGTTACCTATTTTGGATAATTTTTTGGAGAAATGAAGATGTGAGGGATCAGGAGGCACAACGGTTTATATAAGCAAATGGCGACGTCATATGCCTCGAGAATCAGCAAAAACGATTACACTCCCCGATAAAGGTGATGACTAGCCTAAGCTCACAGGGACCCGAACCAAATTTCTTTGATTAAGAAACAGTTCGGGGTCATCAAGAGAAAATGGCTCGGGGTCATTGAGGAGAAACGGTTCGGGGATCCTCACTAAAAGTGGCTCGGAGTCTTAGTACTGCAACAGCTTTAATCGTTGATCTCAGATTCAACCACTTGCACCTCGGCAATAACATCACTGATATTGCCGAGCTGGGGGGCTAACTGTTGGGGTTAGATTCCACCTCTTGAGAATTAACGATTGAAAAATGGCTAAGTATAAAAGAACATTAACTTAAGCCTTGCAACGGGTACCCCGATCCGTGTCAAAGCAGAATGGATCGGGTACCACAACCTGCAATAAAGAAAAATGGATCGATACCCCGAACCGTAAACAGCAAATGGGTTCGGGTACCCCGATCCATGACGAGGCAAAATGGATCGGGTACCCCGAACCAAAAAGAGATAAAATGGTTAGGTACACTGATCCGTGTCGCGGCAAGATGGATCGGGGTGGAAGTCAAGATGGATCAGGGTCGAAGACGAGATGGATCGGGGTCAGAGTAAGAACAGATCGGAGACATCACTGTTGATACCCATATCGTTTGGACAGCTGACCTGAACCAAACTGATTGGATAACCAACGCCAGAACCATTCAGGATAACACCCGAATCATGAGGCAACGCCACTCGAACCAAGAAACGATGCCACCCGAGCCATGATGCCTAATGCCACCCGAGCTGAAGGTGATCGTTTCGATGAAACCAAGCTAGGCCCAAGACAACAAGGAATTCACAACCAGCCCACAAACAGAAGTGGACCGAACCTGGACAAGAAGCCCCGCAGGCCGAGGTGACTTAAGAAAGGAAAACACCCGAAGAAACAGGAAATATTCCTTATCTTTTAGGAATAGGTTTGGCCGACTTTGGCTTGTATATATATTCATGTACACCCTCAGAAAAAGGGATTCGCAATTTGACTTAGAAAAAACTCTGTACTTTTGCTCTCATACGAAAAGCTTTCTAAACAGTTCAATAAAACACCATCTTTGGATCTTTGTATTTGTGGTTTTATTCCCAGAAGTTTCAGATCCCATAAAAGTCTTGACAAATTCAATTGGTGTGCATTTACACTCCCACATGTACCCCGATCCATGATGAAGAAAAAGGGATCGGGTGTCACGATCCACGGTGAAGAAGATTGGGTCGTGTACCCAGATCCGTGATGTAGCAAAAGGGATCGGGTGTCACGACCCATGGTGAAGAAGATTGGATCGTGTACCCCGATCCATGACAAAGCAAAAGGGATCGGGTGTCACGGCCCACGGTGAAGAAGATTGGGTCGTGTACCCCGATTCATGACGAAGCAAAAGGGATCGGGTGCCACGACCTGCAGCAAAGAAGATTGGGTTCTGTACCCCGATCCGTGACGAAGCAAAAGGGGTCGGGTGCCATGAGCCGCGGTACGGCAAAATGGATCGGGTGCCATGACCCGCGGTAAGGCAAAATGGATCGGGTGCCACGACCCGCGGTGAAGAAGATTGGGTCGTGTACCCCGATCCGTGACGATGCAAAAGGGATCAGGTGCCACGACCCACGGCGCAGCAAAATGGGTCATGGACCCCGATCCGTGGCAAAGCAGATTGGGTAGTGTACCCCGAGCCGTGAAGCAATGCCAGCCGAGCCGTGAAGCAACGCCACCCGAGCCGTGAAGCAACACCACCCGAGCCATGAAGCGATGCCACCCGAGCCATGATACCTGATGCCACCCGAGCTGAAGGTGATTTTTTCGACGAAACCAAGCAACCAGGCCCAAGACAAAAAGGAATTCACAACAAGCCCACAAACAGAAGTGGACGAAACCTGAACAAGAAGCCCAGCTGGCCGAGCCGACTTAAGAAAGGAAAACACCCGAAGAAACAGGAAATTTTCCTTATCTTTTAGGAATAGGTTTGGCCAACTCTGGCTTGTATATATACTCATGTACACCCTCAGAAAAGGGTATCTGCAATTTTACCTAGCAAACATTTGTTATTATCTGCAACAGCTTTCTAAACAGCTTTAATAAAAACATCATCTTTGGATCTCTAAAAGTCTTGACAAATTCAATTGGTGTGGATTTACACTCCCACAATTTGGCGCCGTCTGTGGGGACTTTGAAATTTTCTTACACCAGAAAACCACCGTAAAACCGATCCGAAGACGATGGCCAACAACGGAGATGAGGACGCTGCTGATACCAGAAACACCGGTGTGGAGGATCAGATGAACCGACCCGAAAATGCAAGGGAGGCTTCGACAACACTGGCGGAGATGAAGACCATGCTGGAAACGCTTCTCAAAAAGGCCGACGAACAAGACAAGCTGAACGGCACGATGACACAAAATTTGGAAGCCCTGGCGACGGAGACCCGAGCCAGTAGCATGATCTCAAACCTGATCAGACGTGGTATCAGGCGCCTTAACCCAACAGCCCTAGATTTCTCGACCTCTCTCGACTTGCTGAGAACCCGTGGAAGATTGCCGTCGCTCCATCAAAGCTCAGCAAATCTGACCTCCGGAGTGCAAGGACCAGGCGATGCACCAAGGGAGGACGATCCGGCCCCAATCATCAATCTAGAAGAGGAGCATCACGTGGAGCACAACACGGAGAGCCGCGATGACCCCAAACTCCCAGCAGCTGACCAAACCCGAACCGAAAGATGCGAGGCCATCCCAAAAGGAGATCAAAAGCTAACCGAGGAGGAAGAGAACATCGTATGGGCCGAACAAGTATGGCTGCAATGGGGAACCAGGAGAAGGGATCCAAGCCCAGAAGGAGGAGATGGCTGCAATGCGCTTCGATATGGACCGAGAAGCCGCCGACAAAAAGGCGGTCCGATCCATGATGCACAAAGCAACAAGCAAGGTGCCCAAAGTAGATCGCATTTTGGAGGAAGCACAGAACACTCCGTTCACGGCATGGATCACTATTGCGAGAATTCCCTACCCAGGGAAGATAAAAGTCCGGATTTACGAAGGAAAATCCGATTCAAAAGAGCATCTAACGGCTTTTGCCATAGCCATGGGTCGCTCTAACTTCAAAGAAAGTGACAGAGATGCCGGGCAGTGCCTCCTATTCGTAGAACACCTCAAAGGCCCGACACTCCAGTGGTTCTCCAAGATCGAGAGGAATTCCATCGACAACTATAACCAGCTATCCGCAGCATTCCTGAAGCATTACTCCATATTCATGGATCCCAGAACTTCAGATGCAGATCGGTGGACCCTTGTTTAAGGGCAGAACAAAACCCTCCGAAGCTTCGTCAGAAGATTCAAAGCCGTCATGTCCAAAGTAGAAGGCTTGAGCGACAAGGCGGCCCTGCTAGCCTTAAAACAAGCACTTTGGTTCAATTCCGATTTCTGCAAAGAGATTGCACTGAACGCACCCACAACAATACAAGATGCGATGCACCGAGCTGCAGATTTCATAACCGAAGAAGAGGAGATGAAGATCCTTACTGAAGAGTATGGAAAAGCAAAACCACCAAGACACCCTGCCCAGACTTCGAATTCTTCAAACAGCAAGAGAAACAACCAAGGTTCCGGTTATGTCTAGCACAAGGGAGGCTTTCGAGGAGCTCATAATTATCAAATTGATGCCCCTGGATACAGATGAGGAAGAGGCCGAGGCCGCGGGAGGAATTCGTGGAGCACTTGGACCAAAAGCGACAATTCTTATGACGAAACGGCTTACTTCGAACATCACCACATCTATGGATATTCCACCGCAAACTGTCGCATCGTTGGCCTGAAACTCGCCAAAAAGTTAGCATCTGGCGAACTTGGAGGAAACATCAGCCATAAGGATTTCGAGATGGAAGTGAACACATACAAACCCGACCAGACAAAGGAAGATCATTCCAAGAATGATAGACAGGATGACGAAGTGCCACCCTCCCGATCGAGAATGAGATCAAGCATGATAATGGGAGGATCTTACTATTGCTCGGACACCGTCTCATCAATCGAATCATTACAGCGAAGGGCGCACATCAGCATCAACTTGTCCAAACCCTCAAAGTTTCCAAACAACGTAATCTCGTTCGAAGAAAAGGAGACGATCGGAATCGACAGGCCGCACGATGACCCTCTCTTGATTGAATTGATCATCAACGATTGCGACATAGCTGTGCGAGTCGAAACTCGCACAAATAAACTTGGTTAGGAAAATTTAGGGATTCGAAAAACTTATATGAAAAGAAACACAAGAACAGAGATCCAAAGATGGTGTCTTTATTCCAGCTGTTTAGAAAGTTGTTGCAGAGAAAATAACAAGTGTTTTGCTAGGTGAAATTGCGGATCCTTTTTTCAAAGGGGTACATGTCTATTTATACAGGAATATGTTGGCTAGGCCTCTTCCTAAACAATAAAAGAAAATTTCCTTATTCTTCCGGATTTCTTTTCCTCTTTGGTTTGTCTAAGTCGGTTTGGGTGTGGGCTTCTTACATCGACTTGCTAACTTGGCCCATCAACCTTTTGTGGCTCGTTGCCTCGGCCAAACAAGATGTTGGGCTTGCTGCTTTGCTGGGTCACCGGAGATCCAGCTCGTCGCCTCATTGTCTCGTCTGGATCTTTATTTAGCCTGTCACCTGTTTGGATTGTTGCCAATATTTTGGCACGTCGCCGTTATCTTGACGCACCACCAATCATGTTGGCTCGTCTCCGTCTGTTGGTTCGCCAACATTTTAGCTCGTCACCGTTTGTTGGTTCGCCAACATGTTGGCTCGTCACCATTTGTTGGTTCCCCAACATGTTGTCTCGTAACCGTTTGTTGGTTCGCCAACATATTGGCTCGTCACCGTTTGTTGGTTCGCCAACATGTTGGCTCGTCACCGTTTGTTGGTTCGCCAACATGTTGGCTCGTCACCGTTTGTTGGTTCCCCAACAGGTTGGCTCGTCACCGTTTGTTAGTTCGCCAACATGTTGGCTCATCACCGTTTGTTGGTTCGCCAACATGTTGGCTCATCACCATCTCCGCCGTTATGGCTCGTTACCGAACAAGAAAATTGGGCTTGTTTGGCTAGGCCCGGCATCTACACTTAGTATTTTTAGCAGTTGATCTCGATGGGGCGAAAAATGACCCCAACAGTTAGCTCCCCAGCTCGGTAGTATTATTGATAATAGTGACGAGGTGAAGTGTCGAGATTGAGATCAACGTTCTCCGGGTTACCGAGCCAAATTTACGGTGAAGCTGTCATTTGGGCATTGATATCTGCCGAGCCAAACTGATAGTGTTACCGAAGCCGTATCTCCGAACCGAATGGCGTTTCACCGAGCCATCTTAGCAGTCATGTGGCCGAGGCATACTTTCTTTGCTCGGCATCCTGCTTGATTTTTTTGTTTTTCGAATGTGGGGCAACACATGCCGAGGTGTTTGTTACCGAGCCACACTGGCATGTCATGTCGCCGAGCTATCTTTTTTTGACATGCTGTCGAGCTACCTTGTCACTTTTGTGACCGAGTTGTTTTGGCTCGTGATGCCACTTCAGGCTGCCATGTTGCCGAGCCATCTTTTCATCGATATGTTGCCAAGTTGTTTTTCTTCGTCATCTCGCTGAGTAGCTCAGACTGCAATGTTGCCGAGCCATCTTTGGTTCGGCATGTTTGTACAATTGTTTTGACAGCCGACGATACCATGATGTCTTGATTATTTGTCTGCCGAGCCATCTTTGGTTCGGCATTTTTGTAGAATTTGTCTTGGCAGCCGATGTTACCGTACTGTCAGGATTATCGGACTGCCGAGCCATCATGATGCCGCCGAACCATGGCGACAAGCTGCCATCCTGCCGAATTTGATTTGTTTCTGGCTCAACAATAATATTGGCTCGATGACAGGATACTCTTCTTATCACTACCATAACTTTATTGGGAACCGCAATATTTTTGCGTGTTCCCGAGGTCGCGTGGTATCACGCGCTGTGCTTTTAAGTGTCTATAAATTCAGATCCTTATCTCACACCTCATAACTCTTTTCTCCAAACTTCCGAAAAAACAGATAGCTCTCTTCGCTCTCTTCGTTTCTCTCTTTTATGTTAAGTTTTTGGCTAGGTTTTTATTGATTTTTCCTCTTCCGCCGCCGAATCTTTGAGTTTTCCGACCTCTCTTCAAACGTGGCTCGGCGGCTCCTTAAATTATCCGATCCATCTTCAAATTACTCCGGCGACTCCTTGCATTTTCCGATCCACCTTCATACAACTGCGGTGAGTGTTTGAATTTTCCGATCCATCATCATCTAGGTCGCGGTACTTCCCTGATCTTTCGTACCTCTGAGCCGAAATTCCTCCCAGTTTTGCTAGGTATCAGCGTGCTTCCGAGCTGAACTCTTTCCAATTTCTGCTAACTACCTAGCGTATTTCCGAACCAAAATCTCTGATGACTCATACCGCCGAGCTGGAAGATTTTGTTGGCTCGGCAAACTCTGCTTCAAGGCTTGGACGCAAGATGGTGTTGTGTCTGCAGGTTACCGAACCAGTTGAACCTGGTTCCCCGCTGGGTTGGCTTCAGATTGATATCCCGTCTCTGGCTGATGATGCTTTCGATGCCAAAGCGGATGCCAAGGCAAACTCGATACAGAAAGCCCTCGAAGAAATTAAAGCCGAGCCAACAGAGTATAGTCTTGACGAGGCTGAAAAGGTGCGGCTGGAAAGGTTGTTTGCCAGCCACCAAGCTAGCACATCGACGAGGCGAAAACCTAGGAGGAAAGCTCCTAAGAAACGAGCTGGCCCACCTGTTTCGTCTTTGTGCACTGTTGAATCCTTGGAAGCATTGAGGCATCGGTTCAACATTTCAGAAGACGTTGATTTGATTGTTCCTGCTTCAACAGACCGAGCCGAGTCTCCGCCGGCTGGGAATTTTACTCTCTATGAGAGTTTCTTTTACCAAAGTCTGCTTTGGTTTCCAATTCCCGGATTGATCATCCATTTTCTGTCCAAGCATGGGTTAGCACCGAGCCAAATTACTCATCGAGGGATGCGTCACTTGGTTGGGATTCTCAGTTCGGAGCTACGAATGCGACGTGACCGTTCGCATTTCCCATCTTCGGCAGCTCCTTGAATTTCAGAAGATCAAAAACTCCCGAGCCTACTATATCTCTAAAAAGAAACAGAGAAAGATTATTGAAGGCTTCTGAAGCAAAGACAGCTACTGGGAGTTACTATTTCTTTATTCCCATTAATGATGCTACGGTTGAAGCCGAATGCGTCCGTCATGTCAAGATAGAGTGGGGAACTATTGGTGGGCGAGCCGTAGACTTTTCAGGAGATCTATCAGGTTTTTATCTTGTAGCGAGCTGACCACTTTCTTTCCTTTGTTTTTGCAGTGCGGTAGATTCTCCCACATTTTCCAGAATATACGCTTACGCTTCGGAACACGCTTGCTGCAGGAAAGTGCCATTGGGAAAATCATTTTTCCCTGAAGAGGGTCGAGAAAGCCAGAGCCATCTTTGCCGGTGTTGAAGTATCCGACAGCTCGGAATCTGAATCTCCATCTCTAAAAGAAAAAGCTATGGGAAAGAGACTGGCGATCCGTGACAAACAAGATTTGAAGGAGAAGAAGGTAAAAGAAAAAAACCTTCCGAGCCACTGATGGGGTTGAGCAAACCACCGAGCCAAACCCCACGGTGATTGGCCATATCGACGCCAGGACAGAGCAAAAAATTCTTCCCGAGACACCAATTCTCGACGCCGAAGCTAGGGAAGTGGTTTCAGCTCTTGTTTCGGTTGCCAGGCCTTCTAATTTAGCAATAACCCAACACAATGAGGGTAAGAGGCTGACTCCTGGTAAACATTCCGCCGCCGAACATGTCAAGGAAAAGGCTAAGGAAAAACAAGAAAAAAAGAGATGCCAGAAGCCTACCGATCCAACTTCCACCGAGCCAGCGCTGGCGTCATTTAGGCATGGAGGACCCGAGCCGATCTGTAATGACGGGGAAGCCTCAACAACTCTCTTCTCACAGGTCTGCTGCTCGGAAGATAGACTGCCGTCTCTTGATGTACTATCTCACGGTGGTCTGTACACCGATATGTCGCTCCGAGGCACCAAGGTATTTTTGGAGATTGCATATTTTGCTAAAAAAATGACCAAGTACTGATAATATTTCTCCCATTGATCAGTTCATCGCATCCATCAACAAGATTGTTGCTGCCTTTGAGAAAGACGTGCGAGAGGACAGGTGCCGGATCGAAGATGCCCAAAAAGACGCATCCTTCTTCAAGAATAAGGTCGCCGAATTGGAGAGTAATCATGCTGACGAGCTGACAGCTTCTTCAGCTCGGATTGAAGCTCTTGAGAAGGACAAGCGTTTCTCAAGGATGAGTGGAAGAAGGCAGGCGACCTGGCTATGAGATTAGACCACTCTAAGCAAAAGAAGGCTGCCGAAATCGAATCTTTGAAAAGTTAACTCCCCGCCGCCCATGCCTTGCACGAGTCAAACATTAAGAAAGCTCAAAAGACGGCGAGGCGAGAGATGGCAGAAAAGTTTCAGGAGCGGCTGGCTAAGATAGAAAAGAGTATCGACGAGCTTAAGGCTATGAAAGAGAAAGAGCTCGATCTCGCCCAAGTTGACAGCAACTTGCAGTTACTTGAGATCCTTCAGAAGAACGATGCGCCAGCTCTGGATTCCGAGGCGACGAAGCTGGCAGGATGGAGTGTCTATTTGGCCGATGCAAATGATGAATTTGAGAGGATTAAAGCCGAGCTGAAGAAAGATCTGACGCTTTCACCGGTTTTCTCAGACTCTGTGGACTCTCTCCTCGGGACCGAACCAACAGAGAATGCAGCGGTGAAAGCTGGGGTCACAGACTTTGCAGGCTCGAACATCGGTACACCTGGAGTTGCCAATCTCGCGGATGAAAAGACCTCCGAGCTGGATCCTCCTAAGTGATCCTCTTTATGTTTCTTTTGTTCGAAACTTTTCTTTAGCATTTTAAACACGAGTGCCTGGATGGCTTTATCCACTCTGTTTCTGTGTAATACTGTTCTAACTTTTGGTAACAGTCGCCATTTGTTGGCGTGATATCTCTTTATCTTTGTTGGATTTTCTGCTTATGTTCTCCTTTAAGTATCTTTTTTTTTTGCATTTTGATGTGATGTAGCGAACCATCGTCTTAGGAAACACATGGTTGTCTTTGTTTTGAGTGCTTTGTTGTCAGTGTTTGGGTTTGCGGTCTTTTGACTTATATTCCCGTTTTTTGACAATGAAACATGTTTAAAATCTCATACTAACTGGTGGGTTTAGTATCACATTTCGGAGATGTTTATGACCAGTGTACCAAGAGGTGTTTACTGGGTTTAAGAGTTTAGTTCGAGTTTTGAGACTTGCGAGTTTTCGACTTACGGGTCCCTCTCGATGGTAAACTTGTAAGAATATCGCTCATGATATACCTTTCAGATATTAGACCAGGATATACCCAATCAGAATTTATATAGCGCGCTTCTATACCCGCGAGAGGGCGTTTAAGAACCTTATTCCATAGAGAAATAATGGTTAAATCCGTAAAGGATTTGGTAGTCCGTCTGTTATGGCCACCAACAGACGAGATGATAGAATATCCGTAAAGGATGTTTAAGCTGTGATTTGCATGGGTCGAGTGACATGAGTTTTGTGTTTTGAAAAAGATTGAAATCATTGTCTTTGAGAAGTGTAATGCGAAAGATCGCGTTTTCGAGACATGGGAGTATACATGTATACGTACCCACTCTCCCCCCCCCCCTCTTTTTTAAGGAGGGGGACAGCTGAACTCATCCGATGACGAACTGCCTACGTACCCTTTCAGGGTTCAAGCCGTCTTGTAGTTCATGTGAAGTATCTTAGTGATAGTACTTCTTTACGTGCATTGCATTCCAAGACCTTGGTATTGGAACGTCAGACATGTTAGCGAACTCGTACACTCCTGGTCGGACTGTCTCGGTGATTTTGTAAGGGCCTTCCTAGTTTGCTCCTAGCTTGGCAGCGTTTGTTCCGGCTGTGTTCTAAAAAACTTTTTAGAGAACCAAATTGCCTTCTTTGAATTTGCGACTTCTAACGTTTGTGTAGTATTATTTAGCCGTCGCCTGCTGTAGTTCTGAATCCGAACCAGCGCTTAGTCTCGTCGTTCGTTGACCAAATCCAATTCGTCGAGTAACATGAGATGATTCAGCCCCTTCTGCGCCGAAAGAAGTCTGCGGCGGACTCTGGAAAATTTCACTTTAGCTAGAATGACACATTCCGCACCGTAGACAAGGGCAAAAAGTGTTTCTCCGGTTGCTCGTCGCGGAGTTGTCCTGGGTGACCATAACACTCCTTCAAGTTCATCCGCCCAGTGTCCTTTTTTGGCATCCAGGCGCTTCTTCAGACCATCAAGGATCGTCTTGTTTGCCGCTTCAGCTTGTCTGTTCCCTTGTGGATAACGTGGCGTAGACTTGCTGAGTCGTATCTTCCATATCTCGCAGAAAGCTTTGAACCTTGTAGAGATAAACTGGGAGCCATTATCGGTGACGATTTCGTATTCGAACCTGTCCAAAGTGGTTGAGACTCCCCACAGACGGCGCCAAATTGTGGGAGTCGAAACTCGCACAAATAAACTTGGTTAGGAAAATTTAGGGATTCGAAAAACTTCTATGAAAAGAAACACAAGAACAGAGATCAAAAGATGGTGTCTTTATTCCAGCTGTTGCAGAAAAAAATAACAAGTGTTTGGCTAGGTAAAATTGCGGATCCTTTTTTCAAGGGGTACATGTCTATTTATACAGGAATAAGTCGGATAGGCCTCTTTCTAAACGATAAAGGAAAACTTCCTTATTCTTCAGGATTTCCTTTCCTCTCTGGTTTGTCTAAGCCGGTTTGGGTGTGGGCTTTTTACTTCGACTTGCTAATTTGCCCCACCGACCTTTTGTGGCTCGTTGCCTCGGCCCAACAAGATGTTGGGCTTGCGGCTTCGCTTGGTCACCGGAGATCCAGCTCGTCGTCTCTTTGTCTCGTCTGGATCTTTGTTTAGCCTGTCACCTGTTTGGATTGTTACCAACATTTTGGCTCGTCGCCGTTATCTTGACGCGCCACCAATCATATTGGCTCGTTACCGTCTGTTGGTTCGCCAACATGTTGGCTCATCACCGTGTGTTGGTTTGCCAACATGTTGGCTCGTCACCGTTTGTTGGTTCGCCAACATGTTGGCTCGTCACCGTTTGTTGGTTCGCCAACATATTGGCTCGTCACCATTTGTTGGTTCGCCAACATGTTGGCTCGTCACCGTTTGTTGGTTCGCCAACATGTTGGCTCGTCACCTCTCTTGATTGGCCAACATGTTGGCTCGTCACCGTTTGTTGGTTCGCCAACATGTTGGCTCGTCACCTCTCTTGATTGGCCAACATGTTGGCTCGTCACCGTTTGTTGGTTCGCCAATATGTTGGCTCGTCACCGTTTGTTAGTTCGCCAACATGTTGGCTTGTCACCGTTTGTTGGTTCGCCAACATGTTGCCTTGTCACCGTTTGTTTGTTCGCCAACATGTTGGCTCGTCACCATCTCCGCCGTTATGGCTCGTTGCCGAACCAGAAACTTTGGCTTGTTTGGCTAGGCTTTCTCTACATTTGGCTAGGCCCAGCATCTACACTTAGTATTTTTAGCAGTTGATCTCGATGGGGTGAAAACCGACCCCAACAGTAACCCGCGTATTTGTAGACACTGGAAGCACGATGGATGTAATCTTCCTCGAGACACTCAAAAGAATGAATGTCGATCTATCCAAAATAGTATTAACCCCGAAACCATTGACTGGATATCCCGGAGAAACTACAATGACTGCAGGGACGATCAAACTTCCTGTCCGAGCTGGCAAAGTAACAAAAATCATCGAATTCCCCGTAGCTGATCACCCAGCAATCTACAATGTCATTATGGGGACCCCCTGGTTGAATTCTATGTGCACCATGGTTTCAACATATCACCTCTGCCTGAAGTTCCCTACCCCAAACGGAGTAAAAACAATTCGTGGAAACCAAAAGGAGTCTCGTGTCTGCTTCCTCGCTGCGTACAAGATCAGAAATCCGGTGACCGATCCAGTGGCAAATTCAAAGCGCAAGAAAATGAAGACCGACAGAAAACCGGTCAAAGATCTTTCCAAACTCTTATAGCAATTACAGATTGCGGAGGATCGCGAAGAAAAAATAACTAGGCCCACATGCGACCCTCCAGTATCAGTTTGTATCGACAATGAACATCCGGAGAGATGTGTGGAGATCGGAACAACGCTAAATGGAAAGATCAAAGAAGAACTCGTTGCTTTGTTAAAAAAGAATGTGAACACTTTCGCATTGGCCGGACAGAGCCAGAGCAGAAAAGGAGAAAGCTTGGGTCGGACAGAGCCAGAGCAGTCAATGATGAAGTAGAAAGACTCCTGCGTGTCGGTTCGATAACCAAGGTGAAGTACCCAGACTGGCTAGCTAACCCGGTGGTGGTCAAGAAGAAGAATGGAAAATGGCGCGTATGCGTGGATTTCACCGACCTGAACAAAGCTTGTCCAAAAGACAGCTTCCCCCTTCCACACATCGATCGCTTAGTTGAAGCAACGGCAGGGAGCGCACTCCTCTCGTTCATGGATGCCTTCTCAGGTTACAACCAAATCTTGATGATCGAGAGAAGACCGCCTTCATAACTGATCGTGGAATATACTTCATAACGTATCAGCGGCTGGTGAACAAGATGTTCGCCGACCAACTCGGAAATACGATGGAGGTTTATATCGATGATATGCCGGTGAAATCACTAAGACAGCAGGATCACGTAGCTGAACTTTCACAACATGAAGTTAAATCCAAACAAGTGCAGATTCGCGGTCACGTCAGGAGAATTTCTCAGATACTTAGTCACTCACCGTGGAATCGAAGCAAACCCAAAGCAAATCGACGCGCTCATCCATATGGCTTCGCCGAAGACAAAGAGAGAAGTGCAAAGACTTACCGGGAGGGTAGCCGCGCTCAACAGATTCATTTAGCGATCCACCAACAAATGTTTTCCTTTCTACGATACCTTGCGGGGGGACAAGAAGTTTGAGAGGACTAAAAAATGTGAAGAAGCTTTTCGACAACTAAAAACTTATCTGGCTACCCCCTAGTTCTCGCAAAACCGATAGAAGGAGAGCCACTTTTTCTGTACACTGCAACTTCCGCCAATGCAGTAAGCGGCGTGATAATTCAAGACGAACACGGGGAACAGAAGCCGATCTTTACGTGAGCAAGACTTTAACGGACGCCGAGACAAGGTACCCGCAAATGGAAAAGTTGACATTATCCATCGTAATGTCTGCAAGAAAATTAAGGCCTTACTTCCTGTCGCACTCGATCATCGTCCTGAGTACCTTCCCGATAAGGTCCGTTCTGCACAGCCCAAGTCAGTCAGGAAGGCTAGCAAACAAGGCAATTGAGCTGAGCAAATATGACATTGAGTATCGCTGACGCACGTGTGCGAAATCCCAAGTCCTGGCTGATTTCCTTATTGAACTACCTGAAGAGAGCATTGACGACGAATCACAGAACCCGTCCTGGCAGCCTCACCTCGACGGCTCATCCTCCAAAAGCAGCTCAGGAGTAGGGATACGTCTAACCTCTCCAACGGGTGAAATTCTAGAGCAATCATTTTTCTTGGGCTTTCGCGCATCCAATAACGAAGCAGAATACGAAGCCCACATCGTCGGCATGAAACTCGCTGGTGCCCTGAAGATCGAACGGTTTTGCACTTTCTGCGATTCCGAGTTGGTCGCAAATCAATTCAGCGGTGAATATGCAGCAAAGGATGATCGAATGGAAGCTAACCTGAAGATCATCAAAGAATTGGCTGCACGATTCAAAGAATTCGTACTGGTACGCATCCCACAAGGAGAGAACAGTTGACGCACCTGCTGCCCTTGCATCAACTTCCGATTCGGATCTCAAGAGAATTATCCCGGTATAATTCATCCAGCACCCGAGCATCAATCCTTCCGACACAGTGAAAGCCATAACTCGTTCTAAAGCAACTGAGCAGGCAAGAGAAGTTACAATCGGAAAGGAGGAGACAGCTGAAATACAGGAAGAACCGGTAAACCAACCATCCACTGTGTTTGATATTGCTCCGATGGAAGAGGACATTCTCGAAGAGTCGCCAATCATCGGAACCAATGACTACCCTGTCATCGAACCACAACCCGACGAAGAAGCAAGCGAGATCAAAGATGAAGCAGAATATGGCTGCGACAAGGAGTGGCTTGGTGCAATCAGAGAATACATATACGATGGGGTCTTACCAATCGAAAAGTGGCCGGCTCGTAAGCTTTGAGCCCAAGCGGCTTGTTATGTTTTACTCGACGAAAATATCTTTAAGTGGAGATTCTTAGGACCATTGTTAAGCTGCGTAGAAGGAAATAACGCAAGGAAGATCATGGAGGAAATTCACAAAGGTTCGTGCGGCAATCATTCAGGAGGGAGAGCGCTAGCAATAAAAGTCAAATGCCACGGTTATTATTGGCCTACGATGATCAAAGAGTTCAAGGAGTTTTCGGCCAAATGCGAGAAATGTCAAAGCCACGCGCCAATGATTCACCAACCAACGGAAGTGCTCTCATCAATGTCATCACCATATCCATTCATGCGATGATCCATGGACATCGTCGGGCCACTGCACCCCTCGAAACAGAAGCGATTCCTGTTGGTTTTGACAGATAATTTTTTGAAATGGGTCGATGCCGATTCCTACGCTAGCATTAAAGATGCACAAGTGGAGGCCTTTGTCTGGAAGAACATCATATTTCGGCATGGGGTACCATATGAGATCGTGACGAACAATGGCTCGCAGTTCATTTCTAATCGTTTCGAAGCTTTTTGCAAAAAATGGAAGATCCGACTTAGCAAATCCACTCCAAGGTATCCACAAGGGAACGGTCAAGCGGAAGCAATCAATAAAACAATCCTTGATGGCTTGAAAAAGTGCCTCGATGAAAAGAAAGGACGCTGGACAGACGAATTATAGGGAGTATTGTGGTCTCACCACACAACTCCAAGATGAGCAACTAGTGAAACCCCATTCGCCCTTGTATACGGGACGGAATGTGTCATTCCACCAGAAATACACTTTCCTGGAGTTCGCCGCAGACTCCTTCCAGAACAAGAGGGACTCAATCACCTATTGATGCTTGACGAATGGGATTCACTCAATGTGAGATGAGATCGAGTCGAGATCGAGTCTTAATCAGGATCCAGAACTATCAGAACGCAGCAGTAAAATACTACAACTCCAACGTTCGAAAACAAAGATTCTACGTAGGAGACTTAGTTTTGCGGAAGGTTTTCCAAAATACCGCAAAAACAAATGCCAAAAAATTCGGAGCAATCTGGGAAGGACCTTATAGGATCACATAGGTAGTCAAACCCAGCGTTTATAAACTCGCCAGCATGACCAATGTTCCAGTACCAAGATCATGGAACGCAATGCATCTCAAGAAATACTACCACAAAACTATTTCACATGAACTACGGGGTGACTTGATCCCTGCAAAGGGTACGTAGGCAGCTCATCTTTGGATGGGTTCAAATGCCGCCTCCTTCAAAGGGGGGGGGGAGTGGGTACTTATACGTATACTCGTATACTCCCATCTTTGTAATAGATTCTATGATCTATTAATGCAAAGCTTTCAATCAAAGATGAGTTTCACCTAACATCCTTCGAGGATCACTAAGTCTTAACAAAACAGATATGTTCGAACGAATTAAGCTACAACGGGCATCTCGCCATATCTTCATTACTACTAGCCACAGTAGTGAACTCTAGGCTCGGAAGAAATTCGATCGACAATTTCAATCAGCTATCAGCAGCATACCTCAAGCATTATGCCATATTCATGGAATGCCGAACATCCGATGCGGACCTATGTACCATGGGGCAAGGATAAAACGAGACGTTACGAACTTTCATTGAGCAGTTCAAGTCGGTACTGTCGAAAGTAGAAGGGATAAGTGACGAGGCCGCATTGCAAGTACTGAAGAAAGCCCTGTGGTTCGACTCAGACTTCCGGAAGGAGATTGAGCTAAATGCTCCAACCACGATTCAGGATGCATTGCATCGAGCAACGGCCTTCGCCTCAAACGAAGAAGAAGTAAAGATCCTAGCCCAGAAGCACGGAAGGATGAAGTCTATGAACTATCCTCCCCTTGCTCCGAACCCACCAAATAGCAAAAAAGGCAACCAAGGTTCTGGGTACGTCCAGCACGAAGGAGGTTTCAAAAGAGCCCATAGTTACCGAGTCGACTCACCAGGATACGGGCAAGGACAAGGCCAAGGCCGAGGAAGAGGAACATGGAATAGTACGTGGACCAGGGGCCAAGGAACTTGCGATGAAATGGCTTATTGCGAACATCACAATATCTTCGGACACTCGACTGCAAATTACCGTATTCTGGGCTTAAAACTCGCTGCAAAATTGCCAGCTGGCAAACTCAATGGTGATATTAGCCTCAAGGACTTCGACATGGATGCCAACGCAAACCGCCCCGAGCAGGTGAATGAAGATCTTCCTAAGCGAGGGAGGCAAAATGACAAAGCCCCACAATCTGGACCCAGAAGACGGATCAACATGATAATGGGCAGATCTCACTATTGCTCAGACACCGTCTCTTCGACTAAAGCTTTTCAACGGCGAGCCGATGTCATCGTTAACTGGTCCGCACCTTTCAAGTTTTCAGATGACGTAATTTCATTCGAAGAAAGAGAAATAGCAGGAATCGATAAACCGCATGATGATCCCTCGTGATCGAGTTGATCATCAGTGGTTATGACACAGCCTGGGTGTTGGTTGATACGGGCAGCACAGTGGACATAATCTTCAAAGAGACTCTCAAAAGAATGGACATCAATCTGTCCGACATAGTGGCTACCCCAAAATTGTTTACTGGATTATCCGGACAAACGACGATGATAATCGGAACAATCAAACTACCTATACAAGCTGGAGGGGTCGTCAAGATCGTCGAATTCTCTGTAGCCGATCACCCGGCAATGTGCGCCGTAGCCTCGACCTAGCATCTCTGCGTGAAGTTCCCAACATCGAGCGGAGTAAAAACAATCTTGGGGAGTTAGAAGGAGTCCCGCATGTGTTTCCTAGCTGCACACAAATTCAGGAACCCAGTCACCGATCCAGTAGCCAAGTCAGAACGCAAGAAGATGAAGACGGACAGAGAGCCAGTGAAAGAACTATCCAAACTCTTATAGCAATTACAAATTACGGAGGACCGCGAAGAAGAAGCAGTCGAACTGACCTGCGACCCCGTAATATCAGTTTGTATAAACGATGAACGCCCAGAACGATGCGTAAAGATTGGATTCGGCCTCAACGAAAAAATCAAAGAAGAGCTAATTTCGTTCTTAAAAGAAAACGTAGACATTTTTGTATGGGCAGCAGAGGATATGTCCGGAATCGATATCGGCGTAACTAATCATGAGTTAAACGTCGATCCGACTTTCAAACCAGTAAAGTAGAAGCGGAGGAAGTTGGGACCCGATAGAGCGAAGGCAGTAAACGACTTTTACGAGTTGGTTTGATAATGGAAGTCAAGTACCTGGATTGGTTGGCGAATCCTGTAGTAGTCAAAAAGAAGAACGGAAAATGGCGGGTGTGTGTAGATTTCACCGACTTAAACAAAGCATCTCCAAAACACAGCTTTCCGCTACCGCACATTGACCGATTGGTCGAAGCAACGGCATGCAAGAAGCTCCTATCATTCATGGACGCATTTTTCGGATACAACCAGATCTTGATGAATCCCGACGATCGAGAGAAGACAGCCTTCATTACGGATCGTGGAATATATTGCTACAAGGAGATGCCCTTCGGCCTCAAAAATGTTGGAGCCACATATCAGTGTTTAGTGAACAAGATGTTTGTTAATCAACTCGGAAAGACGATGGAGGTTTACATAGATGACATGCTGGTGAAATCGCTAGAGACAAAGGATCACGTAGCACATTTAGAGGAGTGTTTCGAACAGCTCAACTCACACAACATGAAGCTGAACCCGACAAAGTGTAGATTTGCAATCACATCCGGAGAGTGTCTTAGTTACTGTGGGGGTCAATATTCACCCACCTGAAGTTAACAGTAAACGTATCGGGTGTCACGACCCATGGTAAAGAAACTTGGTCGTGCACCCCGATCCATGGTACAGCAAATGGATCGGGTGTCACGACCCATGATGAAGAAGCTGGGTCGTGTACCCCGATCTATGGTACAACGAATGGATCGGGTGTCACGGCCCATGGGGTAGAAACTGGGTCATCCACCCTGATCCATGGTACAACAAACGGATCGGGTGTCACGATCCACGGTGAAGAAACTGGGTCGTGTACCCCGATCCATGTTGGAAGACGGCTTGGCAAAACTATTCGGCGTCACAATGGGACCCGAGCCAAACTTAAACGGATCGGGTGCACCCTTATCTTGCGCCAATATTGGAGAAGTCACACGAGCCAAACATAAACCAAGCCAAATGACACCCGAGCCGAGGATGACCGCCACCTGAGCCGAATGAGAAGTCACACGAGCCGAATCCTAGAAAATAGCTCGGGGAGAAAATAGCTCGGGTGCCACTTTGCACCTTGGTCGATATCTTAGAAATGGCTCGGTGTTATCTCCATTACCACCCGAGCCGTGAAGTCCAGTCACCCGAGCTGTGAAGCCACCTGAGCCGCGAAGGAGAAGAACCACCCAAGCTGAATATGGGTTGTTGCCACCCGAGCCAAACATGGGCCTTACCCGAATCAAACATGGGCCTGTACCCGAACCGAACATGGGCCGTTGCCACCCGAAGCGATGATCACAGGTGAAGGGCCCATGGAGATACGACCGACCAAAGAAGGGAAAACTTCCTTATATTTTAAGGAGTCATCCTAGCCGACTTAGACAGATATATATACTCATGCATCTCCCTGAAAAGGGGATCCGCAATTTTACCTAGCAAAACTCTGTACTTTTGCTCTCAAACAAAGAGCTTTATATGTACTTTTGCTCTTAATAAAACACCATCTTTGGATCTCTGTTTGTGTTTTTGATGGCTTTTACTCAGAAATTTCATCTCTCTTGACTAACCCTCAACAAATTTGATTGGCGTGGATTTACACTCCCACAATTTGGCGCTAGAAGGAGGGGGTTTGAAGTTTTCTTACACCAGAAAGCCGCCGCACAACCGATCCGAAGACGATGGCCAACGACGGAGACGAGAATGCTACTGATACAAGAAACACCGTCATGGAGGATCAGACAAACCAACCCGACAACAACGAGGAGTCTTCAGCAACACTAACGGCGATGAAGACTATGCTGGAGACGCTGCTAAAGAAGATGGAGGAGCAAGACAAGCTGAACAACGCGATGACGGGCGAGCTGAAAGCCCTGGCGACGGTAAGCCAAACCCATGGAACGGGCTCAGGTCTGGAGCTGGCAAGACAAATCGGAAGACACCTCAACCCAACGGCCCTAGATTTCACAACCCCGCTCAACCCGCCGAGAACCCGTGGTAGGTTGCCACCACTCTATCAAAGCTCAACAAACCAATCTTCTGGAATGCACGAAGCAGGCGACACACCGACGGGGGAAGAGCCGGCCCCAATCATCAATCTAGAAGAGGAGAATCGAGTGGAGCATAACACGGAGAGCCGCGATGACCCCGAATCCCTAGCTGCTGGTCATACTCGAACCGCAAGATGTGAGGCCATCCCAGAAGAAGATCAAGGGCTAACCAAGGAGGAAGAGAACATCCTCTGGGCCGAGCAAGCACGAGTTAATGAAGAGCGAAGAGCCGGAGTCCGAGCCTAAAAAGAAGAGATGGCCATCATGCGAGCAGATATGGACCGAGCAGCTGCCGACATAAAAGCCATCTGATCCATGATGCACAAAGCGACTAGCAAGGTGCCAGAGATAGATCGTGTACTGGAGGAAGCACAGAACACCCCGTTTACAGTACGGATTACCAACACAAGAATTCCAGATCCTGGAAAGATGAAAGTTCTGATCTACGAAGGGAAGACTGACCCAAAAGAGCATCTAACAGCTTTCGCTATAGCCATGGGACGCTCTAACTTCAAAGAAAACGAAAGAGACGCCGGGCAATACCTTCTCTTCGTAGAGCATCTCAAGGGCCCTATACTCCAATGGTTCTCCAGGCTCGAACGGAACTCCATCAACAGCTACAACCAACTGTCCATGGCATTCTTGAAACACTATTCCATATTTATGGATCCTGGAACATCTGACGTCGATCTGTGGACCCTAACTCAGGGGTAGAACGAAACACTTCAGAGTTTCATCGGAAGATTCAAAGCTGTTATGTCCAAAGTGGAAGGCCTGAGTGACAAAGCAGCCTTACTAACCCTGAAGCGAGCACTTTGGTTCAACTCCGACTTTCGTAAGGAAATCGCACTGAACGCTCCCACGACGCTATGCATCTTGCTGCAGACTTCATCATCGAAGAAGAAGAGATGAAGATCCTTACTGAGAAGTACGGGAAGGCCAAGACACTGAACCACTCTCCCCAAATCTCAACTCCCTCAAACGCTAAGAGGCATAGTCAAGGTTCCGGCTACGTGCAGCACGAGGGTGGTTTTCGAGAAGCTCATAACTATCAGATCGATGTCCCTAGGTATGGTCGAGGAAGAGGCCGAAGCCGCGGAAGAAACTCATGGAGCACATGGGCCAAAAGCGACAACTCTTACGACAAAATGGCTTACTGTGAACACCACCACATTTATGGACTTTCCACCGCAAACTGTCGTATCCTTGGCTTGAAACTAGCAAAAAAATTAGCAGCGGGCGAACTGGGGGGAAACATCAGCCTAAAGGATTTCGAGATGGACGCGAGCACAAACAAACCCAACCTGACAAAAGAAGATCACTCCAAGCGTGATAGAAGGGATGACGAAGTGCCACCCTCCGGATCAAGAAGAAGGATAAGCATGATAATGGGAGGATCTCACTATTGCTCGGATACCGTCTCGTCAATCAAAGCATTCCAGCGAAGGGCTGACGTCAGCATCAACTGGTCTAAACCATCAAAGTTTCCTAATGACGTGATATCATTCAAGGAAAGGGAGACGATCGGAATCGACAGACCATATGACGACCCTCTTGTGATCGAGTTAATTATCAACGATTGCAGCGTAGCATGCATATTGGTAGATACCGGGAGCACAGTAGACGTAATCTTCCTCGAGATTCTTAGAAGAATGAATGTCGACCTGTCCGAAGTGATGTCTACCCCGAAACCATTGACTGGATTCTCCAGAGAAACCACCATGACAACAGGGACAATCAAACTCCCTGTCCAAGCCGGCGAGGTGATAAAAATCGTTGAATTCTCCGTAGCCGATCATCCAGCGATCTACAACGTCATTATGGGGATTCCCTGGTTGAATTCCATGCGCGCCGCTGTTTTAACCTACCATCTCTGCCTCAAGTTTCCCACACCAAACGGAGTGAAAACATTTCGTGGAAACCAAAAAGAGTCTCGTGTTTGTTTCCTTGTTGCACACAAGCTCAGAAATTCGGTAACCGATCCAGTGGCAATTATAGTTTGCGGAGGATAGCGAAGAAGAAGTGTCTAAGCCAACTTGTGACCCTGTAGTATCAGTTTGCATCGACAATGAACATCCAGAACGATGCGTGGAGGTTGGGGCAATGTTAGAAGAAAAGATCAAACGACAGATTGACCTTCAAACAAGGCTCGGGCTCTTTCTACTCTCTGGAGATTGAAATCCCTTGTCCAATTGCACTTTCGAGCCGAGAGCGTTTCGTGAATCTCAGACAGATCGGGAGGTAGAAGGAGTTGGAATTAGCGTGCTGCAACCAAAAAATAAGAGGAAATAATATAAGTAAACCTAAGACGAGATCATGATAAAGGAAACCGATCCGTAGCCCAAAAATAAGCCACGAGTCGGCTACCAAATTCTCCCCAGCTCGGCTTGACTAAGCCAAGGCATTTTGATCCCACTGATGCCTCGGTGATGGGAACAAAAAAGAAGTAATTCTCCCAGTTGTCATCCTTGCTCGGGAATCCATTTATGATCTTCCTCTTGGCTTTTCCCGATATGTAATATTTCAGCTCTCTTTTGTTGCGACACCGGAACTCGAGAAGACTTCTCAAATGTTCGACCCCAACTTCTATTTCGCATTCATAACTCCTTTCGAGAATGCCGATCAGAGGTCTGATTTCCCTAGTATTAATGTGGGCAATTGCTAGATTATGTTTCCATAGGAACCGCAAAATCACTTCGGGGATCGGGAGCCACAGCAAGTAGCGATAGAAGAAGCTCTCGTAAAGGGTGAAGTGATCGGGGGGAGGTTTGTTGGCTCGGTCAGCCGGTGACGGAAGAACAAATTTGATTTCTTCCGAGATGTTGAATCTCTGCCTAAGGGATGACAATGAATCTGGAGTGGAAAGGGTCGAACCCGGCAGATCGGGTCTCTATTTTGCTTTCCTCTTCCTTGGAGCTCCTTGGATAGGTCCCATCAACCGCTCTAACTCCTGTCTTGATACGAATGGATCGTAGAACCAATCATCTGGTTCAATCTTTTCTGGCTCATGATCTACGATGTCCGTAAAAGGGTTCGCCATCTCGTTGAACGGAGAATTGTGAAGACGGGGGATTTCGAATTCCACAAGAGCCCTGGTATTGCTGTCAGCCCTCTAGGGTGTTCGCGCCAGATGAATCTGCTCGGCTGCAACTTTGAACGAAGACTGGATCGGGGAAAATGAAGATTCGGGAATTGATGATTGGTCTGGGCTGACAAACAATCTGGCGTATGGATCGGGTGACGCAGACGCAGATAGCTGAGACATCCTTTGTTTGAAAATGGATCTGTCCTTTAGAAGGCAGACAAACAAATCGAGGTCTCCAGAAGCCCAGAAGGAAAGATCTAGATTTTGGAAAGTTCAAAAAACAGATCGAATTTATCAACACCCTATCGAAATGGATCGAAGCTTTCTAGCAATCGAAGAACAGGACGAGATCTTCAAAATAAATTTGAAATTAGATCCAAATCTTCAGACGAACTACCGGAAAACCCAAGGGTAGCGGCGGAGCTGATTGAAGACAGATCGGAAAACTCGAACGGCTCGGCAGCAAGGAAGAAATAACGGAGGAGCAAGCAAAAATCAACTAAAACAAAAATTAGAGAGAGAAAGAAGAGAGAGGTTACCTGTTTGAAGAAATTTCCAAAGAAATGAAGTAGTGAAAGAAAATGGGAAGCATCACGGGTTATATAGGCAAAATGACGTCATATACCTCAGGAATCGGCGGAAACGTTTGGACTCCCCGATTAAGGTGATAGCTTCCCAAAGTCCCCCGAGCTGAATTCAAACTCTTAACGACGGTTCAGGGCAACAGCTAAAAATGGTTCGGGTAACCAATAAGAAACAGCTTGGAATCGCAAAGAAAGTTGGTTCGGGACCTGTTAACTTCAAATTGCTTTTTACCTCGACACTTTCAATATTAAAACTGACGAGCTGGGGGGCTAACTGTGGGGTCAATATTCACCCACCTGAAGTTAACAGTAAACTTATCAGGTGTCACGACCCATGGTGAAGAAACTGGGTCGTGCACCCTGATCCATGGTTCAGCAAATGGATCGGGTGTCACGACCCATGATGAAGAAGCTGGGTCGTGTATCCCGATCTATGGTACAACGAATGGATAAGGTGTCACGGCCCATGGGGAAAAAACTGGGTCGTGCACCCCGATCCATGGTATAACAAACGGATCGGATGTCACGACCCACGGTGAAGAAACTTGGTCGTGTACCCCGATCCATGTTGGAAGACGGCTCGGCAAAATTGTTCGGCGTCACGATGGGATCCGAGCCAAACTTAAACGGATCGGGTGCACCTTAATCATGCGCCAATATTGGAGAAACGGCTCGGTGTCATGCTGAAAGAAGCATCACCAAGCCAAATGACACCCGAGCCGAGGATAACCGCCACCTGAGCCGAATGAGAAGGCACATGAGCCGAATCGTAGAAAACAGCTCGGGGTCACGGGGAGAAAATAGCTCGAGTGCCCCTTTGCGCCTTGGTCGATATCTTCGAAACGGCTCGGTGTTGTCTCCATTACCACCCAAGCCGTGAAGTCCAGTCACCCAAGCCGTGAAGCCACCTGAGCCGCAAAGGAGAAGAACCACCCGAGATGAATATGGGTTGTTGCCACCTGAGCCAAACATGGGCCTTACCCGAATCAAACATGGGCATGTACCCGAATCGAACATGAGCCATTGCCACCCGAAGCGATGATCACAGGTGAAGGGCCCATGAAGATACGACCGACCAAAGAAGGGAAAACTTCCTTAATATTTTAAGGAGTCGCCCTAGCTGACTTAGATAGATATATATACTCATGTATCTCCCTGAAATGGGGATCAGCAATTTTACCTAGCAAAAATTTGTACTTTTGCTCTCAAACAAAGAGCTTTCTAAGCAGCTTAATAAAACACCATCTTTGGATCTTTGTTTGTGTTTTTGGTGGCTTTTACTCACAAATTTCATCTCTCTTGACTAACCCTCGACAAATTTGATTGGCGTGGATTTACACTCCCACAGTTACTTAGTTACTCATAGAGGCATCGAAGCAAATTCCAAGCAGATTGACGCGCTTATTGAGATGGCTTTTCCAAAAACAAAACGTGAACTGCAAAGACTGGCTGGAAGGGTGGCTGCACTCAACAGATTTATTTCGCGATCCACCGATAAATGCTTACCTTTCTACGATACTTTACGAGGAAACAAGAAATTCGAATGGACGGATAAATGCGAAGAAGCCTTCCAGCAGTTGAAGAAATACATTGCTAATCCCCCGGTGCTTGCAAAGCCAGTCGAGGGAGAGCCACTCTTCTTGTACACCGCAATCTCCACCACAGTAGTAAGCGGAGTACTCATACGGGACAAACGAGGAGAGCAGAAACCAATTATTTACGTCAGCAAGACTCTCATCGGCGCAAAGACAAGATACCCGCAAATGGAGAAGTTGGCTTTGTCGGTTGTCATGTCTGCCAGAAAACTAAGGCCGTACTTTCAATCACACTCCATCGTGGTCCTTAGTACTCTCCCCCTGCGATCCATTTTGCACAGCCCAAGTCAATCCGAGAGATTGGGCAAGTGGGCTATCGAGCTGAGTGAGTACGACATCGAGTATCGCGGACGAACTTGCGCGAAATCGCAAGTTCTAGCCGATTTTTTTTATCAAACTTCCGGAGGAGAGCTTTGCTGAAGAAAACCCGAGTTCGACTTGGCAACTCCACGTTGACGGCTCGTAGTCCAGAAATGGCTCAGGGATTGGGATACGTTTGACATCACCGATGGGCTAGATACTTGAACAGTCTTTCCGCCTATGCTTTCATGCCTCCAACAATGAAGCAGAATACGAAGCCCTCATTGCCGGAATGAAGCTCCCACGAGGACTCAAGATTGACTGCATTTGCGCGTTTTACGACACAATTTGTTGCGAACTAATTCAGTGGGGAATACGCAGCTAAAGACGATCGTATGGAAGCATATCTAAAAGTTGTCAAGGAATTAACTGCGCAATTCAAAGCATTCACGCTCACGCGTATTCCACGAGGAGAAAACACTTCGGCTGATGCACTGGCAGCTCTTGCATCTACTTCTGACCCAGACTTGAAGCGGGTTATCCCGGTGGAATTCATCGAACACCCGAGTATCACTCCTTCAGAAACAGTGAGTGTAGTTACTCGATCTCAAGCCGCTAGAAAAGCAAGGGAGGATGACGCCGAAGAAAAAGAAGCCATAACCAACGATTCAATGGTCCAAGATGAGACATACACGGCAGACAAAGGACCCGTATCTCAAACGGAAATTAACGCAGTCAACGAGGATGAAAATCCTGCAAATATCGAAGAGGAAGCCACGGCCATGGACGAGGATTCGATTCCCCTCTCTCCTGACGTCAACCCCCTTCACGAAACTGAAGCTGTCAAGATGGATGAAACTTCATGAGAAATGAAGTATGACTGCAACAAAGGATGGCTCAATGACATCCGAGGATACATCTGCGATGGCATCTTACCTTCTGATAAGTGGGCTGCTCGTAAGCTTCGGGCACAAGCGGCTCGTTACATCTTGCTCGATGGGAATGTTTTCAAATGGAGATTCTCGAGACCATAACTTGTGTGCGTTGAAGAAAAGGAGGCAAGAACAATCATGGAGGAAGTCCATAGTGGTTCATGTGGTAACCATTCAGGAGGACGAGCTTTGGCGATAAAAATCAAATGACACAGTTATTACTGTGTCGACTATGATACAAGATTGCAATAAGTACTCCGCCAGATGTGATAAGGGTCAAAATCATGCACCAATGATTCATCAGCCAACCAAGATGCTTTCCTCAATATCGTCACCTTATCCGTTCATGGGATGGTCCATGGAGATTGTCGGACCTTTACATCCTTCGAAGCAGAAACGATTCTTACTGGTCTTGACGGACTATTTTTCGAAGTGGGTGGAGGCAGATTCTTACGCCGGTATCAAGGATGCACAAGGCGAAACCTTCGTATGGAAAAATATCATATGCCGACATGGAATCCCGTACGAAATAGTCACCGATAATGGTTCGCAGTTCATCTCCACAAGGTTCGAGGCTTTCTGCGAGAAGTGGAAGATAAGACTAAGCAAGTCCACCCCGAGATATCCACAAGGAAATGGCCAGGCAGAAGCAGTAAACAAGACAATTCTCGATGGTCTCAAAAAGCGTCTTGACGAAAAGAAAGGACGGTGGGCTGACGAACTGGAAGGACTATTGTGGTCTCATAGGACAACACCATGATGGGTAACCAACGAAAATCCATTCGCTCTCGTCTACGGGACAGAATGCGTCATTCCACCAGAGATACATTTTCCAAGAGTCCGCCGAAGACTTCTCCCAGAACAAGAACGGCTGAATCACTTATTGATGCTTGATGAGTTGGATTTGATCAACGAAAGGCGGGATCAAGCTTTGATCCGAATTCAGAATTACCAGAATGCAGCGGCAAAGTACTACAACTCTCACGTACGAAATCGACAGTTCTACGAAGGCAACCTAGTCTTACGCAAGGTTTTTCAGAATACAGCAGAGCGGGATGCTGGCAAACTCGGAGCAAATTGGGAAGGACCTTACAAAATCTTAAAAGTAGTCCGACCCGAAGTATAGGAACTCACCAACATGTCTGACGTTCCAATACCAAGATCATGGAACGCAATGCATCTCAAGAAGTACTATCCTTAAGGTACTTTACATGAACTACGGGGCGGTTTGATCCCTACAAAGGGTACGTAGGCAGCTCGTCTTCGGATGGATTCAGCTGCCCCCCCTCTTTAAAAAAGGGGGGAGTGGGTACGTATACTCGTATTCTCCAACCTTTATAATAGGCTCTACGTCTACTTAATGCAATCTTTTCGAAGCTAAGATCATCATATCACATCCTTCACGGATTACGAAAGCCCTAACAATAACAGGCATCCCATTCGCATCCTTTACGGATTACTCGAAGTCTTAACTAAATAGACATCTCATCCCACCCTCGTTGCTGCTGGCCACATCAAAGAACTACTACATCCTCTATGGATCTAACTATTACATCCTAGCGGATTAAAAACGCGCGCTATATAAATGTCAGTGTCCATTGTCGGAGCGGATATGCTTACGGTAGCATATCCGTAAACAAAAATGTTCATCTTAAACCCAACAAACAAATCGTTGGTCATAACAGTACTACGTGTCCATTGTGGGAGCGGATATGCTTACGGTAGAGTATCCGTAAACCGAAATGTTCATCTTAAACCCAACAAACGAATCGTTGGTCGCAATAGTACTACATGTTCATTGTCGGAGCGGATATGCTTACGGTAGCATATCCGTAAACCGAAATATTCATCTTAAACCGAATAAACGAATCGTTGGTCGAAACATCTATGCTCATTATCGGAGCGAATATGTTTCCTTTAACATATCCGTGAATTGGAGCGTTCATCTTAAACCCAACAGACAAATCATTGGTATTAACATTAACGCGAGATACAGTGAAAAAATCAGTCCTCCTTGGATAAAAAGCATTCAACAACGAGGTTCGGAAACTAGGAAACAACACAGCAAAAACAAAAGCCACAAGGCAAACATAACAAGTTGATATGGATAAAGTCATCATGGCACCATGTCCAAATAAAGTCAATCACAATGACATAAAATGGCATAAGCCAAGCCATAGTCTTCGGCGAATCCTCAGTGATGGGTTCGGCAATCCCCGTCATTGCCAACCTTACCCTTGGAAGACACAGCGTCATCGTCGTCGGAGGATTCGGTCATCGTCCTGGATTCGGAAGTCTTCTTCAAACCAAGCGAAGACAAACCAGGAGTGCCCATGTTCGATCCCGAGAAAGCGCGAACCCCGACATTCACCGCTAAGACTTCGACAGACTTGTTACCCAGCATAAAATCGGCCGAATCCTCAGAAATCGGCGAAACCACCAAGTCACTCTCTAACTCGGTAAGCATCCTGTCGAACTCATCGTCGGCACCATCGTACCTAGCTTTCTATTTGTTGAGTTTCTCAAATTTGGCCTCCAACGAAGCTGGTTCGTCACCACGAAGCAATGCAAGGAGTTCAAGGTTACCATCGACTTGGGCGAGATCGACCATGTTACTCTTCGGCGACCCGCCCAAGCTCTGAATCTTCTCCTTGGCTCGATCAACTTTAGGTTGGAACTTCTTTGCCATTCTTTGCATCGCCGTTTTCTCAGCTCGCTCCATTTTCTTATCGGTCAAAGCCTTCTCTGAGCTTAGCATCCGTTGAACCTCGGTGACCTGAGCCTCCTGCCGAACCCGAGAAGACTCTAAGTAAAGAACTTTATCGTCGGCTCGGCCGCGCCTCTCCTTGTGAAGTTCCACCTCAGCCTCCAAGTGTTCTTTCTGTTTCAATGCTCTCTCCACCGCAGCATCGCGCTCACGCTCAGCTTCGTCAAGCTTGGTTTGATGTTCTTTGGCCGCTTTCCGTGCACACTCGACTCTCCTTGCATTTTTTTGGGCATCCGTCTCGTAGCCAAATGCCATTTTGTTAATGGAAACCATAAACTGAACGGAAAGTGAAGGTTAGATATCGCATTTTTCAACAAAGTAGGAGAAAGGAAAGTCGACATGAAGTACCTTAGTACCACCAAGAGACATGTTGGCATACGGTTTGCTCCGAGACAGAGTATCGGGAGGAGGGAAGCAATCCCCCGTAGAAAGAATTTTCTAGAAAAGAGAAGCCGATGCTGATGCATCATCGCAAACCATCTCAGAAGCAAACGGAAAAGATACGGGCTCCAAAGGCGGTTCGTACTCGACAGTGTCACGAACTGGAGCATTACACCTTTTGTGTTGAGGAACATCATCCTTAGGAAGACCTTTCCCTTTGTCGGCCATCGTAAGGGCACGCCTCTGGGCTGGCTTCACCTGTTCTGCCTCTTCACTCGTGGCCACAGCCTTACCATTTCTGCCCTGAACCAGAGATGAATCTAGTCGCCTAAGACCCAACACGATCTCTCTCGCATTGGGAACAGACGGAGCTAACATAAACGGCTCTACGGACGAGTCGGTTGCGGGAAAAGCAAGGGCAGCACTTAGATGCTCAGCGGAAAATTCAATTCGGCTAATCTCCGCTTGCTCAGTTTTGGTGCGGGCTTCGGCTTCCATCCTTTCACGAACCGATGATCGCTTTCCCATGGCTCTCCTCGTACTGCTAGGAGAAGATGAAGAAGTTGAGCTTGGAGAATAATAACCGAAGGGTCGGGCTTGTGCTCTTTCTACTCTCCGAAGAGTAAAATCTCTTTGGCACTCACACTCACCGGAAGCAAGAGTCTCGCAAAGTGTAATTACGTCTGGAGGACACGTTGGGATCGGGTTATGAACTGCAAAACCAACAAACAAAGCAGAAGATCACGATATATTCAACAAAGCAGAAAAATTCATAAAGCTACAGATCGGCTACCGATTTCTCTCCATCTGGTCGTAATCTTCTTAATCCAACCGGCACCAACCGATGCTTCAGAAATGGGCACGAAGAAAAAATAGTCTTCCCAATATCTATCTTTACTTGGAAAACCTCCGATAATTTTATGGTGGACCTTGTTCGAGATGGGGTAGAGAAGCGAATCCATAGAACGAAATTTCCGAAATGATAGTAAGTTCAACAAGTGATCCACTGTAACCTCCTCGCTGCACTCGAAACTACGAACCACAATTCCAACCAAGTCCCGAATACCCCGAGGAACTATTTGCACCAAAGCCAACCTATGCTTCCATAGATATTCAAGATTGACCCTTGGTATTGGAAACCAGAGAAAGAACATGTAGAAGCAGTTCTCGTACAAGGTAAAACACCCATTTGGAGGCTCATCGGCTCGATCTAATGGTGACGGAAGGATAAGCTCAATCTCTTCGAAGATATTGAACCGATGCCTAAGACTCTCCAAATATTCTGCAGTGGAAAGGGTAGACCCCGGTGGATCGGGTACCTCACGCTTGGATCCACTCTTAGAAGCTCGTCGCCTTGAAGAACATGCTTGGAGACCAGCGTCTCGCTTCATCTTAGCAAGATCAAAACTCCAATTCTCCGCTTCGATTTTTACTTCGAAAGGATTCGCCATATCGCCAAACAAAGGATCCTCTTCGGCCAAAAGGGTCTTCGGCAAAACGAAAGACGACTTCGGCGGGGAAGAGGATCACTTCGGGCACTTCGACAAGACCATTTCGCCGAAAGAAAAAGTGTCTTCGGCAAGTCACTTCACTTCGGCATGGCAAGAACCACTTCGGCACGGCGAGAACCACTTTGGCATGGCGAGAACCACATCGGCACGGGGAGAACCACTTCGGTACGGCGAGAACCACTTCGGCCAAAGGCCACTTCGGCCAACACAAGATCATTTCGGCCAACACAACTCCACTTTGGCAAACACGAGCTCTGCTTCGGCAAACACGAGCTCCACTTCGGGAAACATGAGGTCCACTTCGGCGGAGACACAAACATTTTTTTCGGCAAAACAACTTCGGCAAAGGAGAAGACTTCGGCGAGAATACGAGACTACTTCGGCAGAAAAGAAGTCTTTGGCCAAGGACAAAGTCACTTAGGCAAACCCACGATCGGCAAGGTCACTTAGGCAAACCCAAGGCCGGTTCACAGAGAAAGAGGGCTCGGCAGCCATCAAAAAAAAAAAAAAAAAAAAAATCTTTGAATGAAGGAGAGAGAAGGGAGGAAGGGAGTTACCTTGTTTTCTTAGAGATTTTTGAAAATGTTTGAACAAGACCGCTGCCAGATTAGAGGTGTCCGCTCGTCTTTTCTTCTTTTTGGCATTCTCATCAGCAATGCCTTTCCCTTTGTTGGAACATTGAGCGGGACATTTCCGAGACGATAACTTAGCTTCTTTAAGAAGGCTCGGAGTAGGAGTAGAGCTGGCACCATCTTGTACTAACGCAGGATCAGCTTGAGAGGCCTCAGCATTATCAGCATTTTGAGCAGCTACGTCATTAACCTGATCATTAGGGAACCGGTTGACAGTAGCCGGCCGAAAGCGTCCAGAAGCTACCTCAGCTTCCTCAGGAACATTGACTCCCTCGGCAGTCTATCTCTGAACCACTTCAAGCTCTTTCTAAGCCTGCTCTTTCAAGCTCTTTCTGAGCCCTAGTTCTTTCAAGCTCTTTCTGAGCCCTAGTTTTTTCTACACATGCTAAGGAGAATTGCTTCTCCCAGAGAGTCTTTCCGCCAAGGAGGGTATTCCTGAGTAAATATGTGTCCTCGGGAAAAGTTGGGAGCAAGTAATTAACTGCAAAAAAGATGAGAGTCGAGAATTAGAAATATGGAAAGATAGAATGAATCCCGAAAAAATCTGAGAACAGCTATCGATAGGTTCCCAGTTCGTCTTGACTTTTCCGAGGAAATCCCAAGCAATCGCTGCGTCAGTTATCAGAACATAGAAGAAATGGCTCACCGAGTCGTGGGCCTTGCTCTTGAAACCTTCAATTATCTTACATCGCTTCTTAGATGAGATGTAATATGTTTGGGACTTTGGAACCTTCCGAAATGCGAGCAAATGCTGCAAATGCCGAACCTCCACTTCGACATCACACTCGAAGCTCAACACTAAAATGCCGACCAAATGGAACATTCCCCTCGGAGTAATTTGGTTGATAGCTAACCCATGCTTTCTCAGGAACCTAACTATCAAGCTCGGGATTGGAAACCAAAGGAGGCTTTCGTAGAAGAAGCTCTCATACAAACAAAAGTGGTTCGGCAGAGGGTTGTCCGGATGACCCAACGAAGGAGGCACAATCAAGTCAACCTCTTCTGAAATCCCCAAGCATTGTCTAAGTAATGCCATGCATTCCTCGGTCGATAGAGTGGATCTAGGAGGATCGGCTTTCTTCTTTTTAGCCCTCCTTTTGCGAGGCACGCTTTTGGAAGGACCGGCTTCATAACTGGCAAAAAGCCTCTCCAAATGATTCACCTCAGCTTCGTCGAGAATGGGTTTGGTTTCCTCTTTGACATTAAAAGGCAACTCTGTTTCTGCCTCGGCCTCATCAACAAGATGAGGAACTACGATGGCAAGTCTGTTTTCACCAACCAAATTCGCCTCGGCTGTCGTCTCCTTTTCGACGGCTGAGTTTACCTCGTCGCTTAAATTCACCTCGACAGTAACGAATGCCACATCAGTCTCGCCTGCATCCAAGGACTTAATCATCTTTCTACCTAGCTCCCAAGGAGAATCAGTCAAGGCAAAAGAATCTCACAATTCATCGGATGAAGACATGACAGGCTTGAACGGTAGATCGATGAAGATAGACGGGCAAATTCATAGAAACCACCGTGGGATGATGAAGATGGACCAGAAAATGCAAAGTGATGGCAGCGAACCAACGGAAAACTCAAAACAAAATAAGAGAGAGGAGAGAGCTCTATCTTTGGAGAGATTGAGGAAGCAAAGTGAGGAAATGAGAAAATACACTTCGTAATTTACAAAGAAATCTAGGGTTTAGTGCATGTGGGAGTGTAAATCCACGCCAATTGAATTTGTCGGAGGTTTGTTAAGAGGGATGAAATTTCTGCGTATGAACCACGAACGAAGATCCAAAGATGGTTTTTATTAAGCTGTTAAGAAAGCTGTTTTCGTACAAGAGTTTGAGAGCAAAAGTCTAGGGTTTTTGCTAAGTAAATTGCGGATCCCTCTTTTAGAGGATGCACATGAATATATATACTAGTTTGAGTCGGCCAGCTTAATCCTAAAGCGATAAGAAAAACTTTCTAATCCTTCGGGATTTCCGTTTTAGCAAGTCGGCTTGCCTTCGTGGGCCTTTGAATCATTGTAGGCCGAAGATGGGCTTGTCGTCCTTGTATAGAAATGACTTCGGCCGCGTCGTCTTCTGGCTTCGTATAGAATTGACTTCGGCAAGACAGCTCCATATGGTTTTGACTTCGGCCAAACAATTTCGTATGGAATCGACTTCGGCCAGACAGTTTCGTATGGTTTTGACTTCGGCCAGACAGTTTCGTATGGTTTGGACTTCGGCCAAACAGTTTCGTATGGAATCGACTTCGGCCAGACAGTTTCGTATGGAATCGACTTCGGCCAGACAGTTTCGTATAGAATTGACTTCGGCAAAACTATCTCCATATAGAAATGACTTCGGCCGAAACAAGCTCGTGTCGTGCCTAAGTGGATTTGTATCATGGCCGAAACGAGCTCGTTGGCCGAAATGAAGCGTGGCCGAAGTGGAGTTTGGCCGAAGTGGAGGCTTGCCGAAGTGGGGCGTGGCCGAAGTGGAGCGTGGCCGAAGTGAAGCGTGGCCGAAGTGGAGCGTGGCCGAAGTGGAGCATGGCCGAAGTGGAGGCTTGCCGAAGTGGGGCGTGGCCGAAGTGGACCGTGGCCGAAGTGAAGCGTGGCCGAAGTGGAGCTCCTTCCGTGCCGAAGTCGAATGTCGAAGTGAAGCTCCTTCCGTGCCGAAGTCGAATGCCGAAGTAAACCTCCTTGCCGATGTGGACTTTTGCCGATATGGAGACAAGGCTTGCCTAAGTGGAGATAAGGCTCGCCTAAGTGGAGAGAAGGCTTGCCTAAGTTGAGACAAGGCTTGCCGAAGTGGAGACAAGGCTTGCCTAAGTGGAGACAAGGCTTGCCGAAGTGGAGACAAGGCTTGCCTAAGTGGAGACAAGGCTTGCCTAAGTGGAGACAAGGCTTGCTGAAGTGGGCACTTCGGCCGAAGTATCCGTGCTTGGCCGAAGTCTCCGTGCTTGGCCGAAGTCTCCATGCTTGGCCGAAGTGGGCACTTCGGCCGAAGTTTTCGTGCTTGGCCGAAGTCTCTGTGCTTGGCCGAAGTCTCCGTGTTTGGCCGATGTCTCTCCCTTCTTTGCCGAAGGGACGACGCGGGGAAGTGGTGCCATTGCCGAAGTCCCCATTTGCCGAAGCAGGGCTTCCTTGGCCGAAGTGGCCCATCTTTTGCCTAAGTGAATTCGTAGAGCAACGACTTAGGCACAATTTCGGCCTTGTCTGATTCTTCGTATTTCCATGCTTAGCCATTTTCTCATTGATCACAGCTGGGTGGGTTTTGGCCACAAAAGTTAGCCCCCCAGCTCGGTAGTTTCAGTGATGATAGTGCCGAGGTAGAGGAAGTCCGAGCTGGGATCAATGCACCGTGTCGATTGGTACGAGCTGAGCCGATGTGACACTGAGTCCGTTGTCTTTGATATCTGCCAGGTTCTCTGTCTTCAGACCAATAATCTTATTTCCAGTAGAAATTTTTTCATTCAACTGTGTTTTGGCGCGATTCCCAAGGCATGATGACATCATCTTTTGCTTTATGAGCCTATATATGCTTCCACTTCTCCTCACTTCTTCTTCACTTCTTCATTTCTTCAAAACCCTTAAGGTAATTCTCTTCTCTCTTCTCTCTCCTTCTCTTGAAGATTTTTTTTGTTAGGTTGTTTTTTTTGTTGTTGTTTTTTTTTGTCGAAACGGCTTCGGGTTTGCCTAAGTGACTCTGTCCTTGGCCAAAGACTCCTTCTCTGTCGAAGCTGTTTCGCCGAAGTGATCTTTCCCGCCGAAGGTCCGAAGTGGCCTTTAGCCTAAATCAATTTTGCCCGAAATCCCCCCTTTTCCTCCGCCGAAGTCTCCTTTGCCTCCGCCGAAGTGCCGAAGTGGATCTCTCGCCCTTTGCCGAAGTGCCGAAGTGGAGCTCCTGCCGAAGTTCTTGCTTGCCGACGTCTCCTATCCTCTGCCGAAGTGATTTCCTTCGATGGACGAAATGGAGAATCCTTTCGACGTAAAAGCCGAAATGGAGAATTGGAGCTCCGATTGGGCTAAGATGAAAATAGACGCAGGTCTCCGAGCATGTTCTTCAAGGCGACGAGCTTCTAAGGGCGGATCCAAGCATGAGGTACCCGATCCTTTGGGATCTCTTTCCACTGCCGAATCTCTGGAGAATCTTAGGCATCGGTTCAACATCTCCGAAGAAATCGGGCTTATCCTTTCGTCACCATCGGATCGAGCTTCACATTGTACGAGAGCTGCTTTTACATGTGCTTTCTATGGTTTCCAATACCAAGGGTCATCCTTGAGTATCTATGGAAGCATAGATTGGCCTTAACCCAAATAACTCCGCGGGGGATTCGGCACTTGGTTGGTTTTGTGGTTCGTAGCTTCGAGTGTGGCGAGGAAGTTACTGTGGACCATTTGCTGAACCTTCTATCCTTTCGGACATTTCGTTCCAAGGACTCGCTTCTTTACTCCCTTTCGAACAAAGCCCACCGCAAAGTCATCGGAGAATTCCCAAGAAAAGACAGACATTGGAAATATTATTTATTTTTCGTGCCCATTTTCGAAGCTTCGGTTGGTGCAGATTGGGTTAGCAAAATTAGGACCAGATAGAGAGAAATCGGTAGCCGATCCGTAGCTTCACGAATTTTTATGCTTTGTTGATTATATCGTGACCTTCCGTTGTTTGTTGGTTTTGCAGCTCCTAACCCGATCCCAACGTGTCCTCCAGACGTGGTTACACTTCGTGAGACTCTAACTTCCGGCGAGTGTGATTGGCAAAGGGATTTTACTCTTCAAAGAGTAGAGAGAGCGCGGGCGCAATACTTTGGATATTATTCTCCGTGTTCAACTTCTTCATCTTCTCCCAGCAATACGAGGAGAGCCATGGGAAAAAGATCATCCGTTCGTGAAAGGATGGAAGCCGAAACCCGTGCCGCGATGGAGCAAGCGGAGGTTGGCCGAACTGAGATTTCCGCTGAGCAGCTACCGCCCTTGCCTTTTTCTTGGGTGACTCATCCTCAGGGCCGTCCATGTTGGCTCCGCCTGTCCCTAAAGCGAGGGAGCTTGTGCTGGGCCTTAGGCGATTGGCTTCACCTCCGGTCCACCGCGGAAAGGGTAATCGTTGCCACGAGTGACGAGGCCGACCTGGCAAAACCTGCCCGAAGGCGTGCCGCGGCAAATACTGACAAAGGGAAAGACCTTCGCAAGGATGATGCTCCTAGACGAAAAAGATGCAATGCTCCAGTTTGCGATACCGCAGGGCACGAACTGCCTTTGGAGCCTGTATCTCTGCCGTTCGCTTCTGAAATGGTTTGCGATGACGCAACAGCATCGGCCACTCTCTTCTCCAAAATTCTCTCTAAGGGGGATTGCTTTCCTCCTCCCGATACACTTTCCCGAAGCAAACCGTATGCCGACATGTCCCGTCGCGGCACTAAGGTAACTCTTGTCGATCTTCAATTCTTCTACTTTATTGAAAATACGATGTCTAAGTCTTTTCTCTCCGTTCAGTTTCTGGCCTCCATTAACAAGATGACGTTCGGCTATGAGGCGGATGCCCGAAAGAACGCGAGAAGGGTTGAGCGCGCACGGAAAGTGGCCAAAGAGCTTCGCGCCAAGCTTGACGAGGCTGAGCGTGAGCGCGCCGCTGCGGTGGAGAGAGCATCAAAACAAAGGGAAGACTTGGAGGCTGAGGTGGAGCTTCACAAGGAGAGGTGCGGCCGAGCCGATGATAGGATTCTTTACCTAGAATCAGGTCGCCGAGCTCCACCGGATGCTAAGCTCGGAGAAGGCCATGACCGGTAAGAAGGTTGAAAGAGCTGAGAAGATGGTGATGCGCAGAATGGCCAAGAAATTTCAAGCTAAGGTCGATCGAGCCAAGGAGAAGGTGAAGAGCTTGGGCGGGTCATCGAAAGATGACGTGGTCGACCTTGCCCAAGTCGATGGTAACCTTGAACTCCTTGCGCTGCTTAGTGGCGACGAACCACCTTCGTTGAATGCCGAAATCGCTGGTGCTTGAGGGATGGAAAGCTAAGTATGCTTGAGGGATGGAAAGCTAAGTACGCTGGTGCCGATGATGAGTTTGACAGGTTGGTTGCCTCATTGGGGGACGACCTAGTGGTCTCGCCGATCTCTGAAGATTCGGCCGACGTTGTGCTTGGCAACGATTTTGTCGATGCGTTATCGGCAGATGTCGGCGTTCGCGCTTTTTCTGGGTCCAACAGGGGTAATCCTGGTTTGACTTTGCTTGGTCCGAATGAAGCTTCCGAATTCGAGACGACGGCCGAATCCTCCGATGAAGATGAGGGTGTATCTTCAAGGGGTAAGATATGATGATGGGGATACGCCCAAGATTGCGACTTGGTCTGTCTTGTTTTATTTATGCTTGATGTTATTTGGACATGGTGCCTAGATGGCTTTATCCGTATCGACCTATTATGTCTGCCTTTGTCTTTTGCTTTTGTTATGTTAATGTTTAATGCCAACGGTTCATTTGTTGGGCTTAAGATCATCCCAATTCGTGGGTACATTAACGTAACCATATTCGCTCCAGTTATGAGCATAGGTGTTTCGACCAACGATTTATTTGCTGGGTTTTCGGATGAACATTTCAGTTTACGGACACGCTACCGTAAGCCTATCCGCTCCGACAATAGACACATAGTACTGTTGCGACCAAGGATTTGATGTTGGGCTTAGGATGAACATTTCGGTTTACGGATATGCTACCGTAAGCATATCCGCTCCGACAATGGACATGTAGTACTGTTAGGACCAACGATTTGGTTGTTGGGTTTACGATGAACATTTCGGTTTACGGATATGTTACCGTAAGCGTATCCGCTCCGACAATAGACATAGTTATTTATATAGCTCGCGCTTTTAATCCGCTAGGATGTAGTAGTTAGATCCGTAAAGGATGTAATAGTTCGTTGCTGTGGCCAGCAGCAACGAGGGTGAGGAGAGGTGCCTGTTTTAGTTAGGACTTAAAGTGATTCATGAAGGGTACAAATGTGTTAGTAACCCGTGAAGGGTGTGATATGACGAACATTGCTTCGAAAAGCTTGCATTAAGTAGACGCAAAGCTTATTACAAAGGTGGGAGTATACGAGTATACGTACCCACTCCCCCCCTTTTTTTTGGAGGGGGGCAGCTGAACCCATCCGAAGACGAGCTGCCTACGTACCCTTTGCAGGGATAAAGCCGCCCCGTAGTTCATGTAAAGTACCTTAAGGATAGTACTTTTTGAGGTGCATTGCGTTCCACGATCTTGGTATTGGAACGTTAGACATGTTGGCGAGTTCGTAAACTCCGGGTTGGACTACTTTCATGATTTTGTAAGGTCCTTCCCAGTTTGCTCCAAGCTTGCCAGCATTCCGTTCTGCTGTATTCTGAAAAACCTTCCGTAAGACGAGGTCTCCTTCGTAGAACTATCGATTTCGAACGTGAGAGTTATAGTATTTTGCCGCTGCGTTCTGGTAGTTCTGGATTCGTATCAAGGCTTGGTCTCGCCTTTTGTTGATCAAGTCGAACTCATCAAGCATCAGCAACTGGTTGAGCCCTTCTTGTTCGGGGAGTAGTCTTCGGCGGACTCCTGGAAAATGTACTTCCAGTGGAATGACGCATTCTGTCCCATAGACGAGAGCGAACGCATTTTCGTTGGTTGCTCGTCGCGGTGTTGTTCTATGAGACCACAATACCCCTTCCAACTCGTCAGCACAGCGTCCTTTCTTTTCGTCAAGGCATTTTTTGAGACCGTCGAGAATTGTCTTGTTTATTGCTTTTGCCTGGCCGTTTCCTTGTGGATACCTCGGGGTGGATTTGCTTAGTCGGATCTTCCACTTCTTGCAGAAAGCTTCAAACCTTGTGGAGATGAACTGCGAGCCATTATCGGTGACGATTTCGTAAGGGACTCCGTGGTAGCATACGCTATTTTTCCATACGAAACTTTTGACTTGTGCATCCTTAATGATGGCATACGAATCTGCCTCCACCCACTTCGAAAAATAGTCCGTCAAGACTAGTAGGAATCGTTTCTGCTTCGAACGATGCAAAGGTCCAACAATGTCCATGGACCATCACATGAATGGGTAGGGCGACGATATCAAGGAGAGCATCTCGGTTGGCTGATGGATCATTGGTGCGTGACGCTGGCACTTCTGGCATCAAACGGAAAACTTCTCGCAATCATGTATCATCGTTGGCCAGTAATAACCATGTCGTTTGATTTTTATCGCCAAGGTTCGTCCTCCCGAGTGGTTACCAAACGAGCCGCTATGGACTTCCTCCACGATTACTCTTGCCTCCTTTTCTACGACGCAGGCGAGTAATGGCCCTGAGAATCGCCATTTGAAAAAATTTCCATCGAGCAAGATGTAACGAGTCGCTTGTGCCTTAAGCTTACGAGCTGCCCATTTGTCAGAAGGTAAGGTACCATCGCAAATGTACCCGCGGATGTCGTCAAGCCATCCTTTGTCACAGCCGTATCGTATGTCCGTACGCACTTCATCCATCTCGACAACTTCAGTTTCGTGACATGGGTCGACGTTGGCAGGGAGGGGAGTAAAGTCCTCGTCCATAGCCGTTGCTTCTTCTGCAGCATTTGCAGGATTTTCGTCCTCATCGCCGCGTCTATTTCCATTTGAGTTTCGGGACCTTTGTATGGTGTGTTCTTCTCATCTTGGACCATTGGTTCGTCGGTTATGGCTTCTAGTTCTCCAGAATCGTACGCAGCTGTATCCGATACACTGAGTTTCTCCTTTGCTTTTCTGGTGGCTTGAGATCGAGTAACCACACTCACTGTTTCTGGACGAGTGATACTCGGGCGTTCGATGAATTCCACCATAATAACTCGTGTCAAGGCTGGATCAGACGTGGATGCGAGACCAGCCAGCGCATCAGCCGACGTGTTTTCTCCTCGTGGAATACGCGTGAGTGTGAACTATTTAAACTGTGCAGTCAAGTCTTTGACGACTTTCAGATATGCCTCCATACAATCGTCTTTAGCTGCGTATACCCCGCTGAACTGGTTTGCGACTAACTGCGAATCACAGAACGCGTGAATGCAATCAATCTTGAGTCCTTGTGCAAGCTTTATTCCGGCAATGAGGGCTTCGTATTCTGCTTCGTTGTTGGAGGCGCGAAAGCCTAGGCGGAAGGATTGTTCAAGTATCTCGCCCATCGGTGACATTAGGTGGAAGGATTGTTCAAGTATCTCGCCCAGTCGATCAATGTGTGGTAGCGGAAAGCTGTCCTTCGGGCATGCCTTGTTTAAGTCGGTGAAGTCTACGCACACCCGCCATTTTCCGTTCTTCTTTTTGACTACAACAGGATTCGCCAGCCAATCCGTATACTTGACTTCCATTATCGAACCGACTCGTAAGAGTCTTTCGACTTCGTCGTTCACTTCTTTAGCTCTGTCGGGACCCAACATCCTTCGTTTCTTCTTGACTGGCTTGAAGGATGGGTCGACGTTCAACTCGTGACTGGCTACGCCGATGTCAATTCCAAGCATATCCTCTGCTGCCCATACGAAAGTGTCCACGTTTTCTTTTAAGAACGAAACCAACTCTTCCTTCATTTTTTCGTCGAGGCCGAATCCAATCTCTACGCATCGTTCTGGGCGTTTGTCATCTATGCAAACAGATATTACGGGGTCGCAGGTCGGTTCGGCCGAATCTTCTTCGCGATCCTCCGTAATCTGTAATTGCTATAAGAGTTTGGAGAGCTCTTTCATTGGTTCTTTGTCCACCTTCATCTTCTTGCGTTCTTACTTGGCTATGGGATCGGTGACGGGTTTCCTAAGTTTGTGTGCTGCTAGGAAACACATGCGCGACTCCTTCTGCCTCCCCAAGATCGTCTTTACTCCGCTAGGCGTTGGGAATTTTACGCAGAGATGATATGTCGAGGCTACAGCGTGCATTGAATTCAGCCAGGGTGTGCCGATGATGACGTTGTAGATTGCTGGGTGGTCTGCTACAGAAAACTCCACGATCTTGACTACTCCTCCAGCTTGCACAGGCAGGTTGATCGTCGCGATTGTCATTGTTGTTTCTCCGGAGAATCCAGTCAACGGTTTCGGGTTGCCACTATGTCGGACAGATTGATGTTCATTCGTTTGAGAGTTTCCTTGAAGATTATGTCCACCGTGCTGTACGTATCCACTAGCACCCGGGTTACGTCATAACCACTGATGATCAACTCGATCACGAGAGGTTCGTCATGTGGTTTGTCGATTCCGGCTGTTTCTCTTTCTTCGAATGAGATTACATCGTCTGGAAACTTGGAGGGTGCGGACTGGTTAACGCTGACATCGGCTCGCCGTTGAAAATTTTTAATCGAGGAGACGGTATCTGAGCAATTGTGAGATCCACCCATTATCATGTTGATCCGACTTCTTGGTCCAGACTATGGGGCTTCGTCATTCTGCCTCCCTCGCTTAGGAGGACTTTCAATCGTTTACTCGGGGCAATTTACGTTGGTATCCATGTCAAAGTCCTTGAGGCTAATGTCTCCTTTGAGTTTGCCAGCCGCCAGTCTTGCAGCGAGTTTCAAACCTAGGATGCGGTAATTCGCAGTTGAGTGTCCGAAGATATGGTGATGTTCACAATAAGTCGTTTCGTCGTAAGTTCCTTGGCCTCTGGTCCACGTGCTACTCCATGTACCTCTTCCTCAGCCTTGACCTCATCCTTGCCCATAGCCTGACGAATCAACTTGGTAGTTATGGGCTCCCTTGAACACTCCTTCGTGTTGGACGTATCCAGAGCCTTGGTTGCCCCTTCTGTTGTTCGGTGGGTTCGGAGCGGAGGGAGGATAGTTCGTGGACTTCGCCTTTCCGTGCTTCTGGGCTAGGATCTTCACTTCTTCTTCGTTGGAGGCAAAGTCCGTTGCTCGATGTAATGCATCTTGGATCGTGGTTGGTGCATTTAGCGCAATCTCCTTCCGAAAATCTGAGTCGAACCACAGGGCCTTCTTCAATGCTTGCAGCGCGGCTTCGTCACTTATCCCTTCTACCTTCGACATTACTGACTTGAATCGTTCGATGAAGGTTCGCAATGTTTCGTTTTGTCCTTGCCCCATGGTCCATAGATCCGTATCTGATGTTCGGCGTTCCATGAATATAGCATAATGTTTGAGGAATGCCGACGATAGCTGATTGAAATTGTCGATCGAATTCCTTCCCAGCCTGGAGAACCATTGGAGAGCTGGGCCTTTAAGGTGCTCAACGAACAAGAGACATTGACCAGCGTCTTCTTCTCTTTCTCTGAAGTTTGCTCGTCCCATTGCTATTGCGAAGGCGGTCAAGTGCTCCTTTGGATCAGTTTTACCTTCGTAGACTGGTATCTTCATCTTCCCCGGATCAGAAACCCTTGCCTTAGTGATTCGAGCACTCGGTCGAGTTCGGGAGCCTTGCTAGTAGCCCTATGCATCTGAGATCGAACGAATCTCATCTCATCGGCAGCTTTCTCCATGCCTGCCCGGATTTCAACCATCTCCTCCTTCTGGGCTCGGATTATCGCTTTACGCTCTTCTTCGATCTGGGCTTGTTGTGCCCAGAGGATGTTCTCCTCTTCCTCGGTGTAGTCCTGATCATGGCCAAGGTTGGTGTTGCTTTGTTCGATCTGAGTTTGGGTTGCACCCGCGAGTTCCGCTTCGCGGTGGTGTTCCAAGTCTTGATCACCCTCTGGGTTGTCCTCCAGGTTGATTACCGGGTTCGTTCCGTCCATGGTCCGCTTGTTTGTCTCCTGCGGTGCAGCGTTCAGTTCGGCGATTGCGGTTGGTTGGTTGGGAGGTGGTAGTCCACCTTGGGTTCTCGGCGCGTGGTGCGGCATTGAGAAATCGAGGACTGTTGGATTGAGACGTCGAAGGGGGCGCTTCATTAGGTCAACTCCTGAGCCCCTACCTCGGGCTTGGCTCGCCGTCACAAGGACTTCCAGCTTGTCGGTCATCGTCGTGTTCAGCTTATCCTGCTCCTCCGCCTTTTTGAGCAACGTCTCTAGCATCGTCTTTATCTAGGCCAGTGCCTCCGGGCTCGTCTCCATGACTGCAGGCGTTGGTGTATCTGTCGCTCCAGACCCATCGATCCCCGTGTCCTACGGGTCGTTAGCTCGTCTTGCTCCGTCGTCAATCATCTTTTTTGAATCGTTCCTTCGGTGGTTCCTTGGAGTAAGAAAGTTTCAATTCCCCTTCCTTCTAGCGCCAAATTGTGTGAGTGTAAGTCCACGCCAATTGAATTTGTCGGAGGTTTGTTAAGAGGGATGAAATTTCTGCGTATGAACCACGAACGAAGATCCAAAGATGGTTTTTATTAAGCTGTTAAGAAAGCTGTTTTCGTACAAGAGTTTGAGAGCAAAAGTCTAGGGTTTTTTGCTAAGTAAATTACGGATCCCTCTTTTAGAGGACGCACATGAATATATATACTAGTTTGAGTCGGCCAGGTTAATCCTAAAGAGATAAGGAAAACTTCCTAATCCTTCGGGATTTCTGTTTTAGCAAGTCGGCTTGGCTTCGTGGGCCTTTGAATCGTTGTAGGCCGAAGATGGGCTTGTCGTCCTTGTATAGAAATGACTTCGGCCGCGTCGTCTTCTGGCTTCGTATAGAATCGACTTCGGCAAGACAGCTCCGTATGGTTTTGACTTCGGCCAAACAGTTTCGTATGGAATCGACTTCGGCCAGACAGTTTCGTATGGTTTTGACTTCGGCCAGACAGTTTCGTATGGTTTTGACTTCGGCCAAACATTTTCGTATGGAATCGACTTCGGCCAGACAGTTTCGTATGGAATCGACTTCGGCCAGACAGTTTCGTATAGAATTGACTTCTGCAAAACTATCTCCGTATAGAAATGACTTCGGCCGAAACAAGCTCGTGTCTTGCCTAAGTGGATTTGTATCATGGCCGAAGCGAGCTCGTTGGCCGAAGTGGAGCGTGGCCGAAGTGGAGTTTGGCCGAAGTGGAGGCTTGCCGAAGTGGGGCGTGGCCGAAGTGGAGCGTGGCCGAAGTGAAGCATGGCCGAAGTGGAGCCTGACCGAAGTGGAGGCTTGCCAAAGTGGGGCGTGGCCGAAGTGGAGCGTGGCCGAAGTGAAGCGTGGCCGAAGTGGAGCGTGGCCGAAGTGGAGCGTGGCCGAAGTGGAGCGTGGCCGAAGTGGAGCGTGGCCGAAGTGGAGCGTGGCCGAAGTGGAGCGTGGCCGAAGTGGAGGCTTGCCGAAGTGGGGCGTGGCCGAAATGGAGCGTGGCCGAAGCCGTTTGCCGAAGTGGAGCTCCTTCCATGCCGAAGTCAAATGCCGAAATAAAGCTCCTTCCGTGCCGAAGTCGAATACCGAAGTGAACCTCCTTGCCGATGTGGACTTTTGCCGATATGGAGACAAGGCTTGCCTAAGTGGAGATAAGGCTTGCCTAAGTGGAGACAAGGCTCGCCGAAGTGGAGACAAGGCTTGCCGAAGTGGAGACAAGGCCTGCCTAAGTGGAGACAAGGCTTGCTGAAATGGAGACAAGGCTTGCCGAAGTGGAGACAAGGCTTGCCTAAGTGGAGACAAGGCTTGCCTAAGTGGAGACAAGGCTTGCCGAAGTGGGCACTTCGGCCGAAGTATCCGTGCTTGGCCGAAGTCTCCGTGCTTGGCCGAAGTCTCCATGCTTGGCCGAAGTGGGCACTTCGGCCGAAGTTTTCATGCTTGGCCGAAGTCTCTGTGCTTGGCCAAAGTCTCCGTGTTTGGCCGATGTCTCTCCCTTCTTTGCCGAAGGGACGAAGCAGGGAAGTGGTGCCATTGCCGAAGTCCCCCTTTGCCGAAGCAGGGCTTCCTTGGCCGAAGTTGCCAATCTTTTGCCTAAGTGGATTCGTACAGCAATGACTTAGGCACAATTTCGGCTTGTCCGATTCTTCGTCTTTCCATGCTTAGCCATTTTCCCATTGATCACAGCTGGGTGGGTTTTGACCCCAACAGTGCATAGGTGTACACGCCTCGGGAACCAGCAAAGACGCTTCAAATTCTTAAAAGAAATCATTACCTGACACCACGAGTGCATGATTCCCGAGAAAAGCTCGTCATTGAAACGACGAGCCGTAAGAGCGGCTCAACAACGGCTCGGCATGTTGATCTTGCTCCTTGGCTCGGCGACTTAAAACTCGTCACAATCACTTTGAGTCTGACGAGCTGGGGGGCTAACTGTTGGGGTTAAATTCCACCTAGGCAAGATCAACGACCAGAACATCATGGGCCGAGGCCTAAAACCCTGTGGGCCGAGGCAAATGGATTTGGGCCAAGGCGAAAAAGTGTAAGCCGAGGCAAACAAACCATTTGGGCCGAGGCAAGCAGAGCCGCACGCCGAGGTAAACTATATCATTCGCTAAGGCAGCTAACAGCACGCGCCGAGGCAAACTAAACAACATTCAATGAGGAATAGAGCAGCGCACGAAACCTTCATGGGCCGAGGCGAAGACTTTATTTGGGCCGAGCCGACAAATAGGGTCACGTGGAAGTCACCCAAGGAAGAAAAGGAAATACAAGTCCTAGGGAAAAAAGGAAAGATTCCGACATCTACGCTGGGGCAGTGTAAAAGAAGGAGAGGACATTCGAAAGAAGGACACACAAAAAATTGGGAGAGAGCAATAGACTTCTTACAAACAAATCTTGTATTCTAAAAGTTTTCATTGTCAGCAATAAAAACCATCTTTGGATCAGTTTCTACAATCGATATTTAGAAGTTTTCGATCCCTTAAAAGTCCCAACAAAATTTAGTTGTGAGGGTTTTGGCCTCCACAACGGACTCGGCATCACGTTGGTTCGGCTCGTACCAATTGATGTAACGCATTCATCCCAGCTTAGACTTCCTTTACCTCGGCACTATCATGACTGAAACTACCAAGTTGGGGGATAACTGTTGGGGTCATAATCCACCCAGCTGTGATCAATGGGAAAATGACTAACTATAGAAATACGAGAAATCGGATAAGGCCGAAGCCAGCGTGGCCGAAGCCAGCCTGGCCGAAGACAGGTGGCCGAAGACAGGTGGCCGAAGACAGCCTGGCCGAAGCCAGCCTGGCCGAAGCCAATATTGGCTGAAGTCAACCTGGCCGAAGCCAATCCTGGCCGAAGACAGCTTGGCCGAAGACAGCTGGCCGAAGACAGCTTGGCCGAAGCCAACGTGGCTGAAACTAAACTTGGCCGAAGATAGCTGGCCGAAGACAGCCTAGCCGAAGCCAGCGTGGCCGAAGATAGCCTGGCCGAATCCAGCGTGGCCGAAGCCAGCGTGGCCGAAGACAGCTTGGCCGAAGCCATCGTGGCCGAAGCCAATCATGGTCGAAGCCAGTACCAGCCGAAGTCAACATGGCCAAAGCCAATCCTGGCCGAAGACAGCTGGCCGAAGCCAGCATAGCCAAAGCCAGCGTGGCCGAAGACAGCCTGGCCAAAGCTAGCCTGGCCGAAGCCAGCATGGCCGAAGACAGCCTTGCCGAAGCCAGCGTGGCTGAAGACAGCCTGGCGGAAGCCAATCCTGTCCAAAGTCAATCCTGGCCGAAGCCAATCCTGGCCGAAGCCAATCCAGGCAAAAGCCAATCCTTGCCGAAGCCAATCCTGGCCGAAGCCAATTCTATACGAAGACAATTCTATACGAAGCCAGTTCTATACGAAGCCGCGGCCGAAGTCAATTCTATACGAAGCCAGTTCTATACGAAGCCGCGGCCAAAGTTAATTCTATACGAAGCCGATTCTATACGAAGTCATGGCCGAAGCCAATGTGGCCGAAGCCAATGTGGCCGAAGATGAAGTCGCGGCCGAAGCCAATTCCATACGAAGTCATGGCCAAAGCCAATGTGCTCGAAGACGATGTGGCCGTAGCCAATGTGGCCAAAGACGAAGTCGCGGTCGAAGCCAATTCCAAATGAAGTCATGGCCAAAGCCAATGTGCTCGAAGACGATGTGGCCGAAGTCATTTCTATACGACGTCAACAAGCCCATCTTCGATCGATAACAATACAGAGGCCCATGAAGCCAAGCCGACTCAGCTAAACGGAAATTCCGAAGGATTAGGAAGTTTTCCTTATCCCCGTTGGAATTGGCCTGGCCGACTCAAACTAGTATATATATCCATGTACATCTCTTGAAAAGAGGATCCGCAATTTACTTAGCAAAACCCTAGACTTTTTGCTCTCAAACTCTTGTACGCAAAAGCTTTTCGAAACAGTTTAGTAAAACCATCTTTGGATCTTCATTTTCGTGGTTTATACGCAGAAGTTTCAGATCTCTTAAAAATTTCGTGACAAATCTAATTGTGTTGATTTCGACTCCCACAAAGACCCTCAAAGACCTTGTTGATGAAGTGAGATCTTCCATCGCTGATAACAACTCGAGGCACCCCGAAACGTGGAAAGATCATAGACTTGAACATCTTCAAAAACACCTTGGTGCCATTGGTTTGACTAGCCAGCGCTTCCACCCATTTAGACACGTAGTCCACTGCGACAAGGATGTATTGATTCCCATAAGAAGCTGGGAATGGACCCATGAAATCAATACCCCAAACATCGAACACCTCAACCTCCAAGATAAAATTCTGAGGCATCTCGTTCCTCTTGCTTATGTTCCCTTGCCTTTGATATGAATCACCCTTAGAGACGAAGTCATGAGCATCTCTAAACATAGTCGGCCACCAGAAACCAGCTTGTAGAGCCTTGGACACCGTCTTGAAAGTAGCAAAGTGCCCTGCATAATTAGAACCATGACAATGAAAAAGAAGACCAGGGACTTCTTCCTTTGAAATGCATCGTTTGAAAACTCCATCTGAACACTGCTTGTATAAGTATGGCTCATCCCAGAAGTAGTGTCTGATGTCTCTCAAGAACTTTTTCTTCCTATATCCAACAAAGTTTTCGGGTTTCTTTTCTGCAGCCAAGTAGTTCGCAATGTCACCAAACCAAGGGATCTCAGGAAGTGTGGTGTCGCGAGAAGGTGTGTAATGGCATACACGTAGTCGAGACAAATGATCCGCAACATCGTTTCCAAGGCTGATGGCATACACGTGCTCCTCAGGAAGGCAATCATCCAAAGGGACATCTTTCTCTACAAGTAGTCGAGACAAATGATCCGCAACACCGTTTTCAATGCCTTTCTTGTCGTTAATCTCCAAGTCAAGCTCCTACAGTAGGATAATCCATCGTAGCAGTCTAGGTTTGGCATCCTTCTTGGTGAGAAGGTACCTCAAAGCAGCATGATCGGTGTGTACAATCACCTTAGACCCCACAAGATATGACCGGAACTTCTCAAAAGCAAACACTATGGCAAGAAGCTCTTTCTCTATGGTAGCGTACTTGCATTGAGCATCATCAAGAGTCCTACTTGCATAGTAGATGACATGAAGCTTCTTCTCCTTCCTTTGTCCCAAAACAGCCCTACTGCGTAGTCACTAGCATACGTCATTACCTCGAAAGGTAGCTCCCAATTTGGTGGTTGGACTATTGGTGCGCTAACAAGTGCTCCCTTAATTGTAAGGAAGGCCTCAAGACAAGCATTGTTGAAGTGAAACTTCACATCCTTGCACAAAAGCTGAGTCAAAGGTCTAGCAATCTTGGAGAAATCCTTGATGAATCTCCTATAGAACGCAGCATGTCCCAGAAAACTCCTAATCCCTTTGATAGAATCAGGTGGTTGCAGACTTGTCATCACCTTGATCTTCGCCTTGTCTACCTCGATACCATTCTCTGAAATTCGGTGTCCCAAAACGATCCTATCTCTGACCATGAAGTGACACTTCTCCTAGTTTAACACAAGATGCTTCTCCTCGCAGCGTCGTAACACTCTGCACAAATTAGAAAGACAAACAGAAAAAGAAGATCCATAGACAGAAAAATCATCCATAAAAACTTCCATTATGTCCTCATTCATGTCAGTGAAAATCGACATCATGCATCTCTGTAACGTGGCCGGTGCATTACACAAACCAAATGGCATTCTGCGATAAGCATAAGTGCCATAGGGACATGTGAATATGGTCTTCTCCTGATCGTCTGGATGGATGGGAATCTGAAAGAAACCAGAATAACCATCTAGAAAATAATAGTAAGTGTGGTTAGCCAATATCTCAAGCATCTGATCAATAAAAGGCAAAGGAAAATGATCTTTACGAGTAGCAGAGTTCAATTTCCTATAATCTATGCACATACGATGGCCAGTGACCGTCCTAGTTGGGATCAACTCATCCTTATCGTTTTTAACCACAGTCACTCCACCTTTCTTTGGCACAACATGGACCGGGCTCACCCATTTACTATCAGAGATAGCATATATGATGCCTGCCTCTAGAAGTTTCATTATCTCCTTCTTTAAAACATCTTTTAGATTCGGGTTTAACCGTCTCTGATGTTCTATAAAAGTCATCGACTCATCTTCTAGATGGATCATGTGCATGCAAAGATCAGGTGAAATGCATGTGATGTCATCTAGTGAATAGCCTAAGGCTATGCGATACTTTCTAAGTTCACACAAAACCAAAGCAGTCTCCGCATTATTCAAATCAGCATTGATGATCACAGGGTAAGAAGAGTTAGGACCTAGAAACGCGTACCTTGGCCCGGTTGGAAGTGTTTTGAGCTCTACCTTAGGAGCTTTCAGCTCGCTCCATGGGTTAGATGGTGCAGGAAGGGTTTCTGCTGGAGACTTCTCGACATCCTCGTCCAAACTCATGTAGGCGACCATCTTCCCCAAAATTTGGCTCGATTTCAACATCTCTGCATACCCAGTCGCGTCATCACTCAAAAATCCATGCTCGCTCGCTGCCTTTGTCAAAGCAATCTCCAATGGATCATCAACTAGAATCTCTTCTGCAGCCTTGTTAGAGATCTCTAGTGAGTCATCGACCGAGAATGTTTGCCCATCCAACGTAGGCTTTTTCAGCAGCTTGTCCATCTCAAACTTCATGATAATGTCTCCCAGGTGGAGATCTATTCGCCCATTCCTCACATATATGATAGCTCCAGCACAAGAAAGGTCGTCCCAAGATGAGGGGATCATTTGGCTCTTCTTCTAGCTCTAGAACCACGAAATCTGCAGGAACAAAAGCATTGCCAATCCTCACATGTAAGTCATCTAGGATCCCAACCGGCAACTTCACAGAACGATCGGCAAACACCAAGGAGATTTTGGTTGGCTTGAACTTTGTGAATCCAAGTCGCTTAGCCACTGAATATGGCATCAAGTTGACGCTCGAACCTAAATCACACAAAAAACAATCAAACGTCATTGATTCAATCTGCACCGATAAAACAAACCTCCCTGGATCTCCAAGCTTTTTAGGCATCTTGTTTTGAAGGACGGCGCTGCAATCTTTTGAAACCTTGACGAAGTCATCTTCTCCAGAAACTGTACTTGTCACCAAACCTTTCACATATCTCTTCATCGCAGGTATGATCTGGATTGCATCGGCAAGAGGAAGCTTCACTGTTGGATCATCTAGCACCTCTTTGCACTTCGCCTCTTCTAGGTCTTTTTGCGACTTCTTAGGGCGAGTAGGGTATGGAACCCTTTGAGCATAGACATGCGCAGGTAGTGGTTCCTTTGCAGTCGTGTCGCTTGCAGGCTCTTGTTGGGGTCAATTTCCACCCCATCGAGATTAGCCACCAATGTTGGAGTAAGGAGCCAACACTCGGCTAGGCAGCAGGAAGGAGTAAGTGACGAGCCAACACTTGGCTAGGCAGCAGGAAGGAGTAAGTGACGAGCCAACACTTGGCTATGCAGCAGGAAGGAGTAAGCGACGAGCCAACACTTGGCTCGCCGACAGAGGCAATATGGAGATGAGCCACACTTGGCTCGGTGACAGAGGCAATGTGGAGACGAGCCACACTTGGATCGGCGACAGAGGCAATATGGAGACGAGCCACACTTGGCTCGGCGACAGAGGCAATATGGAGACGAGCCAACACTTGGCTCGGTGACGGAGAAAAGCAATGACGAGACAAACACTTGGCTCGACGATGGAGAAAAGCAATGACGAGCCAAACACTTGGCTCGGCGATGGAGAAAAGCAATGACGAGCCAAACATGGCTCAGCGACAGAGACAAGCTGTGACGACCCAACGTTTGGCTAGGCATGAAGAAGTAGGCGACGAGCCAACGTTTGGCTAGGCATGAAGATGTAGGCGACGAGCCAACGTTTGGTTTGGCATGAAGAAGTAGGCGACGAGCCAACGATTGGCTAGACATCAAGGAGGAGAGGCGACGAGCCAAACTCTCTGGCTCGGCATCAACCAACGATCCAACATGTTGATAAACCAACAAACGGTGACATGCCAATGTGTTTGGTGGTGCGCCAAAATGTCATCGACAATCCAAATAGGTGATGGGCTAAACACGTATCCGGACGAGGCAAAGAGATGACGAGTTGGATCCTCAGCGACCCAGCAAAGCAGCAAGCCCAATATCTTGTCTAGCCGAGGAGACAAGCCACAAAAGGCTGGTGGGCTGAGTTAGCAAGTCAAAGTAAGAAGCCCACACCTAAACAGACTTAGACAAGCCAGAGAGGAAAGGAAAATCCCGAAGAATAAGGAAGTTCTCCTTTCTCGTTTAGTAAAAGGAGTAGCCGACTTATTCGTATATAAATAGACAATGTACCTCTTTGCAAAGGGGATCCGCAACTTTACCTAGCAAAACACTTGTTACTTTCTTTACAAGAGCTTTCGAAGCAGTTGAATAAAATCACCATCTTTGGATCTTTGTTCTTGGTTTCTTTACCTCGGCATTGATGTCGTCAGTTATCTCAGGATTTGGCTTGGTGACTTGTTCAGCCCCGTCAGCAGCTCGGTCGACAATTTCTTTTTCCTTCTCCTTCAAAGCTTGCTTATCGCGGATCGTCGGTCTTTTTCCCATAGCTATTTTTAGAAGAATTTGAGGTGGGCATTCAGACTCCGAGGTATTTGATACTTCAACACCGGTGAAGATAGCTCGGGCTTTTTCAACTCTCCTCAACGAAAAATGAACTTCCTAGTGGCACTTTCTAGTAGCGAGCGTGTTCCGAAGCGAAAGCGTATCTTCCGGGTAACGTGGGAGGACCTGCCGAACTGCAAAAACAAAGGAAAAGCATTGGTCAGCTCGCTATAAAATGAAAACTTAGTGAAGCTCCTGAAAAGTCTACGGCTTGCCCACCAATAGTTCCCCACTCCGCCTTGACATAATGAATGCTCTCGGCTTCCACCGTGGCATCGTTAATAGGAACAAAGAAAAAATAGTTCCCCCAGTCGTTGTCCTTGCTTCGGAAGCCTCCGGTGATCTTTCTGTGCTTCTTATTGGAAATATATTAGGCTCGGGAGTTCTTGATCTTCTGAAACTCGAGAAACTGCCGAAGATGGGAGATGCGAATAGTCACATCACACTCGTAGCTCCGAACCAGAATCCCAACTAAGTGGCTCATCCCACGAGGCGTAATTTGGCTCGGCGCCAACCCATGTTTGGACAGAAAACGGATGATCAATCCGGGAATGGGAAACCAAAGGAAACATTGGTAAAAGAAACTCTTATAGAGAGTGAAGTGCCCAGGCGGCGGGGATTCGGCTCGGTCTGTTGGAGCAGGAACAACCAGATCAACATCTTCTAAAATATTGAATCGATGCCTCATTGCCTCCAAGGATTCAGTGGTGCACAAAGACGAACCAGGTGGGTCAGGTCGTCTCTTAGGAGTTTTCCTCTTAGGTTTTTGCCTCGTCGATGTGCTAGCTTGGTGGCTCGCAAATAGTCTCTCCAACCGCACCCTTTCTGCCTCATCGAGAACATACTCTTCTGGTTCGGCTTTAATTTCTTCAAGAGCCTACTGTATCAAAATTGCCTCGGCATCTGCCTCGGCATCAAAAGCCTCGTCAACCAAGGATGGGATTTCATCTGAAGCCGACCCACCGGAGGACTAGGGTCGACTGGCTCGGTAACCTGCGGAGACAACACCATCCTGCGTCCAAGCAATGAGGCAGAATTGGCCGAACCAATGGAATCTTCCAGTTCGGTGGTGTGAGACATCGAATATGTTGGCTCGGGAATACGCTGAAACTTGTAGGGTTTGGAGAGATTGTTGGCTCGGAAGCACGCTGACAGCAGAAATGGGAGAAGTTTTCGGCTCGTAAATACGAAAAACCACACTCGCCGGATGAGTTTGAAGATTGATCGGAGAATGCAAGGGCTCGTCGGAGGAGTTTGAAGATTAATCGGAGAATGAAAGGGCTCGTCGGAGGAGTTTGAAGATGGATCGGAAAATGCAAGGGCTCGTCGGAAGACTTTGAAGATGGATCGGGAAATTTATAGAGCCGCCGAGCCACGTTTGAAGATGGGTCGGAAAACTCAAAGAGTCGGCGGCGAAGAGAAGAAATGATCTATACCTAGCCAACAATTTAAACAAAAAAGAGAGAAAAGAAGAGAGAGAAGAGAGCTACCTGATTTTCGGAAATGAGGAGAAATGAGTTATGGGGAGCGAAGGCAAAATTCTGAATATAAAGACGGATGAAAGCACAGCGCGTGACGCCACGCGGCCTTGGGAACATGCAAAAACGTTTGCAGTTCCCAATAAAGTTATAGTCATGATAAGAGATACTTCAAGCCAACAATACTGTCGAGCCAAACACAAATCGAACTCAGCATAACATTTCAGCAACATGACAAAGGTGTTGCTTCGGCAAAATGACAGCTCGAAGTGATATCACGAGCCAAACAGTTCGGCGACATAATATGCTAAGCATAGCTCGGCAACATGACAACTTGAAAGGGGCATCACGAGCCAAAACAGTTTGGTCACACAAGTGATAAATTGGCTCGGCAGCATGTCTAGGCAACTCAGCAAGATGACAAGATAGAACAGCTCGGTCACATAAGTGATAGGTTGGCTCGACAGCATGTCAAAGGAAGTTGGCTCGGCAGCATGTCAAAGGAAGTTGGCTCGGCAGCATGTCAAAGGAAATTGGCTCGGCAGCATGTCAAAGGAAGTTGGCTCGGCAGCATGTCAAAGGAAGTTAGCTCGGCAGCATGACACGCCAGTTTTGGCTCGGCAACGAACGCCTCGCCAAAACTTCTCCTCAAATTGGTTCGGTGACATAGGATAAGTTTTGGATGCCAATCTCAGAGATGCCCAACTTTCACCTCGTCATCATCATCACTGACTCTAACGACCTGGGGGCTAACTGTTGGGGTCGATTTCCACCCCATCGAGATTGGCCACCAATGTTGGAGTAAGGAGCCAACACTCGGCTAGGCAGCAGGTTGGAGTAAGTGACGAGCCAACACTTGGCTAGGCAGCAGGAAGGAGTAAGTGACGAGCCAACACTTGGCTAGGCAGCAGGAAGGAGTAAGCGACGAGCCAACACTTGGCTCGACGACAGAGGCAATATGGAGACGAGCCACACTTGGCTCGGCGACAGAGGCAATATGGAGATGAGCCACACTTGGCTCGGCGATAGAGGCAATATGGAGACGAACCACACTTGGCTCGGCGAGAGAGGCAATATGGAGACGAGCCACACTTGGCTCGGCGACAGAGGCAATATGGAGATGAGCCAACACTTGGCTCGGCGACGGAGAAAAGCAATGACGAGCCAAACACTTGGCTCGACGACAGAGAAAAGCAATGATGAGCCAAACACTTGGCTTGACGACGGAGAAAAGCAATGACGAACCAAACACTTGGCTTGACGACGGAGAAAAGCAATGACGAGCCAAACACTTGGCTCGGCGATGGAGAAAAGCAATGACGAGCCAAACACGGCTCGGCGACAGAGACAAGAAGTGACGACCCAACGTTTGGCTAGGCATGAAGAAGTAGGCGACGATCCAACGTTTGGCTAGGCATGAAGAAGTAGGCGACGAGCCAACGTTTGGCTAGACATGAAGAAGTAGGCGACGAGCCAACGTTTGGCTAGACATCAAGGAGGAGAGGCCATGAGCCAAACTCTCTGGCTCGGCATCAACCAACGATCCAACATGTTGGTAAACCAACAAACGGTGACATGCCAACGTGTTTGGTGGCGCGCCAAAATGTCATCGACAATCCAAACAGGTGATGGGCTAAACACGTATCCGGACGAGGCAAATAGATGACGAGTTGGATCCTCAGCGACCCACCAAAGCAGCAAGCCCAATATCTTGTCTGGCCGAGGACACAAGCCACAAAAGGCTGGTGGGCTGAGTTAGCAAGTCAAAGTAAGAAGTCCACACCTAAACAGACTTAGACAAGCCAGAGAGGAAAGGAAAATCCCGAAGAATAAGGAAGTTCTCCTTTCTCGTTTAGTAAAAGGTCTAGCCGACTTATTCGTATATAAATAGACAATGTACCTCTTTGCAAAGGGGATCCGCAACTTTACCTAGCAAAACACTTGTTACTTTCTTTACAAGAGCTTTCGAAGCAGCTTGAATAAAATCACCATCTTTGGATCTCTGTTCTTGGTTTCTTTACATAGAAGTTTGTCAAATCCCTAAATTACTTTACAAAATTTAGTTGTACGAGTTTCGACTCCCACAGCTCTCTCACCAGCTCAGCTTCTAAATCGTCCTTCTCTTCCAAGTCAATGACTTCATCGGTATTTTTCCCTTTTCTCGCAACATGCTCTATCACCTTTCCACCTCTGAGTCTACTAGCATTTACGAACTCGTTCCTAGGATTATGCTCTGCGTTTCCTGGAAGGACTCGCTGTGGTCTCTTGATAGCTTCGGCCGTCTGAGCTACCTGAGTATCCAACTTCTTCACATGAGCAGAGAGCGACTCAAACTTGCCACTGAGATCACTGTACATGTTATCCACCTTAACATTGATCTCATTGGCAGATTTCTGTTGGTTGAGCAAAAGTTGCTGCATGAGAACCTTGAGATCATCACTAGTGTTGTTTGCAGAGCTCGAAGAGGCTTGGAATGGGGCTTGTGTCATCGGTTAGAAGTTGTTGAACGGTTGTTTCTGCGAAAATCCCTCCTGAAATCTATTTTGGCCCTGATTTTGCACGAACTGATTTTCCTGAAAAACCTAAGAGAAGTTCTTCTGGAAACCCTGGTTTTGCACGCCAGTCTGTCCTGGAAACCCTTGAAAAGCAGGAACGCCCGCATTTTGTACGGTTGGTTTTACCTGAAATTGTTGACCCTGAATGTTCACTTGCTGTTGGTAGCTTGATCTTGTGGATTCTCGACATTCGTGCTTCGGTAAGACAGATTTAGGTGGTTTCTGTAATTCTAGTTGAAACCCCTGTTTTGCACGAAACCTTGCCCGTTCACATAATGCACCTTTTGCAACTCATCAGCCCCTTCTTCAGCGAATTCCTGGTAGAAAATAGGGCATGTTCCACTCTCGCAAAACTGAACACCTCTTTGACCTTGACTTGCCTTCAATAGCTGATTTACCTTCTCATTCAGCTCCTCGATTTTCTGAGACTCCACGCTGTTGACACGCTTAGACCTATCATACTCAGCACAGCGGTTGTTGGAACTTGCAGCCAAGTTCTCAATCAGTTGGTAGGCTCCATCCTTACTCTGAGTCATGAAATCCCCATTGCTAGCAGTGTTGAGAGCATTCTTGTAATCCCACTCGACTCCATCGTAGAAGATGCTAAGAATATGTCCATTGATAGCGCCAAAAACTTGATACACAGAGTTTTAACCCTAAAATATCACTTCAAGTTCACAGCAAACGAAGTAGTATTTAGGGATCGAATCCACGAGAACCAAGTGAAACGCTACGAATTATAATGGATGAAATTAAGCTAAGATGACAATATGGTTGTCTGTTGAAAAGTGAAACGAAATAGCACTGTAAAAACGATGTAAAATCAATTAAAAACAAGCGTTAAGTCTAGGGCAATTCACAGGAATTCAGAGATCATGAACCAGACAATTATTCAGGGAACGATAAAGCATAGTCTCAAACTCAAACATGAATGTATAACCAATCCACTTTCGTGGCATCAACTTACTTTATCTAGCAACCTAAGAATCTAAACTGTCATTTGATCTTAGAATTCTAAACAAGCATTAACGAGCAGGTTTGATATGTTCACAAGTTGCCTTAACATCAGCTTTCGTTGGCTAAGGACAATTTGCTCACTTATGTTCTATCTAGCAATCTATAACACTTTTGATAAATATATTAAACCTAAAATCAGAGATTAATTGATCAATTTAATCTAAACAATAAGAACAACAATAGGTGAAGACAAGATGAATAAACTCTATCTATGTCTGATTTAATGATTCATAAACTCCTTTGAAAACCCTAAACCTAAATATGGAACTACTCAAGCATGGAAATAATCAAAACAAAAGAAGATGAAGAAAAACTCATAATAAATAATCAAAGTGGTTCAAAAAAACTTCTCAAAGATGCAGAGTCAGAGATTCGTCTCTCCGGTACTTACAAATTGCAGAAAACCAGAAATCTATGAAGAGTAGAAAGAGTATGAAAATTTAGCCTAAACAATGGCTCAAACTCGAATATATATATTAAAATCGTTCTGGATGAAAATAAATGGCAAAACCTTGTAAAAATAGGAAATTGAAAATTTCCTTTTTCTGGGCGAAAAAGCTTGGATCGATCGATCTGAATGTTGCTCGATCGATTTGAAGCAGAACAAGTCGATCTGAAAAGTCTCAGGGTTTTGGATCGATGCCAGCTTCTCTAGTCGATCTAAATTGTCCCGATGTTTTGGATCAATCTATCCAGCCTCTTTTGTGCTCATTTTGCTTCATTCCACGCTCCTAATGCCTTAGGTTCCTTCCAAACGCGTTCCAACCCTGAAAAAACACTAAAATCATAGAAAAGACTCGAAAAACCATTGAAAACTTGGGTTAGATTGCGTTAAAAACGCAATATATCAAAATTCGAACCGACGAGTCAAACAAGAATATGGGCCGATGTGACGAACCGGAGTAAGGCCCACGGTTACCCAACTCGTAAGGCTTAAGACCAGAACCGAATAGCCCATCAAACATATTGGTCGAAGCAATGAGCCAAAGCCCATCGTTCTAAACCGACTCAGGAATATTTTGAAGAAAAAAGGGGCGAAAAAATAGGAAAGCTTCCTTATCGTTAAGGAGTCGCCCGAGCCGACTTTAACTGATATATATATATATGTTCATGTACTTACTTGTATTTTCTCTGCGACAGTTTTCTAAACAGTTTCAATAAAAACACTATCTTTGGATCTCTGTTTGTGCTTTCGTGGTTTTTACTCAGAAGTTTCAGATCCTTTTAAAAGTCCTTAACAAATTTAGTTGTGCGGGTTTCGACTCCCATAATTTGGCGCCGTCTGTGGGGACTTGAAATTTTCAAATGATCCGAAGAAGATGACCGGCAACGGAGACAGCAGCATAAACAACCCGAAAGATACCGGAGCCGACCTCGTAGGAGCACGAGAGAATCTGCCGCTAACGAATGCGGCAATACCAACCGAAGCCCTTCTAGAGATGAAGAACTTGCTGGAAACGCTACTCAAAAAGGCGAAGGAACAGAATAAGCTGAACAGCACGATGACAGACGAGCTAAAGGGCTTAGCGACGGCGAGCCAAACCCGAGGAGTGGGCTCGTGTCTGGACCCAGCAAGACGAGTTGGAAGGAGCCTGAACCCGACAGCCCTTGATTTTCCGACGCCTTTCAACGCGCCGAGAACTCGAGGTGGATTCCCCCCGCTATGTCAAACAGCTGCCGCCATGGAGCAGAACATGGAAACACAGGAAACGAACACCTTTATGACGCATTGCTCACCAAATACTAGTTCATGGAAATAGATGCAGCACTTTCGTGGTTCTAGTTCCATAGAGATCGATCACTAGTTAGCTACTCCAGCTCAAGCAGTGCACACAAGTAAATGTGAAGAATCCATATGATAAACTCTAACAAAATTCGATATCAATTATGCATAGTCATGGTATTATTGAAAAGCCTAAATCATAACAAGTAAACTACTCCGACATATTTAGATTAAACACACAGCAGCATGAGTAGATAGAAAACATCATAGATTGATTGAATAAAAAGAGTTTAGGGATAGAAATCTTCTTTAGAATGAAGAACAAGGCGAGATCTTCCCTTTGAAGCTCTTAGAATTAAAATCAGTGAAGAACAAAGATAAAAACGTGTATAATTTATTGTGATAATAAGTGGCTGCTTATGCTCCAAGGGACGCTAAAAATTAGTATAAATAGCCTTATACAAGTTATAAGTCGGCTAGGGTTTAAGTTTAGGGTAAAAAAGGAAGCTTGGCTCGAACTGTCGAGTATGGATCAGAATATGGTTTAGAAAAATTTGACCGGTACTGGAGTGCTTCTGAGTATCGGTCAAAATGATACCGAGATGAGCCTTGGGGAAATCAATGACCGGTACTAGGCCTTCTTTACTTCAGCTTCATGCGCTAGCTTCTCCTTCAAGCCATACAGACATACCTTCTGTAAAACTGGTGCAAATCTTCAACCACAGCTCCAAATAATTTGAAAACAACTCCATTAGAAATCTAACTCAATTCTATATCCCTTCATCAAATTGCATCCAATTCCAAGCTAATTAAGACCTCCATCGAAGGGTAAACTTATGATGCATCTGTTCTGTCCAACTTGGAAATTTGCAAATCTTGTGAATATTGTGACTTGGGTGGTTCTTTTGACTTGAGTTAATGGTTGTAGCACGGTTAACACCTCTTTTGATCCATTTTACATATTTTTGATGATTTAACCTGTTAAGGCTTTAAAAACTACATAAACGAGGAAACTACCTCTTTGGTGAAAAACAGTGATAAAATATTTAATTATAATAGTAAAATCCCTAAAAACAGTAAAATATAGGGTATATCAACTCTCCTAGATTTAGCTTGTGCTTGTTCTCAAGCAAGAAAAAATATCTAAAATATAAAAGAGTTTTGAAAATATGGGAACTCACATATCCTTGGGATCATATCCTTGAAATCTCAACCTGTAATCCACATGTAAACAAGATTTGTTCATATACATTCTCATATTCTTTCACCATGACTTTCACAAGCCTTGTCCATACTCTAAATCTCAAACCTGCAAAAATCTCAACTTCAAATCATTTGACTTTCTACATTCATTAAGTTTAGTGTGAATTTCTCATCAAAGATTTCATTCAGGATATACGACGATAAAAGTTAAGAGTGGTTGATGTAGTGGTGAGGTTATGAGTGTTTAGGGTTACCAGAAACTCGCAAGTGAGGCTGATTTAGTGGTGAGGTTAGGAGTGTTGAGGATGCGAGATATTATGCAAAATCACAAGAGAGAACGTACATATTGATGTCCACAATTTCCCAACCACTTTATGATGCCTTTCTCCACTAAACTTAGATTTTTTTTTCGGGAATCACTGCAAATTACTCTAACTCTTCTCAATTGATCCATGGCATTCCTTGGGATTTTTTTTGGCCATGAGACTCTTTTATTTAACCGTTTTCCTTTTCCTTTGTTTTTTGTTTTTTCTCTTTTTTCTTTTTTTGTAAAGGGGGGAAACGGTCTTTCTTTGATATGAGTTATCATAGGCACGAAAATTTAACATGATTTATGAATCCCAAGGAATGGCCAAAGAGGTAAAGGGTTATAGGTGTTCTACCAAGTAAAAGTGAGCTGGCCATTCAAGAACGACAAAGAGTGGTAAAAGAGGATAATATGTCCAGAATATGTGATTTTTTCCCCTGATCTAACACCTTTAGTGAGAAATAATGATAAATCATATTAGTAGTCTAATAAGTTAGAGTCAAAATCACATCCATTGAAATCAATGCAAGATGAAATTTTTTTGGGGGGAGTCTAGTCATGGGTTTTTTGAATTGTTTGTCCTAAAAAACCATGCAACAATGGTTACTGAGTTTTGAAATCCACGCATTAGTTCTTAGAAAAGTGTCATAATTACCAAACTTATTTTGACTCAATAAATACGAATTTAAAAAATAAAAATTCAAGAAGACTCAATACATAAAATCCAAACACAGACAAACATGTTAGTAAACAACAATCCCTCCAGAATTACTTTGCACATTCTCGGTGTAAAAGCAAATCAAATTAAGGGAGTATAAACTGAGAATGATAAAGAAAATTTGAATTTGAAAAGAAGAAAGTACAACAATGTTACCAGATTGGACAAAGACTCCGGAAGTTCGGTTTTACTCCACAAATTCGGTGTGTATGGGCCATCTCTGAACTCGGTGTGATCCAAGGGTGAAATAACACCTATAAATAGTTCCTTGGGTCCTTAGGATCAGTTTATCTTTGAGCTCCAACTGCTAGTTCCACACGGTTTTAGAATTTTACCCATGGTTTACTGATTTGGTGCACCAAATGAGTCTCATTGAGAACTCTTGCAAACGGTGAAGCAATATTGAAAATTCACTGAGAAACATGACATTCTAAGTCCACTGTGAAGTTTGAAGCTTTTGTCTCGGACGGTTTTACGTATGGTCCATGAATGAGGTGATCCAAAAATAAGTTTTACCCAAAATAATTGTAATAGCCTAGCTGAAAATGCACAACAGATGATTATATTATTTATGGATCGAATCCACAGAGACTTTGAGCACACAATAGTAGTAAGAAATACGAATTTAAGCTAAGCAAAATGAGATTTTATGGGTTTTTGAATGCAAGTAAATCAAAACAAATAAATCAATAAGAGGAAAATGATGGGTTTTGACGGAACTCTCATAGATTTGTAGTTCAAACTATTCAGGACTAACTCCTAGAGGCAATTGACATCGTTTTTCTTCCATCCTAGAACTCAAATCACTATGGTAGACTAACCTACTCTCGCGGCGATAACCATCTCTGTTTAAACTATCCTATTAATCAACTCTCGCAGTCAATAACATAAAAAACATGAAATTATTTATCAAGTTCAATTGTTCATCTAACTCAGTAACTCAACTTTCGCATGTTAAAGCACTAGACCCATCAGACTTCAGATCCAAACGATTAATCAAGTGATGCCTAAGAAAAAATCGTTCTAACATCAATTCCTAGATGACCAGTAAAGGAATATGCAGTAAATATGGATCTAGATGAAGGATAACTTATCAAGAACATCACTCTTTTCATGAAATCTTGTCTATCGAACAATGAAATTCCCTTTGAATTATAGTTTATTCTCCAACTATGAAACTACTCAGACATAATTATTAAAGCTAAATCAAATGCAATAGAAAACATATTTATTTAAGAGAAAAGGGTTCAAAAAATTCTCTAAGGAGTACAAAGAGGCGAGATCTTCTCCCTTATCGAGCGAAAGTAAAGAAAACTACAAGCTTTTGGGGGTGATAAGAGAAATAATATTCTAAAGAATGGTTGAAAGACTTGTTTTTTCGTGGTTGTTGCGGTGTTTTTATAGGGTACATGTTTGATCTAGGGTAATTCCCTTGGGGATTAGGATATAAACTCTAAAAAGGGAAAATTTCTTTTTTTAGAGCCAACGATCGATCGATCGCTTCAGGCTAATCGGTCGATCGGTTTGAAATCTCGTCAAGAGTCAAAACAGCAAATGATTGGTCGACTGATCGATGGGGCAAGGATAGATCGATCGGTCCTCATGCTCCAGATTGGCTTCTTCTAAAACTTTCATCGAAGAATCTTTAGTAAATCGGGCATAACCTGAGATTGCACCGTTGGATTTCCACGATCTGATATGAAAATTTAAGCTAACACTCCCAGTTATCTTGTGGTAAAATATGAGGTTGCTCCTACGGTGGGAAAGTCACCTTCCTCAGCAAAACATTCGCCACTCAGGATCTGTCCTTCCTTCACATTACTTGTTTTCCATCCTTTTTGGTCCAAATTACTCTAATTTTCTGTAAAGCCTCTAAGATCTACAAAACACTAAAATTACCAATAAAATGTCAAAACCAAGTAGTTTATTTATTAAAAACATAGTAAAAACCGATAAAACATGATGTATATCAACTCTCCCAGACTTAAATTAACCTTTGTTTGTCCTCAAACAAACAGCAACTCAAGTTCATAAAAGAGTTTTGAAAATCGCGGAATATCTTTGAGATTATAGCCTTGATTCTTTAACATGTAATCCACTTGCAAACAAAGTTAATTCAGAATATTCTCATCTTATCCCACCATGACCTTCGCAAGCCTTGTCCATACTCTGAATTCCAAGCCTACAAAAACCTCAACTTCACATCATTTGACTCTCTACATTCATTAAGTATTGCGTGAGCTTTCTCTTTAAAGAGTGTCATTCAAGGTAGATGGTGCAAGGAATTTAAAGGTTTTTTAGTCATGGAGTTAAGTGTTTATGGTTACTAGATGCTCTGCAGGATGCAATATATTATGCAAAACCGCAAGAGAGAACGGACCTGTTTATGCCCACAATTTTCCAATCACCAAATGCCTAACTCCCCCAGAATTAGATTTTGCTCTGGGAATCGCTGCGAACCACTGCAAACCACTGCAAATCACCTCATCTCTCTCAATCAATCAATCCATATGTTTTCACTGAGATTTTTACTAGCCTTGAGATGCCTAAAAGTGATCAATTTCCTTTTCCTTTTTGTCTTTCACGTTTTTTTTTTGGAATGTGGAAATTGATCTATTGAAACATAGATGACATATGTAAATCCCATAAAATAACCAAGCTCTTGAATCATAATCAATGCTCTCCACCATGTGTCGATCCTCTTTCTCTTCGACGTTTTACACATATTTGCACATATGACAATGAACACAAGAATGTGTGAGATTTATGTGCTAAGGACTTAATTTTGAAATAGTCATGCAAGTGCACATCAAACACAATAGCTTTTAGGGGTCGATCGACTGAACACCAGATAACTACGCTACGAATTTATAAGCTTTGAATCTAGTTAAGAAGAAATATATTTTTGGTTTCTGGAATTAATGAAAATAAAATAGCAAGTAAATAAAAGCAATAATTAAAAACAAAGAAATCAAATAATAAAGAAACGTTATACAATAGATTAATCGCATATATTCATAAATCATAAACTATCTATCAAATTTCAGGGATTTTTTAGAAACTGTTGGCAACCAAAAAAATTTCACCTCTTCTATTACCTTCAGTGATGGTATTTGTTCTCATCTTTAAGCCCCTGATTTCAGATATCATATTTATCTGCTTAATTTAATATGTATATTCTGAAAAGCCTAAAATGTGCATTTTTCTAATAATTGTTTCTTTTAATAGAAAAAAATCGACAGAGTGAAAGCCACACTTTTTTTTAATTGCATTTTAGATTTTAAAATATTAAATTTATTATGTTTGTGCATAAATTATTATTAATGTATTTTCGATGAATGAAACATGAGATTTTATCAAACCATGTCTGATGGGATGTACTAGCATAACGGATTACACTACAAAATGCGAGTCTATGGGGTATTTTGAAGGAGGGCTTTGTATTAGAGATCACTATGGCACTTATTGTTGTAGCGAGGATGGTTTTGAATCTGAAGATGAATCTCCCATATCAAGTTTTCCTGGTTACTAATATAATTCTTATTTATATGTAGTCTCAATTACATATAAATTGAAATATATCTTAGATATCCTAAAAACAAAAACTAAAATATCAAAATCAAACTTTCACCAGTAGGCACTCTAAAATGTAAAGAACATAACCCCAATAAGTTTTTAAACACTAGAATAAAATCTCGATAGTTTAATAAAACAAAATAACTAACATGTGACAAATTAAGTCAATTCATTGTGTAAGTTCCCTATCAAACACGCGATCACACCTTTCAACCTTATTTGAAATCTCCTCGTAACCTTAACGATGTTGAATAAACTTCGAAAGGTTGAAGTCCAAAATATCTCTAACAAATCGGTTAGGATAAGATAGGTTTAATATATTCCTAATAGAATTAGGAGTTATCTAGTTCTAATAGAAATAGAAATAACAAAGATGTGCTAGCTCTATATATATCATTGTTGAGTTGTGACAATGAGATAAGAGGAAACGTGTTTAGTTTTGAGTTATTTTCTAAACATAATAAAGAGAGTTATTCTTTTAAATTCTTTTATTTGGTATAAGAGCTTAAGGAGAATCGATCAAATTAAGGACCCGATCACGGAGCTTTACCAACAAGTAGGCGCAACCAAGCCATGACAGAACCTACACCAACATCTCGTCCAAAGGAGTTAGACAAGACAATCTCGATCCAATGCCCCATGCTAACCTCTACAAATTATACGGTATGGACCATGAGGATGAAAGTGTTGTTGTGAATACATAAGGTCTGGGAAACGATTGATCTCGGAACTATTAAAACCAACAAAAACGATGTCGCAATAGCGTTACTCTTTCAATCCATCCCGGAGGACCTTATCCTACAAGTAGGCGATCAAAACTCTCCAAAAGAGATTTGGGAATCGATCAAAACTCGACATCTAGGGGCTGATCGTGTCAAGGAGGCGCGACTACAAACCCTAATGTCCGAATTTCAGAGGATCAAGATGGTGGACTCAGACACAATAGATAATTTTGCTGGAAAGTTATCAGAGCTAGCTACAAAAGCAACTTCTCTTGGAGAAACAATTGAAGAATCTAAACTCGTGAAAAAGTTCCTCAACAGTTTCCCAAGGAGCAAATACATCCACATCATAGCCTCTCTTGAGCAAGTTCTAGATCTAAAAACAACAAGTTTTGAAGATATTATAGGAAGACTCAAGGCTTATGAGGAACGAAACTATCTATGGGGAGAAGCAGTACGCCATGCCACCTATATACTCAATAGGGTACCTACAAGAGTCCTTGACAACATGACTCCTTACGAATGCTTACGCGAGAAGAAACCGAACTTAGAACATCTAAAAGTCTTCGGTTGTCTATCATACTCAAAGGTAGAAGCTGCAAACCTCAAGAAACTAGATGATAGATCACAATCACTAGTGCATCTTGGAATCGAGCCGGGATCCAAGGCCTATAGATTGTATAATCTATCAACACGAAGAATAGTGGTGAGTCGTGACGTGGTGTTTGACAAAAAAATAAGCTGGAGCTGGAATGAAACAACAAACGGACCAAGAAGGGATCCGGGAATGTTTCACATGAGATGGGGAGAAGTTGTAGATGCTGGAGAAGGACCTGTGGTAACCAGCACTCAAGATCAAGACGAAATCGAGAACAATGATAACGATGAATTTGATCATCACGATCATGAACACGGAGACGAGAACAACACGGATCATCACACTCATAATAACCACGTTGATGAGAATGACGCACACCATCAACAAGAAGAGCATCCACTAAGGAGATTGACTCGACAAGTAAGTCAACCATGTTATCTTGATGATTATTTTCTCCAAGCCTCTGTTGAATGTGAGATACTTCTACTTTCAATAAATAATGAGCCAAGATGCTATAAAGAAGCAAAGGGTTTGTTAGAATGGAGAAAAGCATGCAAAGAAGATATCGATTCAATCAACAAAACCAAGACATGGTTCCTTGTTGAAAAACCGAGTGAGATAAAGGTTATTGGTCTCAAGTAAATTTTAAAAATCAAGAAGAATGCGGATGGTACCATCAACAAATACAAGGCACGGCTTGTAGCTAAGGGATATGTACAAGAATTCGGCATAGATTTTGATGAAGTTTTTGCACCAGTTGCTCGTATTGAAACCATACGATTGTTGATTGCATTGGCGGCATCACATGGATGGGAAATTCATCACTTGGATGTGAAAACAGCATTCTTATATGGTGAGTTGAAACAAGATGTCTATGTTGATCAACCCGAAGGTTTTGAAGTGAAAGGTGAAGAACACAAGGTGTATAAGCTTTCAAAAGCCTTGTACGGTTTAAGACAAGCTCCACGAGCTTGGAACACAAAGCTGGATCAAATCTTGAAAGGGATGAGATTCAAAAGATGCATCAAAGAAAATTCAGTATATCGCAAAGAAGAGGAAGGGAATTTTCTCATTGTTGCTATTTACGTAGACGACTTGTTCGTAACCGGAAACACTCTCAAAGCAATAAATGATTTCAAGGCTGGAATGTCATCTAAGTTTGAGATGTCTGATCTCGGAAGACTCACTTATTATCTCGGTATTGAAGTACATCAAGGAGAAGATGGAATCGAGATTAAACAAGAAGGGTATTCAAGCAGGATCTTGAGAAAAGCTGGTTTGGAAGGTTGCAATCCGACTCAAGTACCCATGAAGTTTGGACTGAAAGTTTCAAAAGCACAAGAAGAAACAGAGATAGATCCTACAAGCTATAGAAGGAACGTCGGCTGCTTGAGGTATCTATTACACACACGTCCAGACTTAGCTTTCTCTGTTGGAGTTGCTAGTAGGTATATGCAAAGCCCTCGTAAATCACATGGTGAAGTAATGAAGCAGATACTACGGTATCTTAAGGGAACGGTTGCATTTGGCTTGAAGTTTAATCATGACAGTTCAAAGAAGATCATTGGGTATAGTGATAGTAGTCACAATATTGATCAAGATGATGGAAGAAGTACTACAGGTCATATGTTTTACTTTGGATCTTCACTGATTACTTGGTGTTCACAAAAATAGGACACAGTTGCTCTATCATCATGCGAAGCCGAGTTCATGGCAGCAACGGAGGCGGCAAGACAAGCTATATGGCTTCAAGACCTTTTAAGCGAGATCACAGGGTGGAAGACCGAACAAGTCCTCATCAAGATCGACAACAAGTCAGCAATAGCACTCACCAAAAAGCATGTGTTTCATGGTAAAAGCAAGCACCTACATAAACGTTATCATTTTATACGAGAATGCATTAGAGGGAGCTTGTTGATGTGGAGCATGTACCGGGAGATGAACAAAAGGCGGATATCTTGACTAAAGCTTTGGCACGGATCAGTTCAGTGAGATGAGAAGCTTGATAGGTGTTCAAGACATGTCCAATACCAAGTCGAAGCTTACGAGGAAGAATGTTGGATAAATTTCGAAAGCTTGAAACCCAAGATATCTCTAACAAGTCGGTTAGGATAAGATATGCTTAATGTATTCCTAATAGAATTAGGAGTTATGTAGTTCTAATAGAAATAGGAATAGCAAAGATGTGCCAACTCTATATATATCATTGTTGAGTTGTGACAATAATATAAGAAAAAACGTGTTTAGTTTTGAGATGTTGAGAAGAATAGAGGAGTTTCGAAGCACATTCATTAATAAACACAATAAACGGCGCGAATGCAAAACGTTTGTCTCTTTTTATAAAAACACAATCCATCTATTATCAGACTGTAGTAGCGACAATGAATAACATGAAACACTAAATGATTAGAAAAATTTGACACATCTTTTTTACTCTCTACATAGGGGCAAGCCCATCTAAACTTTATATAGAGATTTGAATAAATAGAAAAACATTGAGCCCCATTTTACTATATGATTTTTTTAAAGAATATATAGTTCTGCCTTTTTAAGTATACCATAAATTGGATCCATACTAATCGATTTCTACCAAATTAAATCTTTTATCATGAACGAAAAACGGGACTCATCAAGTTTCTTTGCAAAATGGGTTACGGTTTTAACGAATTTTAGGGCCAGAAATGTGACAGATTTCGTGAAGCTCGAATCGGCTCACAGATAAATGTTTTTTTTTTTTTTCACTGAATAATATTAAAAAGAACTATTTTTACAAACAATAATATCCAAGGATCAGAGGAAATCATCTACGGGAAGGTAAGGCAGTACATAAACTAATAATCAACACCTTCATAAGCAAAAAGGTTCCGTAGCCAAAAAGGGTAGCCCGAAGCTACATATGATTGTCGGCGATCCTCTCTAGTTACACTAATAGCAATCAAAGCTGCTCCTCTATTTGAATTCGCATCCTCAAGAACAATTCTCCAACGACGAATCTGGGAAAGAGCCAGCAAAACCTCATCCACATGTGATCGGAAGGATGGTCAAGCAGGTGGCCGAATGACAGCAGCAAGCAGGTCCTGAGCATCCGAGGCAAAGATAACTTTTGACACCTTGAGGCTTTGCATACTCTCAATCGCCCAAAGGAAACTTAGCAGCTTTGACTCCAAGAGATTGTCAACAAAACAATAGGATCTTCTACTGTGCATCCTAACCACACCCTTATGATCCCTTAAAACCCAAGAGACACCTCCTAGCGTTGAGTGTTTGTTCCAAGAGAAACCAAAATTATATTTTGTCCAGAGACTAGGAGGTGGTTCCCATTTCTTTTTCAAGACTGTGAAAGGAACAGTTTCAGCAACTTCAATGGACCTTTCAACCTGTTGAGCTTGAGTCCACTTAAGCACATCCTCATAGATTTTCATGCTGTTTCATTAGCAAAAAAATTGATTACCTTCGAAGATAAAATTGTTTCTATTTTTCCACAACAACTAGCAAATCCAGGGAAATGATCTTCTAATCTCTATTGGGAAACCAAGATTCTTTTCCACCACTAAAAGGTAATAAATATTCTGAAAAACAGATTCAAGGTTGAAACCATACTCCGGAGAAGGGAAATTTGACATAGCCCAAACTTGTCTTGCCACCGTACAAGTAAAGAGGACATGATTAATAGATTCTCCTTCTAATCCACACACTTGACATCTAGAATCAACCTTCATGCCTCTTGCTAAAATTTGGTCTGCCACTGGTATTGCACTACTCAGAACCTTCCACAGAAAAGATTTGATCTTAGAAGGAGCTTTAAGAGACCGAACCTGGTTTTTGAGGCCATTGATAGATGGTTGAGCAGAGACTTCTCTTATTAGAGTTGCTTTGTTAATCTGAAGGGCCATCCAATACCCAAATTTAACAGAATAATTCCCACACTTATTATGTTCCCAAGTCCAGAAATCTGAGTGGTTCACTGCCGGTTTAATCTTTAGAATGAGATCCACATCCTCCTGGTAAAAGAGCTCATGCAGTTTATTGTGATCCCACGAATGAGTATACGGATTGAAAAGGTCACTTACCATCAGATCAATATTGATGGATCTGTTTTTCATCAAAGGAACTCTTGAATGTCTTACACCCATCCACGGATCAGTCCATACTTTGATAGACGTTCCATTACCAACACTTCTAATTAACCCTTGTTGCAGCAATTGTCTCCCATGAACAACACTCTTCGAAGCAAAAGACGGACGAAGACCAACTTCAGCATGAAGGAAGTCTTTCTGATCATAGTATCTGCTCTTCATCACCTTTGCAAATAGACAGTTGGGGAAATGAAGCAACCTCCATGCTTGTTTGGCCAGTAGTGACTAGTTGAAAGTTTCAATATCTCTAAAACCTAGCCCACCTTGTTCTTTGGCCAAACACATTCTGCCCCAGCTCACCCAATGGATCTTTCTTTTATGTTCTAGAGAGCTCCACCAAAAATTAGCCATAGCACTAGTCAAGGCTTCACAAGTAGACTTTGGAATCTTAAAACATGACATTGCATATACTGGCATGGCTAAAGCCACTGCTTTGAGCAGCACTTCCTTTCCACCTTGAGAAAGCAGTGTACCAAACCAACCAGAAAGTCTTCCTTTTAGTTTATCATTTATGTAATCCAACATTTCCACCTTTGACCCACTGAAACACTCTGGGAGACCCAAATAAGTACCTGCTCCACCTTCATTTACAATGCCCAGGATTCTCTTGATTCTTTCTCTAACATCTTGTTTCACCAAAGAGCCAAAGGTTAATGAAGATTTGTCCACATTGATTACCTGACCAGTGGCTTGACCATACACTTGTAGAATCTGTTTGAAGAACGAGCATTGAGACTCCTCAGCCCTACAAAGGAATAGACTGTTGTCTGCAAATAACAAGTGGTGGACAGGTGGACAAGAAGGAGAGAATTGTATGCCATTAATCAAGCCAAACTGCTCAGCCCTGTTCATCATATGTGTAAGACCTTCCGTGCAAAGAACAAAAAGGAATGGAGAGAGAGGATCACCTTGCCTTAAACCTCTTTCTGGGACAATGATTCCATGAGGCTGTCCATTTATCAACACAGTGTATGATACAGACCTTACACAGAACATAACCCATTTGATCCACTGAGCATGAAAGCCTAAAGCTAATAGAAGAGACTCCAGGAAATTCCACTCAACTCTGTCATAGGCCTTGGACATATCAGTTTTAATAGCCATAAACTCTTTGGAGATACTAGGGTGTATCCTTAAGCTGTGAACCATTTCATGAGCAATGATTATGTTATCTGAAATGATCCTTTCTGAGACAAAGGCTGACTGATTAGGAGACACAATCTCTGGTAGGAAAGGTTTAAGTCTAGATACCAGGATCTTGGACACCACCTTGTACATCACAGAACATAGACTAATAGGTCTCAAATCGGACATAAGAGAGGAGTTGGTTTTCTTTGGGATGAGGCAAAGCTGTGTGAAATTCCACTCTGTCGGAAATGATCCAGTAATGAAGAAACTTTGAATTTCTAAAGTGACCTGAGATCCTACCACATTCCAGTAATGTTGGAAGAACAAAGCAGTCATTCCATCAGCTCCAGGGGCACTAGATGGCTTAATAGAGAATATTGCAAATTTTACTTCCTCTTTTGTAACATCCATGACTAATCTCCTATTAATCCTGTTTGAGATTCTCTTATCAAAACCCTCAAACAAATCAGTAAAATTACTTGGATTAGTAGATGTGAATAACTCCTTGAAATAGTCAATAGCCACTTGGCCTTTGGACGCCTCTGACCTTTGTAAATTCTCATTCTTATCCAACAGTTTTTCCAATCCATTTCTTGATCTGGTGGCCTTGACTGATTCATGGAAAAACTTAGAATTTTTGTCGCCATCTTTTAACCACTTTTGACTGCATTTTTGGCTCCAGAACGCTTCCTCTTCTCTATAAGCAGTTACTAGATCTTTTTTCAGACAGAATATATGATCGAAAGATGGATAGTTGGAAGATTGTTCTCTCTCCAAATCCACTTGCAGAGCATTGATCTTATCCAAGGAGTTAAAATTGTTTAATTGTTTCCACCTGCTTAGAGTTTTTCTGCAAACCCTCAGTTTATCTGCAACCTTTGAAGGAGACTGATTAGAGGATAAAATCCAGGCCTGAGCAATTGCCTCTCGAACCTGAGGTTTATAGAGAAACCTTTTATCGAACCTAAAAGACCCTCTATAAGCTTCCTGAGAAGAGAACAAACTGACTAAGACTGGTCTATGGTCAGATCCCCTTTTGGCTAGGAAAGCTTGATTAGAGGCTGGAAAAAACTTAAACCATGCCGGGTTACCAAAACACCTATCAAGCTTGCACTGAATCCACAATTTATTCCTCATACCTCCCCAAGTGAAGCTGTTGCCCGAACTAGGCAATTCCGACATATCACAAGCATTGATCATGTTACCAAAATCTACAAAAGATCCATCACCTCTTCTGGTGCCTCCTGTCTTCTCAGAGTTATTCAGAATCTCATTGAAGTCCCCTACTAAACACCAAGCTTGATTCCTTAGAATACCAATTCTGGTGATTCTTTCCCATATCAAATGCCTTTGACCAGAGCCTGGGAATCCATAAACGCACGAAACACAGAAGCTAAAAGAACCAAACTGCACCTCCAAGTCTAAAAGGTTCTTGCTAGCAAACTTGAAGACAATATCTACACTTTTTTTCCAAAAAAGAGCAAGACCACCACTTCTACCTTGAGGATTAACCGTATATACATGGTCATAACCAAGCCATTCCTAAATATCTACAACTACATTTCTACAATTCATAGTCTCCATCAAGAAAAAATCTCAGGGAAATGTGTTTTACGCATCTCCTTGAGATGAGGAATCACCAGGTCTTGAGGCCCCCCCAAATCCTGGCAATTCCAGCTCATCTGGAATTTGGCAATCCCTCCTTTGGGATCACCTCTTTATTGGTGCTTTTGGCACACTTTGCTGTTCTTGCTTCTATCTCCTTTCCTTTTCTTTTCGGTATAGATCCAACACTCTCTCTTTTTTCAGCACCATCTCAGAACCATCAACCATTGGAGACTCTTCTTTCACTGATCTTTTACTTTTAGGAGGCCTTCTCCTTGGGGTGACTCTCTTCAATCCTGTCCCGGAAGAGCAGGCTTCGGGGAAACCTCCTCTAAAAACCGTTGAACAGGACATAAGGAGAGCACTACCATTGGAGACATTTTTAACCGCCAGTTCAGAATGAGACTTAGCTTCCATCCACTGCACAGGGCAGTTCATGTTAGCTTTGATCGCAGAGGCAAAAAGTTTAGACTCAACCACCATCCCACCATTACCTAGACTAGCTCCCTCCCTGCTTTCAAAGTTGAAAACCACACCTTTACCTTTATCAACATCCTTAGTTATTAATGGGATTGGTTCTAGTCTAAGCATCGATTTCTGTCCCATCGGATCATTTGCAAGGTCTGCAATAGATATTCTGATTCTCTTCTCCCTGATTTTTCTCTCTGCACCCTCAGCCACCATAAGGTAGTGTCTCATTTCTTGAAGAATTTCTGGAGCCATTCTCGCTATACCTATCACAGGGTTTATTCCAACTTGCTCTTTTGTTAGGACACCAAATAACGGATCTGATTCAGTAAGCACCAGCGGAAGCCTTGTTGTGTCAGCCGACTTAGGGACCTTATTCGCACTCCTCTGTTCCTTCAGTTTATCTTGATAAATCGGACACTTTTCTCTTTCATGAGTTAACCTCTGGCATTCAAAACACCTCTTTTGTATTCTCTCGAAGTCATACCAGATTGTCACAACTCCTCCACTCGGGAAATTAATAACTTTAGACCTTCGCAGAGGTTTTGACACATCAAAACTTACCCTTACTCTAACATAATCTATGCTCTGTGGTTTTGTCGGATCGAAGGCAACCTCAATGACACGCCCAATGAATTCACCCAAGGTTGTAATCGTAGCAAGAGTATAGTGGTTTACCGGATATTTCGTATCTGAACCCACACCGGCAAGAACTTCAGAAAGTCATCCGGTGGATTCTCAACCCATCTATCAATCACCATGGTCCAGTCGTTATACGTCCACACCGCTTTAGACAGAACTTCCTCCAGATCTTGTTCAAATTTGAAAACAAATTGGAAAGTATCCTTCGTTAAAGCCACGCCTCTAACCCTTTCGTAGATCTTCCATTTCCTGGGCATGTCGAGTATTAGCCCCTTCATCTTCTGACAATCCGGGTTTAGAATCCTTCCGATAATGCTCAAAGTGTTTGATTCACTTGAGCAAAACTGCGGAAGATTCGGCATATCGAACGGTTCTTCAGCTTCTTCCAGAGTCATCGTTGACATGACTCTATCTATCTCTTCACTCATCTAATTAATAGTCTCTGCACTTCACTTACTCGAACCAATTTAATTAATTCACACAATCTCTCCTTTCGTAAGTTCTTACAGATGAACAAACCCTAGAAAAGAAAGGGGATTAGTTCTAAAAAGGTCGAAAAATATCTTACTTGCTTAGAATCACACACAAAAGGGAACACGTTTCCAGACAATTCTCTCTCTTCACTTTAAAGACCAAAGACTCTAAACGAAGAAGAAGGTCCTAAGCCCAAACAAGGGTGTGCTTTGAATTTTAGATGTACTAAATTTTCATTTGGCTCACAGATAAATGTTTATTTGCCATGAAAATATTAAACTGAGTTTAACTAATTATAAAACCGGCTCGGGTTCACTTGACATCATTGGTAGACTTTATCAAAATTTGTAGTAAAAATATAATATAGCGTAAGCAACAATTTTTACATTTCTCTTTGCAATCTTAGATCGTTAGAAGTAACGTAAGGCATATATATGGATATGAATTATTTTGGTTTTTTAAATGAGAAAATAACAGTTATTTGGTCAATCATGAATAATTGGGTTCTGAGATCCCATAAATTAAATCAAAATTTATCGATAAGGTTCTAAGAGTATAAATTTATCTTAAAAACACTATTATATGGAATTTATATTTAAAATTTCAACTAGTTTTGGATAGTTCATTAATTATAATACATTATTATTTCTTTTAATTTGATATCACATACAGTATTCATTCAAGAGACCAATTTTAATTTTTTTTACTCTAATATTTGAAGATGCAATATTTCTTGTAACAGAAATTGCAAATGGAGATGGTCTTCATAATGATGTGGAAGCTGAAAACAAAACACAAAACAAAAAAAAGAAAACGTTAGAAGCTTATAGAAGCTAGAAGGGAAAAGAAAAAACTAGAAGAAAAGGAATTCAAGAGATGCTAACAAAAAAAGAAAATTGTTCTTATCTTAGGAATTGGAAATTGTAAAAGAGGCATTGAGTCTATGGTTATAAATAGATGTTGATACTTTCTTTAGAAAATCAGAGATTAAGAGTTTGAGTTTTCTAAAGGGAAAAATAGTTTTTGGTTTTTCTTGTAAGAGAATCAATTGAGAGATTAGATTGTCTTTTAGAGAGATACTTGTAAGTTCTCTATCTTGGTTTCTTGTAAGTTACCATTAAAGATAAATCTAATTGAGGAATTTGTTTGAGAAATCTCTGTGTTAGTATCTATCTCTATAGTTCTTGCGTTTTCATTTGGTATCAGAGAGGTCACCTGCACTTATTTTCAGGTGAGATCCTGCGGCACGATGGAGAACTCTAGAGAAGTTGTGGTTGTGAAACAAACTGTGCTGAACAAGGCAACATATGGATGGTGGAAATCAAAGATGACAGCAACGATCAAAAGCATTGATGAAGATGCATGGACTGCTGTTGAAGAAGGATGGGCACCACCAACCAAAGCAGACAAAGAAGGCAACGTAATTCTGAAACCTAAGAGTGAATGGACAGTATCAGATAAGTTACAGCAAAGTGGAATTCAAAGGCCTTACGTGAAATTTTCAAATCTGTGGAGGTCAAACAATTTGAGTTGATTCAAAGCTGTAAATCTGCTAAAGCTGCATGGGAAATTCTACAAAGTGTGTTTGAAAGGACTGAGACTGTTAAAAGGAGTCGACTTGATCTGCTTGCCTCAAAATTCGAGAATCTTAGAATGGAAGAACATGAATCGGTTGAAGAATTCAGTGCTAAGTTGTGTGCAATTGCGAATGAAGCTGAAGTGCTTGGAAAGAAATACAAAGATAGCAAGCTTGTCAAAAAACTCTTGAGATGTCTTCCATCTAAGTTTGCTGCTCAGAAGACATCTATGAGGGTCTCTCTAAACACAGACACTCTTAAGTTTGAAGATTCTGTAGGAATGATTGAAGCATATGAGATGGAATTGGCTGCTGAAGAACCCAATAAAGCTAAAGGAATCGCACTGACTGTCACAGAAGAAAAGAAAACAGAGGACCTGGAAGAAACAGTAGTAATGTTGGTTAAGAAATTTACACGAGGGTTCAGGAAAGAGTAAGGAAATAAACGATTCGGATCAAATTCTAAACCATCAGAAACTGAGAAAAGCAACAGGAAATCTGATTTTCAGTGCTTCGAATGCAAAGGGCATGGACATCTAAAATCCGAGTGTCCAACTGCTAAAAAAAGGGAGATCAAGTGCTTTAAATGCAAAGGATTCGGTCACACTCAGATAGAATGTGTGAATGACCAGAAGGCAAGGGGAGACCGTTCGTTCATTGGAGTTGATGGAAGTGACTCTGAGGAAGACGATAGTGAGGAAGATTTGAGTAACTTTGTTGCATTCATTGGAGAAAGTGATGGGATTGAAGATGAAGTTGAAATTTCTAACACTAAGAAAGAAACAGAGAGTATAACCAAGGATCAAGAAGAGGAGTATGACTCGACAGATGATGAAGGTGAAATTGAGATGAAACCTGAATACAAGGAAATTTGCAATACTCTAATAAAAATAACGAAGGAGAATGTCATTCTAATCAGGGAGAAAACTAATATCAAAGCAATGGTGGATAAACTAGAAGCTGAGCTAATCAAGGAAAGAAAAAACTCACAACAAGTGCAGATGGATCTCGATGAGAAACTTAAGCAAATCAGGATGCTTAATTCAGGAACAAAAGAGCTTGACAAGATTTTGACAGTAGGAAGAACTGAAAAAACTTCCAGAGGCTTGGGATATCAAAGAACAACTCTACATGACAAAACTATGTTTGTTAGTGGAGGAAAACATGAAGATGAGAAATACTCTTTTGAAAAGAAAAGTCATCAGACTCTAGTTCAGGAACAACACTCAGTTCAAACTCAACAACAATCAAGAAGATCAGGCTGTTACTATTGTGGGAAGTATGGACACATTAAAGCCCATTGTTACAGGTTTCAAGAAAGATTAGATAAACTATGGAGGCAGAGAAATTTTACCTGGAATGGATGGGGAAATCAGTTATGGGTGAAGTCAAGAGATCTGTATGGTAGGTCTTATCCTCGGAGACAGGAGAGTGAGTTTCGATGCAATGCTGCAATCATGTCTGACAAAATCTGCATCAACTTGGAAGATATTTTAGAAGAAGAAGAAGAGTAAGTCTGGGATTTGATTCCAGAATCAGGCTCTGAAGATGAGGAAGAATTAGAGATTGATACCTCTACCGCTTTGATGGGTGTGGAAGCAGAAGAAGCCTTTGAATGGTACTTTGATAGTGGATGTTCGAGACATATGACAGGAAGAAAAGACTGTTTATCCAAGTTTAAGGAGATTAACAAAGGCAAAGTTACATTTGGTGATGGTGTTAAAGGAGGTATTAAAGGGAAAGGTGTGATAGAAGGAGTTGACCAACCTTAATTAACAAACGTGTACTTTGTTGACGGATTAAAAGCAAATTTGATCAGCGTAGGTCAATTGTGTGATCAAGGGCTCAAAGTATTGTTCACAAGATCTGAGTGTTCTGCTTTAGATAGCAATGGGAGTGCTGTCTTAAGGGGAATGAGGGCTGGTAACAATTGCTACATGTGGCGATCCTCTGAAAAATGTCTTAATGCAAGAGATGACCTGCAATTATGGCATCAAAAGTTAGGACATATGAATGTGAGAAACTTGACAACTCTTGTTAAGCATGAAGTAATCAGAGGAGTTCCTAAACTGAAGGACGATGGGAAGCTAGTCTGTGGTGCATGCAATATGGGTAAACAAGTAAAAGTCCAGCACAAGAAGGTTCAAGATGTGCAATCTAAATCTGTTCTAGATCATATGGGGCCAATGCAAGTAGAAAGCATAGCTGGGAAAAAGTATGTATTTGTTCTTGTGGATGATTTTTCACGTTTTACTTGGGTTAGATTCATTAGAGAAAAATCTGAGACAGTGGAAAGCTTCAAGATCTAGGCACTTCAGTTGATGAATGAGAGAGGTAGAAGCATTAAGCAGATTCGTAGTGATCATGGAGGAGAGTTTCAGAATGATACTATCGACCCAATAGCTAAAGCTCATATCATGTTATATGGCTTCTTGGTTTCACGATCAAGAAAGAGAAGAAGATCTATTTACAAAGGTCGGCCACAACAGTATTTTTTTAACTCATTTATGCTTCCAAGCAGGGGGAGAAAGTTTCAGGGGGAGTGCACATAGATGTTTCAGGGGGAGTGTAGAGTGCAGTTGTTCATTTTTCCCCGGGAGTGCAAAGTCAATCTTATGCAGGATGCTTGGAAGAATCAAACTGAGTTAAAAAGGGGAGATTGAAGATGCAATATTTCTTGTAACAGAAATTGCAAATGGAGATGGTCTTCATGATGATGTGGAAGCTGAAAACAAAACACAAAGCAAAAAAAAGGAAAATGTTAGAAGCTTATAGAAGGTAGAATAAAAAGGAAAAACTAGAAGAAAAGGAATTCAAGAGATGCTAACAAAAAAAGAGAATTGTTCTTATCTTAGGAATTGGAAATTGTAAAAGAGGCATTGAGTCTATGGTTATAAATAGATGTCGATACTCTCTTTAGAAAATCAGAGATTAAGAGTTTGAGTTTTTTAAAGGGAAAAATGGTTTTTGGTTTTTCTTGTAGGAGAATCAATTGAAAGATTAGATTGTCTTTTAGAGAGATACTTGTAAGTTCTCTATCTTGGTTTCTTGTAAGTTACCATTAAAAATAAATATAATTGAGGAATTTGTTTGAGAAATCTCTGTGTTAGTATCTATCTCTATAGTTCTTGCGTTTTCAATATTTTCTATAATATATATTAAATTTTTGATTTCTTAATACACAATTTTAATATTAAAATATATTATGTATACGTTTAAGTCAAAATAAAGCATTAATGACTGTATGCAATTAAATCAAATTGTATATATCTTTTAGAGAGAGAGTGAATATTTTCGGTACATTGGAAATCGCTTTTTCGGCAAGACCGGTTTTTGGTTTTCCGTTTTAATTGGATGAATAATTCCGACTAAGTTCGGATTTTTTTGTATCGGCTAAGTCCCGTGCTATCTCTCGCTTCTTGCGAGATCCAATCTCTTTTTCTCTTGTTTCTTTACGTTGATTTCTCCATTCTTCTTCTAAGTTTTTTCGATTTTCTCCAATTTGTTCGAGGAGTAATATCTTTGTCATTCTCCTTTTGCTCAAGACGCAGGAGCAAAGATGGATCACAGACTACATCATTATATTGGGTGTGGTCGGTGACGGAGCTTCCGCGGAATTGGTGATTCTCGGAGAGTTTTTGAAGCGTTTTAAAGTTCAGTTCCAGTAGATCTCGACGATTCTTAGATCGGATTTGAGATCGGCAGAAGGAGGAGGATTTCATCACCCCACGGCGGATTGGCGGGGGCTAATCGGAGTTCGGTGGTGTCTAACGGTGATGCTTCACGTCTTAACACGTGGCTGTGAGAAGACCACGATACCTCCACGTGTCCAATGCTAAGCCTTAAGTTGCTTGTCGTTCTTATCTTCAATTTTGATTAAATTAAGTTTTAGTATTGGGCCGGTAGTTATGGCTGTAAATCTTTTTTTGGACTTCACTCTTCTGTAATTGCCCATTGGGCTTAATTAATGAAATCGTGTTGTCGACAAAAAAAAAAAATGATTGGATGGAATTTTTTAGTCTGTTTTAGTTATGATGCACCTAAATCAAATTGTATATATCTTTTAAAAAGAATAATTATAGCATGTAAACAAACTCCCACTTTGGAAACATAATCAATAATGAAACTTGTTGACCAATTGGACGAGAAAATTATTTATTATGGTCAACACAACATAATATGGAAACTGTTATAAAAGAATTATTATTTATCGTGAAAGATAAATATAAAGACGAAAAATATTATACTCGGTGAATAACGGGATATCGAAAAAATGAGAAGAAGATTATCTTCTAAAAGAGAGAGATTGTTTTAGAGAGAATGAAGAGAATGATTTTCTTCTTTGATTGAATTTTTTGTAGTATATTACATGAACAATTCTTGTTCCTTTTATAGACAAATTAGTGTAGTGGATGGGGTTGGTGAATGGTCTCCACACAAAGCTTAGTGGAGGTATTTGGTGAAAATATATTTTTACAACACTCCCCCTTGGAGACCAGTGTCACTAGCACCTTTGTTTAACGTCTTTGTTGCCTCGTTAAAAACCTTTCCAGGAAAACCCAGTGGGAAAAACCGTAGTAAGGTAAAAAGAGTACAACCACGCAAGCTCCCCCTCGAATGATCAGGTGTCATCTTGTAAGTTTCGTTGATGACGCATTCCAATGTTATGGACATGTTTCCTGAACATTGTGGTAGGTAGTGACTTTGTGAAGAGATCAGCGGCATTGTCACATGATCTGATATATTTGACTTCAATGACTTTAGTATTCTCAAGTTCCTGGGTGTATGAGAAATACTTCGGAGGGATATGTTTGGTTCTATCACTTTTGATATATCCTTCCTTCGTCTGAGCGACACATGTAGCATTGTCTTCATATAAGATAGTTGGCTCTGTGTTTACTTTGATCCCGCTGCTCGATCGGATGTGTTGGCTTATTGATCTCAGCCATACACATTCTCTACTTGCTTCATGGAGCGCAATTATTTCAGCATGGTTTGAAGAAGTTGCCACAAGCGTCTGCTTCTGAGAACGCCAAGAAATAGCAGTACCTCCGATCGTAAAAACGTATCCAGTTTGTGATCGGGCTTTATGTGGATCAGACAAATATCCTGCATCTGCAAAGCCAATCATTTGATCGTTTGAATTTTTAGGATAAAACAAACCTAAATCAGTAGTCCCTTGAAGGTAGCGGAAGATATGTTTAATCCCATTCCAATGCCTTCGCGTAGGGGATGAACTGAATATGGCCAACAAATTAACGGCAAATGATATATCAGGCCTAGTACAATTTGTAAGATACATAAGTGCTCCAATGGCACTCATGTATGGTACTTCAGGACCAAGTATTTCTTCATTTTCCTCATGTGGTCGAAATGGATCATTCTCAATTATGAGTGATCTAACAATCATAGGAGTACGTAGAGGATTTGCCTTATCCATGTTGAATCGTTTTAGTACTCTTTTGGTATATGTGGATTGGTGCACAAATATACCCTTTTGAGAATGCTCAATTTGTAGGCGAAGACAATACTTTGTCTATCCGAGATCTTTCATCTCAAATTCTCCTTTTAAATAATTTGCGGCTTTTTGTATCTCCCCTTGAGTTCCTATTATGTTAAGATCATCAACATACACCGCGATAATCACAAATCCGGATGTTGTTTTCTTGGTAAAAACACATGGGCATATAGGATCATTTACATATCCTTCTTTTGTTAAATGCTCACTAAGACGATTGTACCACATACGTCCAGATTGCTTTAACCCATATAATGATCTTTGCAATTTTATTGCACATAACTCTTTAGGTTTGGAATTTAATGCCTCGGGCATTTTAAACCCATCTGGAACTCTCATATAGATATCAGTATCTAATGATCCATATAAATATGCTGTAACGACATCCATGAGACGCATCTCTAGATTTTCGTTAGCCGCTAGACTCATTAAGAATCTAAACGTGATTGCATCCATCACAGGGGAATATGTTTCCTCATAATCAATCCCGGGTCTTTGAGAAAATCCTTGAGCCACAAGGCGAGCTTTATATCTCATAATCTCGTTTTTCTCATTTCGTTTTCGAGTGAAGACCCGTTTGTATCCAACCGGTTTCACATCTTTGGGTGTGAATGTAATAGGTCCGAATACATTTCGTTTATCAAGCGAATCAAGTTCGACTTGTATTGCATCTTTCCATTTCATCCAGTCATGTCTGTTTTGACATTCATATACAGACTTTGGTTCTGGATCTTCGTTTTCCTCATTTATTTCTTTTGACACAAGATATGAGAAAACGTCATCAACTACATTCATTTCATTGCGATTCCATATCTTTCCATTATGAATGTAGTTTATAGAAATCTCATGATTTCCTTCTTGATGCTCTGAATCGTCGTTAGACTTATGATTCGTTTCTTCCAAAATACTTTCACTGATTTTGGGATCATTATGCTTTTCAGCTTCCTTTCGTTTTCTAGGATTTTTATCCTTCGAACCGACAGGTCTACCACGCTTCAAGCGTGTTCTAGACTCACGTGTATTATCTGCTCTTTCACGCTCATTTGGTATCTCAATACGAGCAGGAGCATTTACAGCCGGTATATGTGATTTAATTACCGTTTTGGTATCTGCAAATGCATCAGGTAGCTGGTTTGCAATACTCTGCAAATGCATAATTCGCCGAACTTCTAGTTCTGACTGTTTGGTAGGAGGATCAAGGTGTAATAGAGACGTTACACGCCATTCTATATCCTTTCCTACTTGTTTATTTTCTCCCCTAGAACCGGGAATACTTTCTCATCGAAATGACAATCGGCAAATCGTACCGTAAAGACGTCACCAGTCTGTGGTTCTAGGTATCGTATGATTGATGGAGAATCACAACCAACGTATATCCCCAATCTTCTTTGTGGTCCCATCTTTGTACGTTGTGGTGGTGCTATAGGCACATATACCGCACAACCAAAAATTCTTAGATGGGATATATTCGGTTCTCGACCGAAAGCTAACTGTAATGGGGAATATTTATGATATGCACTTGGTCTTATCCGAATGAGTGCTTCTGCATGTAATATTGCATGTCCCCATACAGATGTTGGAAGTTTTGATCTCATGATCAATGGTCTTACAATTAATTGCAGACGTTTAATTAATGATTCAGCCAAACCATTTTGTGTATGAACATGAGCTACCGGATGTTCAACATCAATTCCCGTTACCATACAATAATCATTGAAGGCTTGGGATGTGAATTCACCAGCGTTGTCTAATCTAACTCTCTTAATCGGATAATCAGAGAACTGAGCTCTTAGTTTTATTATCTGAGTTAGAAATCTCGCAAATAACATATTTCGAGATGATAATAGACAAACGTGTGATCATCTACTAGATGCGTCAATTAATACCATAAAATAGTGGAATGGTCCACATGATGGATGTATTGGTCCACAAATATCGCCTTGAATTCGTTCAAGGAACTTTGGTGATTCTTTATCAATTTTGGTTGGCGATGGCCTTATGATCATTTTTCCAAGAGAACATGCAGCACATGTCATTTTATTCACTTGATATATCTCTTGGATTTTCAGTGAATGACCATGTGAGTTCTCAATGATATTTCGCATCATTGTGGTGCCTGGGTGACCAAGGCGATCATGCCATAGTGTGAAATCTTCTGGATTTCTTTTAATCACTAGATGCGATTTGATTGCACTTATATGAGTATAATGCAATCCTGAAGGAAGTTTTGGAAATTTTTCCAGTATAAGCCTTTTTCCGGATTTATCGGAAGTTATATACATATACTTTTTTCCATCCTCAGTTGCAGACTGAGTGTCATATCCTTGAAGGTATATGTCTTTGAAACTCAACAAATTCCTTTTAGAATTCGGAGAATATAAGGCATTATTTATGGAAAACTTGGTTCCATTAGGCAACATGAAGTTGGCTTTACCACTTCCTTTAACCAGGTCTGTAGGACCTGATATTGTATTGACAATAATGTTTGTCTGCCTTAAATTAGAGAAATATCTCTTGTCCTTCAGAATAGTGTGCGTTGTTCCACTATCTGGTATACAAATTTCTCGAAACATTTCCTTGGATATTGTTTCATCCATTTCTGTAATCAACAAAATATAAGATAATAGAAGGTAAATTTTATTTATTAGAAAGATAATTATATATTATGGAAAAATTACAATGTTCGATGAAAAACAGAAATACTTAGTTTTTATTTATGGCATAACTGGAGACTTATTCATGAGTCTCATTACAAGCATTTTTCAGTTATCCGCTAGAGCGGTCTCATCGAAGTCATTCGCAAAGTCGGGAGAATCGAGGTACGATGTACCCTCAAAGTGTTCCGTGAGGTTCACTTCTTTCCCTTTTCCTTTGATAGACTCTTGGTATAGCTTGCAGAGATGCTCGGGAGTTCGACACACATTGGACCAATGTCCTTTGGATCCGCATCTATAACAGATGATATCATGCTTATGTGCGGTAGTCTCTTTTCCTTTTGGGTTTTGTTCAGGACGCACCCATTTAAAAGATTTTCTCCCTCGTGGACTGAAATTTCTCCCACGTCCGCGATTGAATCCGCGGCCACGACCCCGATAGGTTTGACTTCCCCTCTCTGGATTTTTCATATCCAGAAATGGCATTCACTTCTGGGAATGCTTTGGCTCCCGTAGGCCGAGAGTTGTGATTTTTTATGAGAAGATCATTATTTTTCTCTGCGATTACGAGTGTTACAATTAATTCAGAGAACCTCGTGTATCCGCAATTTCTATACATTGCTTGCAGGACACTGTGTTCTCTGTGGAATGTGAGGTATGTCTTCTCGATCATTTCTACTTCGGAGACAGGTTTACCACAAAATTTTAATTGTGATACAATCCTCAACATTGCGGAGTTATAATCCTCCACTTTCTTAAAATCCTGAAATCTCAGGTTTTTCCACTCTTCCATCGCATGGGGAAGATTTATTTGTTTTTGGTTATCAAACCTTTCTTTAAGAGCTTTCCAAAGCTCTGCGGGGTTTTTTATGTGCGCATAGTCATGCGTCACATTTTCATCCAAATGTTTCCACAGAAATATTATTACCTTTGCCTTAGCTTGGGCGGATGAATTATTTTCCTCTTGGATGGTTTCGGACAAAGTTGCCGATTCCAAATAGAGTTCAACGTCCGTTGTCCACACTATATAAATAGCTCCAGTAATTTTGAGAGCTGGGAACTTAAGCTTCTCAACATTGGCCATTTGATTTCTAAAAACAAAATCGTAAAAATATTATTAGAAACATAATATGATTTTATTTTAGAATGAACCATTTACATTAATAATGACAGCAATTACAGAAAGTATTATTGCATAAAATAGTAAACAAATATTTATGATAAATTCTTCGCGAGTAAATTCTTCAACGAAGAGACCATAAATACAACTAAAAATTACACCAATAATAAAAATTAAAAACCATCGAAACATTTTTCTTACAAAATGAAAACTAGAATGATTTTTGTAAAAATGTTTGGGAGGAGATAAAATGTTTTGAGTGATTTGAAAATGTGAAATATGAGTGTATTTATAGATTGAAAATTACTATTCATAGCCGTTGGAAAAGTTTTAAAATTTGAAAAAAATTCTTTGTGACCGTTGTGAATAACGGTATAAAAAGAAAAATTAATCCGAAAATATTCAATAATCAATCAGATAAAATTTACGAAATCAGATAAAATATTTATATACAGGTGATTAAACATCCCTGTATAATAACCATAATATAAACAAATATTTAACGGTAATATTATGGTGACGGAGTCATCCACATAGAAATAGTAAATAAATCATTAAAACAGTAAATGAATTATTAGGCGGCAAGCCGACCATTAACAGAAATAAATAATTGAAGCAGTAAATAAATTATTAGGCGGCAAGCCGACCATTAACAAAAATAAATAAATAATTATGGTGCATGGAGCAACCATTGTAAAATCAATTAATACGGAGGCAACAATCCGTCCACCGAAATAAAAGAAGAATAACGGTGCGTTAAGCAACCACTGTAAAATAGTATATCATTATAGAGGCGGTAATCCGCGCACTATAGGATATTATACGTATACATATAAAAATTGAAATTATAGAGTGATCGTGCTGATAACGTGTTATAAAAGAATTATTATTTATCGTGAAAGATAAATATAAAGACGAAAAATATTATACCCGGTGAATAACGGGATACCGAAAAAATGAGAAGAAGATTATCTTCTAAAAGAGAGAGATTGTTTTAGAGAGAATGAAGAGAATGATTTTCTTCTTTGATTGAATTTTTTGTAGTGTATTACATGAACAATTCTTATTCCTTTTATAGACAAATTAGTGTAGTGGATGGGGTTGGTGAATGGTCTCCACACAAAGCTTAGTGGAGGTATTTGGTGAAAATATATTTTTACAACAGAAACTTATTTAAAAGTTTATATGTAATATGTACCCCAAAGACACATATATATATATATATATATATATATATATATGTGTGTGTCTGCGTGTTTGTATGTATTGTATAAAACGCATATAGAGAAGGCCAATACAATCAAATCTTAGTAAGTTACATGATGGTCTCAATTCAAAAAAAAAAAAAAAAAAGTTACATGATGGCAACCAAAAAAAATGTCATCTCTTCTATTACCTTCAGTGATGGTATTTGTTCTCATTTTTGAGCCCCTGATTTCAGGTATCATATTTATTTGCTGTAGGGAGGGTTGATCTAGATAATGGCATGGTTCAGGTTGTGGTGGAGGGTTTCAAACCGCTGTGTTTCGAAACAACCGTCGAATTTCACAGTGGTGAAGAAACATTGATATCTTTAAGGTATGAGCGGCTCTTTCATGATGTCTCGGAATGTTTAAAACTAGGAGACACTGATGAACGAAAGGATAGCTCCTCACAAAGAGATCCTGGACAAGACCGGAAGATGGTTAGCTACAAAGGAGCTGTTCTAAGCAAGTCACAAGATACTGCAGTGGATTCTAATCAGAATCAACTTGAGAGAAACAAGGGGAAGAGACCAGTTAATGAAGTTCAGGAGGGCTCTGAATGTCTTAGGAATGGTAATGATTTCCGGTCCTCAAAGTTTAAACACGGACAGAGGTTTGGTGGGGACAATTCTCGGAATGGTAGATGTTAGCAATCTCAAAACAAGAGAGATTGAAGCTCAAATGAGCTTATTGATATGAAAAACGAAAATGATAAAGAAGATAGCTCATAGAGCTTTATTCAAAGACAAGAACAAAAGGGAAAGGGAAGAGATTTAGATTGTCACCAAGAACACAAAGCTTTTAGATTGACTTCATACAAGAAGAAGAAGAGGCTGCACTTTCGGCAGCCTTGGTTACCCTAAGACAATGTCATTACACACATACTTATATGAAATCTATCTTGCTAAAACCTAGAATACATGGGCTTTGTGGACTTTAGTCATATGGGCTTAATAGTAGAGGTGCAGGCATGGTGCTCAGAAGGATTATCGGAAACGTTTTGCTGTTTCTTCTGGAGGTTTGATTGGCTTGAACCAGTCGGAGGTTAGTCATCTCTCTGATCATGAGCAAAATATGCTCTCGGCGTATTTGGGAAATGAAGAGGAACGAAAGGTTCCCGAGATCAGGGAGGACGCGACGGTGGTGGAGCAAACAAGCTCTGATCGGAGAGTTAATGCTTCCGGGAAAAAGGTGCGTAAAGCTCTCACTTTCCTAACGGAAGCAGAGATGACGGAATCTGAAACTGGTTTGCTTGATGGGGACCATGGGTTTTTAGCTTCATCAGAAGTTGCAGAGGATGGGTCTACACTGTTGTCTGAGAACACGGAGGTTGCGGTTTTGTCAACGGAAGAAGGTAGTATTTCTGTTATTGATGTCGTTATGGTGGATCAAAAGGCTCCACATGATGCAGATATTTTGATGGATGGAGAGGAGAATGAAGGGACCAATTTGTTAAGTGAAGTGCTTCAGGCAGGAGATACGAGCAAGACTGTACAAACTGGGCAAGAGAATAACAAAGATGTGGTTCTAAGGGACGTGAAAGAAGATGAGATTAAGATGGATGATATTGTAGGTGAAACAGGTCTGGGATTGGTGGAGGAGGATGACTCCTCTGGTGGCACAGAGGTGAGCTCTATTTTGGCTCCAACAGGCCATATGTTACGGAAAAAAAGTGGTAAAAGTGCTGTGATGTTGAAGGGGGTGAGCTCGAAGAAAATGAATGCGCAGGTTTTGGTGTCCCCTAGGAAGTAGACGGGTACGAAGTCAACTGTCCAGATAGGGGAGGGTCTGTACAAGGGCAAAGGGAAGCCCGGGGTGGGTAAACAGATTCCGAAATCATCGGCAGTTTAATGCAGATTTTAAGTTAGAATTGCCAAGGTTTAAGCAATCGCCTAACCATTAGTTATTTACGTGATCTTTGGAATAAGTACAAGCCCGAGTTTTTATTTCTTTTGGAAAGAAAACAAGAGTTTGTTGTTTTGCAAAATTTTCAGTTTCATCTTGGTTATAATAAATTGTACATGATAGAGCCGTGCGGTGCAAGTGGTGGACTTGCGTTATTTTATAATAATGAGTTCAATGTTTCAATTTTATTTGCAAACAATATAATTATTGATGTTGAGGCGATTATCAATGGAAATAGAGTCTTTCTATCATTTGTCTATGGAGACCCGGTTCCTAAATATAGAGAGTATGTATGGGAAAGACTAACTCAGATTGCCGTTAATAGATTTGAACTTTGGATGATAATCGGTGATCTAAATGAATGTGAGAGTCAAAATCAACACAATTTGATTTGTCACGAAACTTTTAAGGGAACTGAAACTTCTGCGTATAAACCACAAAACGAAGATCCAAATATGGTTTTTATTGAGTTGTTTCGAAAGCTTTTGCGTACAAGAATTTGAGAGCAAAAAGTCCAGGGTTTTGCTAAGTAAATTGCGGATCCCTCTTTTAGAGGATGTACATGAGTATATATACTAGTTTGAGTCGACCAGGCCAATTCCAAAGCGATAAAGAAGATTTCCTAATTTTTCGGGATTTCCCTTTAGCTAAGTCGGCTTGATTTCATGGGCCTTTGAATCGACATCGGCCGAAGATGGGCTTGCTGACTTCGTATAGAAATGACTTCGGCCAAACTGTCCTCGTATAGAAATGACTTCGGCCGCGGCTTTGTATAGAAATGACTTCGGCCAAACTGTCCTCGTATAAAAATGACTTCGGCCCAGATGGATTCGGCCAGGATTGGCTGCGGCCAGGATTGGTTTCGGCCAAACTGTCTTCGTATAGAGATGACTTCGGCCGCGGCTTCGTTTAGAAATGACTTCGGCCGTGACTTCGTATATAAATGACTTCGTATGGAAACAACTTCGGCCGGTTGACTTCGGCCAAGCTTGGCTTCGGCCAGACTTGGCTTCGGCCTGGCTTGCCCAAGTGGTCTTGCCAAAGCCTTCTGCCCGTTGCCGAAGTGGAGCTTGTTGGCTGAAGTGGAGCTTGCTGGCCGGAGTGGCCTTTGGCCGAAGTGGAGCTTGTTGGCCGAAGTGGCCTTTGGCCGCAGTGGAGCTTGTTGGCCAAAGTGGAGCTTGTTGGCTGAAGTGGCATTTGGCCGAAGTGGAACTTGTTGGCCGAAGTGGAGCTTGTTGGCCGAAGTGGCCTTTGGCCGAAGTGGAGCTTGCCGAAGTCTCCTCTCTCGCCGAAGTGGAGCTCGTCGTGCCGAAGTTCTTTCTATTTTGCCGAAGACACTTTTTGCTGAAGAGCCTTGGCTTCGGCTAGGATTGTCTTTGGCCGGGATTGGCTTCGTATTGGAATGAATTAGGCCACGACTTCAGCCTTGTCCGATTCTTCGTATTTCCATACTTAGCCATTTTTCCATTGATCACAGTTGAGTGGATTTTGACCCCAACAGTTATCCCCCCAGCTCGGTAGTCTCAGTTATGATAGTGCCGAGGTAAAGGAAGTCTAAGCTGGGATCAATGTGCCGTACCAATCGGTACGAGTTGAACCATTGTGATGCCGAGTCCGTTGTTCTTGATACTCTGCCAGGTTATCTATCTTCAGATTGATAATCCCGTTTCCAGTAGAAATTTCTTCATGCAACTGTGTCTTGGCACGATTCCAAGACATGATGACATCACCTTTTGCTTTAAAGGACTATATATATCTTCACTCCTCCTCATTTCCTCCTCACTTTTTTACGTCTCAAAAATCTCAGAAAACAAGGTAACTCCCTTTCTTTCCTTCTCGCTCCTGCATTCAAAGATTTTTTTTTTTTGTTGATTGGATGCCGAGCTCTCTCTCTTTGTTGAACCGGCTTTGGGTTTGCCTAAATAACCTTGCCGATGGTGGGTTTGCCTAAGTGATTTCGTCCTTAGCCGAAGACTCCTTCTCTGCCGAAATCGTCCCTTGCCGAAGTGCCGAAGTGGACCTCTCACCTTTGCCGAAGTGGCTCCTTGGCCGAAGTGCTTCGTCTTCATCGAAGTGATCCTTCCCGCCGAAGTGCTTTATCTTCGTCGAAGTCTCCTCTTGCCGAAGACCCTTTTTCGCCGAAGTGGAGCTTGGCCGAACCCCTTTTTCGCCAAAGTCTCCTTTGCCGAAGTGGCAAAGTGGGACTATTGCCGAAGTGTTGCTCTTGCCGAAGTCTCAGCTTGCCGAAGTCTCCTTTTGCCGAAGTGATCTCCCTGTTGTTGCCAAAGTGATTTTCTTTGATGGACGAAATGGAGAATCCTTTCAACGTGAAAATCGAAATGGAGAATTGGAGTTCCGATGAGCCTCCAAAGCGATGTTTTATCTCCGAAGAAATTGAGCTTATCCTTCCGTCACCATTAGATCGAGCCGATGAGCCTCCAAAGGGATGTTTTACCTTGTACGAGAGCTGCTTCTACATGTGCTTTCTCTGGTTTCCAATACCAAGGGTCATCCTTGAGTATCTATGGAAGCATAGGTTGACTTTGGCACAAATAGCTCCCCGGGGTATTCGGCACTTGGTTGGAATTGTGGTTCGTAGTTTCGAGTGTGGCGAGGAGGTTACCATGGACCACTTGTTGAACTTACTATCCTTTCGGGCTTTCGTTCCAAGGACTCGCTTCTTTACTCTATCTCGAACAAGGTCCACCGCAAGATTATCAGAGGATTTCCAAGTAAAGATAGATATTGGGAGGACTATTTCTTCTTCGTGCCCATTTCCAAAGCTTCGGTTGGTGCCGATTGGGTTAAGAAGATTAGGACCAGATGGAGAGAAATCGGTAGCCGATCTGTAGCTTTATGAATTTTTCCGCTTTGTTGAATATATCGTGATCTTCTGCTTTGTTTGTTGGTTTTGCAGTTCCTAAACCGATCCCAACGTGTCCTCTAGACGTAATTACACTTTGCGAGACTCTAGCTTCCGGCGAGTGTGATTGGCAAAGAGATTTTACTCTTCAAAGAGTAGAGAGAGCACGAGCTCGGCACTTTGGTTATTATTCTTCAAGCTCAACTTCTTCGTCTTCTCCTAGCAGTACGAGGAGAGCCATGGGAAAGCGATCATCGGTTCGTGAGAGGATGGAAGCCGAAGCCCCAGCCACGATGGAGCAGGTAGAGAATGGCTGATCTGAAGTTTCCGCCGAGCACCTAAGTGCTGCCCTTGCTTTTCCCTCGGGCGACTCGTTCGTAGAGCCGTCCATGTTAGCTCCATCCGTTCCCAATGCGAGAGAGATTGTTTGGTTCTTGGGTGACTAGATCCGTCTCTGGTTCAGCGGAGAAATGGCAAGGCTGTGGCCACGAGTGAGGACGCCAAACAGGTGAAGCCAGCTTGGAGGCGTGCCACAACGAAGGCTGACAAAGGGAAAGGTCTTCATAAGGATTATGCTCCTAGACGCAAAAGGTGTAATGCTCCAATTCGTGATGCCGCCGAGCATGAACCGCCTTCGGAGCCCGTATCTCTGCCGTTTGCTTCTGAAATGGTTTGTGATGACGTGTCAGCATCGGCTACTCTTTTCTCCAAGATTCTTTCTAAGGGGATTGCTTCCCTCCTCCCGATACTCTGTCTCGGAGCAAACCATATGCAGACATGTCTCTTCGTCGTACTAAGGTACTTTATGTCAACTTTTATTTTCTTCTACTTCGTTGAAAACGTGATATCTAACCTTTTCTTTTCGCTCAGTTTCTGGCTTCCATTAACAAAATGGCATTTGGCTACGAGGTGGATGCCCGAAAGAATGCGAAGAGAGTCGAGCGTGCATGGATTGCGGCCGAAGAGCTTTGAACCAAGCTTGACGAAGCTGAGCGCGAGCGTGATGCTATGACGGAGAGAGCATCGAAACAGAAAGAACACTTGGAGGCTGATGTGGAACTTCACAAGGAGAGGCGCGGCCGAGCCGACAACAGGATTCTTTACCTAGAGTCTTCTCGGATTAGGCAGGAGGCTCAGGTCGCCGAGCTTCAACGGATGCTTAGCTCGGAGAAGGCTTTGACCGACAAGAAGGTGGAACGAGCTGAGAAGGTGGCGATGAGCAAAATGGCTAAGAAATTTCAAGCCAAAATTGATCGAGCCAAGGAGAATGTTAAGAGCTTGGGCGGGTCGTCGAAAAATAACGTGGTCGACCTTGCCCAAGTCGATGGTAACCTTGAATTCCTTGCACTGCTTCGTGGTGACGAACCACCTTCGTTGGATGCCAAAATCGAGAAGCTCCAGGGATGGAAAGCTTGGTACGCTGGCGCTGATGACGAGTTTGACAGATTGGTTACTGCATTGGGCAACGACTTGGTGGTTTCGCCGATTTCTGAAGATTCGGCCAATGTTACGCTTGGTAACGAGTCTGTCGAAGTGTTAGCGATGGATGTCGGGGTTCGCGTTTTCTCTGGATCTAACAGGGGCACTCATGGTTTGTCTTTGCTTGGTTTGAAGAAGGCTTCCAAATCTTGGACGATGACCGAATCCTCCGATGATGATGACGATGCGTCTTCCAAGGGCAAGGTTGGCGATGACGGGGCTTGCTGAACCCGCATCGAATACTAAGGCTTGGCTTATCTCATTTTATGTCGTTGTTCTTGACTTTATTTGGACAGGGTGCCTGGATGGCTTTATCCGTATCAACTTGTTATGTTTGCCTTGTGGCTTTTGCTTTTGTTGTGTTGTTTCTTTGTTTTTGAAACTCGTTGTTGAATGCTTTTTATCCAAGGAGTATTGATTTGTTTCACTATATCTTGCTTTAGTATTAATACCAACGATTCGTTTTTTGGGTTTAAGATGAACATTTCGGTTCACGGATACGTTAACATAAACATATCCGCTCCGATAATGAGCATAGGTGTTTTGACCAACGATTTGTTTGTTGGGTTTTAGATGAACATTTTGGTTTACGGATACGCTACCGTAAGCATATCCGCTCCGACAATGGACACGTAGTACTGTTGCGACCAACGATTCATTTGTTGGGTTTAGAATGAACATTTTGGTTTACGGATGTGCTACCGTAAGCATGTCCGCTCCGACAATGGACATGTACTACTGTTATGACCAACGATTTGTTTGTTGGGTTTAAGATGAACATTTTGGTTTACGGATACGCTACCATAAGCATATCCGCTCCAACAATGAGCATAGACATTTATATAGCGCACACTTTTAATCCGCTAGGATGTAATAGTTAGATCTGTAAAGGATGTAGTAGTTCGTTGCTGTGGCCAGCAGCAACGATAGTGAAATGATGTGCCTGTTTAGTTAGAACTTCGAGTTATCCGTAAAGGATGCGAATGGGATGCCTGTTTTTGTTAAGGCCTTGAAAAGCTTTGTATTAAGTAGACGTAGAGCCTATTATAAAGGTGGGAGTATACGAGTATACGTACCCACTCCCCCCTTTTTTTAAAGAGGGGGGCAGCCTAACCCATCCGAAGACGAGCTGCCTACGTACCCTTTGCAGGGATCAAGCTGCCCGGTACTTCATATAAAATACCTTAAGGATAATACTTCTTTAGATGCATTGCGTTCCACGATCTTGGTATTGGAACGTCAGACATGTTGGCGAGTTCGTATACTCCGGATCGGACTACTTTTGTGATTTTGTAAGGTCCTTCCCATTTTGCTCCAAGTTTGCCGGTGTTTCGTTCTGCCGTATTCTGGAAAACCTTCCATAGGACTAAGTCTCCTTCGTAGAACTGTCGAGTTCGTACGTGAGAGTTGTAGTACTTTGCCGCTGCGTTCTGGTAATTCTGAATTCGGATCAAACCTTGATCCCGTCTTTCGTTGATCAAGTCCAACTCATCAAGCATCAATAAATGATTGAGCCATTCTGGTTCTGGGAGAAGTCTTCGGCGGACTCCTGGAAAATGTATCTCCGGTGAAATGATGCATTATGTCCCGTATACGAGAGTGAATGGGGTTTCGTTGGTTGCTCATCGCGGTGTTGTCCTATGAGACCACAATACTCCCTCCAGTTCGTCGGCCCACCGTCCCTTCTTTTCGTCAAGACATTTTTTAAGACCATCAATGATTGTCTTGTTTATTGCTTCTGCCTGGCCATTTCTTGCGGATATCTGGGGGTGGATTTGCTAAGTCGAATTTTCCATTTGTCGTAGAAGGCTTCAAAACTTGTAGAGATGAACTGCGACCCATTATCGGTAATGATTTTATATGGGACTCCATGTCGGTATATGATATTCCTCCATACGAAAATTTCGACTTATGTGTCCTTGATGCTGGCATACAAATCTGCCTCCACCCACTTCGAAAAATAGTCCGTCAAGACCAGTAAGAATCGTTTCTGCTTCGAAGGATGCAAAGGTCCAACAATGTCCATAGACCATCGCATGAACGGATATGGTGACGATATTGAGGAAAGCATCTCGGTTGGATGATGAATCATTGGTGCATGACGCTGACACTTCTCACATCTGGCGGAGTACTTCTCGCAATCTTGTATCATAGTCGGCCAGTAATGTCCATGTCATTTGATTTTTATCGCCAAAGCTCGTCCTCCTAAATGGTTACCACATGAACCTTTATGGACTTCCTCCATGATTGTTCTTGCCTCTTTTTCTTCAATGCAGGCGAGTAATGGCCCTGAAAATCTCCATTTGAAAACATTCCCATCGAGCAAGATATAATGAGCCGCTTGTGCCCGAAGCTTACGAGCAGCCCACTTATCGGAAGGTAAGATACCGTCGCATATGTACCCTCGGATGTCGTTGAGCCACCCTTTGTCGCAGCCGTATTGTATTTCCGTACACGCTTCGTCCATCGCGACAGCTTCAGTTTCGTGGCGTGTGTTGATAGCGGGAGAGAGGAGAGTTGAATCCTCGTCCATGGCCGTTGCTTCTTCTTCAACATCTACAGGATTTTCGTCCTCGTTGACTGCGTCTATTACCATTTGAGGTTCGGGCCCTTGGTCTGGTGTGTATGTCTCATCTTGGACCATTGAATCGTTGGTTATGGCTTCTTGTATTTCGGCGTTGTTCTCAGCGGCGTCCAATGCGCTGAGTTTCTCCTTTGCTTTTCTGGCGGCTTGAGATCGAGTAACTATACTCACTATTTCTGAAAGGGTGATACTTGGGTGCTCGATAAACTTCACCGGGATAATCCGCTTCAAGTATGGATCAGAAGTAGATGCGAGAGCCGCCAGTGCGTCAGCCGAAGTGTTTTCTCCTCGTGGAATACGCGTGAGCGTGAATTCTTTAAATTGCGCAACCAAGTCTTTGACGACCTTTAGATATGCTTCCATACGATCGTCTTTAGCTGCGTATTCCCCACTAAATTGATTCGCAACTAACTGTGAGTCGCAGAACGCGCGAATGTAGTCAATCTTGAGTCCTTGTGCAAGTTTTATTCCGGCAATGAGGGCTTCGTACTCTGTTTCATTGTTGGAGGCACGAAAGCCTAGGCGGAAGGATTGTTCAAGTATCTCGCCCATTGGTGATGTCAGACGTATCTCGATTCCTGAGCCATTTCTGGACGATGAGCCGTCAACGTGGAGTTGCCAAGTCGAACTCGGGTTTCCTTCGGCAAGGCTCTCCTCCGGAAGTTCGATCAGAAAATTGGCTAGCACTTGCGATTTTGCGCAAGTTCGTCCAGGATACTCGATGTCGTACTCGCTCAGCTCGATAGCCCACTTGGCCAATCTTTCGGATTGACTCGGGCTGTGCAAAACGGATCGTAGGGGGAAAGTACTAAGGACCACAATGGGGTGTGATTGAAAGTATGGCCTTAGTTTTCTGGCGGACATGACAACCGACAAAGCCAACTTCTCCATTTGCGGGTATCTTGTCTCAGTGTCGGTGAGAGTCTTGCTGACGTAGAAAATTTGTTTCTGCTCGCCCCGTTCATCTCGAATGAGTACTTCGCTTACTGCTGTGGTGGAGATTGTGGTGTACAAGAAGAGTGGCTCTCCCTCGACTGGCTTTGCAAGCACCGGGGGGACTGGCAAGGTATTTGATCAACTGCTGGAAGGCTTCTTCGCACTTCTCTGGCCATTCGAATTTTTTTTTTTCCTAGTAAAGTATCGTAGAACGGTAAGAATTTATCGGTGGATCGCGAAATAAATCTGTTGAGTGCACCACCCTTCTAGTCAGTCTTTGCACATCACGTTTCGATTTTGGGGAAGCCATCTGGATGAGCGCGTTGATCTGCTTGGGATTTGCTTTGATACCTTGATGAGTGACTAAGTATCCAAGAAATTCTCCAAATGTGACTGCGAATCGACACTTTGTTGGGTTCAGCTTCATATTGTGCGAGTTGAGCTGTTTGAAACACTCCTCCAAATGTAATACGTGATCCTTTGCCTCTAGCGATTTCACCAGCATGTCATCTATGTAAACTTCCATCTTATTTCCGAGTTGATTAGCAAACATCTTATTTACTAAACGTTGATATGTGGCTCCAGCATTCTTGAGGCCGAAAGGCATCACCTTGTAGCAATATATTCCACGATCCGTAATGAAGGCTGTCTTCTCTGGATCGTCGGGATTCATCAGGATTTTGTTGTATCCAGAATACGCGTCCATGAATGATAGGAGCTTGTTGCCAGCCGTTACTTCGACCAATCGATCAATGTGTGGTAGCGGAAAGCTGTCTTTCGGACACGCCTTGTTTAAGTCGGTGAAATATACACACACTCGCCATTTTCCGTTCTTCTTTTTGACTAGTACAGGATTCACTGCTTTTGCTCTGTCGGGCCCCAACTTCCTCCGCTTCTGCTTTACTGGCTTGAAGGTTCGGTCGACATTCAACTCGTGACTGGTTACGCCGATATCAATTCCGGGCATATCCTTTGCTGCCCACGCGAAAGTGTCCACGTTTTCTTTTAAGAACGAGACAAGCTCTTCCTTGATTTTTTTGTTGAGGCTGGACCCAATCTCTACGCATCATTCCGGGTGTTTGTCGTCAATACAAACTGATGTTACGGGGTCGCAGGTCAGTTCGGCCACTTCTTCTTCGCAATCTTCCGCAATCTGTAATTGCTATAAGAGTTTGGTTAGTTCTTTCACTGGCTCTCTGTCCGTCTTCATCTTCTTGCATTCTGACTTGGCTACTGGATCGGTGACTAGGTTTCTGAGTTTGTGTGCAGTTAGGAAACACACGCGGGACTCCTTCTGACTTCCCAAGATTGTTTTTACTCCGCTTGGTGTTGGGAACTTTACGTAGAGATGATAGGTCGAGGCTACGGCGCGCATTGAATTCACCAAAGGTGTTTCGATGATGACGTTATAGATTGCGGGGTGATCGGCTACAGAGAATTCGATGATCTTGACGACCCCTCCAGCTTGTACAGGTAGTTTGATTGTTCCGATTGTCATTGTTGTTTCTCCGGAGAATCCAGTCAACGGTTTTGGGGTAGCCACTATGTCGGACAGATTGATGTCCATTCTTTTGAGCGTCTCTTTGAAGATGATGTCCACTATGATGCCCGTATCGACCAACACTCGGGCTATGTTATAACAACTGATGATTAACTCGATCACGAGAGGATCGTCATGCGGTTTATCAATTCCGGTTGTTTCTTTTTCTTCGAATGAAATTACGTCGTCTGGAAACTTCGAAGGTGCGGACCAGTTAACGTTGACATTGGCTCGCCGTTGAAAAGCTTTAATCGACGAGACGGTATCTGAGCAATAGTGAGATCCACCCATTATCATGTTGATCCGTCTTCTGGGTCCAGATTGTGGGGCTTCGTCATTTTGCCTCCCTCGCTTAGGAAGATCTTCGTTCACCTGCTCGGGGCGGTTTATGTAGGTATCCATGGCGAAGTCCTTGAGGCTAATATCACCTTTGAGTTTTCCAGCTGCCAACTTTGCAGCGAGTTTTAAGCCCAGACTTTGTTCTTCTGTACTTCTGGGCTAGGATCTTTACTTCTTCTTCGTTTGAGGCAAAGTCCGTTGCTCGATGCAATGTATCCTGAATCGTGGTTGGAGCATTTAGCGCAATCTCCTTTCGGAAGTCTAAGTCGAACCATAGGGGTTTCTTCAATGCTTGCAATGCGGCCTCGTCACTTATCCCTTATACTTTCGACAGTACCGACTTGAACCGCTCGATGAAAGCTCGTAACGTCTCGTTTTGTCCTTGCCCCATGGTCCATAGATCTGCATCGGATGTTCGGCGTTCCATGAATATAGCATAATGTTTGAGGAATGCTGATGACAGCTGGTTGAAATTATCTATCGAATTTCTCCCGAGCGTAGAGAACCATTGGAGAGCTGGTCCTTTAAGGTGCTCAACGAATAAAAGGCATTGACCAGCGTTCTCTTCACCTTCTTTGAAGTTTGCTCGTCCCATTGCTATTGCGAAGGCTGTCAAGTGTTCCTTTGGATCGGCCTTTCCTTCGTAAACCGGTATCTTCATCTTCCCCGGATCGGAAACCTTTGTCTTCGTAATTCGAGTTGTGAACGGGGTATTCTGTGCTTCTTCAAGCACTCGGTTGAGTTTGGGAGCCTTGCTGGTAGCCCTATGCATCTGAGATCGAATCTCAGCGGCAGCTCGCTCGATACCGGCTCTAATTTCAGCCATCTCCTCCTTCTGAGCCCGGATTACTGCTTTGCGCTCTTCTTCGATCAGGGCTCGTCGTACCCAGAGGATATTCTCCTCTTCTTCTGTAAAGTCTTGCTCATGGCCAAGGTTGGTAGCGCCTCGTTCGACTCGAGTTTGGCTTGCACCCGCGAGTTCGGCTTCGCGGTGGTTTTCCAAGTTGTGTTCACCTTCTAGGTTCTCCTTCAGGTCGATCACCGGATTCGTTCCATTCGCAGTCTGCGTGTTTGTTTCTTACGCTCCCACGTTCAGTTCGGCGGTTGTGGCTGGTTGGTTTGGCGGAGGTAATCCGCCTCGGGTTCTCAGCGCATCAAGAGGCGTTGAGAAATCAAGGGCTGTTGGATTGAGACGTCGAAGGGGGTACCTTATTAGGTCAACTCGAGCGCAAGGACTTCCAACTTGTCGGTCATCGTTGTGTTCATCTTATCCTGCTCCTCCGCCTTTTTTAGCAGCATTTCTAGCATCGTCTTTATCTGAGTCAGGGCCTCCGGACTCGTCTCCAAAGCTTAAAAGACTGGTGCATCTTTCACTCCGGATCCATCGCCTTCGGTATCCTGCGGGTCATCAGTTCGCCTTTCTCCGTCGTTGGTCATCTTCTTCGGGTCATTCGTACAGTGGTTCCTTGGTGTAAGAAAGTTTCAATTTCCCCACAGACGACGCCAAATTGTGGGAGTCGAAATCAACACAATTAGATTTGTCATGAAACTGTTAAGAAAACTGAAACTTCTGCGTATAAACCAAAAAACGAAGATTCAAAGATGGTTTTTATTGAGCTGTTTCGAAAGCTTTTGCGTACAAGAGTTTGAGTGCAAAAACTCTAGGGTTTTGCTAAGTAAATTGTGGATCCCTCTTTTAGAGGATATACATGAGTATATATACTAGTTTGAGTCGGACATGCCAATTCCAAAGCAATAAGGAAGATTTCGGCCAAACTGTCCTCGTATAGAAATGACTTCAGTCAGGATTGGCTTCGGCCAAACTGTCTTCGTATAGAGATGACTTCGGCCGCGGCTTCGTATAGAAATGACTTCGGCCGTGACTTCGTATAGAAATGACTTCGTATGGAAACGACTTCGTCCGTGTTGACTTCGGCCAAGCTTGGCTTCGGCCTGGCTTGCCCAAGTGGTCTTGCCGAAGCCTTCTGCCCATTGCCGAAGTGGCCTTTGGCCGAAGTAGAGCTTGGTGGCCGAAGTGGAGCTTGTTGGCCGAAGTGGAGCTTGTTGGCCGAAGTGGAGCTTGTTGGCCGAAGTGGCCTTTGGCCGAAGCGGAGCTTGCCGAAGTCTCCTCTCTCGTCGAAGTGGAGCTCGTCGTGCTAAAGTGCTTTGTATTTCGCCGAAGACACTTTTTGCCGAAAAGCCTTGTCTTCGGCTAGGATTGTCTTTGGCCGGGATTGGCTTCGTATAGGAATGACTTAGGCCGCGACTTCGGCCTTGTCCGATTCCTCGTATTTCCATACTTAGCCATTTTTCCATTGATCACAGGTGAGTGGATTTTGACCCCAACAATGAACTAACCGGAAATCATGAAAACAAAAGGAGAGACCTTGAGAAATGCTTCCACTTTTCATTGCTTTAATACTATGATTCAAAATTGCGGTTTGATGTAAATTTCGTGCTTAGGAAATACATCTTCCTGGAGGGGAAGACAGAATTCAAAGACGGTATGGTGTCGGCTTGACCGGGCTTTAGCTAATGCAGATTGGCCTGTAACTTTTACCCATTCTTTGGTGGGCTAGTTGGCTATGATTGGGTTTGATCAAAAACCTATTCTCGCCACAATAGACAACAAGAAATCTTGGAGGATGCGACAATTTCGGTTTGATAAAAGATGGATTGCTCGGGAAGGATTAATGGAATCCATAGCTACGGGATGGGCGATACGACGGGATGGGCAGATGGAAATATCGTGGATAAAATAATTGGATGTCGCCGAGAGATCTCGAGATGGCGGATGGAAAATCTCCGGTATGGAAAAGAAAAAATCTCGGAGCTGAAAAAAGCGGTAGAGGAGTGTCAAAATGATGACAATCGGACCCCCGAGGAATTGTTTGAATGAACACAAAAATTAAAGGAAGCCTATAAGGATGAGGAAGATTATTGGCAACAAAAAAAGTCGAACGACATGGGTAAAACTAGGGGATACTAATTCCAAATTCTTCCATGAGTAGACAAAACAAAGACGGGCACGTAACCGGATTATTGGATTATATAATACATATGGCTGGTGGGTTAGCTCAAAAGAAGAGATGGAACAAGTTGGCATATTATTAAAGCCGAAATTCTCAAGTTAGTCAACGAGTTCCTAAGGATGGGAACTTTTGACCGCAGATTAAACATGATAAATATTTGCTTAATTTCTAAGACGGACATACCCACCAGGATGACAGAATTGAGGCCCATTAGTCTATGTCGGGTATAAAATTTTATCTAAGGTTTTGTGTCAGCGGCTGAAAAGTATACTACCGGATCTCATATCGGAGATTCAATCGGCTTTTGTAGCTGGGCGTCTAATCACGGACATATTTTGATCGCTCAGGAAATGTTTCACGGGTTGAGAACAAATAAAGCGTGCAAGACTAAATTCATGGCAGTCAAAACAGATATGAGTAAAGCATATGATAGAGTCGAATGGCCATTTATTGAGAATCTCCTTCGGAAAATGGGTTTTGTGGAAAAATAGATTGGCTGGATGATGTGGTGCATCAAATCGGTTCAATATAAAGTTCTCCTCAACGGAAAACCAAAGGGCCACACACTTCCAAAGCGGGGATTGCGGCAAGGGGACCACTTATCCCCATATCAATTTATATTGTGTACGAAAGCATTAATTGCTAATGTACGAAAGGCAGAAAGGGAAAAGAAACTAACAGGAATGAGAGTCGCAAGGGCAAGCGCGGTGATCTCGCATTTACTGTTTGCTGACGATATCTATTTTTCTGTAAGGCAGATAAGGATGAGTGTCAAACACTCCAGAACATCCTTAAACATTATGAAACGACATCTGGACAACAAATAAAATTTTCCAAATCTCCAATACAATTTGGAAATTCGGTGAATAAAACGGTTAGGGAGGAGATACAATGGGTATCAGGGATATCGACAATAGGGGGGCTTGGGCGCCTATCAGGGTATTCCCGAAAGTCTTGGAGGGGCAAAAACAAAAGTTTTTTCTTTTGTACGGGACAAATTACATGACCGGATAAATGGTTGGACCTCGCAGTTCCTGTCAAAGGGGGGAAAAGAAGTTCTTATAAAGTCAGTGACAGCAGCTTTGCCGAAGTATGTTATGTCTAGTTTCAGGTTACCCAAGTCTATAACCACTAAACTAACCAGTGTAGTAGCACAATTTTGGTGGAGTTCTAATGGGTGTCAAAGAGGTATGCACTGGCTAGTTTGGAAAAAACTATGCCGAGGTAAACAAGACGGAGGTCTCGGGTTTCGAACAATTGAGGCTTTTAACACGACTCTTTTAGCAAAACAGTTGTGGCGATTAATGGACAACCCAAAGTACCTTTTGCGAAAGTCTTTAAAGGACGCTATTATCGAAAATATAATCTGTTGGATTCAGGTAAATCATACTCACCATCCTTTGGCTGGCAGAGTATTATATCGGATAGACTCCTCGTCAAAACGCTAATTAAACGAGTTGGTTCTGGAACCTCCATTTCTGTATGGAAGGACCCCTGGATTTTTGGCTCAACACCTAAGGGCAGCCACTTGCAAAACCATAAATTATTATCCTTCCTTCATGGTCAATCATCTTGTTGATCTTTAGACACGGACCTGGAACATGGATCTGCTAAATGCGATCATAATTCCAGAGGATGTGAAAATTATTAGCCGTATTCCGGTGAGGGACTTTTTCACACCTAATTCTTTTGGTTGGCATTATACAAAATCCGGTAAATACACGCTCAAATCGGGATATCAAATTGAGCAGGGAAGTACGTCTACGGACCAAAATATGTTTTTTGGCCCAACTGTTCGACCATTGCAAGCGCAATTGTGGAAGATTCAATGTCCACCGAAGCTGAGGCACTTTCTCTGGCAAGCTATTACGGAATGTCTATCGGTTGGAGTAAATCTCAAAAATAGGGGAATACAGTGCAATACACAATGTGCACGTTGTAGAATGTAAGAGACCATAAAGCATGCCTTGTTTGAATGTTCTCCAGTATTTCAAACATGAGCTCTGTCTTCAATTCATACGGCTCCAAAAATATTCCCGGTATCATCAGTATTCACTAACATGGATTATTTGTTTTGGCGAGTGCCTCCCGAAAACCAGGATCAGAGGTTCCCATTGATCATATGATATATTTGGAAAACACAAAACGATAAGGGTTTCAAAGATATGGATGTGGATCCAAATCTTGTTATACGGAATGCGGAAACGGAGTCTCTGGTATGGGAAAAAGCCCAAGCCGACGAGCCACTCCCTCTACTGCACGATGATGGACAACTAACGGGACCCCAATTTACACAGGGCTGAAATGTTATACTGATGGCTCATGGAAAGAATCGGATGTGTATTCAGGCATTGGATGGTATTTTTTCAAGAAGAAGAGGCAGAGGTCATGATGGGAGCTTGAAACCTGAGAATGAGTCTTTTCCCCCTACACTCGGAGATTGAAGCGCTAATTTAGGCAATGCAATGTCTAATTGGCTAATAGAAGATGGAGGTAGCCTTCGCAATAGTTTGTTCAGATTTGGTGAAGATGGTGTCTACACATACGGAGTGGCCTGCGTTTGGAATCCACCTCGAAGAATTTTTGAAGTTAAAGGAGAAGTTCTCTTTCTTTTTTCTATCGCTCATTCCGCGCACCCTTAATTTAAAAGCCGACAAACTTGCGAATTATGCACACGGTTAGTTAATTTTGATGTTTTTTTCTAAACTCGTCACCACCAAATTGAATAACTGATCTGTGGTAAGTATATTTATTAAGCTGTTGACAAAAAAAAAACTTTAACCAATAGGCACTTTGAAGTGTAAAGAACATAACCCCAATAAGTTTTTAAACACTATAATAAAATTTCGATAGTTTAATAAAACAAATTAACTAGCATGTGACAAATTAAGTCAATTCATTGTGTAAATTGCCTATCAAACACGCGATCACACCTTTCAACCTTATTTGAAATCTCCTCATAACCTTAACGATTGAGAAGAATCTAGAGGAGTTTCGAAGCACATTCATTAATAAACACAATAAACGGCGCAAATGCCAAAAGTTTGTCTCTTTTTATAAAAATACAAACCATCTATTATCAGACTGTAGTAGCGACAATGAATAATATGAAACACTAAATGATTAGAAAAATTTGACACATCTTTTTTACTCTCTACATAGGTGCGAACCCATCTAAACTTTATATAGAGATTTGAATAAATAGAAAAACATTGAGCCCCATTTTACTATATGATTTTCGTAAAGAATATATAGTTCTGCCCTTTTAAGTATACCATAAATTGGATCCATACTAATCGATTTCTACCAAATTAAATATTTTTATCATGAACGAAAAACGGGACTCATCAAGTTTCTTTGCGAAATGGGTTACGGTTTTAACGAATTTTAGGGTCAGGAATGTGACAGATTTCGTGAAACTCGAATCGGCTCACAAATAAATGTTTATTTGCCATGAAAATATTAAACTGACTTTAACTAATTATAAAACCGGCTCGGATTCACTTGGCATCATTGGTAGACTTTATCCAGCCTCATCAAAATTTGTAGTAAAAATATAATATAGCGTAAGCAACAATTTTTTCATTTCTCTTTGCAATCTTAGATCGTTTGAAATAACCTAAGGCATATATATGGATATGAGTTTTTTTGTTTTTTTAAATGAGAAAATAACAGTTATTCAATAAGTTTCTAAGAGTATAAATTTATCTTAAAAACACTATTATATGGAATTTATATTCAAAATTTCAACTAATTTTAGATAGTTCATTATAATATATTATTCTTTCTTTTAATTTGATATCACATACAGTATTCATTCAAGAGACCAATTTTAATGTTTTGACTCTAATAGATTCTATAATATATATTAAGTTTATGATTTCTTAATACACAATTTTTAATATTAAAATATATTATGTATACGTATAAGTCAAAATAAAGCATTAATGAACGCATGCAATTTTTTAGTCTGTTTCATTTACGATGCAATGATTTTCATAAAAAAAAATTCTCTTTAACCACAATTTTGGTCTATTTCTTTGACGATGCAACTAAATAAAATTGTATACATCTTTTAAAAAGAACAATAATAGCATGTAAACAAACTCCCTCTTTGGAAACATAATCAATAATAAAACTTGTTGACCAATTCGACAAGAAAATTATTTATTATGGTAAACACATAACATAATATGAAAACTTATTTAAAAATTTATTTGTAATATGTATCCACAAAGACAGATATATATATAAACGCATATATAGAATGCCAATACAATTAAATCTTCGTAAGTTACATGATGGCAGCCAAAAAAAAATCATCCCTTCTATTACCTTCAGTGATGGTATTTGTTCTCATCTTTCAGCCCCTGATTTCAGGTATCATATTTATTTGCTTAATTTAATATGTATATTATGAAATGCCTAAAATGTGCATTTTTCTAATAATTGTTTCTTTTAATAGGAAAAATCGACAGAGTGAAAGGCAATTTTTTTTTAATTGCATTTTAGATTTGACAATATTAAATTTATAATGTTTGTGCATAAATTATTATTCATGTGTTTTCGATGAATGAAACAGGAGTTTTTATCAAACCATGTCTGATGGGATGTACTAGCATAACGGATTGCACTACAAAATGCGAGTCTATGGGGTATTTTGAAGGAGGGCTTTGTATTAGAGATCACTATGGCACTTATTGTTGTTGCGAGGATGGTTTTGAATCTGAAGATGACTCTCCGATATCAAGTCTTCCTGGTTACTAATATAGTTCTTATTTATATGTAGTCTCAATTACATATAAATTGATATATATCTTAAATTATCTTATATCATCCTTCTATTAATAAAAATCTACATTCATAATGGAGTCAAGCTAATCCACCAAAAAAACACCTAAATACAAAAACTAAAATATCGAAATCAAACTTTAACCAATAGGCACTTTGAAATGTAAAAGAACATAATCCGAGTAAGTTTTTAAACACTAGAATAAAATCTCAATAGTTTAATAAAACAAAATAACTAGCATGTGACAAATTGTAACGCCCCGAAAATTTCAAAATAATTTCCAGAAAATTACTAAAATAAAATTAATTATTAATAAAAAGTTCATAATACAAAATGTCTGAAATCTCTTTAAATTCAAAATCAGAAAATAAAAGTTGATATTTATAATGGAAAAGTTACCGAGTCTCGCTCTAAATCTCCAAACCAATGTAGTTGATCACTCGACCACCCGGTTCCTGAAATTTACCTGCACGAAAATCAGAACTTAGAGTTAGCGAGAAATCGCTCAGTGAGACTACAAACCCGACATACATGTACCAACACGGTATGATCCCGCACAATTATTGTTCACGTCTTGGTACAGACAAACAAATATTCAGATTTAGAGAAACATAACTAAACTCAGCAGATCATAATAATATCAACAGAGCATAAATAAATCAGCAGAATATAAACTTTCAGCAAAGCAAAATAATAAGCAGAACATAACGGCCATGAATCTAGCAATGCAACAACAGAAGCGAATTGGTACGACCCAGCATTGGTCGACCCAAACCAAATACAGCAGAATATATCCATAATATACTCGATAGTGATGTTGGCGGCTAACGAGGTCGTAAGGAAATACGGTCCAAGGCATTAACCGTCCTCCGAAACCACTAACTAAGTATTAGAATATTCAATACATCTCTTGGCGATGCCGGCGGCCACAGATTGCCCAATAGAGCTAGCTAAGCTCATATTTGCATGCGGATACCGGTCTTAACATATTATATAGCTCATCACCATAATCATAAATTAGAATCGTTGAACATGTTAAAATCGAATATACGCATCCAAACAATTTAATTATCTATTTTTCTTTAGGGTCCAATTAATTTAGTTAATTCATATTCAAACAATATAATCTTTCAACCTCTTCTAAAATTTTCTAATATATTATACCAATGCATAATAACAATAAGGTAGTTAGAACTCACATGGAAAGGATTTTCATATCGAACGGGTCACCAACAGTATTTCAACAAATGTCCTCAAACACAAAATAATTTACCTAAATTCAACCGTTGCTCATAAAAATATGTTCAATATACCATCAGAAAGGTTTTGACAAGAAAAATCTGAATATGAAATTGATTTTCCCAAAACCGGTTAAAAAACTAGCGAACCGATCCGAATTGCATTTGTTTAAAAACAAAATATGCACAAATCAAAAACGGATTTCACGCGATTAATATGCTTGGTCTCAACAGTCCGAAACTGGCTTCAATTTCTCAAGAACCGGTCAAACGAAAATCCGATTGGGTTAACTATCTCAAAGATTAGATAACTTACCGATTAAATTGCGATCAACTCCAACCTTAGATCGACAAGCGGTTAGTGGCCTTGGATTCGTGCGATTGAGAAGTTTCTAATGAGCTATAGATCACACTCTAACTCTTCCTGAAAACAAAACCGCCATTAAAGAGCTTGAAACTCACTTTATTGGAGGAAAATTGAAGAAGAAAGGAGATAACGCTTACCCAACAACTCGATGCCCTTTGATCACGATACATAACTAGAAAGCTAGCAACATAAGAGTTTGATTAACCTAAACCAACCAGAAAATCTGATTTCAAATGCTGGAAAGTTTCAAAACGGAGATGAGGCAAAAAGGTCTCGAAAACTCACCAATATTCTCTCCAATTTGCAAGCAATGCGACATACAAGATTTAGGGTTCCAAAAAGCATATATATATACGATATACTAAGATTGAGAATCGCGGATTTGAGTAGCCAAAATCGATCCAACGATTTTCGGCAGAACAAAACTCGATTTTATCTCTGATTTCCCGTTTTTGTACTTTGGTCCTTAAACTGTTTGACTATTTACAGAAATGACTTCTATCTTTTCAATCGATCAGAAAATCCCATGAAAATTAGAGAGATCCTCAATTCTTTAATTGATTAGTTTAACCCAAAATCTGGTTCTTCTTTTTCTTCTAATTTTGGGTGTTACAATACCACCACCCTAAAAAAGAATCCGTCCGCGAATTCAGAGATTTACCTGAAATAGGTGGGGATACTTCTTTTTCATCTATGACTCCAACTCCCATGTCGCATCTTCAGCCCCATGATTTTTCTAAAAGACTTTATTGAGAGGAATAGTTTTTCTCTTGAGTTCTGTCAGCATAGTTTCCACAATCTGTACCAGCTCTTCTTCATACCTCAAGTCTTCTGAAACTCCAAAGGTTCAAAATCCACCACATGCAAATGACCATGTTGATACTTCTTCAATACAAAAAAACATTATGTATGTGTCCCAACTCTAAATGTAATTCCAACCTATAAGCTATACTACCAACATACTCTCTGTAAGTCGGGATGATAAGAACATCGACTTAACAGTTAGAAACTGGGCAGATTTGGTTAACCGATATTTTACTACCCAAATTGATTCATTTCCCTTTTGTTACTTTGGGACTGATACAACGAGTTTTAACCCTAAAATATCACTACAAGTGCACAGCAAGCGAAGTAGTATTTAGGGATCGAATCCACGAGAACCAAGTGAAACGCTACGAATCTATATGAGTGAAATCAAGCTAAGATGATAATGTGATTGTTTGTTGAAAAGTGAAACGAAATAGCAATGTAAAAATGGTGTAAAATCAATTAAAAACAAGCGTTAAGTCTAGGACAATTCGCAGGAATTCAGAGATCATGAACTAGACAATTATTCAGGAAACGATAAAGCACAGTCTCAAACTCAAACATGAATGTATAACCAATCCACTTTCGTGGTATCAACTACTTTATCTAGCAACCTAAGAATCTAAACTGTCGTTTGATCTTAAAATTCTAAACAAGCATTAACGAGCAGGTTTGATATGTTCACAAATTGCCTTAACATCAGCTTTCGTTGGCTAAGGACAATTTTCTCACCTATGTTCTATCTAGCAACCTATAATACTTTTGGTGAATAGATTAAACCTAAAATCAGAGATTAAGTGATCAATTTAATCTAAGCAATAAGAAGAACAATAGGTGAAGACAAGATGAATAAACTCTATCTTTGTCTGATTCAATGATTAATAAACTCCTTTGAAAACCCTAAACCTAACTATGAAACTACTCAAGCATGGAGATAAACAAAACAACAGAAGATGAAGAAAAACTCATAATAAATTAAAGGGGTTCAGAAAAACTTCTCAAAGGTGCAGAGTTAGAGATTCGTCTCCCCGGTGCTTACAAATTGCATAAAACCAAAAATCTATGTAGAATAGAAAGAGTATGAAAAGCTTTGCCTAAACAATGGCTCAAACTCGAATATATATATTAAAACGTTCTGGAAGAAAATAAACGGCAAAACCCAGTAAAATTAGGAAATTGAAAATTTCCTTTTTCTGGGCGAAAAGGTTTGGATCGATCGATCTGAATGCTGCTCGATCGATCTGAAGCTGAACAGGTCGATCTGAAAAGTCTCGCGATTTTGGATCGATCGATCCAAGTTTCATTGGTCGATCTAAATTGTTCCGCTGTTTTGGATCGATCGATCCAATAGTAGATCGATCGATCCAGACTCTTTTGTGCTCCTTTTGCTTCATTCTACGCTCCTAATGCCTTAGGTTCATTCCAAATGTGTTTCAACCCTGAAAAGACACTAAAACCATATAAACGACTCGAAAAACGATTGAAAATGGGTTAGAATGCGTAAAAACGCAATACATCAACTCTTCCAGACTTAGCATTTTGCTTGTCCTCAAGCAAACATTAAGTATAGAGTCGAAGTTTGAAAATCACGGGAACTCACCTTCTCTTTAAAACGTTGTAATGACCATTCACCTCATAATCCACATATTGCAAAACCAATCTAAATCAAACCACTGTGTACTTCTCCGCATACATTCGCAGCTTTCCAGATCGAACCACTATGTACTTCTCCATACGCCTTTCATTGATGGGTCTCATCAGTGATCTCAATGCCAAGAACCTTATAGATTCATTCCCGTCCAATGCCATAACAACCATCCATACTATCCTTGGTACTCTTTCTCTCCCCTAGACTTATTCTTTGTTCTTATCTTTTCTTTTCTTCTTTCTTTTTTTTTAATTTCAAAAGTGTAAGCGAATAATGGTATCACGGGAAATTTTCCTAACCTCGCTTCCAACCTTTTTGTGATCATTCCTCTCGAAGTAAAATAATGGGATCACAGGAAATTTTCCTAGCCCTTTACCCAAGAGAAAATCCTTTCATCTTTTCTACTTTCTTTCTTTTTATTTATTTTTTAAAAATTTTTAGAATAAGGGAGAGGAGTACCATTATATTTCACACATGATGCATTTGTCAGGCAACGAATGAGGAGTCAAGCCCTATGAACATCAATCATGCCTGATGAGGTAAAAGAAAGAGCTCAGAAATTAGTTCGGGCTTAATGGATTCTGTTGGAAATGTGGATGTCTCTAGTTAGCTGGTCAGTCTTTGGAGTTTTCATTAGTCAAATCTGAATGGATTCTGCAATAATGGTCACTAAGATAGAAAAATCAGACAACAAACTAAGAGAAATGTCATAATACCCAACAAAGTTTTGACTCAATAAAACATCTTGGACTGACTCAATAAAAACATCAAAATGATTCAAGAGAAACAAAACAAAGAAAAATAGCGTTAGTCCCAGCAAATACCCTCCCCTAGACTTACTTCACACCGTCTCTGGTGTGAAAATAAATCAGAAGAAGGATACGACTTACGCAAAAAAGTACATAAAAGAAAAATGGAAAAGGAAAATGTATAAGGGAGATAGAGAAGATACTGCAATCAAACGCGATCATCTGGGTTGACACTTTCTCGCACTCCTGGTGCTCTCCTACGCCAAGATAGGCGTTGTCCATCGTCAGACTCATACTCATCAGAAATCTTGTGTCCAGCAACATCAGGAACTGCAGTAGTGGGGGTTGGTCTACCAGTGGCGGGTGCTCTAAAACAGGATGGTGGTCACAGGCATGTGAGTCTGGAAGCGGGTAAAGGGGGAAGATCGTACTGACCAGTATACGCGGGAAGCAGCTGCTCCGTCGTACCCTGTGCCTGAGATGTCTGCTGTGCAGTAAAGTCTGGCACTCTATCGTCTTGTAGGTGAGGCTGTGAAGTACTGGCTCGAGAAGTACTACCTCTGCGCCTCGGTGCAACAACTCCAGAGCACAAGAACTGAGGTGCCGGTAGAAACTCTAGGTTGTCCCTGGATGTGAGTGCTGTGAGATCTGGAAGCGGGAGCTAACAGAGACGAGTGATGCCAGCTCGGTCTTGGAACTGATACCTGAGACCCGGCTTGAGGATTATGATATGCCTGAGGTACTGCTCATCAAAATGGGCAAGTGCATCCACACACTTGGTCGAGCTGAGGTCAATCCCATGGTACCTGAAAATTGGAGTCAAAAGACTCCCAACACGTCCTCGCTCTCGAAGTGTTAAGCCCCCGAAAGTTATCTGAACTAATACTGCAGCAAAAATCGCTCCGAAGTTCGTGTTGAGCCCAAATCGAGGTGGCTTATGGTAGATGTCATGAACAAACGAAGGAAGCCTGTAGTGCAACATCTGTAACTCATCAAAACTCAAAGATCGTGCTTCCTCCTTAGCGAACAAGTTGTGCCCTATGATCCTAGCAACCACTCGAATCGCCGGGTTCCGGATCAATGACAGCTTAGCCTCCCATGATGCGTAAGGCCCGGAACCAAACAAATGCCACAGCTTAGCAGCCTATGGAAAGTCAGTCGGGAACCTGCAACTCTCCCTGTGAGTGTCAAAGTCATAGTTTTTTCCTAGCTCGTTGAGTGAAATCTCGTAGAAGAGACCGCTGGAGAAGTATGAGAGCTTCCCTTCACTGGGGACATTGATCGCTATATCCTCATACCTGATCTCTGCAGAAGCAGTTGTTCGCTCCACTTCTTCCTCCTCGTTTTCCTCCTCGACATTAGAGACCGAAGATTGTGCTATGCCTTTGTCTTTTATGCGCCTTGAGTTTTGCGCGTATGGATCAACCTGTGGTCGTGGCTGTTGTGGCGCTAGACCCCTTGTTGGGTTTTTCCGAATATAACCGCCTATTTTACCCATTCTCTGCAAAAATCAAACAAAATTCATATTTATCGAAATTTCCGAAAAACACAAAAATGATTAGAAATTCGCAAATATCATTCATCATGCAGTATCACAAGAAAATCCAACCACCAATGCAACACAACATGCCACAATCACCACCCCAATCAATCCCATTCGAAAATCTTCACAAAAATTCCCAATATTTCTCCTAAATTCCAAATTTCAAGTCCCATTTCACAAATCAACTAAAGAAAGCATATGGAGGGTCGAAATTATCTAGGAGATCATAGCAAGCCACGAAAATCATCCAAGAACAAGTACAAACCCGAATTCCAACTTTTCTAAAAACAATTTCGGACTGAAAAATGGAGATAGAGGCACGTACCTTTGCAGATCAAGTGAGAGAGTTATAGAATCAGAAAGAGGGTAAAAATTCGAGTAGGTTAGAGCCAAAAATCGCTTGAATCCGTTAAGATTCGAAGAAGTTAGGTTTGTGTAAGATTTTTCACAAAAAACCCCAAAATCGCGTGTGAGAGGTGAAGAGGAGAAGAAAAACGTTTTTTGATCTTTAAAATCGAATTTCGGTAGTTAAAAACGTGTTTTTGGTTTGGTTTAAGTGAAATAAACCAAAATTTCAGAAAAAGAAACTTACCTGGCTATTGGATCGATCGATCCATCGTGGATCGATCGATCTGGAATATCTCGGCTATTTGGATCGATCGATCTGGTAACTCTCGGCTATTTGGATCGATCGATCTTCTCTTTTTATTTATTTATTTTTTCTTATCAGAAATAGTAAAAAACCAAAACTAAAAATTAGCAAACAAACATAAATCTAAATAAGTACACTTACCGGTGGGTTGCCTCCCACCCAACGCTTGTTTTAAGTCACGAGCTTGACTTGGATGCCGTCTAGGCTTGAGGCTGATCACTGAGAGGAACGGTGTCTCCTTCAGTAATTTTGGTGTCAGTGAGATATGGCTTTATGCGTTGACCATTAACCACAAATTCACCTCCTGCAGTGTCCAGCAACACAACAGCTCCATACGGTCTTACCTCCTTGATGGTGAATAGACCAGACCATCGTGATCGCAGCTTCCCAGGGAAAAGTTTCAGGTGAGAATTGAAGAGCAACACTTGATCATTTGCAGCAAAATTCCTTGGAATGATCTTCTTGTCATGGTAGGCTTTAGTCCTTTCCTTGTAAATCCTCGAATTCTCATAAGCCATATGACGAATCTCATCTAGCTCGTTAAGTTGCATCAAATGTCTCTCAGAAGAAGGTTTGATGTCAAAATTCAACAACTTAATGGCCCAAGCTGCCTTGTATTCGAGCTCCACTCGAAGATGACAAGACTTGCCATAGACGAGATGGAATGGTGTCGTACCAAAAGGTGTCTTGTAAGCAGTCTTATACGCCCAAAGAGCGTCATCAAGCTTCACGGCCCAATCTTTCCTTGTGGTGCTTACAGTCTTCTGCAGAATGCTCTTGATCTCTCTGTTGGAAATCTCAACTTGTCCACTCGTCTGCGAATGGTAAGGGGTGGCTACCTTATGCTTTACTCCATGCTTATTCAAAAGACCCTCAAAGACCTTATTGATGAAGTGAGATCCACCATCGCTGATTACAACCCGAGGCACCCCGAAACGTGGAAAGATCACAGACTTGAACATCTTTAAAACCACCTTGGCATCATTGGTTGGTCTAGCCAGCGCTTCAACCCATTTAGACACGTAGTCCACTGCGACAAGGATGTATTGATTCCCATAAGAAGATGGGAATGGACCCATGAAATCAATACGCCAAACATCGAATACCTCAACCTCCAAGATAAAATTCTGAGGCATCTCGTTCCTTTTGCTTATGTTCCCTTGCCTTTGACATGAATCACACTTAGAGACGAAGGCATGAGCATCTCTAAACATAGTTGGCCACCAGAAACCAACTTGTAGAGTCTTGGACACCGTCTTGAAAGTAGCAAAGTGCCCTGCATAATTAGAACCATGGCAATGAAAGAGAATACCAGGCACTTCTTCCTCTGAAATGCATTGTCTAAAAATGCCGTCTGAACACTGCTTGTACAAATATGGCTCATCCCAGAAGTAGTGTCTGATGTCTATCAAGAACTTCTTCTTCCTATACCCAACAAAGTTTTCGGGTTCCTTTTCTGCAGCCATGTAGTTTTCAATGTCACCAAACCAAGGGATCTCAGGAAGTGTGGTGTCACGAGAAGGTGTGTAATGGTCTATGTTCCCAAGGCTGATGGCATACACGTGCTCCTCAGGAAGGCAATCATCCAAAGGGACATCTTCGTCTACACGTAATCGAGATAAATGATCCGCAACACCGTTCTCAATGCCTTTCTTGTCTTTAATCTCCAAGTCAAACTCCTGCAGCAGGAGAATCCATCATAGCAATCTAGGTTTGGCATCCTTCTTGGTGAGAAGGTACCTAAGAGTAGCATGAACCGTGTGTACAATCACCTTAGATCCAACAAGATATGATCGGAACTTCTCGAAAACAAAGATTATGGCCAAAAGCTCTTTCTTTGTGGTAGTGTACTTGCATTAAGCATCATCAAGAGTCCTACTCTCATAGTATATGACATGAAGTTTCTTCTCCTTCCTTTGTCCCAAAACAGCCCCTACTGTGTAGTCACTAGCATCAGTCATTACCTCGAAAGGTAACTCCCAATCTGGTGGTTGGACGATTGGTGCGCTAACAAGTGCTCCCTTGATTGTAAGAAAGACCTCAAGACAAGCATTGTCGAAGTGAAACTTCACATCCTTGCACAAAAGCTGAGTCAAAGGCCTAACAATCTTGGAGAAATCCTTGATGAACCTCCTATAGAACCCAGCATGTCCCAGAAAACTCCTAATCCCTTTGACAGAATTAGGTGGTTGCAGACTTGTCATCACCTCGATCTTTGCCTTGTCTACCTCGATACCGTTCTCTGAAATTCGATGACCCAAAATAATCCCATCTCTGACCATGAAGTGACACTTCTCCCAGTTTAACACAAGATGTTTCTCTTCACAGCGTCGTAATACCCTGCACAAATTAGAAAGACAAACAGAAAAAGAAGATCCATAGACAGAAAAATCATCCATAAAAACTTCCATTATGTCCTCAATATGTCAGTGAAAATCGACATCATGCATCTCTGGAACATTGTTGGTGCATTACACAAACCAAATGGCATTCTGCAATAAGCATAAGTGCCATAGGGACATGTGAATGTGGTCTTCTCCTGATCGTCTGGATGGATGGGAATCTGAAAGAAACCAGAATAACCATCTAGAAAACAATAGTAAGCATGGTTAGCCAACCTCTCACGCATTTGATCAATAAAGGGCAAAGGAAAATGATCTTTACGAGTAGCAGAGTTCAATTTCTTATAATCTATGCACATACAATGACAATGACCATCCTAGTTGGGATTAACTCGTCCTTATCGTTCTTAACCACAGTCACTCCACCTTTCTTTGGCACAACATGGACCGGGCTCACCCACTTACTATCAGAGATAGCGTATATGATGCCCGCCTCTAGAAGTTTCATTATCTCTTTCTTTACGACATCTTTTAGATTCGGGTTTAACCATCTCTGATGTTCTATAGAAGTCATCAACTCATCTTCTAGATGGATCCTGTGCATGCAAAGATCAGGTGAAATGCTTGTGATGTCATCAAGTGAATAGCCTAAGACCCTGCGATACTTTCTAAGTTCACACAAAAGCAAAGCAGTCTCTGCATTATTCAAATCAGCATTGATGATCACAGGGTAAAAAGAGTTAGGACCTAGAAACGCGTACCTTAGCCCGGCTGGATGTGTTTTGAGCTCTACTTTAGGAGCTTTCAGCTCGCTCCATGGGTTAAATGGTGCAGGAAGGATTGCTGTTGGAGACTTCTCGACAGCCTCGTCCAAGTTCATGTAGGCGACCATCTTCCCCAAAATCTAGCTCGAGTTCAACATCTCGGTATACCCAGTCGCGTCATCACTCATAAATCCGTGCTCGCTCACAGCCCTTGTCAAAGCAATCTCCAATGGGTTATCAACTAGAATCTCTTCTGCAGCCTCGTTAGAGATCTCTAGTGAGTCATCGACCGAGAATGTCTGCCCATCCAACATAAGCTTTTTCAGCAGCTTGTCCATCTCAAACTTCATGATAATGTCTCCCAGGTGGAGATCTATTCGTCCATTCTTCACATCTATGATAGCTCCAGCAGTGCATAAGAAAGGTCGTCCCAAGATGAGGGGATCCTTTGGCTCATCTTCTAGCTCTAGAATCACGAAAACTTCAGGAACAAAAGCATTGCCAATCCTCACATGTAAGTCCTCTAGAATCCCAACTGGCAACTTTACAGAACGATCGGCAAACACCAAGGAGATTTTGGTTGGCTTGAACTTTGTGAATCCAAGTCGCTTAACCACAAAATATGGCATCAAGTTGACGCTTGAACCTAAATCATACAAAGAACAGGCAAACATCATTGCTCCAATCTGCACGGATAAAACAAACCTCCTTGGATCTCCAAGCTTCTTAGGCATCTTGTTTTGAAGGACGGTGCTGCAATCTTTCGAAACCTTGATGAAGTCATCTTCTCCAGAAACCTTACTTGTCACCAAGCCTTTCACATATCTCTTCATCGCAGGTATCATCTTGATTGCATCGGCAAAAGGGAGCTTCACTGTTAGATCATCTAGCATCTCCTTGCACTTCGCCTCTTCTAGGTCCTTTCACGACTTCTTAGGTTGAGTAGGGTATGGAACCCTTGGAGCATAGACACGCACAGGTAGTGGTTCCTTTGCAGTCGTGTTACTTGCAGGCTCTCTCACCAGCTCAGCTTCTAAATCGCCCTTCTCTTCTAAGTCAATCACTTCATCGGCATATTTCCCTTTTCGCGCAACAGGCTCTATCACCTTTCCACCTCTGAGCATAATAGCATTTACGAACTCGTTCATAGGATTCTGCACTGCCTTTTCTGGAAGGACTCCCTGTGGTCTCTTGATCGCTTCGGCCGTCTGAGCTACCTGAGTATCCAGCGTCTTCACATGAGCAGAGAGCGACTCAAACTTGCCATTTAGATCGATGTACATGTTATCCACTTTAACATTGATCTCGTTGGCAGATTTCTGTTGGTTGAGCAAAGTTGCTGCATGAGAACCTTGAGATCATCACCAGAGTTGTTCGCAGAGCTCGTAGAGGCTTGGAATGGGGCTTGTGTTGTCGGTTGGAAGTTGTTGAACGGTTGTTTCTGTGAAACCCCCTGAAATCTGTTCTGGCCCGGATTTTGCACGAACTGATTTCCCTGAAAACCCTGAGAGAAGTTCTTCTGGAAACCCTGATTTTGCACGCCAGTCTGTCCTGAAAATCCCTGAAAAGCAGGAACGCCCGCGTTTTGCACGGTGGTTTTCCCTGAAATTGTTGACCCTGACGTTCATTGCTGTGGGTAGACTTGATCTTGCGGATTTTCGACGTTCGTGCTCCGATAGACAGATTGGTGGTTTCTGTAATTTTGGTTAAAACCCTGTTTTGCACGAAACCTTGTCCGTTCACATAGTTCACCTCTTGCAACTCATCAGCCCCTTCTTCAGCAAACTCTTGACAGAAAACTGGATCTGCTCCATTCTCGCAAAACTGCACCTCTCTGATTCTGACTCGCTTTCAAAAGCAGATTCACTTCTCATTTAGCTCGTCGATTTTCTGAGACTCGACGCTGTTGACACGCTTGGACCTATCATACTCGCACAGCGATTGTTGGAACTTGCAGCCAAGTTCTCAATCAATTGGTAGGCTCCTTCCTTACTCTGAGTCATGAAGTCCCATTTAGCAGCGTTGAGAGCGTTCTTGTAATCCCACTCGACTCCATCATAGAAGATGCTTAGAATCTGCCCATCGAGTATCCATGATGAGGGCACTCTCTGCGATACTCCTTAAACCTTTCCCAAGCTTCACAAAAAGACTCTCCGAATGTTGGAAGCAGTGATCTTGTTCCTCAACGAAGCCGTCTTGGACTTAGTGTAGAAGTGATCCAGGAAAGGCTCTGCATTCATCCCAAGTGGTGATAGACCCAGGAGGCAGAGACTTGAGCCATCTCGATGCCTTGTCCGCCAGAGAGAAAGGGAAGAGTTTGCACATAATGTAATCGGCGGGTACCCCATTTGACTTGGTAGTGCTGCAAATCTCCTCAAAGTTCTCTATGTGGTCCATAGGATTCTCAGGGTAGACCATGGAACACGTGCTGCTT